>OX493394.1:24726267-25926267 GCA_950371165.1 Lacanobia oleracea | reverse complement strand
AAACTTAATTGTTACTGCAACCTATGCTGATGATACCGCAGTCCTATCTTGTGATAAAGATCAAATCACCGCATCTACAAAACTCCAAGATCACCTGGATAAGATCGGAACATGGGTGAAAAAGTGGAGAATCAAAGCTAGTGCTGCCGAGTCAATCCACATTACCTTCAGTCTCAAAAGAGGAGACTATCCACCGGTGAAACTTGGCGATGACATTCTGCCGCAAAAAAGTGTCGTAAAGTACCTAGGTATGCACATCGACAGAAGACTTACCTGGCGAGAACATATTAAGACCAAAAGAGATCAGGCGAACCAAAAACTCAAAGAAATTCACTGGCTCATAGGCAGGCAGTCATCACTTACTTTGGAAAATAAGCTTCTTGTCTATAAATCCATCCTGAAACCTATGGACGTATGGAATAGAGCTCTGGGGATCAGCAAGCCATTCCAATGTTGAAATACTGCAACGCTTCCAAAATAAAGCACTGAAAATGATATATGTGACGCACCCTGGTTTACGAGGAACACTGAAGTACATGAGTACCTACAAATACCAACAGTTAAGAAGGTTATAGAAAAGCGCTACAAAAATTATAAGAAAGACTCCAACAACATAAAAATAAACTAGCTCTGATACTATTAGAGTCCGCAGAGTCTACCTATAGACTCAAAAGAATGCGAATAGCGTCAATATAACCCTAACAAATATGGAGATGACACATCACAGGATGTGAGGAATCTCGAACTGCTAATAAACACACAAATCTGATTAAAGCTCAAAGGGCTGATTGCAGATAGAAGAAAAAAAGAAAAAAAAACGGATGAACTGCGGTCGTCGAGTTGTTCATGATAATAGCGTCTCTTAGCATCTTGCTTGACATAGATGCCTGCAGCGATTATGTAGTGATTTAAAATAAGAGAGGTTCAGCTCTGAAGTTCTGCGCTTATACCTGCTCTTAACTTTATCCCTGCGAGCCATAAGCTTTTTTATTTGAAGCGTAATCCATGGTGCAGGGTTTGATGCATCGGATGGGGGCACGCTGGTCATACAAATCGAGAACGGTCGTGTTAAAAACCTTCACTTTACCATCGATGTCCCCGATCTCAATCAGAAGGGTCCAGTCAAGATCGCCGGCATCACGCTGCAATACCTCCATGTCTATGCCCTTGTAATTACGAATGTATAAAAGTTGGGGCTTACGCTTGGGAACACGGATACGATACGAAAGATAAATGAGGTCGTGGTAAGAAAAAGTAGCAGTAAGTTGACCATGGTTACATACATTAGTGGGAGAGGAAACAATCATAAGATCTAATAAAGAGGGCGTACAATTAGGAGAAAAGTGAGTTGCAGAAAGAGGCAAGACTTAACGATTGAAAGAAGACAGGAGTGATAGGAGCTTTTGCGAGCGCGAGTCATTTTCAATCAAGCAATTTTTAAAGTCGCCCATTAAAATAACGTGCTCATATATGGGGCAAAGACTACTGAGGGTGCAGTCAAGAGAGTCGAAGTAGTCAATGCGCAGGTTAGGGCTGTAAAGCACTGCAAGCAAGACTTTAGTGTGACTGACTTTAACAGAAATTTCAACAAACAAATATTCAGCCGACTCAGAATATAAAGAGGGTGATGAGCAGACAACTTTATAGGGAAGGTCAGCGCGTAGGTACATAGCTACACCTCCTCCACCTTTGCCGGTCCTATCTTTGCGAATCAAGACGAACCCAGGGAGTGAATATTGAGTAGAGAGGAGAGATGGCTTCACAAAAGATTCAGATATCAGTAGGGCTTCAAAATGAACACTGCTAAAGGATGCCAGAAGATCAGAATAGTGGCCAGGAACACTCTGGGCGTTTATTTATTGGGACAAGCCCGCCACACATTCCCAACCACTGCAACTCCTGAAAGCCAGAATCAACAGTGGCGACCACCAGAAAAACGCCGAGCCAATGAAACCCGACGAGTCCCGGAGAAGCGATTCAACTGTCTTGGATCCTGCAACGAAATTAATCAGAAAAGTACAGCGGAGGAGTAGGAAAAAAATATATATATAATTTCCACTTCCCTCCGTATCAAGCAGGAGACAGAATAGAACTAGGCCAATAGGCACCAAGGGACAAATACAACTGGGTTAAGCCCAGTTGCCAAGCACCACGGATTATATCTTACCACTTAAACTAATGGGTCCTAAATTGTGAGCTACTTTTAATTCCAGTAATAGGTATGGCAAAATCGCTTGAACGCACGAAAATTTGTTCTGGTTTCAACAAGGTCCGTATAGTAAACTACCCCAGATGTAACCTTAATACTATCTAACATAATATTGCGTTCAGTTTGCCAAAGACTACACTCCCATAAGATGTGATGTGCGGATTGTTCGTATTCATGGTCAGCTGTAGAACATTGACATAAAGGCGAGGCCACAAGCTTAAAGGAAAATAATTTACTCTTAAAATGGCCATGACCTGTGAGAAATTTTCTCTGGGCGTTTATGTGCCCTATATGTAGATTTATAGGATTATTAGAGAAAAGAGAAGAAATTTCATCTTGTAAAGTGAGTAGAGCGGAAGGGTCACTGCCCGCACTAGCAAAAATATCAGAAGAAGAGCACGAGAAAAACAGTTGTTAAGATCAGCTACATCGTTCATATTATCATCATCATCTGCCTAGCCTTTTCCCAACTATATTGGGGTCGGCTTCCAGTCAAACCGGATTCAGCTGAATACCAGTGTTTTACGTGGAGCGGCTGCCCACCAGACCTCCACAACCCATCGATCATATTATAAAAATTGATTTATATAAATAATAATACAAATATATAAAACAATAAAATAAAAATTACTATTAATTAATTACTAAATTATATTTATGCTAAAAACACTAACAAAGATTTGCTTTAATACGAGTAGCATGCCGCGTCCTGTCTATCCGCGATAAACTGAAAAACTACTGCACCAATTTTCATCCTGTTTTCACCAATGGATACAGTGGTTCTCAAGGAACGTTTTGGTATAAAATTTGTCTAGAAAAAAATAGGGATCCTTAAGAAAATTGCAGCGCGGACGAAGTCGCGGGCGAAGTGCTAGTCTTCTTAAGCTAGCACTATAATATTGCTTATTCTGGAATGTGTACTCTAATGCGAATTTATTATGTTGATTAATAGATAATATCCATGTGAAACAGTCTGGTCGTCGGGAGGTGATTCACAATCCACAGAGATAAGTTGGCAACTGATAGTAAAGGTGACAAACCGACGCTACTCAATGAAAGGTATCAGTGGCTGTATCGTAGCTATCTCATAAGCTTATGATATAATATGCAATCTCTACCTACTGATACCGGTCACATCCGGTGACTAACTAATCACCGGATGTGTTTATATCAGTCAGTCACAAGACGCAGTTAAGCTTGAATTTGTACCTACATGGAATTTATTATCATTATATTATAGGCACTTATTTTTTTATTGTGTGCATAATGAAAGCAGAGGTAGCGCGTTATCCAGGAGGGGTCTCTGCTGTGATTAGGTACAACGAGAGAGTTTGCAACCAAAAACCTCTGTAGTTAGAAGTGTATCAGATTACTAAGATTAATAAAAAATATGCGTACGTTATCAATCTGTCTATCTATCACGTACGAGATACCAAAGCTATTAAGGTGAATGCTCCAGGGTAGCCCGCGAAATTCAAATATTTTTATGTTTTTTGCAATTTGCCGGTCAGTGTGAAGCTGTATGTGGACCAAATGCGATCCGCGACCGTAACGCGTATTTATCTAAAGAATTATAATCATTTTAATCATCAATATAGCCCTCTAAGTTCATGTAGTTCGAAAGAATGATTATTTCTGAAATATTCATTCTTGCATTTGGTCTACAATTCCACATACAGCTTCACACTGACCGGCAAATTGCAAAAAACATAAAAATATTTGAATTTCGCGGGCTACCCTGGAGCATTCACCTTAAACTGTATTATAGGAAGTACTATTTGCAGGTGGTGTGCGTAGGAACTGCCTTATACCTATCGAGGAAAGCATCAAGAGTTCTGGGTACCACGGCACGGCGGCAGCACCGCTATGCTCTTCTAGCCTACCGGATCTTCTTGCCTGTCATGAGCGGCGGGGAGATAAAATCTACGAGCTCGGATTTTGAGTGCTTCACTTATCCGAAGGTGTAAAAATTTTGAGTTTGCATCACTCGCTCTCGCAAAAATTGTTTGTATTCTAAAAACACCGACATATTGTTATCATACCTAGCGGAAAGTTTTCCTTTTTGTGTAGGGATGGCATTTAATAATTTGGCCTGGTTTGGCATACCTTATGACCTTAGGAGTTAGGATCCATAATAGTAGATTATGAACCGAGGTTATAAAACAGTGTCTTATGACACGAGCGTCATACTGAATCCCGAGCACACGAAGGATTCGCGAAGGAGTTAATACAAGAATCCCGAATGCAGCGAGGGATTTAAGCTAGCCCAAGACAAAGACACCTTTATTCTTGAGGAGCATACTCCACTTTTCACTCCTAGGCAGGTACTACGAGAAAATTGAACTCTAATAGCCATGAAAACAGGTGGCGGCCCCCGCCGCAAGGAGCAGGTCGCGCGTCTGAAGCTGTGGCTGCAGCCCACCGTCAGGCAATAATGTTGTACCTACTAAATCTATACTAATATATAAAGCTGAAGAGTTTGTTTGTTTGTTTACTTGAACGCGCTAATCTCAGGAACTTCTGGTCCGATTTGAAAAAAACTTTCAGTGTTAGATAGCCCGTTTATCGAGGAAGGCTATATGATATATAATATATCATCACGCTAAAACCAATAGGAGCGGAGCAGTAATGAAAATTATGACGCAGACAAAGTTGCGCGGGTCACTTTGTTGTCCGTCCGTCTATCTGTCAAGACCCTTTATCTCGGGAACGCGTGGAGGTATCGAGTTGAAATTTAAACCAGATACTCAGGTTTACAGTCCTTTGAAGCTGTGAAAATCATGGTTATAAGTTAACATAAAAAAAAGATACGGCTGTTTATGCCGCAAATACACTCTCAAGGGAATCAAAATTCATAGGTTTGACCTAGAATTTTGAAATTTGGCAAGTAATACCGTCTTACAGGTAGGTACTACAGGTATAGGGAAAAGTCTGAAAACTGTACATTTGTAATTAAATCATGAAAACTATAGCCTTTATAGTACGTAATCAACCATCTAGTGTAATAAACCAGAAAAATCTAGGTATAGATACAACATCAAAGATATTGAATTTAAAAGTAAATAATCAGTTACAGCGCTATCTATTGGGAAAAATTAAAATGTACGAAAGCTTTAAAATAACACCATAACAAATTGTTGAGTTATTTGTTAAACTTTTAATACTTAACAAAATAATAGTGAAGTTGTTAATTAATTAATGATTTATCATTATTAATCATAACATCCTTGTAACGTCTTCCGCTGCCAAGTACATTGTCAGTTTACAAAATGGTCGATAGATGGCGTTGCACTGATGACGCGTTTTTCTGAATCGCGGTGTTAATACATATTTTCCATTGGATAACGACCCCCTCACACGATTTTAAACAGCGCAGCGTTGTAGTTCGTTAGGGGTATAGGTTCGGTTTCGTGCTGACGGGGCCCTACTATATTAAGCCTCCGCGATAGATTCTTAGCTCGGGACAGCATGAAAAACTACAAGACTTGATTCCTGAACTATTTATAATACGTACCTACAAATTTGTACGGAACCCTCGGTTCGCGAGTCTGACTCGCTCTTGACCGGTTTTCTTGTCACCGGGGGGCTCCAGTTTCTGTCTGCAGGGTTTAAAGTAACCAAACTTGTAAGTTTTTGTTTTAGGATGGCAAATCATCAAATGACTCCTCCCGCTCTGGGAAAGCAGAAGGGAGTGTCAGACTCTTACTGACTAAACCATCCGTGTTCTTCCTAATGCCCTTCGTGTTCCAGGGCCGCGGCTACTCTTTCGAACTAATTAAGCAACCTTGGCAGGCACTAGCCCTAGCGCGCCCCGTCTACTAACATCTCTTTGAGTCACGCGTACACAACGCGCCTGCGACCCGGGCTTGCTTCTGATTGGTCAGCAGAGCCACCCAACGCTCGCCGTCCGGAGGCCCGATCTACGACACCCTTTTTTTTTTTTAAGGATGGGAAATCATCAAATGACTCCTCCCGCTCTGGGTAAAGCAAGAGGGAGTGTCAGACTCTTACTGACTAAAACCCATCCGTGTTCCTCCTGGTGCCCTTTGTGTTCCAAGACTACGGTACCCCTTTCGAACAGATTCCGCAGCCCCAGCAGGCACCTATCTACTACACCCTGCGATTCCTGCGAACACACCGGCGCGTGGCGGCGCGGCGTACAAAGTACGTAGTTTAAAATTGATGAACCGAAGTGAATGGCACCCTTTTTATTTTTTTAGGATGGGACTTCATCATATTATTATGACTCCTCCCGCTTTGGGTGAAGCAGAAGGGAGTGTCAGACTCTTACTGACTAAAACCCATCCGCGTTTCTCCCAGTGCCCTTTGCGTTCCAGGGTACGGTGCCTCTTTCGAACGAAGTCCGCAGCCCCAGCAGGCACTGGCCCTAGCGGGCCCCGTCTTTTACGCTGACAGCTCTTTGAGGCACGCGTGAAACACAGCGCGCCGTCCACCCGGGCCTGGTTCTGATCAGACGGCGAGCCACCCAATGCTCGCCGTCCGCAGGCTCGCGCCTACGGTGGCCGCGAATCGCCCTGCGACTCCCGACGCCCGGGGTGAATGGCCATCCTACACATTCACGTGCCAACAACAGTATTGCAAAGCAGGAAGTTCTCATTTCGACACAATGTTTTTTGTATGTCTGTTGAGCAATGTTTCCGCCAATTGCGAAAACAAGAGAGAAGAGAGAGAATTTTCCCAGACTGGTCCCATTTCAATTTGCTGAAGATCTGATGAAGAACTTCGGAGATAGGCAACGCAACTCTTCAATAAATCTAATTGATAGCAAATCTCCCGGGCTTGCTGAAATTGCGTACGAGTATCTATTTATTGTTTAAACACCAGGGCTTAGTTGCGCCCGCGTATTCTACTCCGTATCTTCTACGATTAGTCCCAAACTAAGAATGAATGACTACACAATTTGACTATCAAATCGTGTTGTCATTCATTCTTAGTGGTTAGATGATACGGAGTAGAATACGCCCCCAACTAAGCCTGAAACTACGGACATCGGGCTTAGAGAGTAGCCCCCAGTTCATAAAGGGGTATGCAGATACGTGTACAAGTCGACCATGCTTTTGGGGTTGGTTATCTAATCGGGCATAACTTTACTGTTTAGGTACGATCCGATCTTGGTGATTCTTTTTTATCAATATTAGCGGATGCGGATGCTGATTGACTGACTTTATTACTTTTTTAGGGTTCCGTACATCCGAAAGAAATTGAACCCTTATAGAATCACTCGGATGTCTGTATGTCTGTTGGCCGTCTGTCACAGCCACTTTTCTCCGGATCCACTGGACCGATTCTGTTGAAATTTGGTATACGAACGCCTTACGTAAATTATAAAAGTATGTCACTTTTGAGGATCAAACTAAAAAAAAAGAAAAAGTTTTTCATACTGTATTGTGTGACATATCTAATGAAAGGGCTAACTGTGAGGGTTCTAAATATATTAGATCAAAAATGACCATTCCCAATCCCCAAAATTAAAAAAAAGCCAGATATATATAAAAATGTAGATAGTTCTTTACCTTCAGATTACAGGAAAACCTATAAGATGTCCATAGTGTTAAAACAACATGTTACAAAATTAAATTGGTTCAACCCTATGCACGCGAGTCCGACTCGCACTTGGCCAGTTTTTTTTTCTAGTGTCCCACTGCTAAGCAAAGGCCTCACTCATATCCTTCCAGACACTCTCCTGTGCCGCCTCGAACCAGCCCTCGTGGTGCGTGTCCATGTCACCCCGCCAGTGCTTTCTGGGCCGGCCACTTACTTAAAAATATACTTTTCAGTGTAACCTGGGAAGCTGATATATTTTTCTAATGGTCACAAGCGCTACTGCTGAGCAAGAGGATTCGATTCCGGGATCGGGGAAAATGTAAATGAGTTTGTCAGTAACATTTTGGAGTCTGGACAAGTGCTCATGTGGCCTGCCACATGGGACTTACATAATCATACGAAATCAGGCCAAATGTGGATGTCGGTACAGTGGGTGCACCTGCTCAACTCTTCTGGCATATAGGCGTGGTGATATGTTACATTAGGCAAATAATCAGCAGACGCTGATACTGATATTTGCAACAACCATGCTATACTTTATTACAACGGCAACAACAACTAATAGTAAGATTCTTATCAACTTATTATAAATATATGACTACAAAATCATCAAAAACAGTTATCAATGAAAACTCGTGTAGGTACCTACCTATGCTGTGAATCACTTCGTGGATTTACCGATGAGCAAGTATTTAGGTAGCTACATACATTTCCCTTTCAGTAATATAAATAAAAGATCTGAGATATAATACATAAGCGGTTAGATAATATTTGATAACTAGTGGACGAGTGATAGGAGGCAATCTAGCCATCTATTAACAGAAGAATATCTGAAAAGACGATAGGTGCTGGTGCCTACCGTTTCATTCAATATCTTTATATGAGTCATTTGCACCCGGTTGTTATTCGTAAATCTGTCATAGTTTTAAGTCCGAAAGTGTACCACTATTTAGTCTTACTAAGAGGCATCGTGTTTAATCTGTCGGGGTGTTAAGGTCAAATAGGCGGAAGTTCCATGTTCACTTGCATTCGGTTCGACTCGAACTAAGCTCGAAGCCGAATCGGAAAAGGTCGCCAGATCACTCTACTGTTGCATGGGTAGTAACTGGTGTGGTGCCCTTATCAGAGTTTCAACTCTACAATAATCTGTACATCTATACTAATATTATAAAGAGGTAAGATTTGTATTTACGACTCTGTGCCAAATACATGGCTCATGAAGGTGTTGGAGTTGTACAAAATAGATGCAACTCTACGCACCTTTCTTGAGTCATGTATGAAGCAATGGAAAACAGTCCTTCGCTATCCAGGATGTCGACCAATTCAGGGGGACGATGAGCCTGTGTGGATTAAACGGGGAATATTTCAGGGCGACAGTTTGAGTCCGCTTTGGTTTTGCTTGGCTCTGAATCCTCTAAGCACATTGCTGGAGGGTTCAGGTCTAGGCTATCGGTTGAGAAGAGGTGGTCAGGCCATATTTCACCTTCTTTACATGGATGATCTGAAACTCTTTGCCCCCAACAATTCGCGACTGATGGAGCTACTGAAGTTGACTGAAACCTTCAGTAGTGCCATCAGGATGGAATTTGGTGTGGACAAATGTGCAGTCATGCATGTAAAGAAAGGGGAGATTATGGAATCTGAGAGAATTCAACTCTCGGATTCCATACAGGTTAGATCACTCAGCTTGACCGAAACCTATAAGTATTTGGGTATATCGGAAGCGTTGGGCATCAATGTTACTGACATGAAGCAATCGTTGAAGGAACGCTTCTTTGGCCGCCTGAAAAAGGTTTTGAATAGCCTTTTGTCGGGCGGAAATAAGGTGCGCGCCTTCAACGGTTGGGTCATGCCGGTATTAATGTACTCTTTCGGCATACTCAAATGGACTCAAACTGAGCTTGACGCCCTGGATAGGAGGGTCCGTACACTGCTGACCGCAAACCGGATGACCACCCACGATCGTCGGTGATGAGATTGTACATCCCGCGAAAGTGTGGAGGTCGAGGCTTTTTAAACGCCAAGACTCTCCACAACCGCGAGATGTGCAATCTCAGAGAATATTTTCTCAAAGCTGATGTGGGTATGCACCGAGATGTTGTCGCAGTGGACAAGTGTCTCACCCCGTTATCCATGGCTAAGAAGAACTGGCGCAAACCTGTGATACTTACCACAGATGACCGCAAGGAAGTATGGAAAATCAAGGAGCTTCACGGGCGCTTCTATCGGGCTCTTCATGGGTCCGATGTAGATTTTTCTGCGTCCGTGGCCTGGCTACGATTCAGTGATCTCTTCGGGGAAACTGAAGGTTTTGTCTGTGCGATTATGGACGAAGTTATCTTGACGAATAACTACCGGAGGCATATTATGAAGGATGGGACGGTGGACGTGTGTCGGGCATGCCACCGTCCGGGTGAGTCCATCAGACATATTATCTCTGGTTGTTCTCGTCTGGCTAACGGCGAATACTTGCACAGGCACAACCAAGTGGCCAGGATTATCCATCAGCAACTAGCTTTGAAATACAAACTTGTGAATTCTGAGGTACCGTATTATAAGTATGTGCCCGACCCAGTTCTCGAAAATGACCATGTCACGTTGTACTGGGATCGGTCTATCATCACTGATAGGACTATTGTTGCCAATAAGCCTGATATAGTGGTGATAGACCGATTAGCGCGCCGCACAATGATAATTGATGTTACCATCCCGCATGACGAGAACCTCGTGAAGGCCGAGAAAGAGAAACAAATCAAGTATCTCGACTTAGGCCCGTATTACAGAACCTTACTCAAGTACTACTTAAAATGCGTTCAACCGAGTACTGCTTGAGCAAAGAATCTCGACTTAAGCATTCAGTTTATTTTAGAACTGTCCTCAAACTCAAATCAAACGAAACTACGCTTGAGCAGAGATTTTGATCTCTGATTACGTGAGTAAGCAATTATTATGGTAACCCTGAAAAATTGTTTTTTTTTTTTTTTTTTGGGACAAGCCCGCCACACATTCCCAACCACTGCAACTCCTGAAAGCCAGAATCAACAGTGGCGACCACCAGAAAAACGCCGAGCCAATGAAACCCGACGAGTCCCGGAGAAACGATTCAACTGTCTTGGATCCTGCAACGAAATTAATCAGAAAAGTACAGCGGAGGAGTAGGAAAAAAAAATATATATAATTTCCACTTCCCTCCGTATCAAGCAGGAGACAGAATAGGACTAGGCCAATAGGCACCAAGGGACAAATACAACTGGGTTAAGCCCAGTTGCCAAGCACCACGGATTATATTTTACCACTTAAACTAATGGGTCCTAAATTGTGAGCTACTTTTGATTCCAGTAATAGGTATGGCAAAATCGCTTGAACGCACGGAAATTTGTTCTGGTTTCAACAAGGTCCGTATAGTAAACTACCCCAGATGTAACCTTAATACTATCTAACATAATATTGCGTTCAGTTTGCCAAAGACTACACTCCCATAAGATGTGATGTGCGGATTGTTCGTATTCATGGTCAGCTGTAGAACATTGACATAAAGGCGAGGCCACAAGCTTAAAGGAAAATAATTTACTCTTAAAATTGCCATGACCTGTGAGAAATTGGGCAACACAGTGATCCACCTCCAGCCATGTCCTGTCCAGCCGCTCACGAACAGATAGAAAAAATTGGTGGAGGTGACGGCCTTTGATGGAATTTTCCCACCTACATTGCCACTCGGATAAAAGTTCCTCCCAGACATCAGTCTGGGGTTTTAGTAATCTAGAGATCTTAGCACGGCCGCGTTGCGGTAAGAACTCTGGGTCCGTAATCTTTCTAGCGTAGTAGTACATTGCAGCACGCCGCTGCACTTCTAGATCGACTGGGAGAACACCCGCCAGCACTGGTAAGGCTTCAGTACTAACCGTCCTATACGCCTTGCATAAGAATATCAAAGCCAAACGCTGGCTTTGAAGCAATTTACGTCGTACCGCACCTATGGTGGCCCTATCGGCCCAGACAGGTGCCCCGTAGCACATACAACCCAAGTAGGTAGCCCCATAAATAGTTTTTAAGGTTTGAAAAGATAGACCCCAAGTAGCTTTGGATATTCTCGTCAAGGCGTAGAAGTTCTTTTTTGCTTTCTCACCTACTGTTTTTATATGATCAATAAATGAAAAGTTATTTTCTAATAGCATACCGAGATAGCACACGGATTCTTTTCTTTTAACGGGTACGTTATTGAATTTAATACTAGGCCAGGATTTAAGGTTTCCTTTTAAAATAAGTTGATAGGTTTTATGCGGTGCAAAGGTCAGACGGTTTCGATCGCCCCACTGAGATATTAATCGTAGGCATGTGTCAGCCAAATTCTCAAGGCCAGCACGAGTACTTGCCTGAATGAGAAGCAAGCCATCGTCCGCGTAACCGGTTAATGAGCAGCCGCATGGGAGCGGAAGCGCGAGGAAATCATCGTAGCCAATATTCCAAACATATGGACCGATAACTGAGCCCTGAGGACATCCCATGGTTAGAGACTTAGTAATGGAATGATGTCCTAGTTTGAGTTTCACGGAACCGTTTAGAAAGTAAGAAAGAATCAGATTATAGATGTTTTTGTAACAACCACGGTTTTTCATTTTAAGTAGTAGCATCGGCCACCATGCGTTATCAAAAGCGCCAGAAATGTCGAGAAAGATTCCAACCACATATTTATGTTCCGATAAGTTAATAATTTTACGAACAGAGAGCACCGCGTCGACGGTGGACTTACCAATAGTGAAACCAAATTGATTATTATGAAATTTAGGTCCATTCGGTAGTAAGCGCGGAACGATTAGTCGCTCTAAGAGTTTTCCCAAAGATGGAAGTAGGGTTATGGGCCGATAGGACTTAGGGTCATCCGGGGGCTTATCGCCACTCTTCGGAATAATGCGTATAAAGCCCTGTCGCCATATTCGAGGAAAAATACCTTCCGCAATGCGTCGGTTATATACTGATAAGATCGCGTCTCCGGCTGTCTTACACGCTTCTATAATCATTCTATTAGATATTTTATCTTCACCGGATGATTTGTTAAGAGGTAGTTTCTTCACAACGTTTATGAATTCGTCAGTGGATGGAAGATCTGACTCCGGCGATTCAGGTGGCACCGTGGCCCACGCTCTGATCTGTTGGTGGTATTCATTATCATTTACTGATGAATCGTCTGGTATAAGGGATTCAAGCAGAGCATCAGTTGTTTCTTCAATGCCGGTTGTATGTTTATTGTTTACTTTAATGTTTTGAACGTACGCAAGGTCGACAGATCTATTAGCTTTGAACTCGTGGTACAAAGGAGACCACGGACCCTCCCTATCAAGTTTATCAATAATTTTCCGCAATAAATTACCCTTAGATTTTTCAACAGATGCTCTGTAGCGTGACTTGGCAACTCTAAAAGTACTTAAAGCAAGATTAAGGAGGTCCCCGGTAACCTTACGTTTTTTTAGCTTGTTAAGCTGTCTACGAGCTCTACGAAAGCTTCTACGTTGTTCAACAAGGTAGTCACTCCACCAATCACATCTACGAATATTGGTCATGGATGCGCGACCAATAGCAATGTCAGCACAGTAAGTGAAGGCGTCCGACATTATCTCAGCACTTTCCTCAGCTGACAGTCCGTCGCGAGTGAAGTCTTTGACATGACCAGAAAAAAAAAAAAAAAATTGATTGTTTTCTATTGCAATTCTTTTTTTTCCAAATCCGGATGACAAAGTGGACGACACGACGTTATTGACACTGACAGCCACCCTTAACCCTACAGAGTAGGTACATCATAGGTACATATAATATGTTCTGTTGACAGCTAAACTGTGAAACTGAGTTTTTTTTGGCGGGATTATTTCGAGTGAAGTTCAGTGGCTGTTTTAATTGATTCCTAGTGGATATTATGAAGTAAAATGCTGTCAACTACTGCAAAAAAAAATTGAATGTGTTGCACCCCCATTCTAATAAAACTCAAAAAAGATATAAATGAAAATAAAGACGACTTAAATCCAAAAAAAAAACTGTGAAACTTCATCTTCATTGTCAAATTACCTACTCAAGAGTCAAGCTCTTCAGAAATACAATAAAATATTGTTTACAATAATTATTGTGGTTCCGTATGGTTCATATTTGGGTTAGGAAATATCTTAACAAAAAAGAATTTTACGCTTTTGGAAAGAAATTTATTAAGTACTACAAATATTAAAATCAATTAAAATGTTATAGAAAAAAATATATATATATATTATCATTTAAAATGTTATAGAAAAAAAAAAAAATAATATTATAATAATCAACTTCTGCAAATATATCCATTTTGATTAGGTATAGGTACTCGATTTACTCCAAATTCACAACAATTTTCATGAATATCTATGCTCAAGCGTGGTCTCGACTACACTTGCGAAAACAACGATAAAATCTCGCCGCAAGCAGTGATTCTGAGCTGATTGTAATTTTAAAATAAGGACACATTGAGTAGAGCTCAGTTAAGACTCAAGCACTGTTCTATAATACGTAAAAAATGTCATTTTAAAGTGACATTGCTCAGGTGATTATTGATTGTAGTTTCTCTGCTCAAGTCAAGTTCTAAAATTAGAACTCCAACTGAGACTAGTTTTAAGTAATGCTTGAGTCTTGATTGTAGTTCTGTAATACGGGCCTTAGCGCACGAGGTTGTCGACATGTGGAATGTGGACTCAGCTGTCATTGTGCCGATAGTCATTACGGCCAATGGCCTGATGGCCAAAAGCTTCGACGAACATCTGTCGAAGCTGGCGTTACGCGGTTGGGTAAAGGGCCTGATACAGAAGGCAGTACTCCTCGATACGGCTCGTCTTGTGAGGAGGTTCCTTTCTCTGGAGCCCTAACCACCGGTAGCTTGGACCCTGCTCCCGACACCGGCGGACTACTACTTTTTATATTTTTAAATGTATTTTTTTATGGTTTTTTAGAGATATATTTAAAAATATACATTGTATGTAAATAAGAATGAATAAACGAAATAATAATTAAAAAAAAAGTCAATATGGTGTTAGTATTTGGACTTACAAACTATGTTAGTATTTACCAAATTGTTTTTACTGCACTAAAGTAATATAAATATTTTTCCTCAGCACCGGGCCCGCAGCTATGTCTACGGGACCAGTGCATCAGAAGTTTTAAGGTCGACTATGTTATGTAGATCAAGGGCAAAACTTTCCCAATCTGTGAACTTATTAACCAGAGTTAAGTGGCTTTCCTTGAGTAGGATTTTCTGACTCAGCATTAGTATAATCGAAGAGTGGTCTGAGTTCATATGAAAACCTTCCTCCAAACTGACGTAATTGGCGGATATATTTTTGCAAATTAAGAAATCTATAAGATCTGGTATTTTCTGGTGGTCAGTGGGCCAGTACGTTGGTTTACCTGTGCTCATAGCTTCGGAATGTGTATTTTTAACTGCACTTAAGAGCTGCCTTTCCTTAGTTGTAGTGAGTTTTAATCCCCAATGCGTATGCTTAGCATTAAAATCGCCGCCTAGGATAAATCTCTGGCCTAATAGTTCAAAGAGCTGTAAATATCGATCTTTTCTTATCATGTGCCGTGGAGGACAGTATACGGCTGCAATGGACACGTGACAATATTTGGTTTTAACAGATACTGCCACGGCTTGAATGTCTTGTTCTTCATATTTACACTGCATGTGGCGACTAATGTTGTGTCTGATTATAACCGCGCTACCTCCTCTGACAGAGTTATTAGGGTGGAGCGCATTATATACTATGTATCCCCCAAATTTGACAAAAGATTGCTTAGTGAAGTGCGTTTCAGAAACCAAACACACGTCTATATTTTCTGTGTCTAGGACCGCCTGCAACTCATTTTGATGTTTGAGGAGCCCATTAGAGTTCCACGCCATTATTTTAGGGTGTTCTTCATTTTTGATTATTTAAAACAGCTGTTCTAGTGCCGCCGGATTCTATAGTTTCTCTAGTCTTTTGTCAAGGGTATAATTTAGACGGTCACCAAAAATAATATTTTTAAGACTCTAAGCCTAGACACCAAAATGGATCAATGGTCACCAAATTCTATCCAACTCAACTGTGATTGCCATAAAATGTATGCTTGGGGTTACAAACTGGATAAAATAGGTTAGGTTAGGTTAGAATTTTGACCAACCGCGCGCGAGCCGAGCGAGCGAAGCGAGCGGTGCCGCGGCAGCGGCCGGCGAGCGCTACTTCTCGAATATTATTTGGTGACCATTTATCTGTTTTGGTAACCGTTTAGAACTTTTTTGGTAGTAAAGTAGGTACTTTTTTGGGCGGTGTTTAAACACAAGCCTTTTGTCAAATGAGGTAATACACTTTATGATCTGATTAATTTTATCTTCTAGATTCGAAGGCTGTGATCTTTGTTTTGCAGCTTCCGCATAGGTGGTTATTTGCATGGGTTTTGCAGTTGACTGGACACTTGGTTTCTGTGCCTGTTTGTCAGGTTTTAGTAAGGGAAGAGACTGTTGGATAGTTGGCACCACAACTTTTTTTTTTATATTTTTATTTTTCATCATTTGTATCTGTTTAGCTACTTCACACCCTCTATAGTTTGCGGGGTGAGGTAGACCACAGTGAACACATTTTGGCTTCTCTTGCGGAGATTTGATACAGTTGGCTGTAAGATGCTTGATATTTATGAGTATGCCCATACGCCTGGCATTTCTTGCATTGGGGAATGAGTCTGGGATTTTTAAGTGGGTGAATTTCAATTTTACACCCTAAAATGTATTTTATGCCATAGATTTTGTTGACATCTTCGTCATTATTAAATGATAAAACGAACATTTTGAGTGGTTCTTTACTCCACCAGCTCAATTTGTTGTCTACTTTTTCTATTTTTAATCCTTGTGTTGTTAGATCGTCTTTGATTCGATCAAGTTGGCAAGAATAATGTAACTTCTTCACAACAACTCTAATTGGTCTGGTTTCATTTGGACCAAATAATGAAAAATAAATTAATAAAAACAACGATTAAGAAGTCCTTACATCAAAAATAATAAATAAGTGATAATAATAATTATGTAAGTATCTATAAAAAAAAGAGGGTGAGCATCTTTTCCAATTATAAAAACCTAACAAATGTTTTTTTTTGTCATGTCAAACCAGGTCAAAATTCTATTTATTCGACTGAAAGACTTGTATCTATGGTCATGAATAAAAACATAAAAAAAATTCACGTCAAAATATTTCCACAGATAATAAAGAAATGTGAAATGTCACTCTCGTCTTCGTCTCTCAATTACGTTCGAAAACTTTAAGGTAACCATATATTAATTTTTTGAGTTTAAATTTTAGAGATAAAAGCATACTTTACGAGAAATTATCATTTTCAAGTACAAAGTATTCCGCATAGCATCCAATCTTAAATATTTTGGAATAATTTTGATATTACAGAAACTTATCAACTAGTTTGGACTCTTATACTTATCTATGTTTCGACTTAAATTCCGAACAGTCGCAGTGGGTGTTGAGTGTTGATTTGTTATTGATCATCGGAAATATAATTTTATCTGAATTAAATAACTTAACAATGGTTATATACGGTGTTTACATCGTCAGTAAGTCTGGTGGGCTTATATTTAACTATGACCACAATATTCCCCGCGTGGAGGCTGAGAAAACCTTCGGATATCCACTTGACATCAAGTTGCAGTATGAAAATAAGAAAGTTATCGTTGCTTTCGGACAACGAGACGGAATAAATGGTGCGTACTTATATATTTTGGACTAAAGTCAAGTCATTTTATCTTGAGAAATATACCTATTAAGCCTTATGAATTTTCCAAGATCCGTATGAAAATTATTATTTGCTTCGAGACCTTACCTAACGTGATCATTCCTTCTGGTTCCTTTAATAAGTCCTAATTTACGTGATATTATTCCAGTGGGGCACGTCCTGCTGTCTGTGAACGGCACACCGGTGACGGGGCGCACCACTGAAGATGGCAGAGATGTTTTTGAAATTATAGAAACTAAGGTAATTTGTAGATTGATTTTCTATGCTTAGTGGTTTACTCTTTCGTCCTCCCTGTTACAACTTATTTGGGGAAGGTGCATCCCCAGTTTCCCCTGCATGTAAATTGGTGTTATCTGCTTATGACCTTTCCAATGAAATTGTTTCACAACTGAATCTTTATATTGCATTTCTAGCTGCTCTGCATGTAGCTGAGCGAAAAAAATAAAGGGCTCTCCACACACATCCAGGTCAGGGCTATCCGAGTTCGGGATCAGCGCTATCTGAATTCCTGTCAGGGATGGGCTGTCTGTCACCCGTGTCTGGACACATCTTGGTCAGGGCTATCCTAGATCTGAGTTTTCCGTTCAGTGTTTTCTTTTTGTATTTAATTAATGTGGATTAGATACATGGGTTAGGACAAGACCTACTCATTTTTCTGTGTTCATGTTGCACAAGTGCTGTTGAATGCCTGACAGACATGGCAGGGAAGGATGTAAAAAATTGGATAGTCAGGCATGCATGGCATGTTGCGTCCGTGCATGCTCCAGGACACTGACGATCCAGAACCTCCTGACACGGATATGTGTGAGCAAGTTCATCAATTGTATGTAACTGATTTTTCACCACCCTGACCATGACCCGTCAGGGACGGGAACACAGATGTGTGAACGACACTTAAATGTTGTTGTTTTAATCATTATTTTAAAAAAACATTCCTTACGAACCTAATATTCAATTTGGTAATAAAAACAAAGATATTTATTTTCAGGAAAACTACCCACTAAGTCTGAAGTTTGGACGAGCTCGGGCCACCACCAATGAAAAGATAGTGCTAGCTAGTATGTTCTACCCGCTGTTCGCCCTCGCAAGCCAGCTGAGTCCCATCCCCAAGTGTTCTGGCATTGAGTCACTAACCGCAGACACCTTCAAACTGTCTTGCTTTCAGACATTGACAGGTAATTATAGTTATATTTAAAGTACTTCTGGATCCAGCTGGGAATAAGCATACAATCTAATGTAGTTTTATTTTATCCAGTATTATATTTAGCTTCAACTTTGTGAAAACTGAAGTATGCAACAAACAGATTCTTTCACATTCATTATGCAATGGAAAGAATCTGTTGCTGTCAAATTTCAAAGGTAGAATGAGACATTTTCTAGCTATGCATGCTTATTGTGCCACTGTGAGAACTGATAGTAGATGTTGTAAAGGGTAGAATGGTTATCCTTAACTGATACTCATTAGAATGCAAGTGAGCATATCTTTTTTTCAGAGACTGGCCTCTGATTTGTTTCTTTGTCATTGCAGTCAGCTAGAAAACTCCGGCCTTATCTAGTTTAAAATTACGTAGGAAAACTGTTATTTTAACCACTTTGCGAAACATAAACAAATCATTAAAATCTTCATCCCTTCCAGGTGTGAAGTTCATAATAGTGACGGAGCCCAGCATGCAGGGCGCGGAGCTGGTGCTGAAGCGCATCTACGAGCTGTACTCGGACTACGCGCTCAAGAACCCCTTCTACTCGCTGGAGATGCCGGTGCGCTGCGAGCTGTTCGACACGTCGCTGCACACGCTGCTCGAGCTCGTCGACAAGTCCGGCACCGCCAACTTATAGCGCCGACATATATACGCTAGCTAATGTAATGTTTATGTAAATTATTGATATTAAAAACTATGGTTAATTTAATGTTATTCTTGTCTAACTTTTGGTGCTTGACACCCGTGGCAGGTAGATTATTTGTAAGCTTTTGTATATATTGTAATAGGAAATTACTAAGCAATATGATACCAATATAAAATGCAATTATATCTTTCAATAGTAGGAGCTACAGATAACGGTTATATTTTTACAAATAAAAAGACATTATTAGTTTACAATAAAAAATTTATTGATATAATAATTATTTATTTTTAACAATTGAAATGGGGCCTGGGCCCCGGGTCGCGTCGTCCGACCCGCACAAGTCTATACCATACGTTAATTACCGAACACTCCAATCTTTGTACTTACTACTTTCACACTCACACTCGCACATTATTATTGCCAGATATTTGGTTCCGAAGGAGCTCCGCGCAGACCTGCCCGCCTCACCCGCGGCGCATGCGCAGGCTCGCTAGGACATCTACGTAAAATACCTTGACTTCCGAATCGATACGAGAAGCTCATAGTCGTCGATACTGTACGTCAGTCGAGCTACAGCGCTACAGCGCTACAGCGCGGCAGCGTGGCGGGTAAGGCGTCGTGCGAACTACAAAAGCTATAATATTAGTATAAATACAGTAAAATCAATCAAAAAGAAATAGTGTTATAAAGGGCTGATCATAATTTCCCCGCTAGCGTGGCGCCTGCGCGGCACTCGCTGCACCAAGCGCGTTATACTGACGAGCAGCTCTGAGCTGCCACGGGAGCCGAGCAGCTCCGAGCTGCCACGGGAGCCGAGCAGCTCCGAGCTGCCACGGGAGCCGAGCAGCTCCGAGCTGCCACGGGAGCCGAGCAGCTCCGAGCTGCCACGGGAGCCGAGCAGCTCCGAGCTGCCACGGGAGCCGAGCAGCTCCGAGCTGCCACGGGAGCCGAGCAGCTCCGAGCTGCCACGGGAGCCGAGCAGCTCCGAGCTGCCACGGGAGCCGAGCAGCTCCGAGCTGCCACGGGAGCCGAGCAGCTCCGAGCTGCCACGGGAGCCGAGCAGCTCCGAGCTGCCACGGGAGCCGAGCAGCTCCGAGCTGCCACGGGAGCCGAACAGCTCTGAGCTGCCACGGGAGCCGAGCAGCTCTGAGCTGCCACAGGTGCCGAGCAGCTCAGCCTGACTAGTGCTGGACTTCGCAACTTGATGAGCTTCATTCAGCAGTTGCCAACTCTCAGTAGAGTTGGCGAACTAAACTACGAGTCTCGATGCTATGTTCTTGCCTAAACAAGTATTACAGTAGTACCCACACAGCATACACATTTCTCGAATAAGCAATATTATATTGAATACACAATAAAAAAGGAAACCCACATTTACAAATATTTATAGAGCTGTACATTATCTCCGCACAAGCCAGCTGACCGGACCGATCAGGTCGTTGATTAAAAGGACGGTCTCCTGATTGGTCAGCGGGTGCTAGACAGAAAGTGTCAAGTATAACGGCTTCGTCAAAGAATACAACCTCGTGAGAGATTCAGTGGTCGGTATAAAAATAGAGCCGTGAGCGGTCACCGCTACAAAATATACCCTCTGCGCTATAACTATGCGTCTGCTCCACACGCTGGCTGCTCGTTTTCAGGACTCGACAAAGCCGTCTGTAGGGCGATAAGCTGGTGATTTACGTCTTACATCGCAAATTAGTTAAAAAAAACACTTCATAAATCATGTAGAGGCAAAATGCAGTCTATAATTATAGTCATGATCAAAACGCTCATGTGGTCGCAATATTAACTTCCGTAGCATAGCTATCAAGTATTACCAAACCTTCGCTCGCTGGTGAGCTGGTGAGCCCAGTACTGAAAACGTGCACCATGAAGTAAGAGCAGATCAAAGTCTTAATTAATTATATCCGAAGAGACCTAAATAAATTATCCTAGGAGTGCAGGCGGCGCGGCGGGCGGGGGGGGGGGGTGCCTATACCTTACATTAGTCCAACCTTAATTATTATTTAGTAAGAGGTAAATACTTTACGTTATAACCAAAATATAATCTTATGTCTCCAAACTCACGAAATGTGCGACCATAATTTTAAATAGAAATATATTTATAATTTTTATCAAACGTAATATATCTAAATGGTTCTCACCCTAAAATAATCCTTCAATAAAACTCTGTATGGCATAATTTAGTATGAAATCTGTTCCAAGTCTTAATTCTAGCTTACAAATCTTGTCTCCTCCGTCCTTATAGTAGGGGAGGCAAAGAGGGTAAATAGGGATTTACTCGAGCGCCGTGGTCGAGGGGACCTATTGGATTGTGACGGTAAAATGCTAAAAAGAAAAAAGGTTATGTGAAGAGAGTGAGAGATATAGAAAGAGTGACAAGGGCAGAGTGGCGCGAAGTCGGAAATACATAGTTCTCAGCGACTGCATGCACCACACTTTATCTATGATTTGTGCAAATCGGCAGATATTTATTGCCGTGATTTGTGACTAATTTACTTCAAAAAACAACTGTGCTCGTGAAATTCTAGGTGACGTCCTTTTGGGACTTTGCTACTCTCTCATTTCCTTACGTCAGGTTCAAATTGTTAGATTATTAAAATGCACACTTTTCTGCATGTAACTAACTTACTTTACTTAGGTACCTTAATCTGACGCGCTCGAGTTTTTCTAACGATCGATTTTTTTTAGGAGTACTTCGTAAGGTGCATTGCTCCCCTTATGTTATTCTGTCGCGCTCGAGTAAATCCCGAAATCCCCGCTTGGGCTCCCCTACCATTACGTTACACTACGCCACTACAGCCCCCCCCCCCCCCCGCGCCCGCACGCTGGTACTCTGGAGAGTACTGCGGTCGCCGCCCAACGCCACCACGTCACCAGTCCCACACACCATCGCTACATGTAATGTACAGTCACATATCAAGTATCATAGTAAAAACTATAAAAGTTACACAATTCTGGGGGCTACTCTCTAAGCCCGAAGTCCGTAGTTTCGAACCCGAACTAAGAATGAATGATACCACGATTTGACAGTAAGTCATTAGTTCTTAGTGGTTATGTGATACGGAGTAGAATACGCCCGCAATTAAGCCCGAAACTACGGACTTCGGGCTTATAGAGCAGCCCGCCAGTAGTCGATAACGTACAATAGAAATGCGAGACAAATGTCGCTAAGGTAGGGCACGTCACGCGGCGTCGCTTCACAGATTATAATACATATCGATACGCCGGAGACGCGCTAGGGAGTCTGCAGACTAGTCTATCGGCCGTTGAACGAGTACGTACGATTTACGTAAGCTCACAGATCTATGCGACGCTGGTTCGGCGCCGGTTTCGTACATTTCCGAGCCATAAACTACCTGCTACTCGAAAATCTTACATGGGAACCGGTCGTCGCATAGCTGGCCTCAATCGTATGGGAATAAAGGGTATAAATTATTTTCTTCGGTATATTCCCATAGCTACTGGCCGGGTAAAATCTGCAGTGTATGATTACATGCGGGTGTACCGATGTACACCGCAGTTAGTCGATGGCGTGCGCCCTCAGCGCTAGTCCAGGCGCGGCCGGTGCGGCTGCTGCGGCTGGTGCGGCTGTTGCGGCTGTTGCGGCTGTTGCGGCTGTTGCGGCTGTTGCGGCTGGTGCGGCTGCGGCAGGCAGGCGGGCGCGGCGGCCGTGGCGGGGAGCTCCAGGCAGACCTTGCAGTGCAGAGAATTGCACTTGCTTTGGCAGATCAGACCCGGCGGACACCGCGTCCCTGCAATACAGACAAATGTTATTTGAAATACAGTAAAATGACTGACTATTAGCATTTATTTTACACAAGGATGGATTTGGTAACTCTAGTTAACACAGTTGAAACTCGATTGATAAAGTATGTAGTTCAGATCTGCTGAATTTAACCGTATGGTTCGGTACTAGTACCTAAAGGTACTAGACAAGCAAACCTCCGCCGGCTCGGTAGTAGTACCTTTATGTACTAAGAGTTACGTCATACGACATCCTTTTTATTAATGTTGTTATCGATCAGTTGCGCGTGAGCAGCCGAGTCGGACGCACGCGTTTGGAACGTCGGACCGTAATATTACTATCGCGCGGCTTGTTTTCTAAGTCTACCCACTTAATGATAATGTTAATTTCAAATGGATGAAATATGTGATAATGTGAGTTTGTGTGACTCAAGTGATCATGAATCGATGGAGCAGGACATAGTTATAGAAAGTGAACGACCAGTTATTGCTACCTTAGTGGAGAAGATGATGGAGAGAGAAGAATGTAATCAACGAGTTTTAGCGAAGAGAGGGCGGCAGGATGACGAAGAAATTGTGGAGGAAGATGATTTTGTAACAGTAATTAGGGGACATAAAAAACCAAACAGGAAAACCTCGATAAACAATAGTTTGGCGCCAGAAGGTGATAAGAATGAAGAGGAGAAGCATATCATATGTTTGACTGGAAAAGAGACGCTGCCAATACAATTTGGAATGACAAAATTGTTAAGATCATATAATATCCCGAATATAAATAAAATGGTTTATAAAAGCGCATTTCGGGTTTTGATTCATTTTCAAAACAGAGAAAGTGGTAGTAAGTTGATGAATTGTGAAGATATTGCCAAGTTAGGTTACAGAATACAGATGACTGATGAAGTTTGTCTATGCTATGGGACTCTGAGGCAAGTAGATTTGGAAACAGATGAGAAAGAAATTCTTGAAAATGTTAGTTGTGAGACCGAAATTTTATCAGTTAAAAGACTTAAAAAGCTATCAGAGAATGGAGAATGGATTGATTCGGAAACAGTTAGAAGTTGTTTTAAAGGTGCCACTTTACCACCGTACGTAATACGGCTACGGTTGTAGATTTAAAGTGGAACCTTACACGTTTCCAGTGTCACAGTGTTCCAGATGTTGGAAATTCGGTCACCTATCGAGATCATGCCCTACTAATAAAACAATATGCCCCCAATGTGGCAATCAACATCCTAACTGTGAAACAAATCCAAAATTCAAAATTGTTTATTACTGCACAAAGATTATATAAACATAAGTTTGTGATTGGAGCCTTTTTTTAAGCAAACAATGCCTGTATTAAAAGACTCCGCTCTTCCATGACAGAAATTGGTATAAGTATAGTTTGTGTGTGTGAGGGTGAGGGTGCGTGTGTGTTTGTGTTGTGTGTGTGTTTGTGTGCCTGTGTGAGAGTATAGGTCATGTCATAGGTTTCAAGAGGTCTTCCGTTTCCTCACAGGTTAGTTGTTTGATCCATTTCAGTAAAAATTTTTGCACTCATAATATTGGTTTTTATATATATATTTCTATATTTATCCTATTATACAACCGAGCAGCGCGTGCTTTGAATTGCATGGAGGCAATCAATGTTTTTGTTTGGGGCACTTCTGCAATAGCATGCTTTCTCCGTTTTGCTAGTTTTGATGCATCGTAAGGTAGGGTTTTGTTTTTTTTAATATAATATGAATAAGGTATAATTTTCTTACTGACAGTAATTCACTTAGGTTATAAAGACTAGCTGTGGGATATCTAGTTTTCTTAAAATACATAGTTTTTATTAAGGCACGTTGTGCACGCTCTACTTCTATGAACTTAGTTTTTGCTGACCCTCCCCAGTACAAGAGTAACTATGGAGTTTCTTGTCCATTCTTCTCCATAAGAATCTACCTTTCCGAATGGACAGTAGAGTCACTTCAGAACTTTTAAATATTTGAAATGTGAATGACGTTCAAAAGTGCCGTTTAATGGCCTAATTGGAATAAACGTTTTGACTTTGACTTTGACTTTGACTTTGACTACATACAGTACACTAAGACAGATTGCGCCAAAGCGACGTATATCTCATTAAGGAGATTTCTAGAGATGTTATTTCGACTAATTATATTTTTTGGCACAATATGTCTCAGTGCACTGAACAACCAACAGAGTTTCCTAATCCTGCCAGCAACCAGTTAAATGAATATTTATGTGTTAATTATAGAGGACCACACATGGCCATGTACAAAAAATGTCCTAACTTTTTAAAAGAGAAAAGAATTAGAGATATTATGACTAAAGAAAATTGTACCTACAGAAAGGGATTGGAATTATATCTGAAAGAGAACGGAACTCGACAAATTAACACAACAACTACAAACTTAGAGAGAAATATTAATTTTGAAAGCTTAGAAAATGAAAATGCAAACTAACAAAGAAAAACATACGCGGACGCGGTCACAGCAGATACAAATACTCAAAGTTCGAGTTCTGCATCGAATAGTACGACAGAAATAGACAATTTAGGAAAGAAAACTAACCAACAAAGATATGTACCGAGAAACAAGCATATTGACTGATGACTAGTAATAGAGAAAAAGAAAATTACAATACCCAACCGGCAACTACAGACAAACAATCGGAAAAAGACGGACTTTCAGAGACAGTAAATCTAAACTAGACTTTTTTTTAGTATTTATCAAAAAGTTAAAGATATATATTTTTCAGATAATAGTTGGCTCGTGAAACTACAGGAATTAGGCAAAATTATGTTTGATTTATGTAGTAAATTATTCCTTAATGTGTTTAGAAGTGATGATGGGTGGAAAAAAATAATGTTTATGTTCAATAATGGCTAACGATAATAGAAATATGTTATCTCTTCATATTGTACAGTGGAATGCACGTAGTTTTTTGCCTAAGTGTAACGAATTCGAACTTTTACTTGCACAAGAAAAAGTACATATAGCACTAATAACTGTGGTTAAGAGCAAGCCCATTACTAAATAAAAAAAAAAATAACTGAAACTTGGTTGGAAACGGATACACACTTAAATGTAAGCACATACAATATTTTGAGAAATGATAGGTCGGATGGTTATGGTGGGCTAGCTATTTTAATACATAAATCTATAAAAGTACAACAGTGTATCAATAATCCTGGAATAGAAATTATGAGCGTCAAACTTTAAAATTGCAATGAAATTAAAAATATAGTGTTAATATATTGCCCTTCTTCGGTTCGTACTTGTCTTTCTGACTGGGAAAAAAATATTTTCATTTTTTTCAAGCAAATGTATTGTTGCCGGATACTTTAATGGACACCATGCAAGTTGGTCTTCCAAAACTGACGCAAGAGGAATTCAGTTGTATGAGTCTGCTTTAGACTCGGGGTGCCCTTAATGATGGTAGTATGACGAGAGTGACCTTGGTTGATGGAGTTGCACAGAATACATCTCCTGATGTAACATTTGTATAGATCTACTGATTTTTCAGTTTTGCTGGAATGGAAGATTATAAACGAAAATTTAGGAAGTGATCATTTGTTTATAAAAATCTCGTACAAGTATAATAGCAACTTAAATTCGTTTAACGATAGTTAAAAAGCGGAACTTTAAACGAGCGAAATGGTCAAAGTACCTACAGCGAAATCCTAGGAAACTATTCAATGCAAACTGTCGTTTCAAGCAATGTACAATCACTGTATGACAACTTTGTAGAACAAGTAAATAAGGCCGCCGATGAATGTATTTCTTTCATTAAAATTTGTAATAATCCGACAAATGGCTTTCGGCCAAAGTCGTATTGGAATCCCAATTCCCATGTTATCCCATTCGGTAGCACAACGTAGATTGGCCTTGAAAATTTTAGGAAAAATCCCACAGCGAATAACCTAAGTGTACTGGATTTAAAAAAAAAGCCATTAGTCAAGAGAAACTAAAAGATTGGCAAAATTACTGCAGCAGTGTTAATGAACAAACATCTAGTTCTGAAATGTGGAAACGTATGGGATGGATTAAGCGACGTGCATCGCCAAGGTCGTCTGTTTCAAATGAACACAAAGTTGATCTCCTGCGTGGTCTTGCTCCTGATTACGTCTACCCAAAACACCAGCAGTTTAAATCAAATAATACAGTACTAGAGGACGAATTTACTTTACAAGAAATGTTAAACTGCTTTAAACGAAAAGACAGCTCCTGGTGCTGATGGGATTACATATTCTTTGATATTTCATTTATCTTCTGATAGTAGAGAATATTTACTAAATCTATACAATCTTATTTTTAGGACTGGGATTATTCCAAAACAATGGCGGGATATATTGGTCACACCAATACCAAAATTTTCACCAGATAATACTAGCATTCAATTAAGACCAATTTCTTTAATATCCTGTATTTGCAAAATATTCCATTCACTGCTGACAAAGCGGCTTGAGTGGTATATTGAAAAAAAGAAACAAGTTGTTATCTCAGTATACCTCTGGGTTTAGGAGGGGACAATCTTGCCAGGACTGTTTAGTTTAATTAGTTGTTCAAATCTACACAGGGTTTTCACATAAAACTCCAACAGTAGCCTGTTTTGTTGACATTACTAATGCATATAATAATGTGTTAATAGATGTGCTGGTAAATATTCTAGATGAGATAGGAATTGGAAAAATGTTTTGCCAATATTTATGGAATTTTTTGAGCGAGAGACATCTTATGATTAGAGATGAAACAGATAAAGGTAAATTCTTTATAAGATATACAGATAGAGGATTGGCACAGGGAGACCCAATTTCACCCCTACTTTTCAACATAGTCACAATTAAGTGCTTTCGAGAAATTCAAAACGTGACTATGTGTCAATACGCAGATGTTTTTGTCTTATACCGAACGTCTATTAATTTCTAAAAATTAGACGAGTTAGGATTAGAATTATCGGCTGCAAAATCTAAAGTGTGTATTTTTAGCAGAGGTTTTAGAGGGCCAAAAGTTGAACTCAAAATAAATAGTCGCAATTTAGATACAGTTGATAGTTACAAATACTTAGGTGTGTGGCTCGATAGATGCTTGCGCTGGAGTAAGCATATTAACCCTACTGTAGAAAAAGTGCAAAGAAACCTTAGTTTGCTTAAAGTTTTGGCGGGTAGGTCCTGGGGATTGCACCCTCAACATTTGAGACATATTTATATAGCTCTAATTAGAAGTCGGATAGATTATAGGTGTCGTTAAATATCAAACTTGCTTAAGTCGTACATAAACTACTTTCGGCAAATCGGTCAATTACTATAATCACAATTATCTTGCAGCTTAATAATGCTATACCGTCTAAATTTTTAGAATAATGGTTTAGAAGTAAAGCTAGGTAAACAAATATATATAATATTGTACTTTTTTATACTAAAAACTGGTTTTTATGTTGGACATAAGCACTTGTGTTAAGTACCACACGGATTTAGGCTAATTTGAAACCAACTGTCGTTGACTTAAGCTATTATGAAATGAGACAGTGTGACTTAGGCTGGTTCGAAGTAACTAAATTATAAAGGGACGTACTCAGGGACGGATTTAGTTTTGACGGACCTACCTAGGTATATTTATTTAGTATCCCTTGAATTCAAATAAAAAAGGTTATTATTCATAATTTGTTTAATACTATAATAAAGTAAAAACAAATACAACTTTTTAAACAAGAAAATGAAATTACAAAATCAGAGAAACTAGGCTAGGTTTTACAGTCCATCTATCCCATGGACATCACAAGTCTCTCAGTTAAACAAAATGTAATGTTTCTTTGTTAAGGTGGAAGCGTTGGGTTGGCCCGCGAAATTCAAAGATACTTAAGTTTTTTGCCATTTTTAACTCAGTATGTGGTTGTATGGCAAAAAAAAACTTAGACGCGACAGTAACGAATATGTATTTACATAATTAAAATCATTAAAATTATCAATATAGTTTTCTAAGTTAGCATAATCCGTAAATGTCATGTTTCATTAAATAAACACATTTACGGATTATGTTAACTTGGAGAATTATGTTAATAATGTTAATGATTATAACTGTGTAAATACATATTTGTTACCATCGCGTCTATGTTTTCTATTACCATACAACCAGATACTGAGCTAAAAATGGCAAAAAACGTAAGTATCTTTGAATTTCGCGGACCAACCCAACGCTTCCACCTTAAGAATAATAATCTGAAAAAAAATTACTACTTTTTAAACAATTATACAAATGAAATTACAAAATTATAAAAATTAAATCACAACATCAGAGATCACTAGGTTTCACAGTCCCATCTATCCCATGGACATCACAACTCTCTCAGTCAAACAAAATCTAACGTTTCATCTGGCATATAATCGGGTTCATCATTATCCACCATGTTATCTTCTTCAAGTTCAGGTAAGTTTTCATTACGCGACAATACGTTTTTATAATATTCTAATTCAGGCAGTTCTGTCCAAGTCTTCCCAAAATGTTTTTCTAGTAACTTCTTAACATCGTTCAATTTTTCAATTTTAACATTAAATACTCCATCTGTTCTACGGGGTAAGATTCCAGCAATGGTTTTTCCACGTTTCGTTATTGAAAGCGGGTTGCATATATCATTTCTGTACGATATTTCACCGCGAACTAGAATTTTATGGCGATGTGTTTTCTCTAAAATTATTCGCTTTGTTTTACTAATTTGAAAGTGTAATGTTTGAGTGCTTTTTAAAACATCCTTGGTCGCACTTTTCCAATCTAATATAGGAACTTCGGCTACTAAGCGAAGAATCGTAGCATTAGACGACATGATATCAATGTAGGTCTGAGGATCAGTTATCGTTTCTAACCGTCTTATTCTTTTTTCCGATAAAGCAAATACTCGATCTGGTGGAATAAAGCTATGCCCCGTGACAGGAAATATAATTTCTACATGATCAATTCCAAAAGTTGTATCCTGCAGCCACTTAGCAACCATTCCTAGAAGTATCGAATTTTTATTTTGACCGCCGCAACCATCGGCCACCAGCCGTATAAGTTTTTTGCCATCAAGATCTAGTTGATTGAGGCAATGGTACACACACGATGCTATTTCATTAGCTCCTTTTGATGCTTTATCTTCCGTCCACACATATGAATACACATTGTCTTTGGTCAAGTTACTATGAGAATTTCCCTTAACAACTGTAAAATTATATAGGTACAATTGTCGAGAATAGTAAGCTGATTGGTCAGCAACTTTAGGTAAGGGTAAATTTTTTTGACAGTCAAAAGATAGAGTGACCATCTCTGGATTCTCTTCTTTTAGTTTGTCAAAAAAACATTTTGCTCTTAATTTATGTATTCTATATTGCGTGCGCAAACTCTGTTTCTGAACTTCGTTTTGCTCTATTTTAAGCCTTTCTAAAAGCTGCAAACAATCTGAACATACATCTTGACGTGGAGAGCCGAAACCAATGTTAAAAGATGTATTAAATACCTTTCTGAAGAAACTTTTAGTCACTGAATACCCTGGGCTCGCCTGATCATCATACATTTTGAACAATTTCGAAATATTCAGGCTTGGATCAAGATATATTCTTCTTTTTATTCTTCCTCTGCAATAATGGCTTTCTAGTGGCTGAAATTGCATTATAAATATTTGGATAGCTTCTCTTTTCGAACGGAAAGCATGAAGTTTTCGGTCTCCTCCGCGTTTTTCTGATGGTCCCTCTCCTGTGGATATGTATCGATTAGTAACGCCTTTTATACGACCTTGTTTAATTTTCAAAATACTACAAAAGGCAGCAAGGCACACCAGCACTTTTTCCTTTGTCTTATACTTAGTAACAAAATACTGTTTGGTGTAAGCACGCTCAGTTCGAGTTTTGTTCCTTGGGCGATTTCTTTTAACAGGAGTAATAACTACATTTCGTAAAATATAGCTGTCTTGAGCAAGTTTGTTAGGATTATTATAAAATCTTTTATGAAAGTAAAATATATCATTGGAAGTTAAAGTTTCACATTTGAAGTTGCTTTTATTGGCGTGTTTGCACTTTGGTCTTTCCGGTAAGCTTTTCGCAGAATACCTAAAAAAAAGTACTTAATGAAAAACTGGAAACGAATAAATAAAATTAAGCGGACACAGGTACAGTTAAGTAAAATCACAACATAGTTTCATTAAAATATTAAATATAACTAAAATAAAAAACTCGTAGTTATGAATGATAAAAATTTGTCGGTAAATATTAATACGTATAATAAAATAAGACTGTTCTCATCAAACTAGCTGCGCCCCGCGGTTTCATCCACGTAAGTCCGGGATTGGGATCGGAATAAAAAGTAGCCTACATGTTATTCCAGTATTCTAGCTATCTACACACCATTTTCATGGCAATTCATATATTATGTATTAGTTTTGTATGAAGGAGTAACAAACATACACATAAACTTTCGCATTTGTAATATTAGTAGGATTCACAAAGTTACTTAAAAATGTAACCACTCAAAATCTAAGCGATCACTTGATCAACCTACTGAGTCCGACCCTGTCTTGACCTCGGGGTCGGACGCTCGTGACGGTTACTGAGTCATCACCCAACTGAAAACAAACAAAATTTTAACAATATACTTACAAATCCCGCTTCTTCTTATTTCGATTCTCAATCTGTTTCAACTTTAGCTTCTTTTTAGCTAACTCAGGCTCCACAACAGTAATTCTATGCTCCATAATTTATTAAAAATTTCACGAACACGACACCGACACATTTAAGTTTTCCACAGCAATGGCAGTCATGTCAGACATGACACCTCGCACGGCGGCTTCTGATTGGTCGAATTGGACGTAAGCGAGTTTGATCTACACAGAAGTTGTGACTTAAGCGATTATGAAGTATCAGTATTGTTTTATAGCCCTATTTCTATGGGATTTTTTGGACTTTGGTGCATTTGAATAATACTAATGTATTTAGTTATGCATAGAGTATCATATTAGCCACAGACCATAAAAAATCCTTGTAGTGGACATAAGCAAGTTTGATATGTAACGACACTAGTTGCTACATACATTCAGTCAAAAAAGTATCGGGAATGGATGATTTGTTTATGGTTCCAAATTCAAATTTTTGTTTTTTTGTAGTTGTTAGATTGGCACAACTGTTTTCCATTTTGGCGCGGAGTTTGAGTTGCATCTGTTATTTATAATAAATACAGTGCTGGTTTTAGTAATATCATATATAGTGTGTATTGCGAATTTCATAATGGACAAAAATATCGAACAAAGAGTTTGTCTTAAATTTTGCATCGCCAATGGAATTTCGTGTTCGAAGTCACTGAAAATGTTACAGAAGGCTTACGGTGAATCGATTTTATCAAAAACTCGTGCTTATGAGTGGTTCAAAGCGTTCAAAAGCGGTCGAGATGTGATGGAAGATTTGCCTCGCTCTGGTAGGCCGTCAACGTCTGCAACTGAAGTTAACATCGCAAAAGTGAAGGAAATAGTGACTGAAAATCCCCATTCAACTCTGAGAGAGATAGCCGCCGAACTTTCTGTATCTCACGAGTCGATCCGTACCATTTAAACTAATCATTTGGGTATGAAACATGTTGCTGCTCGGCTAGTCCCAAAAGATCTGAATTTTCTCCAAAAACTCAATCGCATGAAAGTCGCTGAGGACATGCTAGAACGAGTCAGTTCGGACCCAACATTCATGAAACGCATTGTTACTGGTGACGAGACGTGGGTTTACGAGTTTGACACGCAAACTAGTCAACAAGCTGTGTGTGTGGCACCCGTTTTTAATCGATAGAAGACATAAAGGAGAATTCGCGGCGAGAACTGAACTCAATTCCGGAAGCAGCGTTTAAAAAATGTTTTGATGAATGGATTATTCGTTGGCACAAGTGTATCGTTTCTAAAGGAGCATACTTTGAAGGTGATAAAATAAATTTGGATGAATAACAGACATTTTGTGTATTATTGATCTTTTCCCGGTACTTTCTTGACAGAGTAGTATATGATGCTAGTGCGAAGTGTCACTTAGATAAGTTGAATAAGTTACAAAACCAAGCTTTACGGGTTATAGGAGGTTTTATCAAATCCACTCCGATATACCTACCTTATGAAGAGTGAGCTTGGTGTAGTTCCACTGTACATACGAAGAAAGTATCTAGCTTATAAGTTTTGTCTTAAAGCCAAATTCATAGAAAATAATGTAACAAATACCCTATTAGATGAACTCTATGCTCTTCGACAAAATAGTTACTGGCGAAATAAGGTTATTCCTATAATAGCTGCAGCATTTAACGAAGTTAAAGATATTGAGGTAGCATCTTCTTAACCTTTATTTATGTTCACCCTAAGAACATGGGTCACATGGGTCATGGGAATGTTATAATTCTCTGTAATTTAGAATCAGTCAAGTTACCGAAGGGGAATTATGATTACAGTTTACTAAAACACGAAGTGACGAAAGAACTATACCTACACAAAATATAATGGTTGGTTTACTATATTAACAGATGGGTCGAAGAGTGTAGAAGGTCGCGGAGCGGCTTACTATATTCCCTATAAAGATGTAGATAACGTAAATAATAACTGTTATAAAATAAGTAAACCAGCATCCATTACGACGTTGGAGCTCATTGCGATCTCAGAAGCATTGACATTTGTCATAAATTGTCAAAACAGAAATACCTACTGTTATTTGTACTGACTGTTAAAGTTCCCTACAGCATATAACTCGATGCGCCTCTGGCCTCAGAGGTGCTTCGATAGCTTATGCCATTCTAGATAAGATAGACGAACTCATTCAAAAAGGTGTTCAGCTGAGATAGCAATGGATCCCATCGCATATTGGAATACGGGGTTACGAGTAGGCTGATATGTTAGCCAAATATGCAGCCAAACACGGAAAACAAACCAATATTACTTTTGACTATTCCGAAATATTACCAAAATTTAAAAATGTTTGTTATGATCTGTGGAAGGAATCCTTTGACAGAACTTCATTAGAAAAAGGAATTTGGTATAAAACCGCTTTCTTGATGAAAAAGGTAACCTCTCCCAACTGTGAGGTGTGTGGAGTTCTAGAAGATATGCATCACTTGCTAATGGAATGTGTTCAGTATGAGGCTGATAGAAGTAAGTTGTTCAGGGTTTTAAAGTTGAACAAGAACAATATAGGTACGTTCCACCAAATATTAAGTAAGCCAACTTCCGATGATGCAAGAAAGTTGTTCGAATTCATGACCCTGATCCATTTATCTCGTTTGTTAGTAAATAATTGTCTTAGGGTACGATGGGACTGACATACGCTGTGCGTTATAAAAGTCCCTAACTTTTAAAGAAATAAAAAAATGTTGTTATTGATAAAGTTACTTAAAAAATCTAATGTATGAGCGTTAATTAAAACAATTGGATAAAAAAGTCCTATGATAGCGCTACTAACTCTTTCGTATTTAACCCGCATGTTTACTATTTTTCATAAATAAAGTGTTTAATGTGATAATCGCCATCCACTATCAACCATATTGCTTTTTTTTAATTAAAAAGAAAATGGTTTGTATGGATATGTGTATAGGTACTTGTTATAGATATGTTCAGAAGTTTTTTTTTTCTCCTGCTACCAAACGAAGGTGCGAATGCTTTTTGGCACTATGTATGTAAGTGTGCATGTTTGGATATTTGTAGGTAGGTATTTCTATTTATTTGAACCGCCTGGTTAACCGTATACTTCGGTACTAGGTCCAATTGGATCTTGACAGGCAAACCTCCGCCGGCTCGGTAGTAGGTCCAATTGGTCCTATGAGTTACGTCATACGACATCTTTATTATTAACGCTGTTATTGATAAAGCTACTTAAAAAATCTTATGTATTACTGTTCATAATTTTCATATTTTTAATCGTATTTACATGTTAGTGGGTGATATTTGTGTAAAACAAAAACCGGTCAAGTGCGAGTCGGACTAGCACACGAAGGGTTCCGTACCATAAACCTTATTTTGTATTATTTGTTGTTGTAGCGGCATTAAAAATACACAATCTGTGAAAATTTCAGTCGTCTACCTATTACGGTTCTTGAGATACAGCCCGCTGACAGACAGACGTACGGACAGCGGAGGCTTAGTAATAGGGTTCCGTTGGTTACCCTTTGGGTACGGAACCCTAAAACGTAAACAAACACAGTTGGCGCTAAACTACGACTTGGAAATCAAAAAAACTTCATTATCACTTCATTTATCGTTAGAAATATGAATACATTCGTCAGATAATCAAATGATAAGCAAACCACTAACCCCGTAATGAAGTTTGGGTGTCCGAAATCCACAATTTTCATGTTTTCTTAGCCTCAAACATCGCTGTCATCAAAATTGCAACGTAAATATTTCGACTTCTTCAAAAAGGAGGATTTTCTATGTATCTATTTTTTATGTATGTTGTGTCAGTATATTAGAGAGAGATGCTCACGCTCACCCATGTACTAGGACTGGTGCGTGCGCGGGCCCCACAGGCGCAGCGAGTAGTCGTCGCTGGCGGACACCAGCACGTCGTGGTGCACGGGGTTCCACGACACGCAGTTGTGTCAGTATATTAGAGAGAGATGCTCACGCTCACCCATGTACTAGGACTGGTGCGTGCGCGGGCCCCACAGGCGCAGCGAGTAGTCGTCGCTGGCGGACACCAGCACGTCGTGGTGCACGGGGTTCCACGACACGCAGTTGTGTCAGTATATTAGAGAGAGATGCTCACGCTCACCCATGTACTAGGACTGGTGCGTGCGCGGGCCCCACAGGCGCAGCGAGTAGTCGTCGCTGGCGGACACCAGCACGTCGTGGTGCACGGGGTTCCACGACACGCAGTTGTGTCAGTATATTAGAGAGAGATGCTCACGCTCACCCATGTACTAGGACTGGTGCGTGCGCGGGCCCCACAGGCGCAGCGAGTAGTCGTCGCTGGCGGACACCAGCACGTCGTGGTGCACGGGGTTCCACGACACGCAGTTGTGTCAGTATATTAGAGAGAGATGCTCACGCTCACCCATGTACTAGGACTGGTGCGTGCGCGGGCCCCACAGGCGCAGCGAGTAGTCGTCGCTGGCGGACACCAGCACGTCGTGGTGCACGGGGTTCCACGACACGCAGTTGTGTCAGTATATTAGAGAGAGATGCTCACGCTCACCCATGTACTAGGACTGGTGCGTGCGCGGGCCCCACAGGCGCAGCGAGTAGTCGTCGCTGGCGGACACCAGCACGTCGTGGTGCACGGGGTTCCACGACACGCAGTTGTGTCAGTATATTAGAGAGAGATGCTCACGCTCACCCATGTACTAGGACTGGTGCGTGCGCGGGCCCCACAGGCGCAGCGAGTAGTCGTCGCTGGCGGACACCAGCACGTCGTGGTGCACGGGGTTCCACGACACGCAGTTGTGTCAGTATATTAGAGAGAGATGCTCACGCTCACCCATGTACTAGGACTGGTGCGTGCGCGGGCCCCACAGGCGCAGCGAGTAGTCGTCGCTGGCGGACACCAGCACGTCGTGGTGCACGGGGTTCCACGACACGCAGTTGTGTCAGTATATTAGAGAGAGATGCTCACGCTCACCCATGTACTAGGACTGGTGCGTGCGCGGGCCCCACAGGCGCAGCGAGTAGTCGTCGCTGGCGGACACCAGCACGTCGTGGTGCACGGGGTTCCACGACACGCAGTTGTGTCAGTATATTAGAGAGAGATGCTCACGCTCACCCATGTACTAGGACTGGTGCGTGCGCGGGCCCCACAGGCGCAGCGAGTAGTCGTCGCTGGCGGACACCAGCACGTCGTGGTGCACGGGGTTCCACGACACGCAGTTGTGTCAGTATATTAGAGAGAGATGCTCACGCTCACCCATGTACTAGGACTGGTGCGTGCGCGGGCCCCACAGGCGCAGCGAGTAGTCGTCGCTGGCGGACACCAGCACGTCGTGGTGCACGGGGTTCCACGACACGCAGTTGTGTCAGTATATTAGAGAGAGATGCTCACGCTCACCCATGTACTAGGACTGGTGCGTGCGCGGGCCCCACAGGCGCAGCGAGTAGTCGTCGCTGGCGGACACCAGCACGTCGTGGTGCACGGGGTTCCACGACACGCAGTTGTGTCAGTATATTAGAGAGAGATGCTCACGCTCACCCATGTACTAGGACTGGTGCGTGCGCGGGCCCCACAGGCGCAGCGAGTAGTCGTCGCTGGCGGACACCAGCACGTCGTGGTGCACGGGGTTCCACGACACGCAGTTGTGTCAGTATATTAGAGAGAGATGCTCACGCTCACCCATGTACTAGGACTGGTGCGTGCGCGGGCCCCACAGGCGCAGCGAGTAGTCGTCGCTGGCGGACACCAGCACGTCGTGGTGCACGGGGTTCCACGACACGCAGTTGTGTCAGTATATTAGAGAGAGATGCTCACGCTCACCCATGTACTAGGACTGGTGCGTGCGCGGGCCCCACAGGCGCAGCGAGTAGTCGTCGCTGGCGGACACCAGCACGTCGTGGTGCACGGGGTTCCACGACACGCAGTTGTGTCAGTATATTAGAGAGAGATGCTCACGCTCACCCATGTACTAGGACTGGTGCGTGCGCGGGCCCCACAGGCGCAGCGAGTAGTCGTCGCTGGCGGACACCAGCACGTCGTGGTGCACGGGGTTCCACGACACGCAGTTGTGTCAGTATATTAGAGAGAGATGCTCACGCTCACCCATGTACTAGGACTGGTGCGTGCGCGGGCCCCACAGGCGCAGCGAGTAGTCGTCGCTGGCGGACACCAGCACGTCGTGGTGCACGGGGTTCCACGACACGCAGTTGTGTCAGTATATTAGAGAGAGATGCTCACGCTCACCCATGTACTAGGACTGGTGCGTGCGCGGGCCCCACAGGCGCAGCGAGTAGTCGTCGCTGGCGGACACCAGCACGTCGTGGTGCACGGGGTTCCACGACACGCAGTTGTGTCAGTATATTAGAGAGAGATGCTCACGCTCACCCATGTACTAGGACTGGTGCGTGCGCGGGCCCCACAGGCGCAGCGAGTAGTCGTCGCTGGCGGACACCAGCACGTCGTGGTGCACGGGGTTCCACGACACGCAGTTGTGTCAGTATATTAGAGAGAGATGCTCACGCTCACCCATGTACTAGGACTGGTGCGTGCGCGGGCCCCACAGGCGCAGCGAGTAGTCGTCGCTGGCGGACACCAGCACGTCGTGGTGCACGGGGTTCCACGACACGCAGTTGTGTCAGTATATTAGAGAGAGATGCTCACGCTCACCCATGTACTAGGACTGGTGCGTGCGCGGGCCCCACAGGCGCAGCGAGTAGTCGTCGCTGGCGGACACCAGCACGTCGTGGTGCACGGGGTTCCACGACACGCAGTTGTGTCAGTATATTAGAGAGAGATGCTCACGCTCACCCATGTACTAGGACTGGTGCGTGCGCGGGCCCCACAGGCGCAGCGAGTAGTCGTCGCTGGCGGACACCAGCACGTCGTGGTGCACGGGGTTCCACGACACGCAGTTGTGTCAGTATATTAGAGAGAGATGCTCACGCTCACCCATGTACTAGGACTGGTGCGTGCGCGGGCCCCACAGGCGCAGCGAGTAGTCGTCGCTGGCGGACACCAGCACGTCGTGGTGCACGGGGTTCCACGACACGCAGTTGTGTCAGTATATTAGAGAGAGATGCTCACGCTCACCCATGTACTAGGACTGGTGCGTGCGCGGGCCCCACAGGCGCAGCGAGTAGTCGTCGCTGGCGGACACCAGCACGTCGTGGTGCACGGGGTTCCACGACACGCAGTTGTGTCAGTATATTAGAGAGAGATGCTCACGCTCACCCATGTACTAGGACTGGTGCGTGCGCGGGCCCCACAGGCGCAGCGAGTAGTCGTCGCTGGCGGACACCAGCACGTCGTGGTGCACGGGGTTCCACGACACGCAGTTGTGTCAGTATATTAGAGAGAGATGCTCACGCTCACCCATGTACTAGGACTGGTGCGTGCGCGGGCCCCACAGGCGCAGCGAGTAGTCGTCGCTGGCGGACACCAGCACGTCGTGGTGCACGGGGTTCCACGACACGCAGTTGTGTCAGTATATTAGAGAGAGATGCTCACGCTCACCCATGTACTAGGACTGGTGCGTGCGCGGGCCCCACAGGCGCAGCGAGTAGTCGTCGCTGGCGGACACCAGCACGTCGTGGTGCACGGGGTTCCACGACACGCAGTTGTGTCAGTATATTAGAGAGAGATGCTCACGCTCACCCATGTACTAGGACTGGTGCGTGCGCGGGCCCCACAGGCGCAGCGAGTAGTCGTCGCTGGCGGACACCAGCACGTCGTGGTGCACGGGGTTCCACGACACGCAGTTGTGTCAGTATATTAGAGAGAGATGCTCACGCTCACCCATGTACTAGGACTGGTGCGTGCGCGGGCCCCACAGGCGCAGCGAGTAGTCGTCGCTGGCGGACACCAGCACGTCGTGGTGCACGGGGTTCCACGACACGCAGTTGTGTCAGTATATTAGAGAGAGATGCTCACGCTCACCCATGTACTAGGACTGGTGCGTGCGCGGGCCCCACAGGCGCAGCGAGTAGTCGTCGCTGGCGGACACCAGCACGTCGTGGTGCACGGGGTTCCACGACACGCAGTTGTGTCAGTATATTAGAGAGAGATGCTCACGCTCACCCATGTACTAGGACTGGTGCGTGCGCGGGCCCCACAGGCGCAGCGAGTAGTCGTCGCTGGCGGACACCAGCACGTCGTGGTGCACGGGGTTCCACGACACGCAGTTGTGTCAGTATATTAGAGAGAGATGCTCACGCTCACCCATGTACTAGGACTGGTGCGTGCGCGGGCCCCACAGGCGCAGCGAGTAGTCGTCGCTGGCGGACACCAGCACGTCGTGGTGCACGGGGTTCCACGACACGCAGTTGTGTCAGTATATTAGAGAGAGATGCTCACGCTCACCCATGTACTAGGACTGGTGCGTGCGCGGGCCCCACAGGCGCAGCGAGTAGTCGTCGCTGGCGGACACCAGCACGTCGTGGTGCACGGGGTTCCACGACACGCAGTTGTGTCAGTATATTAGAGAGAGATGCTCACGCTCACCCATGTACTAGGACTGGTGCGTGCGCGGGCCCCACAGGCGCAGCGAGTAGTCGTCGCTGGCGGACACCAGCACGTCGTGGTGCACGGGGTTCCACGACACGCAGTTGTGTCAGTATATTAGAGAGAGATGCTCACGCTCACCCATGTACTAGGACTGGTGCGTGCGCGGGCCCCACAGGCGCAGCGAGTAGTCGTCGCTGGCGGACACCAGCACGTCGTGGTGCACGGGGTTCCACGACACGCAGTTGTGTCAGTATATTAGAGAGAGATGCTCACGCTCACCCATGTACTAGGACTGGTGCGTGCGCGGGCCCCACAGGCGCAGCGAGTAGTCGTCGCTGGCGGACACCAGCACGTCGTGGTGCACGGGGTTCCACGACACGCAGTTGTGTCAGTATATTAGAGAGAGATGCTCACGCTCACCCATGTACTAGGACTGGTGCGTGCGCGGGCCCCACAGGCGCAGCGAGTAGTCGTCGCTGGCGGACACCAGCACGTCGTGGTGCACGGGGTTCCACGACACGCAGTTGTGTCAGTATATTAGAGAGAGATGCTCACGCTCACCCATGTACTAGGACTGGTGCGTGCGCGGGCCCCACAGGCGCAGCGAGTAGTCGTCGCTGGCGGACACCAGCACGTCGTGGTGCACGGGGTTCCACGACACGCAGTTGTGTCAGTATATTAGAGAGAGATGCTCACGCTCACCCATGTACTAGGACTGGTGCGTGCGCGGGCCCCACAGGCGCAGCGAGTAGTCGTCGCTGGCGGACACCAGCACGTCGTGGTGCACGGGGTTCCACGACACGCAGTTGTGTCAGTATATTAGAGAGAGATGCTCACGCTCACCCATGTACTAGGACTGGTGCGTGCGCGGGCCCCACAGGCGCAGCGAGTAGTCGTCGCTGGCGGACACCAGCACGTCGTGGTGCACGGGGTTCCACGACACGCAGTTGTGTCAGTATATTAGAGAGAGATGCTCACGCTCACCCATGTACTAGGACTGGTGCGTGCGCGGGCCCCACAGGCGCAGCGAGTAGTCGTCGCTGGCGGACACCAGCACGTCGTGGTGCACGGGGTTCCACGACACGCAGTTGTGTCAGTATATTAGAGAGAGATGCTCACGCTCACCCATGTACTAGGACTGGTGCGTGCGCGGGCCCCACAGGCGCAGCGAGTAGTCGTCGCTGGCGGACACCAGCACGTCGTGGTGCACGGGGTTCCACGACACGCAGTTGTGTCAGTATATTAGAGAGAGATGCTCACGCTCACCCATGTACTAGGACTGGTGCGTGCGCGGGCCCCACAGGCGCAGCGAGTAGTCGTCGCTGGCGGACACCAGCACGTCGTGGTGCACGGGGTTCCACGACACACAGTTGACGCAGCGCGTGTGTCCCGACACTACGGCGATCGGCTCTTCGCCGTTGATGTGCCAGATGTACACCTGCGACAAACACAGCAGCTTTAGGTAAAAACTTCAACCACGTCCGTGTGCTGCTGCAGGATAATGACTGCAAACCAGTACTGTGTCCGAGGCCCAGCAGAGATGGTAACATAGGGTTACCAGTCATCGTTATGATGTATTATGTGTTTGTTGCTATTGTGTTGTGACTATGACAAATAAATATTTACTATTACATTCAGCTATTAGACGTCGCATAGCAAGTAAAGGATTTCTTTCAACGCGTCGGACTACACGATCAGAACGGTGTTACACCTAACATCATGTCTACGCTAGACGTGGTTGTCCAGTGTCTTCTACATTACAGGAAGTGATGGCGCTGAACTCATAACCGAATAATGGGTCAACTTAATTATTTATTTAGATGCACACGCTTAGAAGAAGACTGCAATGGACGGATAAAAACAAATGACGTAGTTGTAATAATAAATCTTCATATAATAATATATTTTTATCTACAGTAAGAAGGGTAATTTATTCCTGCCACTGCTGGAAAGGGCAATTAGTGTAGTGAGCAGTTCATGGAAGCTGTGTGCTACCTTATTGTCTTCGCTGCCGGAGGCGATGAAGTCCTGCTGCGCGCCGCCGAAGCTGGCGTGGATGGTGAAGTGTCCCTGGCTGAGGCCGCGGAACCGCCGCACCAGCGAGCGCGCGCCTGCGCACACGCACACGCACACGTACAACGTACAAGCAATCACTTTATTGTGCAACCTGGGGACCTGAGGTCCCACGGACGCAACTGATTAAAACTTTATTTCTATATGTATTGCAGTTTTTTTTTTCGTTTCTGAACGATTGAACTCTATGTTAGACAATATTTTTCAACTGTGGACACCGACAGGAAAAAAATACTTTTCAACATTACGACGCTTAAAAGCGAAACTCAAAGGTCATGTCTCAGAGAAATCTAGGAGGGGTCCAAGAGATTAACTTCTACCACTATTTGTACCCGTCGGGGTCTAGATCTTTTGCAAGCTAAAATAAAAATAGGAGACCGATATCAAATTAGTTATTTTCGAGCAGTTAAGCTAGTATTTATGGAATAACAATGAATAATAGCGCCAGCTTACATCATATAAAACCTTGAGTTATTTCAACTTACAACAAATAAATAATAGAAAACAACCTTCACAGACACAAATGACATGAATGATAGGATTTCCAAATTAACAGGATAATTAATTAAAAATTAAAGCATATGATTAGTTTCAATACTGGGAGGCTGCTCTCGAAGCCCGAAGCCCGTAGTTTCGGATTTAGTTGCGGGCGTTTTCTACTCTGTATCACCGAACCACTAAGAATGAATGACAACACAATTTGATGGTAACTGTCAAATCGTGTTGTCTTTAGACTTCGGGCTTAGAGAGCAAGTAGCCCCCCTGATAAGAGGATTCTAAATTCACATCCTTTGTTTTAATTTTTAATAACAAGATTGCTAATTAATATTTTACAAATTAGCGTGTTTATGTTAGCTGTTTGGTGAATTAGCAAATTATTATTTATTAAGTTGGCTGGCTATTTTAGTATGTCGATAGCTCGGCGCAACAGCGAAGCCGTAAGCATCTGCGATTTTGCTTGCAAGTTGGTGCGTCGAACCCAAGTAACATGGGATAAGGGCAGGAAGATGATGCTTTGCTTGCAAGTTGTTGCGCCGACCCGAAGTAACATGGGATAAGGGCAGGAAGATGATGCTTTGCTTGCAAGTTGTTGCGCCGGCCTCAAGTAACATGGGATAAGGGCAGGAAGATGATGCTTTGCTTGCAAGTTGTTGCGCCGACCCGAAGTAACATGGGATAAGGGCAGGAAGATGATGCTTTGCTTGCAAGTTGTTGCGCCGGCCTCAAGTAACATGGGATAAGGGCAGGAAGATGATGCTTTGCTTGCAAGTTGTTGCGCCGACCCCAAGTAACATGGGATAAGGGCAGGAAGATGATGCTTTGCTTGCAAGTTGTTGCGCCGGCCTCAAGTAACATGGGATAAGGGCAGGAAGATGATGCTTTGCTTGCAAGTTGTTGCGCCGACCCCAAGTAACATGGGATAAGGGCAGGAAGATGATGCTTTGCTTGCAAGTTGTTGCGCCGACCCCAAGTAACATGGGATAAGGGCAGGAAGATGATGCTATGCTTGCAAGTTGTTGCGCCGACCCCCAGTAACATGGGATAAGGGCAGGAAGATGATGCTTTGCTTGCAAGTTGTTGCGCCGACCCCCAGTAACATGGGATAAGGGCAGGAATATGATGCTTTTGCTTGCAAGTTGGTGCGTCGAACCCATGTAACATGGGATCATGGTAGGAAGATGATGCTATGCTTGCAAGTTGTTGCGCTATCCCAAATAACATGGGATAAGGGTAGGAAGATGATGCTTTTGTTTGAAGGTTGGTGCGCCAAACCCATCTAACATGGAATCGGTGGCTGGATGCTGAATGGATGTTGGTAGCTAAAAGCTGCAATATCGTCAGAGCTGCTTGATTGGTAAGCCAAACCATAAGACAGAAACAGATCTCAATACAGATTCTGATTCAGAAGAAAAGACAAAATTTTAAAATGGAAGAGCGGAAACAAGCAAGCTGCTCGGTGCTCACTAAAACATGGTGGTGTAGTAGAAAGCTGTACGCACGTATGTCCCACAGGTGCACGCCCTGGTTGGCCACGTTGAGCAGCAGCAGCGAGTCGGCCGCGTTCAGCGTCATGGCCATCACCGCGTGCTCCTCTTGGATGCTGCAACACAAGCGTCACTGGCGGTCACGTGAGCTGCGGGCAGCCGCCTCCCCGTCTCCCTTAGCTGTCACATACTCCAGCTAATATGGTTTGGGGCAATCTTTCCATAATCAGATAAGTCTTGTGCGTAGAAGAACTATATAGTTGAACTTCATGATTGTAAAAGGTGTATAACTAAAGTAGCGCTGCACGGTGGTGGCCAGCACGGCGCGAGACACCACGCCGCTGTCAGCTGTCAGCTGTCAGCTGCACGTGCATGTGTACTCACAGGTTGCGGTCGGTGAGGTCGGTGAAGTCGTACTGGCGCACGCGGTGGTGCGTGTCGGCGGCCAGCACGGCGCGGGACACCACGCCGCTGTCAGCTGTCAGCTGTCAGCTGCACGTGCATGTGTACTCACAGGTTGCGGTCGGTGAGGTCGGTGAAGTCGTACTGGCGCACGCGGTGGTGCGTGTCGGCGGCCAGCACGGCGCGGGACACCACGCCGCTGTCAGCTGTCAGCTGTCAGCTGCACGTGCATGTGTACTCACAGGTTGCGGTCGGTGAGGTCGGTGAAGTCGTACTGGCGCACGCGGTGGTGCGTGTCGGCGGCCAGCACGGCGCGGGACACCACGCCGCTGTCAGCTGTCAGCTGTCAGCTGCACGTGCATGTGTACTCACAGGTTGCGGTCGGTGAGGTCGGTGAAGTCGTACTGGCGCACGCGGTGGTGCGTGTCGGCGGCCAGCACGGCGCGGGACACCACGCCGCTGTCAGCTGTCAGCTGTCAGCTGCACGTGCATGTGTACTCACAGGTTGCGGTCGGTGAGGTCGGTGAAGTCGTACTGGCGCACGCGGTGGTGCGTGTCGGCGGCCAGCACGGCGCGGGACACCACGCCGCTGTCAGCTGTCAGCTGTCAGCTGCACGTGCATGTGTACTCACAGGTTGCGGTCGGTGAGGTCGGTGAAGTCGTACTGGCGCACGCGGTGGTGCGTGTCGGCGGCCAGCACGGCGCGGGACACCACGCCGCTGTCAGCTGTCAGCTGTCAGCTGCACGTGCATGTGTACTCACAGGTTGCGGTCGGTGAGGTCGGTGAAGTCGTACTGGCGCACGCGGTGGTGCGTGTCGGCGGCCAGCACGGCGCGGGACACCACGCCGCTGTCAGCTGTCAGCTGTCAGCTGCACGTGCATGTGTACTCACAGGTTGCGGTCGGTGAGGTCGGTGAAGTCGTACTGGCGCACGCGGTGGTGCGTGTCGGCGGCCAGCACGGCGCGGGACACCACGCCGCTGTCAGCTGTCAGCTGTCAGCTGCACGTGCATGTGTACTCACAGGTTGCGGTCGGTGAGGTCGGTGAAGTCGTACTGGCGCACGCGGTGGTGCGTGTCGGCGGCCAGCACGGCGCGGGACACCACGCCGCTGTCAGCTGTCAGCTGTCAGCTGCACGTGCATGTGTACTCACAGGTTGCGGTCGGTGAGGTCGGTGAAGTCGTACTGGCGCACGCGGTGGTGCGTGTCGGCGGCCAGCACGGCGCGGGACACCACGCCGCTGTCAGCTGTCAGCTGCACGTGCATGTGTACTCACAGGTTGCGGTCGGTGAGGTCGGTGAAGTCGTACTGGCGCACGCGGTGGTGCGTGTCGGCGGCCAGCACGGCGCGGGACACCACGCCGCTGTCAGCTGTCAGCTGTCAGCTGCACGTGCATGTGTACTCACAGGTTGCGGTCGGTGAGGTCGGTGAAGTCGTACTGGCGCACGCGGTGGTGCGTGTCGGCGGCCAGCACGGCGCGGGACACCACGCCGCTGTCAGCTGTCAGCTGTCAGCTGCACGTGCATGTGTACTCACAGGTTGCGGTCGGTGAGGTCGGTGAAGTCGTACTGGCGCACGCGGTGGTGCGTGTCGGCGGCCAGCACGGCGCGGGACACCACGCCGCTGTCAGCTGTCAGCTGTCAGCTGCACGTGCATGTGTACTCACAGGTTGCGGTCGGTGAGGTCGGTGAAGTCGTACTGGCGCACGCGGTGGTGCGTGTCGGCGGCCAGCACGGCGCGGGACACCACGCCGCTGTCAGCTGTCAGCTGTCAGCTGCACGTGCATGTGTACTCACAGGTTGCGGTCGGTGAGGTCGGTGAAGTCGTACTGGCGCACGCGGTGGTGCGTGTCGGCGGCCAGCACGGCGAGGGACACCACGCCGCTGTCAGCTGTCAGCTGCACGTGCATGTGTACTCACAGGTTGCGGTCGGTGAGGTCGGTGAAGTCGTACTGGCGCACGCGGTGGTGCGTGTCGGCGGCCAGCACGGCGCGGGACACCACGCCGCTGTCAGCTGTCAGCTGTCAGCTGCACGTGCATGTGTACTCACAGGTTGCGGTCGGTGAGGTCGGTGAAGTCGTACTGGCGCACGCGGTGGTGCGTGTCGGCGGCCAGCACGGCGAGGGACACCACGCCGCTGTCAGCTGTCAGCTGCACGTGCATGTGTACTCACAGGTTGCGGTCGGTGAGGTCGGTGAAGTCGTACTGGCGTACGCGGTGGTGCGTGTCGGCGGCCAGCACGGCGCGGGACACCACGCCGCTGTCAGCTGTCAGCTGCACGTGCATGTGTACTCACAGGTTGCGGTCGGTGAGGTCGGTGAAGTCGTACTGGCGCACGCGGTGGTGCGTGTCGGCGGCCAGCACGGCGCGGGACACCACGCCGCTGTCAGCTGTCAGCTGCACGTGCATGTGTACTCACAGGTTGCGGTCGGTGAGGTCGGTGAAGTCGTACTGGCGCACGCGGTGGTGCGTGTCGGCGGCCAGCACGGCGCGGGACACCACGCCGCTGTCAGCTGTCAGCTGCACGTGCATGTGTACTCACAGGTTGCGGTCGGTGAGGTCGGTGAAGTCGTACTGGCGCACGCGGTGGTGCGTGTCGGCGGCCAGCACGGCGCGGGACACCACGCCGCTGTCAGCTGTCAGCTGTCAGCTGCACGTGCATGTGTACTCACAGGTTGCGGTCGGTGAGGTCGGTGAAGTCGTACTGGCGCACGCGGTGGTGCGTGTCGGCGGCCAGCACGGCGCGGGACACCACGCCGCTGTCAGCTGTCAGCTGTCAGCTGCACGTGCATGTGTACTCACAGGTTGCGGTCGGTGAGGTCGGTGAAGTCGTACTGGCGCACGCGGTGGTGCGTGTCGGCGGCCAGCACGGCGCGGGACACCACGCCGCTGTCAGCTGTCAGCTGTCAGCTGCACGTGCATGTGTACTCACAGGTTGCGGTCGGTGAGGTCGGTGAAGTCGTACTGGCGCACGCGGTGGTGCGTGTCGGCGGCCAGCACGGCGCGGGACACCACGCCGCTGTCAGCTGTCAGCTGTCAGCTGCACGTGCATGTGTACTCACAGGTTGCGGTCGGTGAGGTCGGTGAAGTCGTACTGGCGCACGCGGTGGTGCGTGTCGGCGGCCAGCACGGCGCGGGACACCACGCCGCTGTCAGCTGTCAGCTGTCAGCTGCACGTGCATGTGTACTCACAGGTTGCGGTCGGTGAGGTCGGTGAAGTCGTACTGGCGCACGCGGTGGTGCGTGTCGGCGGCCAGCACGGCGCGGGACACCACGCCGCTGTCAGCTGTCAGCTGTCAGCTGCACGTGCATGTGTACTCACAGGTTGCGGTCGGTGAGGTCGGTGAAGTCGTACTGGCGCACGCGGTGGTGCGTGTCGGCGGCCAGCACGGCGCGGGACACCACGCCGCTGTCAGCTGTCAGCTGTCAGCTGCACGTGCATGTGTACTCACAGGTTGCGGTCGGTGAGGTCGGTGAAGTCGTACTGGCGCACGCGGTGGTGCGTGTCGGCGGCCAGCACGGCGCGGGACACCACGCCGCTGTCAGCTGTCAGCTGTCAGCTGCACGTGCATGTGTACTCACAGGTTGCGGTCGGTGAGGTCGGTGAAGTCGTACTGGCGCACGCGGTGGTGCGTGTCGGCGGCCAGCACGGCGCGGGACACCACGCCGCTGTCAGCTGTCAGCTGTCAGCTGCACGTGCATGTGTACTCACAGGTTGCGGTCGGTGAGGTCGGTGAAGTCGTACTGGCGCACGCGGTGGTGCGTGTCGGCGGCCAGCACGGCGCGGGACACCACGCCGCTGTCAGCTGTCAGCTGTCAGCTGCACGTGCATGTGTACTCACAGGTTGCGGTCGGTGAGGTCGGTGAAGTCGTACTGGCGCACGCGGTGGTGCGTGTCGGCGGCCAGCACGGCGCGCGCGTCGCCGCGGGACACGAGCGCGTTCACGCGCACTCCATCCCAGCTGTTGAGCAGCGTGCCCTGGGGAGGAGGCACGAGCTTTATTACAAGGCCAGCAAACTGGAGATGGGAGATTTTTTTTTCAATTGTAAATTTGGATCCCCCAAACACCGGGTGTTGCAACTGGTTTTCGGGGTTACTAAAACGAAAATGGGCTCGACTGAAATACCTAAAATGGCGTCATCGCAGCTTTGCAATCTTTTGTCGTGTATAGGGAGCGTGCAGAAACTATAGGTGGCAGCGCAGAAATGTCACTGTCAAGTATGTTTCAAGTATAAAATTCGAAATAGCTACGCTAGATGGCATAGTCTTCTTCGCGCACGTTCCCCTAAACTGAGCGTGCAGGAACCACAGGTGGCAGCACAGAAGCGTCAATGTCAAGTATTCTGACCCTTAAAACTTCGAATATGCGACACTAGATGGCATAGTCAACGCCGTGCACGGTCCGTATACGATGTTCAACGTTAATGGGCTCGAAATTAAAATCCAAGATAGCTCTGACGATTTGCAAATGTTTCGTCATAAGTAACCGAGTCTGGGGGGGACATCAACGCCTAACATAAAGAGTGGTTGTTCCCGTACCAGAAAACTGACCATGCCGAGTTAGAGAAGCCCTAGAGGCACGAGACGGGTATGGCGATACGAGTCAGCATGATTGGGATGAGATGCGGCACTTTTTTGCGTCTTATCCATGGCGGCAAGTGTGCTTCTCCTCGGGTGACCCCTCGTACTGTGCTGTCGTGATTGCGGACGTGATTCGGCAGTGGATGGAGTATTTTATTCCATTCTCCGACATCCCGATCGGTCAGGAATCCTTGAGTCATAAATGCAGAATGCGCTCACGCTGAGGCCAAAAAATAGGAGGCCGCTTCACCCCGCCGCACCTACGCGACGTTAAATTACACTCTAGGGGTAGGACAGACAAGACTACGTGGTAGTCGGTTTTACAGCGATTCGTTTCTGTCACTTTTATAGCACAACATATTGACTGTTTAAGACCAATTTTAATTTAAGGTTGAAAATGTTTACAAATATTCGTTTAAAGCAGATTATGCCAAGTGTGTTATGCCAAATAAATTTCAGAGCGTCTAGATTCTTCCAGATAGAGGGAACTTCGAAATCTTGAAAATCGGAATGTCGTTTTGTGGACAAAGAATCCATCAAGCATTTGATTCTTCGAACATATGAAAATCGGAAATCTAACAAATCGCATTTACGACTTTCGGTAAAAATAGATTTGGTGATATTTAATAATAGACATTATAATTTCTTAGGTATTATGAAATTCTAGACTTTTGAAAATCGGAAAAAAGTGTTATGGAGTATTCGGGTATTCCCAATTTGTTGCCATTCCACCAACTGATTTTTTTTAATGTTTTTATTCATAATCAACACCAAATATAGGGTATACATAACACCTACACTACAACTAACTACATAAATTCTGACAAACTGCATAGCAGATTGTCGGCAGTTGATCGCGTTCACAGTACTAAAAAAATATTGTCTTAACAAACGTATGTATGTTACTTAAACTTATTTACTTAAATTACTAACTTATGCAATTTTAATTTCAATAAAAAAGCCTATGGACATAATGACAGATAATGTTTCTTTAGAATTTTCTTAACTTGGTATTAACGTTGCACTTTGCATTCCTCAGTTTTAAATTGTTGAAATAAGATCTTTAATTTACTTTTTGCATGAACCGGGAGTATTTTACAAATTTTAAACAATTATCATAATTACGTTTTACGCTTTCTTTAGTTTTTAAAACGAAACGTCCCAGTATCCAAACGTCTTTGCGCACAGCAAAGGAGTGGACTCTCTGCCTGCGTCCCGTATCAAATAAAGAAAAAATAAAAAAAGAGTAAAAAACATTTTCTCGTTTTGCTGATACACTAATGTCGACAGTGGGTTCAAAATAAAAACTGAAGATAGCTAATATTGTAATAGTAAGTTGTGAGTGTCGTGTGCGCACTCACGTCGACGCTGCAGTGGTAGAACTGCCCGCGCGCGCCGCCGCACACGAACTTGTCGCCGGCGGCGTGCCACGCCACGCCCGTCAGCGAGTCCTCCTGCGAGTGCGTCATCTTCAGGTGCAGCTGCTCCGTCTGCAACACAAGTCATATATCGTTTATGAAACTGCCGCTCAACAAACGTTATATAATAAATAATTTAATTTAATTCCGGACAACCATTGATCCATTACAGTTATTTTGTTAGTATGAACTTAAAAAACTATGTTAGTACCTTATAGTTATAAGGTACTACTAAATTAAAAGAGCTTCTGTCAGTTAGGCCGTCGGGCGTCGACATGTGGCTGACAGTTTGTGTGGCATACCTCCATGTTCCATATCCAGAGGTCGGGGCAGTCCTCGGGCCCCGCGGCGATGAGGTAGCGGCCGTCCGGGCTCCACGCCAGGAACGACACGCCGTACGTGTGGCCCTCCAGCGACTTCCTGTGGGCACCCAGACACAAGGATTTGTGGCGGACAGTATCGTGACATGACACATTCAGTTACCAAAGACAAATAATACTAATTCATCTTTACAAAACAGACAAAATCAATAACAAACGTGCAGTCTTAAAGAATTCTGCCGCACCACAATATTAGTAGGCTTTATTTTTCGTTCCAAACAAACATAGAAGAGCCAAAGTAACTTCTATTTCTTTACAGTATAAATGTATGTATTTCACCATTGAAGCCGCGTACCTGAAGGTGAGGCGCTTGGCCACGGGGTCGAAGTCCCAGATCATGACGGTGTTGTCCTTGGAGCCCGAGGCCAGGCGCGCGCCGTCCGGCGACCACTTGCAGTACCACACCTCGTCGCAGTGCTCGTTCAGCACCTGAACACACCACGCTTAAAACAACAGCTCGGAATTACAGGCTTCTGGTCCAGTCAACGACCATAAAACGTGCATGGTGAAGTAACAGTGAAGGGAACATTATCGGGGCGAGGGGTGAGTCAGTGGGGCGAGGGGTGAGTCAGTGGGGCGAGGGGTGAGTCAGTGGGGCGAGGGGTGAGTCAGTGGGGCGAGGGGTGAGTCTGTGGCGCGAGGGGTGAGTCAGTGGGGCGAGGGGTGAGTCAGTGGGGCGAGGGGTGAGTCAGTGGGGCGAGGGGTGAGTCAGTGGGGCGAGGGGTGAGTCTGCGGCGCGAGGGGTGAGTCAGTGGGGCGAGGGGTGAGTCAGTGGGGCGAGGGGTGAGTCAGTGGGGCGAGGGGTGAGTCAGTGGGGCGAGGGGTGAGTCAGTGGCGCGAGGGGTGCGTCAGTGGGGCGAGGGGTGAGTCAGTGGGGCGAGGGGTGAGTCAGTGGGGCGAGGGGTGAGTCAGTGGGGCGAGGGGTGAGTCAGTGGCGCGAGGGGTGCGTCAGTGGGGCGAGGGGTGAGTCAGTGGGGCGAGGGGTGAGTCAGTGGGGCGAGGGGTGAGTCAGTGGGGCGAGGGGTGAGTCTGCGGCGCGAGGGGTGAGTCAGTGGGGCGAGGGGTGAGTCAGTGGGGCGAGGGGTGAGTCAGTGGGGCGAGGGGTGAGTCAGTGGCGCGAGGGGTGCGTCAGTGGGGCGAGGGGTGAGTCAGTGGGGCGAGGGGTGAGTCAGTGGGGCGAGGGGTAAGTCAGTGACGCGAGGGGTGAGTCAGTGGCGCGAGGGGTGAGTCAGTGGGGCGAGGGGTAAGTCAGTGGGGCGAGAGGTGAGTCAGTGGGGCGAGGGGTGAGTCAGTGGGGCGAGGGGTGAGTCAGTGGGGCGAGGGGTGAGTCAGTGGGGCGAGGGATGAGTCAGTGGGGCGAGGGGTGAGTCAATGGGGCGAGGGGTGAGTCAGTGGGGCGAGGGGTGAGTCAGTGGGGCGGGGAGAGTACCTGCAGCGAGTGTATCGGGAAGTGGTCGGCGGAGCAGTGGTGGTCGGCCAGCAGCGTGAAGGGGATGTTGTCGGGGCACAGCGAGGGCCGCGGCATGGCGTGGAAGCGGCAGCGCGTGGTCTGCTGCAGCGTCGCCTGCGCCAGCAGCGCGCGCAGCCGCCCCGGGGCCATCATCAGCGCCGGCGGCAGCACGGACTGTACATACAACAAAATAATGAGTTATATAAAATAAAACAATAAAGCAGGCCATACCAGTTGCTACAGTGTAGACCTACCGCTAAACTGAGACGGTATCGTGTCACTAATTCGAAATCTATCAAGCATCAACACCCATGAAGCAACAGAGGGCGCCGTCTTAGTTTAAGCCTGTAGCTTTTAAATTAATGTTTGCTGCAATGTCGGATTCTGAGCGAAACAGTCACTGGTGAGTCACAAGAGAGTGTAGCTGTTGACATGTCGCGCGCGTCGGCGCACATCATGAGCGCGGACAGGCGGTGCACGCGCGGCGTGTCGTACTGCAGCGGCGTGAGCTCGTTGTGTACCTGTACTCTGGCCAGCACGTTGCCGCGCGAGTGCGGGCCGGAGCCGGGCCAGTGCGCGCGCGCCTGCAGCTCGCGCGCGTCGGCGCACATCATGAGCGCGGACAGGCGGTGCACGCGCGGCGTGTCGTACTGCAGCGGCGTGAGCTCGTTGCGCAGCACGTGTAACGCGTCCAGCACGCGCCCCGCCTCCAGATGCTCCAGGTACTTCTGCTCCAAGACCACGAACTTCATCTCCTGAACAAAAAGCACAAATTTCTACACACAACCGATACCTTATTTAAACACTTGACACCTCATTGGGAGTCAGCGCATCACTGCTCGAGAATTCCGTCTTGCTCCGCAATGTAATGTGCCGCGATTACGCGACCGGCAGAGATACTCACGGCGAGGTTGTGCGGGTCGACGTGCGGCGTCTCGCTGAGCAGGTCGTGCAGCGCGCGCAGGTCGTGGTCGGCCTTGCCCCAGTCGCCGGCCAGCACGTGCGCGCGGAACGTGGCGGCGGCCGGGTGCTCCAGGTGCAGCCCCGACTCCTCCATTAGCAGCGCGGCGCTGCGGCTGCGGGAGGGCGGGGACACGGGCTCGTTAACAATTAGTGAAGGTTCGAATACTCGCTAATTTCAGTAAAAATAGAGGTCAACACTGGTGTGACATGACGTCCATGAATGCAAGGTCCGTTTGCATTTTGTGTTTTTGTAACTTACTTTAACGTTACTTTTTTCCTTTCAGTGCCATAATTTTCAAATGTTTACTGTCACATATAGGTTCTGTACGCATGCATTTGTCCTTAATTGCGGAACCCTAAAACAATTTCGGACAAGATCCATTTCTACATCACAAAATGACTAATCATTACGATAAAAAACTGGCCAAGTGCGAGTCTGACTCGCGTGCAAGGAGTTCCGAACGAATTTCTTTAACATGTTATTTTAAAACTATAGAATTCTTATAGATTTTCTTTTAATCTATAGGTAAAATTTTAGACTCGGTAGTTTCGGATATAAAGGGGTGGGGGGTCATTTTTCGTCTAATTTCTTGAATAAGTTAAAAACTATTTATTTTAAAATTATTAAAAAAAAATAAAATTAAAACCCTCACAGTAAGCCCAGCCCATTCATTTGATATGTTACACGATATTGTTCAAAAAACTTTATTTTTTATTTTTCTAGTTTGACCCCAAAAAGTGAGCCCCATACTCAAAATTTATTAATTATTATTTACGTTACGCTTCCGTGTTTGGGTCACAGAATTCCATATGTGTACCAAATTTCAACAGAATTGGTCCAGTGGATCCGGAGAAAACTGGCTGTGACAGACAGACAGACGGTCAGACAGACACCCGACTGATCCTATAAGGGTACCGTTTTTTGTTCGGAACCCTAAAAAACAAAATAAAAGATTTGATTTGATATACAACGTTGATACGACAGAGGGGCTTTCCTTTAAACTGCCTATACTAGGTACCATTTTCAAGCTCTGTACCAAAAATTAATTAAATAGGAGCAGTAGTTTAGTCGCAAATGATTTTTAAAGTTTTTGCACCGTTTGAACACGATGTATCTTTTCTAACAGCTGATTATCGTCTAAGCATAGGTCATGCACCTTACAACGATAAATCTACGATGCGTTGTTGCCGCTCTGACGCATGTCGAAGGACATTCACTAAAAATTGGCAATGCAAACAAGGAAGCAATAAATACACACACACTTGCACTTTCACTACGAAAGCGACTAACATAGAGCAACCGAAAGAAACAGAGATAGGTCAGTTTGTTGCATCCTTGTTTTTTGCGATCGGTAAGTGGGGCCTCTTGTTTTTTCAGTGCGCCGACGCGCGATTTAGTATTAGTGTTTTTTTTTGTGATTTTTACACGTAACTTAGGATTATTATTATTTAGTATTAGTGTTTTTTTTACGATACGAGTCAGCAGATTGGGGTGAGATGCGACACTTTTTTGCGTCATATCCTTGACGGCAAGTGTGCTTCTCCTCAGGTGACCCTAACCCCGAAAGCGGTCGAAGCGAATTTCTGTCGACCCACTTTGCCTCCAATGCTGAAACCTGATGGTTCGCTGGCTCACTCTGCAAGAGAGAAAGCAAATTTATTTGCAACTCTCTTTGCAGGCAATTCGCGTCTGGACGCTGGCTCCAAGCAACCACCAACTTTACCTCGTTGTGACTCTTCGATGCCGGAGATCAAAGTTCATAATAAAGAGGTATGTACAGTATTATGCCGTTTAGATGTGAATAAGGCCAGTGGACCTGACGGCATTCCAGCAAGAGTGTTGAGGCAATGTGCACCTGAATTGTCTCCTGTGTTGACACGCCTATACCGCCTCTCTCTTGTAAAAAGAACGGTGCCGAGATCATGGAAGCTTGCGAATGTGCAACCGGTGCCCAAAAAGGGAGACCGTGCTGACCCTGCGCATTACCGTCCGATCGCCATTACCTCCATCCTATGCAAGGTTATGGAAAGGGTTCTGAACAGTAAGCTGCTGACCTACCTTGAAGACAACAATCTCCTCAGTGACCATCAATATGGCTTTCGCCGGGGACGGTCAACTGGCGATCTTCTTGTGTATGTCACGCACTGCTGGGGCGAAGCCATTGAGAGACACGGCGAAGCACTTGCCGTGTCGCTTGATATCTCGAAGGCTTTTGACAGGGTCTGGGACGCAGGTCTACTCAGCAAGCTTCCTGCTTATGGTATCCCAGCTGGTTTTTGTTGCTGGATATCAGACTTACTGAGTGAACGGTCGATCCGAGTGGTCGTTGACGGCTGCTCCTCGGCTATTGATGCCGGAGTTCCTCAAGGGTCTGTTCTCTCTGCAACTCTTTTCCTGCTGCACATCAATGACCTACTTCAGCCTGGTCTTGTTGGGTACGCAGATGACAGTACGGTTTCAGAGAGATACTTGTCCAACGCAACAACCAGTGGGGTTGAAGTTTGTTCCTTGAGAGAGGCCATGATAGAGCGGACAAACCTTAAGCGTTGTCTCCCAGTGGGGTGATGACAATTTGGTCACTTTTAATGCCACCAAAACACAGGCGTGTCTTTTTACCGCAAAAAGGAGTCGTTTTGACCAAGCTCCTACTTTTCGGGGTGCATCTGTTCCTGTGACTGATCGGCTCGAGCTCCTAGGCATGGAGTTGACATCTAGTCTCAACTTCGGCGCCACCATCGAGTACAAAGCCCAAACTGCGGTCAAAAAGCTGGGCATCCTAAACAGGGTGAAGCGATACTTTAGGCCTGGACAGCTTTTAACACTATACAAAGCACAAGTTCGATCCTGCATGGAGTATTGTAGCCACCTTTGGGATGGCTCAGCTAAGTATCAGCTTGCCGCGCTTGACTCGGTGGAACGCAGAGCTAAGAGGCTCATCGGCGACGTTAAACTGGTGGATGCCAAGCTACATAGCTTGGCTCATCGCCGTAAGGTTGCCTGCTTGTCGGTCTTCTACAGATTGTACTTCGGTGAGTGTGCCCAAGAACTCCACGACCTCATCCCACCGGCCCCCTTCTACCATCGGACATCCAGACGCACTGCATCTTACCATCCCTACCTTGTGGCTATTCCACCAATTCGCACTAAGCGTTTTCAAAGGTCTTTTATAATATGCGCACAGCAAAGGAGTGGAACTCTCTGCCTGCGTCTGTGTTTCCGAAAGCTTACAACCCTAATCTCTTCAAAGTTAGAGTGAACAGGCTCCTTCTGGGTAGGCTCGCTCCATCGTAGACTTTGTCTCTGTCATCTCTGACATAGACTAGAGTCAAGAGCAAACCCATTACAAATAAAAAAAAAAAAATTAAGGTGATAGGACACGTAACTTGGGATTATTATTATTTAGTATTAGTATCTCCGGACCTCACTCCCATGGATTTCTTTTTGTGGGGGTACATTAAGGGTGAAGTGTATGCCTCAGAGGTAAATACAATTGATGAGTTAAAAAATTGGATTATTTTAGCATTTCACAAATTAAAGTGCTTAGCGACGGACAGTGATCTAATTAGAAAAATAAATAACAATATTCTCCGTCGGTATAATTTGTGCATCAATGTGAATGGAGGACACATCGAAAATTTTAAAATTTAGTATGTTTGTTTTTGTACGCGTACTTCGAAACGTTACCTAACATAAAAGCCAGTGCGAGCGGAGGCCTAAGTCGCCGGCCGCCCCCCCGCCCCGGCCCCCACCGAGCACACGAGATACCGCACACCGCGCTCCGGCGCGCGCGCGACGTTGCCGCTTTATTACCTAGCGGTATCTAAGGTCAGTGTCATTTTTTTACAAAGGATGGTTGCGTTTTATTCTGATTTGCAAGCTATTTAGTTTGTTTGAAAAAAATATTTTCTCATTTTTGGCGCTTTTTGTTTTTGTACCGTATCGAATTAATACTGAACACGTATTACGTAGTTTAATTTGAGGGCTGTCGTATCAACTCTGTATACATATAAGGGAAACTGACTGGCTCACATATCAACACACATCCAAAACAACCGGTACTATGAATACTGGGATTTCCAGAAAATCAAAAGGGTAAGAAAAGGGGGAAAATTGTTTATACGAAATCTGCACCAAGTGCTAGTTAAGTATCAAAACATTCGAGTGATAAGTACGACTTATAAAATCACGCTCATATTTTATTAACCTTTGGTATGTGACAGCATCACAAACTACAATCTATACTTATACTAATATATAAAGCTGAAGAGTTTGTTTGTTTGTGTTAGATAGCCCATTTATCGAGGAAGGCTATCATCACGCTAAGACCAATAGGAGCGGAGCAGTAATGAAAATTGTGACGCAGACGAAGTAGGGCGAGTTAACTAGTGTCAACTATAATTTTGACAACACGGTTGACGCAGTGGTTGAGCGATCGGCTGCTGCGTTGCGTGTCGCGGGTACGATTCCCGCATTTGTATGGCCTACAGATAGTTGTTCCGGGTCTGGCTGTTTGTGTAAGTGAGTTTGTATATTTGTGAACGCACCCACGATACAGGAGTAATTCCTAGTGCGGGGTAAAGTTTTTTTTTTTTTAATAAAAAAAACAACCTTGTACCGATGCATATAATATTACCTGGAAATATTTTCCATTTCCAGGCCTACATAATTGTACTATTAGTGACTCAGAACAATCTTCGGCGGTCGAAAACCGGCCTTATCACGATAATAGATTACCACTTCGTAGTTAATTGTAACATTTCACAAACAAATACCTAGCTGCCTGTAATGACTCGCTTGCCACAAAACGTTGGATTCCTCACGCCTAGGCAACGAGTGGCGATTAGTTATTATTTATAACACATTTACTTCAGATTACGTGCGGAAGCATTACTCAGTGGCCGGGTGTTGTAACTGGAAGGGCGAGCGACGGCTATCTACTCGAGCGTTCATCACTTCGGAAGTTAATTTAATAGATTCTACAAGCTTTCGTCAGCGCCTTAACCCGTTTAAATGTCAAAAAAATCTACAAATGAAGAATACTCCCGGAAAATAAGTTGCCTATGTGCTATTCCAGAGTTTAATTTATCTCTGTGCTATATTTCATTCAGATCCGTTCAACAGTTCCTGCGTGATTGAGTAACAAACTTGAACATGCATCCATCCAAATGTTCGCACATAATAGTCTTTTCTTTATGTCTTGTGGCTGCAACAATGCACACTCACAGAACCAAAGGTTAAGGAAGTTCCAAACAAGGAGGGACCTGCCTACATGTTACTGAGCGTAGGCATTGACGCGTTATACGTAGCCGACTGTTTACTAACTTTACAATTTAGTAATAGTAGTAAACTTAGGCTTTTTTTAACTCTTTATTGCATTTGTTTATTTATTGTTCTTTTTATATACTATATCGGTAAAACGGAATAGAAACGCAGGGGTGAATAGAAACAAAATTGATGGTAAGTATTTTTATCGCTTTAAAACCATGTTATTGTTTTAAATAGGTTTGAATCTTTTAATATTTAGGCTGATTTAGAAACTTCTCAAATTCTGCAAATAATCCTTACTATAATATTATAATTGCGAAAGTAACTCTGTCTGTCTGTCTGTCGCGCTTTCACGCCAAAACTACTGAACAGATTTAAATGATATTTGGTACAGAGAGACTTGAGTCTAGAGCCTGAGAAAGGACATAGGCTACTTTTTATCCCGGGAGTATGTTCCCTAGGGATCACGCGGGCGAAACCGCTGGCAGAAACTAGTTATTAAATAACGTGGAAATTCCTTTATTGTGTGTCTATTCGCCCTGTTTTACCGTAGGTCCTAATTAAAATTATTTTAAGTACCTAGGTTTTATTATTCATAATTTTATTATAAGCTAGATATTCCATAAGTGCAAGAGTGTCCTTGTAATCAGGGTCGTCGGCCTCGCCACAAGGCCGCTCGCGATACGATGGCGATGCATTCACGGAAACATTAAATCAAGAATATCACCAATACTCTGACGGATTAGTAACTCCATTTAATAAAGCATTTGTTTGACAATTAAAGGAGGACAAAGACCAAGAAACTATGTTTGGATTATGTGAAAACGGATATAGTTAGAAAAGGACGTGGGCAATGAATGGAAGATGGACTTGATATGATATGATGCCCAATAAAATTATTATAAAGTATTTTACTGAAAAAATCTAATTAGTGCGTCAGATAGATTTTCAAAAAATATTGGCACGTACTTTTTATTTTTTCAGTTCGTTAGACACGCGTGACGTCATGACGCTGATAAAAATTGTACCACCATAGTGACGTCACGCGTCTTTTGTTTACGAGAAAAATACGTGTTCAATATTTTGAGGAAATTATATTTTTTTTCGTAATATACCCATTGTGGTAAGGGCAGGAAGATGATTTTTGTTTAGAAATAAATTGTTTCCTTCCAATGAGATTAAAACACAACACAGGTAGGTACATTACTTTTATTTTCTACATCTTATCAGGCAATCGAGATATAAGCTAAACTGCAAATCTTCATGCATGGTTCAAAACATATCTAAGGCCAATTTTCCTTATAATAATGGGGTAACAAGTGACACTCATTGTGATAATTAATTTTATACTACCTACTACTAAGTGCAACCACATGTTTTGCTGAAAGATAAACTTTGATAGATAACCAAGTGGCCCGATTGCCTAAGGTGTCCGAATTTCACGAGAAGTCAGTGGAAAAGACGCATGATTATTATTTTTATCTAATTATACTTACTGCAGTTTAAATTTTAATTGTGATCTGAATGGATTGAAATAAATGATTGTTTTAGTTTAATTTATTATCAGTGCAGTAAAACATAACAGTTAAACATAAATGTAAGGTATGATAAAGTGATAAGTGGTTTGTGGGGAGCAGTTCTTTACCACAAATAACATGATACGCTAGCATTTATGTTTCTTTGAATGAAAATAAATAGAGTTATTGGGTACTTCAGAGGCGACTTTGTCAGCATCTGATGAAGATTTCTCATGGATTTTATTTTGTTGCATGGATTTCTGCAATTGGATCCTTAGCTATACTAATATAGAAGGCTGAAGAGTTTGTTTGTTTGTTTGTTTGCTTGAATGCGCTAATCTCAGGAACTTCTAGTCCGTTTTGAAAAATTCTTTCAGTGTTAGATAGCCCATTTATCGAGGAAGGCAATAGGCTCATATATCATCTTGTAAGGCCAATAGGAATGGAGCAGACGAAGTTGCACAGGTCAACAAATATTAAAGAATAAGAATAGATTACGATTCTAAATCGACAAGTATTGTAGATTGACTATGGCACAACACTTAATGTGTTCTCTAAATGTCTAGTTCTACACTAACAGCACATCTTTTATCATCATTTACTTAATAAATACAATCAATTTTGTATTTTTAAATAATACTTTTAGTCTGTTACCAGGCCATGTGTGTTTTCTAAAACCCACATGAATTCAGAGCAAAGCTTTAATTAATGCAAATAACACAAAGAAAACAGATCAGTGTCAGCTTCAAAATGAGTCTATGATTGGCTCACAGATCACATAACAAAACAGGTCTTTGTTTACCCTGCCCTGCTCACAATAAATGTTTGTCTATGAAGGAAATTGTTAAGGAATGGATGGAAAAAAAATGTTTGAATCAAGTCAATAGACTTTTCACTATTGACTTGATTCAAACATGTTTTTTAGATTTAATGCTTACTAGAACAAAGGCATTAATTATTCATAGAACCTACATCATAGTTCTTAATTGTTATTTATTTGATTATTTTTTTGGTTTTTGTTATTTAAGTAACAAACAATTAACCATTAGGTCATTGTATGCACAATGGAAAAACTCACAGGCCTACCCACATAAAAAATATGCATTTTCATTGTTGTTTACTCAAGTTCTAATAATATTTAGTGACATGCCTGCCATGACAAGGTAATCTAATGCTTATAAGAAACTGGTTTAATAGCTTGTTTATCTGAAGATATCAAAGCAAAGGTCATTAAACTCTAGTTAACAATGTGTTAGGAACATGATTTGTCATAACAATGTTACAAGATTCTTTTTATTCTTCAAAAAATTTATGCTTGTAATGGTGTATGGTGTAGAACTGACATGTAGAGTTAGAGAGCAAGATTGATGATTCCGTGCTTCGGAAGACACATGCAAACCATGTCAGAGGCCCTTGAGGCAGTTTAAAAACTCTAGACAATAGGGTAACTGGTGTTGGTAGACCTTACTGCCCACACAATAAGAGAGCAGGAAGACCAATGTAAACTAGAATGTTTTCAATTATAAACACAGCTGAAATATCACAGGCTTTTGCTAAACAGAGTGTAATAGATAAGGAGAATGAACGCTCAGCGGTACTCACTCCAGTCCCACAGAGAGCAGGTGCTGGCCAATGAGGCGCACAATCTCCTGATCCGTTTGCGACATGCGCAGGCCTGGCGGCTGCAGGTCACCATTGCGCGTGGCCGTGTCACCGTTGACATGGTGCGGCGGCGGCGCACCGTTCGCTGCGGGCGGCTGGTGCATGTCTGCGGGCCGGGCGGGCGGCGACAGCCTGCGGGTCCGCTTGCGCGGCGGCCGATGCCCAGCGCCCTCGTCGCCCGAGTCAGTGGAGGCCAGGCTGGCCCGCTCCGCTGCGCCCGCTCGCCGCGCTCGTCGGAGCGCCGAGATCACGAGCGCGCCCGCCGCATCGGCCTCGACACCTCGGCTGAGTGACGTCACGGCCCCCGATACGCACCACCCGCGCTCAATAGACCATCTCCCTTTGTTCGTCGCTGTGAAACTCTCGCTCCTGGCCTGCTGCGTCGCGACACACTCTGGATGAAAATAATTCCTACGCGACTGCAACCGAGGAACTTGTACCGTTACGAAACGTTTCGATCGTTGTTAGAGTTTGTAGCGTTCGCGATGCGTACACAAAAATCAGCTGAAAATGATACGACAGCTGTCTTTCTTCGCTAATGCAACATCGCCCTTCTTTCCGTTTCGGATGACGTTCGTGTCTTGATCGGTTGCGCATCGGGCGAAATCGTGTGGTAATGTAATGATGACCTCAAAAATAAAATTATACGTGCATCAAAAATGGTGCAAGCAGGCCAGTGCAATATAAAAAAAAAACTATCTATTATTCTAGGTAAATATCACTGTATTTCCAGTAATATAAAATTAATCACGCTCAAAAGGCAGAAAATCAAAACATATCTACTGTAACAAAGTAACACAAAAAAGGTGAAAAATATAATTTAAATTATTATCGGAGCAACAAATCCTATATCTTAAAACTAAGGAATGTTTTATAAATGTTCAAAACTTCGCCGATTTGTCGTTATCGGATTATTATTAAAACTTGCTGAAGATCAAGCCAGAACATCTGCATGAAATGGAGCGTTCAGTATTGTATGTTTACAAAACTTGTTTGGTATTTATTTACAAAAAAGTATTACTAGCTCTAAAAATGGAATTAATCACAATAATTGTATAGCTAACACGAGAGTGTTAGCTCAAAACATTGCTTTTGAATTTTTCCAACATATTTTTCCCAACTGAAAATTATTTGAATCAATGGTTTGTTCAATTCTCTGGTCAGCTTCAAACAGATGTTTTTACACGCATTTCTAAATGTCAAGCCAATAGTGTCAACAACAAATGAATGTCACCAAACCAGGGAATTGATCACAAACTTTGAAATACCATGAATTTAATAATTTTAAAAATTATTTTAGTGTATTTGTTAGTGAAACCGTCAAACCTACAACTTCTTATCAATGTTAGAAATCAGGTAGGTGAGATTTATTCCTGAACTTTCTGTAACCATAGGCGAGCTCGCTGTTGCAAATTATGTTGTTTCCTTTCAGATTATCTAAGTGCTAAATAATTTATTCGTTTCGTTTATAAAGCAGCTCTATGAATGCTCGTATTTGACAAAGGATATCAGTTGTAAAGCACTACAAAGCTAACATATTTGGCGTTTACCGCCCATTGTCCAGGGTGGCGATGTTATGCAGGAGAACATAACGGCGAACGTGTCGGAGGACACCATCACCCTGGAGTTCATGCGGCTGGACGGCGTGTTCGTGTCGCAGCTCGTCGACTTCACCAATGTGAGTTTACCTTAGAATAGGGATGAAAGTAATCAACTCATTTATACTGAGAAACATTCATGTTGTAGAATTGTACTAGCAACCAAGAACAGAACATAGTTAGCTTATCAACTGTCCAATTAATTTATTTTGTAAATGGTACAACTTTCCCTAAAACAAATTCCATATCAGTGTAAATGAGCTAGCTGCAATTAATTAGCTAACCCAATTATTTAAGCAACTAATAAATAAATAAATAATTACAAAGTTATTTGAATAAAAATAAATGAAAGTTCTATAATATGGAAGCATTAAACATGGGTACAAGCTCCATGAGGTGTGATTGAGGTCAATAGTAAACCCATTCCTCAATAAATACTTATTTATGTTTAGTTTTGCCCTTGCTCTTGCTCCTTGGGGAGGAGACCTTTTTACTGCACTGAGAAAACACAACACTTACGTTATTATTGTATAGCCAATATTATGACTATTTTTTAGCAGCCTATTTATTTCAAAGTGAAATTTTACACTATTGAAGGACCGGTAGTTGTGGCAACGTTTGAGGGAGGCCTATGTCCAGCAGTGGAGGTCTTTCGGCTGATATGATGATGATGATGATGAATACATGGGCTGCTAAAAAAAAAACGATAATGAGTGCTATAAATTATGGACATGATACATCGTCAGTTACCACTTGAGAGGTTTTTGATAAATATTTCACTTTCAGGAAGTGGAGGCAATGAAACTGATCATCCCTGGTGAAGAGGAGTTGGGTCAGAATGGACACCAGACACTCTGCTTCCTCACGCATGCGGCACAGGCAGACTTCATAGCCCCGGACGCTATGGCCAAGTTGAGACAGGTATGTATGAGTATTAGTTATAATAGTTTCAACATTTGTTAAGATAATAATTTCCTATTGAGAAATCTAGCTCTTTTATTTCTACCTAGATATTAGAGGGTTTGGTTTCTGCACTTGGTCCGTATGTTGGAGCATTGTGCGTGTCTCTTGTAATTATTCTGATAATTATAATTTCTAGAAAAACCCTGGCACGATCCGCGTGGCGGAGGAGGACAAGGGCTGGCGGCAGACGACGGCGAGCGCGTGGGCGGGCCGCGCCGCGCGCCTGCTGTCCGCGCCCGCCGCGCGACACTGCGGCGCCGCGCGCGACCGCGTCTACCTGCGCGCCGCCGACCTCGCGCGCTGGGCACCTCGCCCAGGTACCTACCTACCACTACCTCTTAAACTGTACTCTGTACTCAGGACCTAGTTGGCAGAAACAGTGCACATAAGTACAGATTACCTCACATCTTAGCAGCAACTTTCTATGTACATACATAACATACTTAATCAGCCTATATTGTTCCCACTGCTGGGTTAGGTTTGGTGGGTGTGGGTAGGGCTAGGCCCTAGGAGGCCCTTGTGACTAGGGCTATAATCCACCACGCAGGCCCAGTGCGGTCACATGTCTTCGAATTTTTGGTGCTAGGACATGGCCGGTTTCCTCATGATGTTTTCCTTCAACGAGTGGTGGTGATGAAATAATTTAGACAAAGTAAAGCGCCTGTCTGGGTTACTGGTTACCTACAACTCGTAAGTCGCAGCCATTACCACCGGGCCACCACTGCACTTGTGCCCTTTCTATGTAATTACAGAAAATTAAAATGTACAGAACATTTAGTAACATAATCTTGCAAGAGTAACTCAAACATAATAAAATAAAATAATAAGAGTTACAAAGAACTCCATATTCTAAAAAAACAAAGAAAAAGTGTAACTTCTAAAAGTCCTTGTCACAGTGTCTCTTTTAGAGCCCCCGCAGACCACAGACTTTTTATCGGCCGATAGTTTGGTCGGGCTCTTAGAGCCCCCGCAGACCACAGACTTTTTATCGGCCGATAGTTTGGTCGGGCTCTTAATCAGTACGCAGATGTAAGCAAGTGCGCACACTATGACGATTTGGTATCGGCCGATAAACAAGTTTGATGGGCTTCCCGATTCAATTCAAACTATACTGTCGGCAAACTATCGGCCGACCGTATAATCAGTATTGGCTCCCTACCACACGCGCACACACGACGATTTTTTAGTCGGCCGACTAAGCCGATAGTTCAGTTCGCTCCGAGCTTTGACAGCGAATGGTCGGCCGCGCGTGTTTTGTAAAATGGCGTCGCCCAATTCTCAGTCGCTTATTTCGGAATCTTTGATCGTAAACTTGATCGAGGAAGTCGAAAAACGCCCTGCACTTTATAAGAAAAACTTAAAAGAGTCCTCTGACGTAAATGTGAAGAAAAAACTGTGGGAGGAAGTTTGTGAAGCTGTTGTTCCTGATTGGAATGAGCTTAGTGCCCAAGAAAAAACAAATCAAGGTACGATACATTTTTATTTATTTACATTACACTTTATTATATTGACACGGAATTGAGCCTGCAGGAGATATAAAGTATGACGACATGTATTGCCGCACATTATTCATATTATTTCTTCCTCGGTTATTTCCATTTGTATTGAAGTTATTCATGGTACAACTGTAGAGAGTGTCTTTAAAATGTATTCCATCTTTGATTCGTACATAATTGTGTAGGACACAGCAAGCTTTAATAATTTTAACTCAAAAATTAATATTTACGTCAATTGGACGGTGAAAAATGCGCCATTTGTTAGCTAGAATCCCAAAAGTACATTCAACCATGCGTCGAGCTCTTGTATGTCTATAGTTGAAAATTCGCTTGGTGTAGTTTAAATTTCTTTTTGTATAAGGGCGTAATATATTATTTCCAAGTCCAAACGCTTCATCGCCTACGACAGAGAATGGAATAACATCTCCAACATCATCATTAGGCAATTGCCTTCCAGAAGGAATATTTAGTCGATTCTCGGAAAGCCGTTTACCCATTTCTGATGTTTTAAATATTTCCGAATCACTAGCTGTTCCATAAGAACCAACATCAATGTACACAAATTTATAATCGGCATCTGTCCAAGCCATCAAAACGCAGGAGAAGAACTTTTTGTAGTTAAAATATGATGAACCGGAATGTTCTGGCTGTATCATTCGTATATGTTTGCCATCGATCGCTCCAATGATGTTTGGAAAATTTGTGCGACTGTAGAATTCGTCTGCTATTTCAATCCAGTCATCTTCTTGTTTGGTTGGCATATATAACGGTTGAAGCATATTCCATATTTGCTCACATGTACTTTTTGTAATATCTCGTATTGTAGAAGCTCCCATCAGATAATCAAAAGATAATGAATTGAAACTAGCTCCAGTAGCCAGATACCTGTAATGAATTAATTATATTTTATTATTTTTCAGGCCGCGATATACAAAAAAAATGGGCCAATTTACGGACTTGCTTTCGCCGAGAATTAAATGCACAAAAGAACACAAAGTCGGGGCAGGCTTCGGTCAAGAGGCGTAAATACGTATACTTTGAACAATTATTATTTTTACTTCCATGCATGGAAAATCGTCAAACGGAAGGTAACCTGAACCTGGCCCAGGATACTACAGAAAATGAGGAAGATGATGAAGAAACTGCTCCATCCGCTTCCGCACCTCCTCGCCAGAAGAAAACTCGTGTTTCGAAGAATACGGATTTGGATGAAGCAATATTAAAAGCATTAAATGAGACTAATGTTGATGAAGATGTAAACTTTGCATTGTCTCTTGTCCCATCACTCAAAAATTTAACCGCAGATGAAAAACTCGATGCTAAGATTAGTATTCTTAACGTATTTAAACAGATAAGACTTGGTAGGCGTGTTCAGCCTCATTCTCAACCAACATACACCATACTGCAACAACCCATGAACTCTTTTCCTGTTTACCAACGAGGGACTAACATCTTGCCGCCACAACAACAATTACAGGCTTATGCATCCGGTTCTACACCATCCCCCACTTTCTTGCCGCTACAACAACAATCACAGGCTTATACATCCGGTTCTACACCCCCCACTTTACCACAAACAACCATTCAAAATGTTTCATCACCAGCTGATTCCAACATGTCAGCCCAGTCATATTATTCAAATTTTTCAGAAGATTCCCAAATATACGACTTGTAAACTTGGCATTTGAATTATAATAAAAAATTTAAAGTATGTTTTGTGGTTTATCTTACCTTATCGTAACGCTCAATCTCTCCTCCACAGGTATAGATAGTCTTAAATTTGTATCCTCCTTCGCTATTCCTGGTCCAATTAATTTGACAAGTTGGTTGAAGCTAGTTATGCTCATTCGATAAAAGGCGAAAAAATTTTTCGGGTAATCGAGTAATTTGGAATGCATAGTGTAAAATTTTCCATTTAATAATCTATCACTAAAGATAGGATGCACCCAATACTCTCGGGCTCTCTTTTTAATTTTCCTCCTCCGGTGTATGAGAGCAATAATAACAATTCTATACAATGTTTTATTAATTTTCATTGTGCGGTGCGACCACTCTTTTCACCAGTTGGTTAGAAACTAGCAAATAGAGAATAGTCGGCAGACTGTTGGATAGTTTGCGCACTCATCACCGACTGAACTGTTTAGTTGGCTCGGTGTGCGTACTAGCAGGCCAACCCGACTAAACTATCGGCCGATAAAAAGTCTGTGGTCTGCGGGGGCTCTAAGATAGTGGCTGAAGTTGTTGCACAAAGTCTGTTAGTAGGGAGAGCACAGTACTTAACCAATACATCACTATTGTGTTCAGGCATGGAGCAGTCATCGTACACGACTGCAGTGACGCCGTTCCCTGAGCACGCGCTGTCGTCCGACGCGACGGACGGCAAGCCCGCGGTCGGCGCCTGCGTCTCCGAGACCGACCATACCAAAGAATGTATTTGTCACTTGGAGGTGAGAGTGTCATTTTATCTTATCTATTGACTAGTTATGGATTCAGACCATAAAACATATTTAGATCTTTAGTCAGTCATCCTAATCCTAACTATATAAATGCAAAAGTGAGTTTGTCTGTTTGTAACCTCTTCACGGCTGAAATGATTTGAATGACATGTAGCACACAGCTAGACAATGTCCTGGAATAGGACACAGGATACTTTTTGTCCCAGGAATATATTCCCTAGGATAATTTAAATTTAATATGAGTGAAGCATCTAGTTCTTTAAAATTACAAACTTAAACTTAAAATCTTTTCACACTAGGTTTGCGTGAACTGGTATCCTTGTGGACTGAAGTACTGCAAGGGCAAGCCTCAAGGCGGGCTGAGCTACCGCTGCGGCATCAAGACCTGCCACCGCTGCTACCGCTACCACTTCTACGTGCGGCGGCGCGACGCCTGCTCCAGCTACACGTGACGGCGTGACCGCCGGCCGCCACATCGCCGCGCACACTGCCGAACTTACCATCTAGTCCTCATATTAATAGCTTTCATATATTTTTATAAAGACTGTTCAGTGACAATATAATGCATCAATTCTTGTAAATATTTTGTTACGAAGCTAATAAGTATAATTAAGTTGTAAGAAATAAACTTTTCAATACTATTTATTTACATGTTTTATTTCTAGAAGTACATCTAAATTATAATTCACCTGTTTCCAGTATTGAACACAGTGCCAACCATGCATGACATGTAAAAGTTAACAACTCATACAGTAAATAATTTGTTTGTAGGTATATCTTGCTACTAACAGTATTGCATCTGTTTGTTACTCAATATGCATTCAAATTGAGAATAGGAATTGACCTTTTTGCTTGTGACTTTGTGACATACATACTTATTACCATATTTAAAAGTTGTAGGTATCTCTCAGAAACAATAATTTTAAATTGAGACTATCTTTTTCAAGGCTGATTATTCTAATTTTGATTGCTCAATAAGTAGTAGTTGTAACTGTGTTTCAATCACTTGGGAAACACACATAACATACTTTCTGTAAATTATCTAAAATCATTATGAGCATCCTGGGAAGGGATCATGCCTGTTCTTTCTGAGCACAAACTGTATCTTTCTCTCCATGTCCTCATTGTAGATTGCCTTGCAGCGCTCGTGATTCACACGCCTTCTTGTCTGAAATAAGTACATTAAGTGGATTACTTTCAATATACAAAAATTAAAGAGAACTCCAATTACATCCATAAATTTATCAACAAAGCAAATCTTGTTGAAATATAAATTTTCTGCAGTGGCTCTAATCTCCATGAAACTCTTTGAACCTATGTTAAACTTGAAAAACAATACAGGGACTAAGGTGAATAATTATTATAGTTCTACCTGCCATGCCTGCCATGGGAAAAGCCTAAGTTAATGTGTAACAAATTGGTCGGTACTTTGGTAGTATACAAGAAAAGTTCTATGAAACTAGAACCTTGTTTCCAAATATGTTTTGTCTCTTGCTTCTGTTCTACCCGATTCTATATACGCGCTTAGTTTTTCTGGTATAAAATAAGCACATTTAAGTACCTGAAAAGGTTTCTCATAGAATCTAGTAAGCCTGTACTGCTCCAGGATGCCCTCTTTACCGAGGATTCTGTTCACCAGCCGACATGCGTCGTCCACATTGTTATTCTTCACGAATACTGTGCGAGCGATGAACGACGGATGTCGGTTCGACAGCAACCTCAATGTTAGAAACATTTTGTTTCAGAAAAATGCAATATTATTACAAAATCTACAATTCTTTTTGAGGCTAGGTAAATGTCAACTTCAACTATGAAATAATGAATGACACAATTGACAATTACGACACTTGACAGTGACAGCAAAAAATGAGTTTACAGAGCGAGTCATAGAAACATTAGAAAGAAAGATACAAACAATCAGATTGATTGTTGTTTGCTGGGACATCAGCAAACAAATTGTCGACTTGTCTTCAGCCGAAGAATCAGCATTACCTTACCATTCAACGTGGAAGTGCTGCCAGTGCTCTGGCCTTTTTTAGGGTTCCTTACCCAAAAGGATAATCAACGGAACCCTAGTACTAAGCCTCCGCTGTCCGTCCGTCCGTCCGTCCGTCCGTCCATCTGTCTGTCAGCGGACAGTAACTCAAGAACCGTAATAGGTGAACAGCTGAAATTTTCACAGATTGTGTATTTCTTTCTAATGCCGCTATAATAACAAATAATACAATATTAAGGTTTATGGTACGGAACCTTTCGTGTGAACCCTCGCATTTGGCCGATTTTCGTCATTGGTAGCGATGTGGATGCTTTTTTTATGCCCAATCTTTTATGTGTTTACTAGTATTCAGTAGTTACTTTAGGTTCTTTTTCTCTCTCTTCAGTCGGTCCCTCACTGCTGAGGATCGTGACTCCGCTTCATTCCGTCAACCAGTTGTCTCCAACGGTCCCGTGCTTTAGCTTGGTGGAGTGCTTCGTTGACAGGTATTTTCAAATCCTCCGCTATTTGGTCCGACCATCGCCTGGGACTTCGACCCCTAGGCCTTTTCCCTCGAATTTGCCGGTCACTATAAGGCGTTCCAAATTGTCGGTATCCTTGCGTGCAACATGGCCAAAATACCGCAGTATTCGTTGTAGGCAGGTTGTGGATACTCGTAGCCGTTGAATCTTTTCTATCTTCAGCTGTTTGAGAATAGATATGTTGATAAGGTGGGCCGTCCATGGTATTCTTAGCATATATCGCTAGCACCACATCTCAAAAGCGTCGATTCTCTGCCTATCTGCAGCTTTGTATGTCCACGTCTCTGCACTATATAGAGCAATGGAGAAGACGAGGGTGCGGACCAGCTGTATTTTGGTTCGGTGGGTGATGTCACGGTCACTCCAATTTTTGCTCAATTGAGTCATTGCAGATTTGGCCATGCCAATCCGTCTCCGTATTTCAGGTTCGCTACTTCCTTTGTTGGTGATCAGTGAGCCAAGGTATTGGAACTGGCTTACGGTTTCGTAGTCATGTAGAAGATTGGTGCGTTGGACAGCAGAGAAACGATCAATGATCGTGAGCTTGGTCTTGGATCTATTAATAGCAAGTCCCATTTCCATAGTGATGGTTTCAAGTATGTAAAACAACTCCGCCATTTCGTTTTCCAATGATGCAAAAAGGGTTGTATCATCTGCGTATCTGAGGATATATGTTTTTACCCCACCTATCTCTATACCACCTTCCCAGTCATCTAGTTTGTCGCATTATATGTTCTCCATATATAATAAAAAGGATGGGAGAGATCACGCATTCTTGGCGAACACCTTTGTGGCATTTGAAACAGCTTGATGTTAAATGTCCTACAGTCACAGTGCCGTTTCCGTACTCATACAGCTTGCGGATTAGCATTACGAGGCGGGCTGGTACCCCTGTCTCGGAAAGGACTTTCCATAGTTTCTCCCACTCAAAAGGCGGAGCAAGGCGTGGGCGACATGAACCACCGCCTACAGCGTCGCGGTCCGAATGGCCTCGCAGCTTTGGCTTTTTTCAACTAAGAAACTGTAGCTAAGGCCATAAAAAACGCTTTGCTTACTCTTGCTATTTGAATTCTTATAGTTACTTCAGTCTAAAGTATTGTCAAAATATCAGCCGTAGCGAGATAGGCACTATGATTTAAGCTCGCTCGCTCTTACATCAAAGGTGCTTTTAGTTTAGTTCTCGCTTAAAATTTCACACATTCGCCAAATATTTACTATTTTTGAACAAAAAGTTAAAAAAAATTAATACTATTCGTGTTCACAAGTTTGGTCAGGGACTCCAGAGAGAGAAACTTTTTTAGAGGTCAATCCCTTTTTTTAGCCGGGAAATACTCTTGTTATGTTCTTTTGCTATTGCGATGAAATACCATTAAATCACAACAAATATGATAGGTGCCAATCCGTACCAATATTAGCAGAACCGGAATAGGCTGTCATATTGATGGTATATGCATTAATAATATAAGTTATGCAGACGATATGGTTCTGCTGAGCCCATCGATCAGGACATTAAAGAAACTGATTAACGTGTGTGAATCGTACGCTGAGACCCATGGGCTTAAATATAATGCACTAAAGAGCGAATTCATGGTATTTAAAGCAGGCAGTAAATGCTATAGCACAAAACAAATATTACTAACAAATTATGGAAGAGATTCTGAATAAAATGTTTATTATTATTATTTACCTACTCTACCCCCTACCCCCTGACCTACTCGATTATTTTTGAGGTTCTAGCGACTAAATCAATTTATATGACATTGTTTTGTGCATTTATAGCAAAAATCGAAGGCCCTTTGTACAGGCCAATTTTATTTCATTTTTCTAAATCTATTTTACAAATCTTTACTCTTTAAATGTTGAGTTTTAGTAGTGCTTTATTTTTATAATTTTAAGAAACTATGGCAAATGATAGCGATTCTGACAATAGTTCAGCAGCAGCAGGACACAAATCCGATCACTGCAGCCATAACGTAGCGCTGCACGACCGACTCAGTATGGCTGATATGACTAGCATCAAGGATGTGTTCGACGCAGCTCACAATAATAAAATGACAGCAACTGAGTTCAGAAACTTACTTAGAACGATGTTTAAAATAGGATATGATGATGATGAGTTCAACATACTATTTTTGAAGGTTTTTATTACGCTATATAATAAAGCTAGGGTACACCCATGACACATGGAAAATATTTCTGAAGTGAGGTGGAGCGCGCGCTTTCAAAGGAACTATATTCCACCAGGTTTTTTACTAGCTATAACTTTATCTAAATTGCTATTCGAAGGAACTTATTGCCCTGTATAATCAATTATCGGGTTTGTGTAATGTTGGAGGAGAAATTTTCCACCATTTTTCGCGTATTTAGATTATGATTGATCTCAAAATATGAACTTTATGCACATTAGATAAACACCAGCCGCACAGGCGTGATCAACTGGGACGAGCTGGTCTCCCACCTGATCCTGGGCTACTTCGGCAACGACCCAGAGAACCAACGGGGGTCACTACAGCTGCCCATGCTGGGCCTGCCCGACGTCCTGAACTCTGAACACAAGCATCCTATATCCAGGATATGCTTCTGCCCTGATGTCGCCAAGGTTTTTATCTTTTCAAACCATGCTCCTAATAGTCAATACTTTTTGTATTTGAATCCAGAAAATACCCTACTTCTTAGACCGCTGACCTACATGTGTTGATTCCCTCATCACGTGTAAAGTACCTAACGATTTTGATTTCTGTTAGATTTGATCTTACACAGGATCGCAGTATAAACCCGATGCAAGGCTCGTACATAACAGCGAGCAGCGACGGCATGATCAACTGGTGGTCACTGGACATGAAGCTGATGAGAACTGCCAGCTCTTCCAGCAGTTAGTAGCATTGACACAATCTCGGCTTGCGCAATACAAATTTTGCTAACTTTTTATATCGATCTAATATGAATGGTGTAGGTACCTTAAGGGAGTGTTTTTGGTCCGATGATTTATAAGTAGACTAAAGTAGGATTTAGTTCATCTCATATACTATACTTAGTGGATAATAATATAAAACTCTTCCGTTACTGAGTGACTGAGTGACTGAGTGACGGACAACGAACAGCTGAAACTACTAAAAAAACGCTGTAATTTGACATGTAGCTTTTCTACACTCCGTAGGGGAGGGGAGCCCTAAGAGAGATTCTCCAGACGAACGGATGGACAGCGGAGGCATAGTAATAGGGTTCCGTTGGTTACCATTCTGGTACCGAACCCAAAAACTTATATTTCATAATCGTCAATAAAATTAATAGACTAGTTATCGATTCGGTTTGTTACCGATAATCACTGTTGTGATCTGATGTCTCCAATCCAAAGCTCATCTGAAGATCCACCAAACATGGGTGACGGACATGGTATGCATGCCGGATGTGAACGTCATCGTCACCAGCTCCACGGAGCGGGACCTGCGCTTCTACGACTGCACCGCCAACACCTTCACCTTGAAGATCGTCATCACTAGCTGGCAGTACATGGCAAGAGAATTTTATTTTTTTTAATTAATATCAATTTCGGACAACAATATAGCCCATTTTGTTTGTAAAATATCATAAAAAACTAGTGTTAGTAGTAAACAAACAAGAATAAAAAATAGAAACACAAAGTAGGTGTCTGAGGCAGGATGTGCAGAGAACGATAAAGTAAGAAATAAGCTACCTGACCATTCTCCCCACATAATGCCTCAGAAAAGGTGAGTAAGGACTCTCCACAACTGTTTTCAGGATGCTATTGTCACTGTCCCGCGTTCTACGCATCAAAGATGCGACTTTTTTACGAATAACTGCATGGAAACCATCAGTTCGGTTCTGAGCAAACATCTCCGATGCGCTACAGAAACGGGGTAGTTTCAACAACATCCTAAGTCCGCACAACGCGAGAATCTACGAGCCTCTGTTGCCTCGGACCGCCAGTGCCCTACGTTCCCTTTCAATATCTACATCATCTTTAAGGTCGTCGGTGAGTATGTGCCCTAGGTACTTAAATTGGTACCTAGACTTTATTTATGCTTATACCATTCAGAAAAAAGCTAGGTTCATGATTAGGGCACTTACCGGCGGCCTTAAAGACCATGTATTCACATTTATGGACATTGTATACAAGGCCGTGCAAGGCAGCATATCTCTCGCAGACCTTCAGCATTTCTCTGATAGATCCCTCAGTCGGGCCCAGCAACACCGTGTCGTCCGCGTAGCTGATGCTTTTTATACTAACACCACCAACACGGCAGCCGACACGCATACTACTAAGCTCGGTTGCAAGAGAGATTGGACGTTAGTTTCCCTTGTCCTTGTCCCTGTCCTGTTTTTTACTATAGGTATTACAATAGTTTGCATCAGCTCAGAAGGTAAATGAGATTGACTGATGCACATTGTATAAAACAAGGACAGGACCCTCGGCAAGTGAACCCCCGCATATTTGAAATGTTTGATGCTGAGTCCGTCGTGGCCGGGCGATTTACCTCTGCTCATGCCTTGAATGATGGATCTTACTTGTTTAGCCGAATAAAGAGTGAGTGGTTCCGCCGCCCCATTGCACTGTCAGACTCAGCATCGGCCACTTCAACAGACGGGCCTAGTGGAGATTGCACTTTAAAATGTTTCATAAACATATTTGCAATGGCCCCTCCTATGCTCGCCGGTAGGCCAGGCCCAATATCCAACTTACGTGTCGAGTTCCAAAATTTACTAAAAATTTTCGTAGCTCTTTGCCTAGCTATGTTGTCCATTTTGACCTGTCCTTCGTTTTTTTGGCACCATTTCATAACTCACGGGTCTCACAACACATCACTTCGAAAATTACTCCACTATTAGGTCTCTTTTGTCTAACCTATTCTTTGAACTTAAGCCTGGCCTCACGGTGAGCGTCACGAACATGACTGTTCCATCCACACACTACTTTACCTCTCCTTGGCCTGCACCCTCCTACCACATTTGTTTGCTCGGCAGCGTCATATAAAATACTTATGATTTCACCGTTTAAATCGTCTAGGATATGTTTATGTTCCACTGAGCTGCATAACCCATAACTACACTCTGAGAATTCAGGTGGAAAATCTATGCCACGAAACCTATTATTACATAAATTCATGTAATAATCAATCTGAGATTCGTCACTTTCACCCCAAATAACTCTAGAACGCGGCGTATTCTGTGTTTAATTTAGGCCTCACTATATTAAGGTCACACTCAACATACAATAGCAAGTGATCTGACATAATTATATACGTCTTCTTTTATATTACAATAGTTTGCCAAGCTGAACAAGACACAACACAGTGATCTAGCCACCTTTTACACCCGTGGGCTTCGCTAGCAAAAGTGTAGTTATCAGTCACGCAGACTAATTTTTCTAAATCAGCACAAATCCAAGCTTGGTCATTGCAGAAATTGTTTAATTCCCTAGTAACAATTAACGCTTAGTGCGAATTGGTGGAATAGCCACAAGGTAGGGATGGTAAGATGCAGTGCGTCTGGATGTCCAATGGTAGAAGGGGGCCGGTGGGATGAGGTCGTGGAGTTCTTGGGCACACTCACCGAAGTACAATCTGTAGAAGACCGACAAGCAGGCAACCTTACGGCGATGAGCCAAGCTACGTAGCTTGGCATCCACCAGTTTTACGTCGCCGATGAGCCTCTTAGCTCTGCGTTCCACCGAGTCAAGCGCGGCAAGCTGATACTTAGCTGAGCCATCCCAAAGCTAGTGCACTCTAATATTGCAACATCGTCAAAAATGCCCTTTCTCCAGAGAATAGCCACTCCCCCATATGGTCTTCCTATCAGTAGCCCCGCAGATGTATCAACAGCCGACCTACCCGTGTATTCAAATTTATCACTTATGGTACCCAAGGGGTGTATGGGGTCCGTTGCCATCTTAAAGACCCAAGCCAACCTCACCTGCTAGCGGTGCACCCTGCTGTCCAACGGACGAGGCTCTGGCGAACCTGGTTTCCCTCTTGTAGGGTTGTGGGGGTCAGACGGCTGGTCGCCCCACGTAAAACCAACTTCAGTCATATGTATGGAGAGAAACAAGTTAGGTAAGGGTACTCGGTCTAGGGCGTCGCCACATAACGACGCGCAGGCACATCGCCCTAAACCTGCGATAAGTGGGCTAGGGCTACCGTGTCAAGTACGGGCACGGCTAAAGAGGATAGTACCCAAGAAGAAGTTCCGCTTTGCCACCTGGAACATTGGCTCCCTAACCGGACGTTGCCAAGAACTCGCAGACGTACTTGCGAAGCGTCGGGTCCAGTGCGCCTTCCTTCAGGAGACGCGCTGGAAGGGAAATAAGTCACGTGACATCGGGCAGGGGTACCGGCTAGTGTACACCGGATCACAAACGGGCAGGGGCGGAGTGGCCGTGGTGCTGTCTAAGGACCTTCAGGATGGACTCCTTGAAGTAGACCGATGCAGCGACCGGTTGATGCGAGTTAGGGTGCTGTTCGAAGGGTCGGTAACGAACCTAATCAGCGCCTATGCTCCTCAGACTGGTTGCTGTGAGTCTGAAAAGGAGGCCTTCTGGGATGAGTTCGAGGACGTATTACGCGCTATCCCGAATTCCGAAGGTGTTTTGGTTGGGGGGGATCTCAACGGTCACGTAGGTCAGTTTGCTGGAGAGTATGGACGTGTTCACGGTGGTTTTAGTTATGGCCAGCTAAACGCAGAGGGAGTCAATATACTTAGCACCTGCGCTGTGTCTGACCTAGCCATCGCGAACACATTCTTTCAGAAGAAGCCCCAGCATCTTATTACGTACCGTAGTGGTGCCTACTCAACCCAAATAGATTACCTGCTGGTGCGACGGTGCCACATTGGCAAGGTTACCAACTGCAAAGTCATCCCAGGCGAAAGCCTAACGGCTCAACACCGCCTCCTTGTCCTGGACTTTGCGGTTGTACCGAAGAAGAGAGTGACCGAGAAATGCAAACCCCGCACTAAGTGGTGGTTGCTTGATGGTCCTAGGCAGTCGGACTTCATCGCGGAGGTCGAGCATCTCAAGATCAGTGCTCCGCATGAGTCCGCTCAAGAGATCTGGAGTAGGATCCATTCAGCAATCACCCGTGCGGGTAAGCGCGTCCTTGGCACTTCTCGTGGTGGCCGCACCATAGGAAAGGAGACGTGGTGGTGGGATGACGGGGTGCAGGAGGCGACTCGGAAGAAGAAGGTTTTATTTAAACAGTGGCAAGGGTCCAACTCTCCGGATGACAGGGAGGCATATGGAGCGGCTAAGCGCGCTTGCAAAAAAGCTGTAGCCAGAGCCCGCAGCAAAAGTCTGGCGCCCTTATACGACAAGCTGGAAACTGCGGAGGGGCAAAAGCTTATTTTTAAGCTGGCGCGTGGCCGGGAGAAAGCTACACGGGACATTAGCAAATGTCTTTGTGTAAGGGACGCCCAGGGTAAGCTGCTCTACGATGCCCACTCTGTTAAGGAGAGATGGTGTACATACTTCGCGGAGCTGTCTAACAAACAGCATCCCCATAACCTTCCTCCGGAACCGCCTCCTAACCTTGGGCTTATTTCCCCTATTTCCCCCGACGAAACCCGCATTGCTCTTCGCCACATGAAGAACCGGAAAGCGGTCGGGCCTGACAATGTGCCAATTGAAGTGTGGAAGGCGATGGGCCCACATGGTGTGGACCTTCTGACGGATCTTTTTAACCGCATCCTGATCACCAAGGAAATGCCGAACCAGTGGCGATTTAGCCTGATTATCCCTGTTTACAAAGGCAAAGGTAGCGTACAGGATTGTGGTAGCTACCGCGGTATCAAGATCATGTGCCACACCATGAAGCTCTTCGAGCGCATCATTGACACACGGCTCCGTAGCGAGTGTACTGTCTCTGAGTGTCAATATGGCTTCCGGGCGGGTAACAGCACCATGGACGCAGTGTTCGCCTTACGGAATCTGGCTGAGGCTTACAGAGAGAGAAGAAGAGCTTTGCATATGGCCTTTTTAGACCTGCAGAAGGCCTTCGACTGTATACCTCGGCAGTCCATCTGGTGGGCACTGCGCTTCAAGGGCGTTCCCGAGGCCTATATTGACATTATCAGAGACATGTACCGCGATTCCGTGTCCTCTGTCCAGACCGCTGTTGGCGAATCGAATGGCTTCCCAATATCTGTTGGCGTTCACCAAGGCTCGGCTCTTAGCCCGTTCTTGTTTAACGTAGTGCTCGATGTAGTTACGGCAAACATCCAAGATCAGCCTCCATGGCTAATGATGTATGCCGATGACATCGCCCTCGTTAATCAGAACAAAGCCCATCTTGAGCGCAAAGTCAACATTTGGAAGGACACGCTTGAAAACGGAGGTCTGAGACTAAATGTGGCGAAGACTGAGTACATGTCCTGTGGCAGCACGGATACAAACACCATCCGAATAGGTTCGGACCTGATCAGAAAGTCCGATACGTTCAGGTACCTTGGATCCGTGCTGCACGAGTCTGGCATCATGGACGACGATGTCCAAGCACGTATTGGCGCGGCTTGGGCGAAGTGGCGCGAGGTGACGGGCGTTGTATGCGACCGCAAAATGCCTCCGAAGCTCAAGGGGCAGATATATAAATGCATCATTCGGCCTGTCCTACTGTACGGGGGCGAGTGTTGGCCAGCACTAAGCAGACACACCCAGGAGCTTCGCGTCACGGAGATGAAGATGCTGAGGTGGATGAGTGGCGTAACGCGATCCGATCGCATGCGCAACTCTTACATCCGAGGTAGTCTTGGTGTCCGTGACGTGGGGGAAAAACTGCAAGAGTGTCGTCTGCGATGGTATGGCCACATCATGCGCCGCCCTATGGAGTACGTTGGTCGGAGATGCATGAATATGGCTGTTCTTGGGGCTAGGCCCCGTGGTCGCCCTCGCAAGCGCTGGCTGGACGTCGTCAAGTCCGACATGAGAGCCAATGGCCTGATTGAGAAGGATGTTGAAGATCGGGCAAAGTGGAGGAAGCTAAGTAGGAAGGCGGACCCTGGCAATAGCCGGGATTAACGCCAGGTGGAAGGAAGGACTTATGGTACCCAAGAAAGGATTATCATGGGGAAGAAGTCATGTCTCCTGAAAGGCAACAATGTCTGACATTTCACAGATTGCCCTAACACTATCAACTGACCGCTTAACAGATTTGCAGTTGGAACTAGTAAACTTACAGTGTTTGTTTTGTTTGCAGTTCATAGTTAAAAGATATTTATCTTTGTGAGTGTTTAAGAAAAGAGTAACAAAACTCCATTTCCTTATTCGAAACTGAGTTCTCTTATTTGTTCACTATTGATCACCAAACTAGATAGGTTTTTTAGCGTGTTTAAATATATATTTTTTTTTTTAAGGATGGGAAATCATCAAATGACTCCTCCCGCTCTGGGTAAAGCAAGAGGGAGTGTCAGACTCTTACTGACTAAAACCCATCCGTGTTCCACCTGGTGCCCTTAGTGTTCCAAGGCTACGGCACCCCTTTCGACCAGATTCCGCAGCCCCAGCAGGCACCTGCCCTAGCGGGCTCCGTCTTTCACGCTGACATCTCTTTGAGGCGCGCTGGGATCGCAGCGTGCCGCCGACCCGGGCCTAGTTCTGATCAGACGGCGAGCCATCCAATGCTCGCCGACCGCAGGCCGGGCCTACGGCGGCCAGGAATCGTCCTGCGACTCCCGACGCCTGGGGCGTCTCCTTCTATTGCGGCGACTGGAACGTGAGGATTCCCTCTCTCTCACACGTTCGGCCTCTTCCTTTGCTAGCATTACTGCTTCGCAGAAGGAGGTGACCGCTTCCCATGCCTCCTCGCTCCGGACCATAGATTGAACCAAGGCCGGTCGCGAGAGGTCGCCGCCGCCGATCGCCTCGACGAGGACCCGGCGGTGCTCCGCCCAAGCAGGACAGACCTCCACCGTATGCTCCACCGTGTCCTCCGGGTGACCCTCATAGTGTTGACACCCGGGCGTGTCTTCCCGCCGAATCCGAAACAGGTATCTCCCGAAACAACCGTGTCCGGTGAGTACCTGGGTCAGGCGGAAGGTGAGGACGCCGAGGCGCCACTCCAGCCACTCCTCAAAGAGGGGACTTATCGCCTGGATTGTGGCGTGCCCAGCGCTGGGTTGCGACAGTCGCTGTCTCCATACCGCCATGAGATCCTGCCGAAGCTCCGTCCGCCTTGCTGCGATTTGCCGCGGCAGAGGAGTCTCGCCCCGGCGTTGCGCCTCCACGCGCCATTCGTAAATGTGCGCGAGGGCTCTCGCCTCCAGATCCCATGGCGGAAGTCCGGCAAGGAGGCTCGCCGCCTCGCCAGAGACCGTACGGTATCCCCGGGCCAGCCGGATAGCCACGACCCTCTGAGACGCGTTGAGGTAACGGGCAGGTCGCTTCCTCAAAGTAGGCGCCCACACTGGCGCCCCATAAAGTGCCATGGACCGCACGACCCCCGCGTAATGCCTCCGGCAGGAGGTATTTGGACCCCCTAGATTGGGCAGAAGCCGCTTGAAGGCAGCCCCGGCTCGCCCAAGTCTGGGAGCCAAACGTCGGAAATGTTCGACGAAGTTCCACCAGCTGTCAAGGACGAGACCCAGGTACGTCATCGTCGACCCGACATCGATGTGAACCCCTCCTACCGTTATTTGAGATCCCGATCCGAAGTGCCTCCCTAATGAACTCCAGGGCAGGGTGTTAAAGGCATTGGCAATGTCCAGAGACACCGCCAAGACGACCCCGCCCCAGGAAACCACGTCCCCCGTCGAAAGGGCTCTTACGCGCATGATGGCGTCCACCGTCGAGCGGCCCGTGCGGAAACCGAACTGGTTCGCTGCCAGATCCGGCCCCACCCTCACTAGGTGCTCGACTAGCGTGTTTATGTAGTACATTAATAGCTGTTACTTAATCTTCTGACTACTTTCGGTACGTAAAAGGCATGAAACGTCTAAAAGTTATGCCATCTGGCCACAATTCATCTTTTAAAAACAAATCTAACTTGTTTTGAGAAACAAACAGTTTGAATGCGTTATATTTCCTAGCGACCTTCATATTTATCATCTTTAAGGTAACACTTGTTTTGTCTTTTATGAAGCTTAAAGGCACTTTGATATCTGCTGCTTTAAATTTACCGTCCGGCGAAGTGGCCGCACATCCTTTTTGGACATTAATTTGCGTTCCGTATCTGCATCTCGCGTACTCATACCATCTGTAACCATTTGTTGTCCACTCAGTTTATTAACATGCAACGATGTAGCTAGAGCCGCCGATCGATTGACACTGGTAGCAGTAACACGCAATGGTGGGGACCATTGCGTGTGCGCAGGTAGGCGGCGCGGGTGGGCTAACTGGTTTTGACGAAACCGCGGTGCTCGCAGTAGCCTCCACGCGAAGCATTTGCTTCGCTGTCTCGCTCTGTGTCTCACGGTCGCATTGTCCTTGAGTCAGTTGACATCCGCTCTCTTTCGCTCCATTCGGAACCACAATTACCGTTGGCGCCTCAACGTGCCCTTGAATCCCCGTCGCATCAGTTTGTTTGCGAAGAAAAGAGACGAAATCGTCCTCACCGTTACTAACCACTGATGAGTGACTCATCGATGACTGGCGGTTATTGCAAATAGGATCAGCTGTTTTTCTTGTTGTTTTTATTTAGAAATATATAAGTATGTTTATCAGTTGTCTAGTACCCATAACACAAGCTCTGCTTAGCTTGGGACTAGATGCGTTGTGTGATAGTTGTGTGGAATATTATTATTATTTCCTTTATTCAACAAATTAACCTACAAATTACATTTTTAAATATTTGAAAAAAGAATTATAAAAACATTTAAAAATATACTAAATAGTAGCGCACCGGTATCGGGAACAGGGTCCAAGCTACCGGCGGTCAGGGCTCCAGAGAGAGGAACCTCCTAACAATACGAGCCGTGTCCAGAAGTACCGCTTTCTGAATCAAGCCCTTGATCCAGCAGCCTAACGAGAGCCTCTTGAGGTATTGGTCGAGGCTCGTGGCTATTAAGCCATTGGCTGATACGACTATCGGTACAATGATTGCGGAATCCACATCCCACATGTCGACAACCTCGCGAGCCAAGTCAATATACTTGATTTGTTTATCTTTCTCGGCTTTCACGAGGTACTCGTAATGTGGGACGGTTATGTCTACAATCATTGCACGCCTCTCGATTCGGTCCAACACCACTATATCAGGCTTATTGGCAACAATAGTCCTGTCAGTGATGATGGACCGATCCCAGTACAATGTAATATTGCCATTATCGAGAACTGGGTCGGGCGCATACCTGTAGTACGGCACCTCCGACTCCACAAGAGAGTATTTCAGAGCAAGTTGCTGATGGATAATCCTGGCTACAAGGTTGTGCCTATGCAAGTATTCTCCGTTAGCTAGACGAGAACAACCAGAAATAATGTGGCGAATTGATTCTCCCGGACAGTGACATGCCCGACATATGTCAACCGTACCGTCCTTCACAATGTATTTCCGGTAGTTATTAGTCATCATAACTTCGTCCATAATTGCACAGACAAAACCTTCGGTTTCCCCGAAGAGGTCACCAAAACGAAGCCAGGCTACGGACGCTAAGAAGTCTACATCGGGCCCATGTAGGACCCGATAAAAGCGTCCGTGCAGCTCCTTGCTCTGCCATACCTCCCTGCGGTCGTTAGTATCTAATACCACAGGTTTGCGCCAGTTCTCGTTAGCCAAGGAGAGCGGGGTGAGTCCCTTGTCCACCGCCACTACATCTCGATGCATACCCACGTCGACAGCTAGGAAGTATTCCCTGAGACTGCATATCTCGCGATTGTGGAGAGTCTTAGCATTTAAAAAGCCTCGACCTCCACACTTTCGCGGGATATACAGTCTCATTACCGATGACCGTGGGTGATGCATTCGATACGCAGTAAGCAGTGTACGGACCCGTCTATCCAAGGCGTCAAGTTCCGTTTGAGTCCATTTGAGTACGCCGAAAGAGTACATCAATACCGGCATGACCCAACCGTTGAAGGCGCGCACCTTGTTTCCGCCTGATAAAAGACTGTTAAGTACTTTGTTCAGGCGACCAAAGAAGCGCTCCTTCAACGATTGTTTCATGTCCGTAGCACTGATGCCTAACGCTTCCGACATACCCAAATACTTGTAAGTTTCGGTTGAGGAGAGGGACCTAAGGTCTATGGAATCCGAGAGTTGTGTTCCCACGGATTCCATAATCTCCCCTCGCTTTACATGCATGACCGCACATTTGTCCAAACCAAATTCCATCCTGATGGCGCTACTGAAGGTTTCTGTTACCTTCAGTAGCTTCATCAGTTGCAAATTGTTAGGAGCAAAGAGTTTGAAGTCATCCATGTAAAGGAGGTGCGATATGACCTGACCACCTCTTCTCAACCGGTAGCCTTGGCCCGAACCCTCCAACAATGTACTGAGAGGGTTGAGGGCCAGACAAAACCACAGTGGACTCAGACTGTCACCCTGAAATATGCCACGCTCGATCCTTATCGGTTCGCTGTTCGCCTGGGTCTGTCGACACCCTAGATAGTGAAGAACCGTCCTCCACTGCCCCATACACGACATCAGGAAGGTGCATAAAACTGCATCAACTTTGTACAGCTCCAGCACCCTCATGAGCCATGTATGTGGCACTGAGTCATAGGCCTTCTTATAATCTATCCAGCATGTCGACAGATCTCTTCGGGAACGTCGAACCTGTTGGCTAATGGCTATGTCGATGAGGAGCAGCTCCTTAGTACCGCGGGACCCGTTCCTACATCCATTCTGAGAAGAAGACATTATTGAATTACTATCAATATGATGGTTAATCTTTCCTCTCAAAATGGATGTAAGAACTTTATAGACCGTCGGTAAACACGTGATCGGTCTATAATTTATTATTATTATTCCATTTATTTATTTATATATACATACAAATTACATTTTTAAATATTTGCAACTACCACTTTCGAGAACTGGGTCGGGCACATACCTATAGTACGGTACTTCCGATTCCACAAGATTGTATTTAAGAGCAAGTTGCTGGTGGATAATCCTGGCTACAAGGTTGTGCCTGTGCAAATAGTCTCCATTAGCCAGACTAGAACAACCGGAAATAATGTGGCGGATGGATTCCCCGGGCCGGTGACATGCCCGACATATGTCAACCGTACCGTCCTTCACAATGTATTTCCGGTAGTTATTAGTCATCATAACTTCGTCCATAATTGCACAGACAAAACCTTCGGTTTCCCCGAAGAGGTCACCAAAACGAAGCCAGGCTACGGACGCTAAGAAGTCTACATCGGGCCCATGTAGGACCCGATAAAAGCGTCCGTGCAGCTCCTTGCTCTGCCATACCTCCCTGTGGTCGTTAGTATCTAATACCACAGGTTTGCGCCAGTTCTCGTTAGCCAAGGAGAGCGCGGTGAGGCCTTTGTCCACCGCTACCACATCTCGATGCATACCCACGTCGGCCTCTAGGAAGTACTCCCTAAGGCTGCATACCTCGCGGTTGTGCAGGGTCTTAGCATTTAAGAAGCCACGACCCCTGCACTTCCGCGGGATATACAGCCTCATCACCGATGACCGTGGGTGATGCATCCGATTTGCGGTAAGCAGTGAACGTACCCTCCTATCCAGGGCGTCAAGTTCCGTCTGAGCCCATTTGAGTATGCCGAAAGAATACATCAAAACCGGCATGACCCAACCGTTGAAGGCGCGCACCTTGTTTCCGCCTGATAAAAGACTGTTAAGTACTTTGTTCAGGCGGCCAAAGAAGCGCTCCTTCAATGATTGTTTCATGTCCGTAGCACTGATGCCTAACGCTTCCGACATACCCAAATACTTGTAAGTTTCGGTTGAGGAGAGGGACCTAAGGTCTATGGAATCCGAGAGTTGTGTTCCCACGGATTCCATAATCTCCCCTCGCTTTACATGCATGACCGCACATTTGTCCAAACCAAATTCCATCCTGATGGCGCCACTGAAGGTTTCTGTTACCTTCAGTAGCTTCATCAGTTGCAAGTTGTTAGGAGCAAAGAGTTTCAAGTCATCCATGTAAAGGAGGTGCGATATGACCTGACCACCTCTTCTCAACCGGTAGCCTTGGCCCGAACCCTCCAACAATGTACTGAGAGGGTTGAGGGCCAGACAAAACCACAGTGGACTCAGACTGTCACCCTGAAATATGCCACGTTCGATCCTTATCGGTTCGCTGTTCGCCTGGGTCTGTCGACACCCTGGATAGTGAAGAACCGTCCTCCACTGCCCCATACACGACATCAGGAAGGTGCGTAAAACTGCATCAACTTTGTACAGCTCCAGCACCCTCATGAGCCATGTATGTGGCACTGAGTCATAGGCCTTCTTATAATCTATCCAGCATGTCGACAGATCTCTTCGGGAACGTCGAACCTGTTGGCTAATGGCTATGTCGATGAGGAGCAGCTCCTTAGTACCGCGGGACCCGTTCCTACATCCATTCTGAGAAGAAGACATTATTGAATTACTATCAATATGATGGTTAATCTTTCCTCTCAAAATGGATGTAAGAACTTTATAGACCGTCGGTAAACACGTGATCGGTCTATAATTTTTAGGCTCTGCGGTACTACCTGATTTATGGAGCAGGTGGGTTATTCCTGTAGTTAGGAACTGGGGCAGCGACCCTGACTCTAACGCAGACTGGACTTGAGATGCCAAGCGAGCGTGCGATCTTTTGAACCATTTAATCCAAAAGTTGTGCAGCCCGTCCGGTCCCGGAGATTTCCAGTTAGGCAACGGACGGACTGCACGAGCTACGTCTTGGGGGCTGATGTTAATTGCCCCCATTTCTGGTATCGGATCGCACGCGCACTCAACCTCCCGAGTCCAATCGCCCTCGGTATGACTGACAGGCACCGACCAGATACTGCGCCAGAATGAACACATGGCATCATCATCCGGTAGGCGCGTATCAGTCACACCTTGGTCTGGTCGCTCCCAAGCCCTATAAACCCACCTCTCATTGCTTTGGAATGTGCGATTCTGAGTGTATCGCTCCACTCGCCGCTTGTACCGACGTATACGGTTTGCCCATGCATAGACTTTCTGCTTCAGGAAGTCGATACGCTCTGTGACGCGGGTCAGATAATCTCGAGGACTAATATCAGTCCCCGAGAACGCCCGCCTCACAAAGCGCATCACTCTGCGGCGAGTGTTGCCCTCCCTGAAGCAGATTAGTTTGCCAATGAGTGCTCTAGCCTCACCGATACGACGCTCGATCCTGCACTGCCAAGCTGGTACAGCCGGTCGTGTAACTCTATCACTACTAGGAAATTTGACATGAGCTACACGACATGCCGCTGCAGCCGCACAGTACAAGATCGAGTGGGTATCGACAAGGTCTTCGCTGCTATCAAAATAACTTGTTAGCTGCGAATCTAGAGCACACACCAACGCCCTATTTTTGTTATGCATGGGCAAACGAGGTAGACGAGGTCTAAGCCCAGGCGGTGTAGAGCGATACTCTCGGAAGGCATCCTCCAAAGCGCTCCTCAATCGCTCATTGCATTGGGTACTCACGGATGTGGCCCCGTCATCATCATCTTCACCGACGTAGTTGGGTCGCGGTGAAACACTTGCACTGGGTTGTATTTGCACCGCGGCCAGTGGCGAAGTAGGTGAGACGCGGCTGCTCCTTGATTCCAGACGCAGTCTATCAAGTACGGCGTCATCCAACATACGGTTACGCTGGATAACCCGCACCTGATCCGACAATCGTTGGGCTGAAACGTTGACAGCTGGCTCAAGTACCTGAAACAGAGAGAGCATCCGACCACGGTACGCAGTCAGGTTAGTTCCCCCCTCTGTAGCCCCAAAGTATGAGCGTATAACATTCTCGTTCATGGCTTGTGTCCATTTTATACGCTGCACACTTCCACCGATAGCGGGGACCCTGTCAGAGACCGGTGGGCCTCGAGGTCCTAAGCTGGCCGGTGGTCGGCCTCGTCCGCGCCGACGCGCAGGTGGTGGTGTCGTCGGCGGCGAGAAGTATTCGTCGCTCGAGCTCGACGCAACTGCAGCTACCGGAATCTCTGGACTCGCGGCTGGCGCAGGTCCCGGCGGCTGCGAGGCGGAGCTCAGCGACGAACCCGAAGATGGTGTTGGTGCGGCTTGTAGTCGTGCTCGGCGTCGTGTCAACATTTTATTGTCATATTGTAATTTTGTTTTTCCATTAGTTCCGCATTGCTTAGTTTTTTATTTTCGTGTGGTTCTATTTTTTTTTTCTTGATGTATTCGGTATAAAAAGCATTGTTTCTATGGTTTATTTAAATAAAAATCGATAAAAATACGGGATGAAAAATTTCTTACGTCAGTTGGCTTGACAGCCGAGCCACAGATTATTATTATTATATTACATATTGCAGACCTATGGAACCACTATCAAGTGGGCTAGTTTGTACATTGGTTGAAAAATTATCCAATATTGATGCATGTTTCATGTCATTCACCTCGCGTTTAAGTAGATCGAACTTATCAGCTGTTACTACCTTTTCTTCTAATGCGCTTAGTTGATTTTGCATATTTAGTATGTCCTTAGCAACCTGGTCACATCGACGTGATCAAAAGTAACCGGTGGAAGCTTATGTAACTCCTTAGCAACGAATATAGGGAGATCCTCAGGGCTTGTTGTCTTCATAAGGCCAATTATGTCTTCCAATTCTCGCATCCTTTTTTTCTTCCCTTCTTTACGTCGTATGGGCATCTTTTTCGCATTGGGTAGCGAATCAAAAAGCAACGACCTCGCTTTCTTCACATCTTCGGCCGAAAAAGCAGTAGAACACCGTTGATGAATACTCTGTTCATCCATAAAACCGAGAACATTGTTAAGAAATGCCAACACTTCATTAATAACAATATTACAGTTCACACACTTGACTGTAACCGAGGTCATTGTCCTCTCCGCGAGTCACTGGTCAAAAGTTTTGGCGCGTCTATGCTACGTCGCGTGCACATAGAGACTTATTACTTCGGTTTCTATTACTGGATTTTCGAATGATGTGCTCATTCCATTGTGAAAATTAAGTTAGACACACAAAAATAACTTTTCCAATGCGAGTAATCTCATCTCATCAATCATTTAATATTTCTCAGATCTGCACCATGTGCTATTACTTCGACAAGGAAGACGTGAACCAGTGCAAGCTGATTTGCGGAGACGTGGGCGGTAACGTGAGGGTGCTGCTGTTCTCGGCGACGCTGCGCGGCCCCTTCAAGGGTGACGCTTCACTTACTTTCAAGTCGCTGCGACACGTCGACTTGCAAAACACGGTACAATATTACCTAAAAAACTACAGATGTAATTTATCGAAGTGTATGAGGGCCGATCTCCAAAACGGGCGTAATCGTGGTGTACGTTCTGGTGCTTTTTAGATATTGATATTTAAATGGTAATTATGTATCTCAGTAAAAAATGATATTCAAATGGTATATTTTTAGTACTGGCCTTCAATTTACACAAACAGTTATGGAAATATTTAAGTTCAAACAATTTTGTGACCAGAGCAATCATAATTGGTGCCAGAGCGCTCATAAATGGTGAAATCAGTGAAACAAAACAAAAAATATTGATAAAATATTATTTATTTAGCCGTTTTCAATCATATTCAGTGTACGTGTTACAAGATTATATGAAGCCCAACTAACACTAAAGCGTTAAAAAACCTATATAAGACTCGTATATCAGTTCCATTTCAGTATAAAAGTGTTAACGCATACCCGTACAACTGAGTTATAACTCGCTTATAACCACGAAAGAGGCCCACAGTTTTACAGGTAAAAGTTATAGAAAGCCTTATAGTACGGTGTCAAAAAGATATTAAAGCTGCACAAGAGCGCTTATTCATCGTCAGCTACTACTTTAATCTGTATTACCGTTGTAAAATAGAGTTGGTAAACGCTACAGGTTGTATAAATTCTATAGTAAGGTGTCAAAAAGATCTTAAATCTGCACAAGAGCGTTTATTCATCATCAGCTACTACTTTAATATAACTAAAAATATTTTATTACTATGAAGATAAACTATTTGTTATGTAATTTAAATAAGTTGTTTGATATAATACTTCCCATACAAAATTAAAGAATATTTTTTTCATTCAATCGGGAGTTGGGTCAACCCAGAGCGATCAGGATTTCAGGGTTAAAGATTTTTCTTTAAATATTTAAAATAAACTTATTCATAATATTAGCCTTGTTCAGTTTGTCGGCAACATTATCTGACCCACCCTAAAAACAAACGAATTTGGTCCCTCTGACAGTAACATTAAGGTTTATTCAATTTATACGAGCTCATCAGACAAGTGCTCGAGGACTTGATGAACAAATACAATAATAATACAGACACGCAAATTTGATCTTTAAAACGTTAGCATTAGGTTTTAATAATTGCGTTCAAGTAATTCTGGTCTCGTGGTCTGTATATAAGACTGAGAAAAACAAGTTGCGAGATCAAATCCTGCGACGAAGATGTTGTTTTGCTTTCAATTAAGAATTTATTCCAAAACTATTTCTTGTATTATTGTAAAGAACTATAGACGGATAAGCTTCAAATATAAACTTTCTAAAATGGTAATATTTTCGCATAACTTGTAATAAGTGGGTAGTTGAAAAATAAATATTTGTATTCATTATAAAACTGGTATTCAAATGCTACTAAGGGTATGCAGTGACTACGCGCAAACATATTTTACCTTGCCTTACTAAATAGCAAAAACAACGTCTCTTTACAATTTTTTATTTTCTATTTTATAGGTTGTTTTTTTATTATGATGTCTCAATGGAGTGATTATTTAAAATACAAAATAATCTATTTGCACGAGGAGAAGGTTGGCTGCTTGTGCTGTGCAAGAATAAACTTTATGAAAGTATACTATATGGTTCAAATTGTTTAGAATATTGCGTCTAGAAATTACAACTAAGATCAAATTTTAATGCGCCTTATAAGAGTTGAGTTGGTCTTGTGGTCACTAAGGTAGTGCGATGTTCATCGTTATCTACGTTCGAACCAAGTTTAACCTAAATATAGCTTATTGCTCAGCTGTTTTTTTTTAAATTATTTCATAACATTTATTTTACATTTCTTTAGTGGACGACGTAGGGTCTTGTCTTTTTAAAAGGGCAGTTTGTATAGAAATAAAACAAAAAAATTGCAAGTTTAAAATGTTTATTATTTCATTAAAACACTTAGTTAAGATAAAGTAAGTAAATGCTCATATGTTTCCAAATTAATATACATTTTATATTAGTATGCCATAATCAAACCTAACCATTTATAAACATTAAATGTTTGTTATCGAGAAAATGAATTCTTCTGTGAAATGCTTTACAGATTTATAGCTGCCTATATGTAGTGAATAAACATGTTATTTAAATAGAAAAATCTATTTATAACAATAACATCACCACATAATCAGCAACATTTTAATGGTTTAACAGTCAATCCATTGAGCATTTACTTACATGGTGTGTTTAAAAATGCCTAGACACTAGATTAATTAGTAGCGGATTGGCGCACCGTCCCCTGCTATAACTTGCTGTAAGCGGCTACGCATACCGCGCACCATATTCCATTTCCAACACAAATCTTTGCCTCTCATGTGCTCCCAAGTCGATGTCACGATCTCAGCCAAGTTGTGTTTGTTTCGCACTTCCGTTGTGTCCCAATTTAAAACCATTTGACCCCATAGATTTTCTATAGGGTTCAAATCAGGACTTTTAGATGGCCAATTAATAACTGTCACACCTTCTTGAGCAGCTAACCAATCCTGCACAATGCCTGCACGGTGGATGGAGCAGTTATCGTACATGAAATAAATATGTGATGTTGGATAGGCAATTCGCACAGTCGGCAGCATGACGTCACGCAGAATCTCCAAATACAAACTACTATTAAACCTACCGCCAATTTCCACCAATTCACCAGGTCCCATAGACGACATCCAGCCCCAGTAGCCCAGGGTTATTCTACCGCTGGTTCTACAAGGTAGCAAGCACTTCTCACTGTAGCGTTCTCCTTTCCTTCGCCATAAGATTTTACGTCCATCTTTGTCCGATTTAAATGATTTTTCATCAGTGAAGATCACAACATTTTCTTCCCAATTAAAATTTAAATATTCCTGGCCAAAACGGACCCTTTCTTCGCGATGAGCAGGTGTTAATGCAATTTTCAGTGCCGGTTTATAATTCCTTATCCCAGCAGCGTGTAAATGCCTTCTCACTGTTTCCACTGAAATATTGTGGTTTATTGATAATCCATTTTTGCCCATTCGTGTAACCGACACGAATGGGCAAAAATGGATTATCAACATGGCTTGAAACAATAGCCCGGTGGCGTTCGAATTCGGGACTATACTTGATGGCTTTTACTCTTGGACGAATCCGCTGAATATTTCCATTGTCTTTATAACGTCTTAGCCATAGCCTGACCGTATTTCTCTAAAACAAAAAAAAAAAACATTTTTGGAACCGTGTATGTAACTTGTAAGGAGTAAACTACGCGTTAATCACAATCAATAAAATAAAATAGGTTAAAAAAAAACACTTACTGCTATATTAAGTCGACGACCAATTTCTCTAATTCCAACATTCTGCTCACGTAAAAATATGATTTTATGTTTGGTATAGTCATCAAGTTGCGACATGATGCTTTTTTACACCAAATTGCTAACGAGTTATGTGGAACGATTTACAAATGTGTGTGCGCAGTCACTGCTATTAATCGTAGTGTAACTTTTGTCACTTATATCAATTTATTATCTACCTCACAAAGCAAATGTATGCTTTACTTCGTATCCACCCATTCTTGGTAAATTTAAATTCTCTAAACTTAAAGTTTTTTTAATTTACCCACCTGTTTACAAGATAAGTTATTAGGCGTAAATCATATTGGTCGTTCTTTAATAATGCAAGCAATATTGTAGTTCCTTTTTTAATTGATTGTCATTACAACTAATTAAAAAAGGAACTAATACTATGTGGAATGTGTTTTCGAACCCACATGTTGTTCGTCGCCAATCCAGCATCAAACCGTTAAGCCACAAGAACTTGTCGAGAATACGCGAAATTAAAGATTGGGTTGTGAAGTGGACTGTATTGGTTGGTGATAATTGTTCAGGGTGTCGTCAGGAATCTCCAAAAGAAAAATACTACTTGTGATCTCGATGCTTGTATTTCTCTATGATGTTATTCGTAGGAGATCTGGAGGCCGAATGTGCTCTGAACCAGATCTCCATCTCATTTATATTATTCCGGGTTAGCGTGGGTAACCCAGGTAGCGGGGGCGCAGAGCGCGGCTCGATGGACTTGCCCACGCTATGTGCCCTCTTACAGTGATTTTTACTTATATACTTAAATCTAGGGAAGTAAAAATAAACCTTATCTCGATCTTATATGAAACCTTACCTAGAAAACATAACTAATTATGTGTAAACCCTTAACAATAGTACTTTTAATGCACGTGGTATTTTATACCTACATCTAAGCTGAATTTATACAGTTGCTATATTTTCTTAAAGTAATTCCCTAATTCTACCTAAGAAAGCTATACAAAGTACACAATCCAACCTAGATATTAGCCTTATCTACTATACATGATTTATCAGCTACGTGCCTATTAGCCTATTTATCCTTATTACACATTTCTTAGTTACTTTCAGGTTTTATCCCGGTACTACTTTGGAATAAAACACTGAAACCTATCAAACTAATCAAACTAAGAAACCTACGTCCATCAAACTTAGTTCTAAATTATGTACCTACTTATTTTAAAATACCACGCTACACTTCTCTTAAAACGTTGCGCGCTATCCCGTTAGGTACTCTCTTTGTTTCTAAAATCACCACGCGCAGGCGTGCTATGCCATTTGCCACATCTGTTGACCAAATGTGGAGACCCTTGTCTCGCTCGAATAAATCCCACGTGATGATTCCTACTTTCTAATACGAGATACTTTATTTACCTAATTTAAAAATACCTCGTGTTATCCTATTATATTTACATAACTTATTCCTAGTTTAAGCTATGCTCGGCGTCCGCTACAGGTTGTAATTATATAGAGTTACTTAAAAGCTTTTCAACTTTAAAGTCGACGAGATAATGATTAAAATAGCTTAACAAAATGATACATAATGCCGGTGGCTCCGACAATGTTGGGTGGGTTTACCTTAACATTACGTGTTAAAGATCAAATTTGCGTGTCTGTATTATTATTGTATATGTTCATCGAGTCCTCGAGCACTTGTCTGTTAATTTCATATAAATTGAATGAACCTTAATGTAACAAGCAGAGGGTCCAAATTCGTTTGTTTTTAGGGTGGATCAGATAATGTTGCCGACAAACTGTACCACGTAGAATTAGACACTGAACTGTCTATAAAAAATATTTAGAAAACTTTTTTCAATCTTAAAATGGGTTTATTCCGCCCGACACGGACAAAAATGCCTCTGCAGATCGACCCATGATTTGCTTATCTAGTTCCAAATATCGAGATCTGAAGAGACGTACGAACGAAGGTTTTCGACATCAAAAAAAGGAATTGCGGAACTAAAATTGAGCTGGGCAGGCAAGAAATCTGGCAAGGTGCGGTGACGATAGGTGGAGCAAGGCCGTGACCAAGTGGCGTTTGAGGATTGGGAGAAGAAGTTTTGGTCGGCCGGCGGCAAAACGGGCGGGCGACATTCTTGCTATAGCAGGGTAGAACCTGGATGAGGCTGGCACAAGGCACAAGAAAGAGAGGCTCAGCAGTGGGCGAAGTCGGGCTGTGGATGATGATGATGATTTAACAGTGGGAGCACGGATATACAAGCCGCACGGGTTGGATTTCGAGGTTTACCGTATAGTTCGGTACTAGTACCTAAAGGTACTAGACGAGCAAACCTCCGCTGGCCTAAAGTTACGTCATACAACTTCTTCATTATTAATGTTGTTATTCATAAAGTTACTATGTTTTTTTAATTGTTAATGAAAACAATTGGATAAAAAGGTCATAATAATATGATAGCGCCAGTAAAAATTTTTCGTAGTTAAGCAGTGCTTGCCCAGGTCGGCCCGAGGGCGGCCATCTTTACATACCGAGGCCCTTCCGTTCTTCGAAAAGCACGTAAAGCTTAGTCGTAGCTTGTTGGCTTTCATTTGTAGATCTTTGACGGTAGTTACGGGTAGCTAGACGTCAGAAAATCTGATGATGATGACTCCTTGGCAAGGAGTCATCATCATCATCTTATATTATTATCTACTCGCTCTATGTACCCCAATATAGTTCAAAAGTCCATTATTCAAATTAGGCAGAGTGCCAGCACTTTTTAAGCGTCAAAGTTCTACATAAAGACGGTCCCCAAAACGCACAAGTTGGGAAAAGGCTAGGTAAGATTGCGTTCACCTTGTTGCAGCCCCACGTACTTCCGGAGCTTCGTCTGCGGGACCTTATGCACGTGCACACGGGGTGGGTCCGCCAGGTGTCATACTACGCCTCGCTGCACTGCGTGCTCTCCTGCGCCACCTGCCCCGACTCCCTGTTCATGTGCGACTTACGTGGCTCCATGGACCATAAAATGTTCAGAGTTGAAAAGGTAGGGATGTTTAAGATTATAAAACTTATTCAGAATCCTCTAATTGGCACATACTTTGGACACATACTCGTAGAGAGCTGATTTCTTATTCATTTAACACTTGTAAAAAATTGCTTATTGGATACGATATTTTTCTCATTTTGTTTACTAAGTTTGTTATTTAGTACTAGCTGACCTGCGCGGCTCCTACCTACCTATATTTTAATACTTCCAACCGTTTTTTTTCCAACCGTTCTTGAGTGTAGTGTTCGAACAAACCCGACTTTGTTTTATACACGAACAGAAAAAAGTTTTTTTTTAATTATTATTTTTCTACACAATTTATATTGTTAAGAAATAAATTACTTATGACTTATGGCTAAGTAATACGGTTCCCGCCCGTCACTGTGACCACCTTTGGAACAGTAGGTAACCTATTATTATTAGCCTTCTTTCGCAAATCGAACCGTTCGTTGCTTCCCTCTAAACGGAATCAATCGCGTAGGCTTAGCAGTAGGGTCCCGTCAGAAAGAAAAGAAAGAAAGAAAAAGAGTTTATTTGCGCCAAGCATGACGCATACCAAAAAAATAAATAAATCAGCACTTTTGGTACGGAACCCTACAGGCCTGATACGCAATAGGGTGTTTTAGAAAAAAAAAATGGACACGTAATTTTTAATTTTTATATAGAATTAAGAGGATACAGCGAGTTTAAGACACGCGTGACGTCATGTGTCAAAATTGTATCAATTTTACCAGGCCACATTTTAGTAAAATACAATAATCGAACCGTCTAGAACTACGCAAGAAGAACCAAACGATCAACGCACATTTAACGAACCCAATCGAGATTATAGCGATTTTGATAATTAGAACCCTAACAAAGACTTTTAAGACCTTTCAGGCGGTCTCTGAATGGGGCGACGCCAATCTGGTCAAGTTCAATGCTGCTAAGACCCAAGCGTGTCTATTTTCCGCCAAAAGGAGCCATTTCCGCCCAGCTCCATCTTTCCGCGGTGAAACCGTGCCGATAACCGACCATCTTGAGCTTCTTGGGGTTACATTAACATCTACTCTCAATTTTGGCCCTTACATAGAGGCAAAAGCTCAAGTGGCTGCAAAGAAGTTGGGGATTCTGGCTAAGGTGAGACGGTACTTCACGCCGGAACAGCTGCTCAAACTCTATCAAGCGCAAGTTCGGTCGTGTATGTATATATATATAAATAAACTAGCTGACCCGCGCGGCTTCGCTCCCGTCAACTGGCTACCCTACCTACCCTACCTACCCTACCTACCCTACCTACCCTACCTACCCTACCTACCCCACCTACCCCACCTACCCTACCTACCCTACCTACCCTACCTACCCTACCTACCCTACCTACCCTACCTACCCTACCTACCCTACCTACCCTACCTACCCTACCTACCCTACCTACCCTACCTACCCTACCTACCCTACCTACCCTACCTACCCTACCTACCCTACCTACCCTACCTACCCTACCTACCCTACCTACCCTACCTACCCTACCTACCCTACCTACCCTACCTACCCTACCTACCCTACCTACCCTACCCGCTGTCAAATAATAACAGACAAATAATTAGCAATAAATTAAAATTGCGACTATAATTTGAGATTTAAACTATCCTATCTCTCAAGTTGGATCGAACTGCACATGGTGTGCGAATTTTATTATAATCGGTTAAGTGGTTTAGGAGTCCATTGAGGACAAACATTGTGACACGAGATTTATATATATTAAGATAAATAAATAAATGCCCTTGAGTCAATTGGAAACGAGCCAAGAGGATCATCGGCAATGAGAGGCTCGTCGCGTCGAAGCTCCAAAGTCTTGAACATCGACGACGAGTTGCTAGCCTGTCGGTTTTTTACCGGTTGCATTTTGGGGAATGTGCGACGGAATTGCATAATTTAATTCCACCAAGCCCGTTCCATCATCGGACCACAAGACGAACGGCGATGCGCCATCGGTACATGGTGGACATCCCACCCATACGCACAAAACGTTTTGGGAACACATTCAAAGTGCGTACAGCTAAGGAGTGGAACTCCCTGCTGGAGTCTGTGTTTCCTGATAGCTACAACTTGGGAGTCTTTAAATCAAGAGTGAATAGGTTATTTCTAGGCAAGCGTGCTCCATCTTCGACCACATCCTCGCTTACCATCAGGTGAGATAGTGGTCAAACGCGTGCCTATCAATAGTAAAAAAAAAAAAAAGACTGAACCTTACCCTCTAACGAACTGGAATGAGTTTAAAAAACGTGTGAGGGTCGTTCTCGAGAGGAAAATCAGTGCAACGCCATCTATCGACAAAAAATATTTAGCAGCGGAAGTATACAACGATAAGGTATTAAAATGTTCACTTTTATTTTAAAGTTTCACAAATAACTCAACAATGTGTTATGGTGTAATATGAAATTCATACTTTCCTGCATTTTATTTTTCTCAATCGATGGCGCTCTGACAAATCAAAATACATTAGGAAGTTTCTTATAAACATAAAAATTCGATACATGTACCTTTTTTTTATGGATTGGAAATCATCAAATTACTCCTCCTGCTTTGGGTAAAGCAGAAAGAAGTGTCAGACTCTTATTGACTAAAATCCATCCGTGTTCGTCCTAGTGCCCTTTGCGTTCCAGGCACCCTAGCAGGCACTGGCCCTAGCGGGCCCCGTCTTTTGTGCTGACAGCTCTTTGAGGCGCGCGTGGAACACAGCGTGCCGTCGACCCGGGCCTGGTTCTGATCAGTAAGCAAGCCAGCCAAAGCTGAAAAAAAACGACGGTAGTCGTCACGGTAACAATATTCTCTGCCAGAAAATTTTAAAATAAAAATATTTTTAGTGTGCATAACTGATTAAAACTGAGTAAATCAGGTGACGCATAAACTGATACCTAAGAGACAATGTTATCTGCGTGTATTATAGACAAACAGTGAAGTTTAATCAAAAAGTTCATAAACCACAACACTACAACAACAACATCAGTGACACTTCGACTTAACAAACAAACAATAAACAAGTGTATAGTGTAAACTGCAGAAGGAACTTCTGTAACAATTTGTGACCGAAAATAGTACCAGTGAAATAATTAATTAATTGTGGACCAAAAAATATGTGACGGTTGTATTATTATGGAACACTAATACCCACCGTGTTTCATAATCTCACAAACTCATTTTTGAAAATCGCTACCTAATTTCAACCATCAGTAATAAAGCGCAATTGGCCCGACGGTCGTGGGACGCGATTGCCGAGCAGGGGTCCCGAGTTCAAATCTCAAACAGATGAAGTCTTTTTGAATTTGTTTCTTCGATATTATTTCAATTCAAACTGAGCTAAGTTGAACGACACAAACGGAAGAACAGAATAAATTATAAATATACAATAAAATGGATTGCGAAGCATGTAAAAAGCAAATAGGACGCGGTGAATTACTACGTTGCTCGACTTGCAAAACTAATGTTTACTATTATCGATGCTTAAACATGACGACATCATTCTACACCGAAAATAAACATAAACTAGCAATGTCCTGGAGCTGTCCGTCATGCGAAAACGCTAAACAACGGCTTAAAAATGATGATACTCCCGTTCGGCGTCAACAACCTACGCTTAATGATACTACAATGTCCATTGACGAACAGATTGAAGACGATCACAGTATCTTAGGCCATACCATGAGCAATATTTCTCCCGCGCGCACAGCAAACTCGCAGTTGTACCCACAAGCTACTAACTCGTTCACCTTATTACAAATAAGCCAACTACTAGACGAAAAACTGGAAAAGAATAAAGCAGCAATTTTAAACGAAATAAGAGGAACAGTACAGAGTGAAATAAATACAGCAATACACAAACTACAGCAAAAAATTACCCAAAAAACGGAGACACTACACCTGGAGCAGACTTCATTAAAAGCTGACCTAGGAAACGTGAACGAAAAGATACGGAAACTGGAAATTGAAAACGATAAGCTTAAAAAGGAAATAGAAAAGCTACAAAACCAAGACTTACGAAAAGACGACAACACAAAAAGATTTGTTATTTATGGCCTAAATGAATACTATCCAGAGTCAGAAAGAGAACTTGAGGACAGAATAATATACGCATTTAAAGATACGCTGAACGTAGACCTAACAGGTTATATTGAGGAACTGCGCCGCATAGGTAGAAACGGCTTAAAACGCCCAATACAAATAGAGCTCATCAGCAAAAGAATGACGCAGTATATTATAAAACAGGCAAGGTTTTTGAAAAGGCAAGGACTTTATATCTCAGAATACCTCAGTTCGGAAGCACTAAACGAAAGAAGAAAATACAGAGAAGGACAAAACAACAATGAAACTACATATAAAAATACATCCTTAACCCACAACCTGACTTCATCACAAATCACATCTGGTACTACAACATCAGCTACTCCACAGCGTAAAACCAAGCAAGATGTAAGCCATAAAAACCCCGCAGACCATGCATTTCGACTTTAAAATAATGATCCAAAACGTGCAAAGTCTCAAAAATAAGACATATATTATTGAGAGCCTACTGGATAAAGAACCTTATGATGTAGTCTGCCTTACCGAGACATGGATACGAAATAACCAACAACAAGTGATTACATTCAATGGATACGACTTTAGTTCGGCTTACTATCGACAAGATCACCGAGGCGGTGGGGTTGCCATTCTGACACGGAAAGGAATAAATTGCAAGGAACTGCCCGATATTACAAATCTGTCGGTCGAATATGTAGTGGAATGTTGTGCTATAGAAATAGAATCACCTAAATTAATTATTGTTCTTGTATACAGGCCTGACCGGAATATAGAACAGTTTTTTGACTTCCTAAATCAACTTCTAAAGCTAATTAGACTAAAATATAATAAAAAACGCCTCATAATTACCGGAGATTTCAACATAGATTACTTTAAAAAATCAAAGGAATACCAAAGACTTAACAATATTATGACAGAGCTAAACCTGTGCCAAATTATCAAAACTTCTACAAGAACTACAAAATCAACATCCTCTTGCATAGATCTTTTATTTACAAATGATAATAGCACGGAATATCGATTATCGGTTAATAACAATGGTATCTCCGATCACAATTGCTTAATATACAAACTAAGAAATGGGAACGCGCAAACTATTAGACGGACACAGTACATTACTAAAAGAATTTTCAACAATGTTAATTTGACTAATTTTCAAGTGGCATTAAATAAAATTAACTGGAATGACATTTTTAATCAAAACTTGGACATAAATAAAACTTATAACATATTTCATGACATTTTACAAACAAATTTGAATAAGTACATACCAAAAAAACGGATAAAAATAATTCTGAATAAACCAAATAATTATCTTACTAAAGGACTAAGAAATTCATGTAAAAATAAAAGATTGACTAGAATTATCGCGGCTCAACTCGATAGCACCATATTTAAAAAACACTACAAAGAATACTCCAAAATGTTAAAAAGGTGTATTAAAATTTCAAAAAAAAAAATTACATTAAAGAAATGAACGCCTCTAATAACAAAACAAAGACAATGTGGTCCATTATCAATAACATCACTAAACCTAATAAAACTAAACAAAAGCAAAAGAACATCAGCTTAAAATTAAATAATACGGAGTTAAAATCACCACAACAGGTCAGCACTGCATTTAATCATTACTTTGCATCGGTAGGTACAGATAACAAAAGTGCGGCAGCACTTGACCCTGTGGTACATTCGGTGCACACGCCCGCAATAAACTCCATGTATCTCGAACCAGTAACCGAGCGAGAAGTTTATAATATTATACGCGGTATGCAAGATAAACGTAGCTTTGGAGTGGACGACATACCGCCGCTATTAGTTAAAACATGCGTAAAGGAACTAGTGTCACCTCTAACAAAACTTATCAATATTTCTTTTATCGAGGGACGATTCCCAGAAAAGCTTAAAATTGCAAAAATACGCCCAATTGCGAAAACCAGAGGAAGTACGGAAAATCCCTGTGATTACAGGCCCATTGCACTACTACCAACCTTCTCAAAAATCTTCGAAAAAGCCATGGCGAATCGAGTCAATAAATTTTTGGAAAAATATAATATTTTAAATAAAAATCAATTTGGTTTTAGGAAAAAATGTTCAACTACCTTAGCGGTATACAACTACCTACAAGCCGTTTACAGCTGTATAAATGAGCGTAAGTACGCCATAGGACTATTCCTAGATATGACGAAGGCGTACGACAAGGTGTCGCATAAAATTTTATTACAAAAAATTTATGGATCAGGCATAAGAGGGCAAGCTTTTAATTGGTTCAAATCATATCTAAAAGACAGAATGCAGTTCGTAGAAGTAGAATATTTCGATAGCGCTAAGTGTGAAACGTACAACATACGATCGGACATGACCACGATGAATGCTTCAATACCTCAAGGAAGTGTTGTAGGATGTACCCTCTTTTTATTATACGTAAACGATTTACCAAAACATATAAATTCGCCGTGTATACTGTTCGCTGACGATGTTTCCTTATTATTTAAAACTCCAGCAAATGTAAACCATTTAGCTATTCAAAAAACATTCACCGACACTGAACAGTGGTTAAACGACCACAATTTAGAGATAAATCTGTCCAAAACTAAAATATGTCAATTTAGAACTTACCAAAGACCCCCACTAAACTTAAATATACTAACACAACATCTAAATTTAGAAGAAGTAAATGAATTCACACTTTTAGGAATAACGTTAGACTCAAATTTAAATTGGAAGAAACATATAGAATGTACTAGTGCTAAACTGTCTCAATTTATATATGCGTTAAGCGTATTGAAACGTAACACAGATTATAAAACCGCCCTGTCGGCCTATTATGCTTATGCCTACTCTTGGCTGAACTATGGCATTATTTTGTGGGGAGAAAGTACCGACTTTCCTGACCTCTTCATTCAACAAAAGAAATGCTTAAGAATACTAATGAACATAGATCAGCGTGAAAGTTGTAGACCGCATTTTATAAAGCAGCGGATCCTTACATTGCCAGCTATTTATATACTCCAGGGTTGCATATTTGTCCGGAAAAATCGGCACCTCTTTAAATCAAATGACGAAGTATACGCAAACTATAACCGACGGAATAAGAATAGACTGGTATTACCACTCACGACGTTAAAACTGATCGGGAAAAGCCCTTATTCACGGCTAGTAAACATTTACAATAAGTTACCGGAAAAATTTAAATCCCTAACAAAAGACTCACTATTTTGTAAGCAGTTGAAATCTCTGTTAATTGAGAAGGCCTACTATACTGTTGACGAATTTAAAGCGGACAAACTGTGATTTGATTGACATTGTAACATAATGACGTGTATAAAACAAATAATGACTATTATTTATGTATATGTACTATTATTTTTTTGAGTAAAATTTATGAAAATTGACCAATGATCATCAAAATAATTTAAATAACGTGTTTAATGTATATTGTAAATTGATATTGAAATTATAGTATTGAATTGGAATTATGATATGGAATTGAATTGTAATAGTACCTATATAATTTATTTAATTTGACATAACTTGTACTACCTAAATTTGCAGTGCCCTTACAGGGTGCATGTACCAATACTTTGACATGAAATTTTAATGCATGCCTACTAATTATAGTGTTGTGTATTTGTAAGCAAGTAATAAATAAATAAATAAGTAATAAATAAATAAATAAGCTCGCGCCTACGGCGGCCGAGAATCGCCCTGCGACTTCCCATGTCTCCTCACTCCGGACCATGGCCTGAACTAGTGCCGGACGAGAGAGATCGCCGCTGCCGATCGCCTCGGCTAAGACACGGCGGTGCTCCGCCCAAGCAGGGCAGACCTCCACCGAATGCTCCACCGTCTTCTGGGCGAACCTCGCAGTGTTGACACTCGGGCGTATCCTCCCGCCAAATCCCAAAACAGGCACCTACCGAAACAACCGTGTCCGGTGAGTGCCTGCGTCAAGCGGAAGGTAAGGACGCCGTGGCGCCGCTCTTGCCACTCCTCAAAGACCCCTCTTTGAGGAGTGGCAAGAGCGGCGCCACTTATCGCCGCAATTATGGCGTGCCCAGTGCTGGGTTGCGACAGTCGTTGTCTCCATAATCCTGCCGGAGCTCCGTTCACCGTGCTGCGATTTGCCGCGGCAGAGGAGTCTCGCCCCGGCGTAGCGCCTCGACGCGCCATTCGTAAATGAGCGCTAGGGCTCTCGCCTCCAGATCCCATGGCGGCAGTCCGGCAAGGAGGCTCGCCACCTTGCCAGAGACCGTGCGGTATCCTCGGGCCAGTCGGATGGTCATGACCCTCTGGGACGCGTTGAGGTAACGGGCAGGTCGCTTCCTCAAAGTAGGCGCCCACACCGGCCCCCCATAAAGGTCCATGGACAGCACGAACCCCGCGTAAAGCCTCCGGCAGGAGGCGTTTGGACCCCCTAGGTTGGACAGAAGCCGCTTGAAGGCAGCCCCGGCTCGCCCCATTCTGGGAGCCACACGTCTGAAATGCTTGACGAAGTTCCACCGGCTGTCAAGGACGAAACCCAGGTAAGTCATCGTCGATCTGACGCCGATGTGAACCCCTCCTAACGTTATTTGGGATCCTGACGGTGGCCTGTTCCGAGATCCATGAAAGCACATGGCTTCGGACTTGTGTAGGGCCACCTCGAGACCCAACTGCCGCAGCACCCAGTCGTAGCCGATATCCCACAGCAGCAGTCTCACAACGGAACCCTGTGGAACACCGCACGACATCTCTCGCCGGTTCCACTCTCCCAGGTGACCGGGGTAGATAACGACTCTGTCCGTCAAGTAAGCCTCGACTACGCGACGGAGGTAGGTGCCCACCCGGTGATACCAAAGGGCCTCCCTAATGCAACTCCAGGGCAGGGTGTTGAAGGCATTGGCGATGTCTAGAGACACCGCCAAGACGACCACGCCCCGGGAAACCGCGTCCCCCGTCGAGAGGGCTCTCACGCGCATGATGGCGTCCACCGTCGAGCGTCCCGTGCAGAAACCCAACTGGTTCTCCGCCAAATCCGGCCCCACCCTCACTAGGTGCTCGATGAGGCGGTTTGCAATTACTCTTTCAAAGAGCTTGCCCACCTTATCGAGCAGCACAATGGGCCAGTATGCGGATGGAGAGTCCGCAGGGTGCCCCGGCTTCTTAATGAGGACCTGTTTTCAACGAAGTGGAAACTGGCCCCTCTCCAAGCATGCGCTTAGGAACCCTCTTAGTCGAGGCCCGAGAACCTCCAAGGCCAGGACCCAGGCTTTTCCAGGTAAGCCGTCGGGTCCTGGGGCGGTATTTTTGGCCTTCAGCCAAATCCACCGCTCTCAGGCCTACCTCAGTCACCTCAGGAGCATCGTCATCGTCGTCATCGGTGTAGTCCACATCGAGCACCGCAGGTGGCGGAGCCACAGTCGGGGGAGTATGCTCCCCTCGCGAGGGAACAGAGCGCTCACCACGTCCTCCACCAGCTTGGGCTGGAGACTCTGCGTCAACGAGCCCACTCCAGGTGCGGAGCTTATTCCGCACCATTTTGTAGGGTCTTCCCCACGGGTCCCCGTTTAGAGACTACAGCATCTTCTTGCGAGCCAGATCCTTGGCTCGCAAGGAAGGCCGTCCTCCGAGCGGGGATCTTGCAATCCCTGCTCGGAGGACGGCCTTCGCCACTTTGTACTCCTCGTACAGCTCCGCCTCTCTGACCTGCGCATCCGGAGGGCGGATGCGGAGCCTGCGGTGCCTGGTGTACCGGCGTCGTGCGGCAACGCATGCCTGACGCAGCGTCGCCAGCTCTTGCGACCACCAGTACACCTGGCGGCGGGCGCGTCCTTTTTTTTTTTTTTTTTTAAGCTGGGAAAAAATGCATTACGCATACCCTCCCGTCGGGGGAACGGGAGGGGTATGTGGGACTCCCCGGGCTGACCCGGTATACCCACTAAAACGACCCAGCGGCATTCCCGCATCGTCCGAGTGGAAGAGGACTGGGAGATCGGCGCAGCCTTAGCGTCCAGTCCTCCTCCGACGACAACCCGCCTAAAGCGGCGGGCCCCTCTAGTCCTCCCCGTTCAGGGGGAGGGCTGAGAATGACCGGCGAGGGTGGTGTGGAGTGCAATGCGGGCGGAGGCGCCCCCGCGCCTATCGCCCGCCCATCACCACCATGAGGAGGGAGAAGACGGCGTCTTCTCCGACCTCTTCTGCGCCTGCGGAGCGGCGCAGCGAGAGGGTCGTCCTCCCGCGCGCGCTCCGCCGCCTCCTTTTGCGAGATGACATCCTCGCAAAAAGAGGCGACAGCTGCCCAGGACCCCTCACTCTCTAGCATGGTGTTGACCACGCCGGGAAGCGAGAGGTCCTGTCCGATCTCCGCTGTTAGACTGCGGCGCGGCTCAGACCAAGCCGGGCACACCTCGAGGGTGTGCTGAGCCGTGTCCTCCGCCGCGCCGCAGTCGTGGCACGCCGGGGTCTCCTCCCTCCCGATCCGGTGCAGGTGCTTGCCGAAACAGCCGTGGCCTGACAACACCTGCACCAGACGGAATGAGAGGAAACCGTGGGAGCGCTCGAGCCAGTCTCGCAGGACCGGACCGAGCGCGTCCAGGGTTCGGCGGCCAAAGGTGGCGGAGGCGAGGTCCTCCGTCCAATGGACGATGATGGCAGTGCAAGGCCAATGGGCAATGGCCCTTTGGGGCCTGCGCATCATGGTCGCATTATCCTTCCTGTGGAGGGAGTCCGCCCAGATTGGAGCCCCGTATAGGGCCATGCTCCGCAGGATGCCGGCATACAAACGCCGGCATCGTGCATTGGGCCCCCCCAGATTCGGGAGGAGCCATGACAAGGCGTCCGCGGCCTTCAGCAGGCGCGTCGACAGCCCGCTGAAGTGCGGGCCGAAGCGCCACCTGCTGTCCAACACCAGGCCCAGATACTTCATCTGGGCCTGGACGCCCATCCTGACGCCCTCCACCACAATGTGGGCGTTGGGAGGGCAGCGCTGCCGAGGCCCGTGAAAGAACACGGCCTCGGTCTTGTTCAGCGCCACCCTCAAACCCAGGCGGCGGATCCTCCCTGCCACCAAGGACCCGCCAGCCGAGGCCAGACAGGCCGCCTCCCCGAAGGTCTTTCCCCGGGCAGTAAGGAGAGTGTCATCCGCGTAGCAGATGACACTCGTGCCCTGGAGAAGAGCTCCCCTCAAGAGCCAGTCGAAACCGATGTTCCACAGCGGGGGGGCCTAAGACTGACCCCTGCGGAACACCGGACTCCGCGCCGTATCTCCGCAACCTGGCCAGTTTGTCCACAAGGAGGACCTCTCGATCCTCCAAGTAGCTGGCCAGGAGGCTCCTCAAGTATTGGGGCACTCCGTGATACCGGAGCGCCTCCAATATTGTAGAGTGGGGAACGGAGTTGAAGGCGTTGGCTATGTCGAATGACACCGCCAACACTCCGTCTCCCGCCTCCACCGCCCCCTTCACCTGGCTCTTGAGTAGGGCCAGCGCGTCGATGGTCGAACGCTCCTGTCGGAAGCCGAACTGGCCCTACTTCCCGCAAATGGCTGTTGAGCCGGCCGGCGATGATCCCCTCGAATAATTTAACGACCTCATCGAGCAGAACGATGGGCCGGTATGCCGAGGGGGAATCCGCCGGGCGTCCCCCCTTTCGGAGGAGGCATAGCTGCCCCTCCTTCCACAGTTTCGGGAACCTTCCAGCCGTAAAGAACGCGCTGAAGAGTTCCCGAAATCTGTCCTCCATTTGAGCGGCAGCTATAGCCACGACACGTGCGGGGACGCCGTCCGGCCCAGGAGCCGTTTTCTTCGCGCGGAGGCTAAGAACCCCCGCGCGAAATTCCTCCTCCGTCACCGGAGGTATCTCCTCCTCCGGTGGAGGCGCCGCCTGCGGAGGGTCCATTGCTGGTGGGGCGAAGTCGGTCCTGCGCGGAAACAGAGACCGGACCACCCCATCCAGCAACGCTGGCTCGAGGGTCTCCGTAAGTGGGGGACCATGGGGCCGCAGCCGGTTCCGCGCCGCCCTGTATGGTCTCCCATACGGATCCCTGTCGAGACCCTCCAGCATCTCGGCCCTCGCCGCGTCCTTGGCAGCGCCCATAGCCGACTTGAGGACCGCCTTCGCCTCTCGGTAAGAGTCGTAGAGGCGGTCCTCGTCTGCTTGGCTACGGGCGCTACGCCGTCGGCTCCTTGTGTGGGCCCTTCTGGCCGCCACGCAGGTGGCCCGGAGGTCCGCCAGCTCCTCTGACCACCAATATACTGCTCGGCGGGGAGGCGGACGGCGAGACCGAGGCATGCTGGAGTTGCACACCTCGGTCAAAGATCCCGTCAGCTGGACCGCTGCGGCGTCAACGTCCAGGGCCTCAACAGGGGGCGACAGCCAGTCTTGGAGGAAGGCCGCCTCCTTGGCTGCCTCCCGGTCCAGGCGAGTGAGAGCCCACCGTGGGAAGGGAGACCTGCCAGAGCGGGCCATCTCCCCACAGGGGCTCTGGGTGGAGATGTCGAACCGTACATAACGGTGGTCCGACAAGGTCTCCACCAACTCAACCCGCCAGTTCACAATGCGTGCGGCTAGCACGGGGGTGGCAAACGAGACGTCCACCACCGACCCTCTCCGTTTCTGCACACACGTGTGGACCGCCCCCCTGTTGAGGAGGGACACCCCGCATGACGCCGCCCAAAACTCGACGGCGCGACCCCAGACGTTGCAGGAGGTGGCTGGGTTGCTCCAGGTCACCGACTTGGCGTTCAGGTCACCTAAAACCATGACCTGGCGCGGCGCCGCCCTCCCTACGGCTGCAGTGAGGATCTCCAGGAAATCCTCAAAGTCCGAGAGAGGGCGGTTTGGGGAGAAATAGACCCCAACCAGGGCCACGTCCCCCCACGCGGCGGCCACGTATCCCGGTCCCCTCTCTAAGAGCGAGAGGGGAGGGGAGTCTGTGGAAAACCGCGACACCAACGCCACCAGGCCGTCTCGGTCGCCCAGCCAATGGCCAGGGACCGAGTAAGGCTCGGCGACCACCGCCAAGTCCACCAACCACTCAGCCATGGTCTGCACCAGGAGATCCTGTGCAGCCCGGCAGTGGTTGATGTTCGCCTGGAGGATGCGATGTTCGATTCCGGCCATCAATCGGACATCACACCCCCCTCCTCCGCAGCCACCGCCGTTCCTACCTCGGGAACGGCAGTGCTAGTAGCAGGCCCGACCGGCACCTGCGCTTTACCCCTCTTAGGAGGAGGATTGCACAACCTCCCCCTCATCACGTGGCCTGCCGGGCGGCCACTGGCGGCACACACTACGCAGTGTGGCTTGGCGACCGTGCAGGAGGCGGCTTTGTGGCCCTCCTTGCCGCAGCGGTAACAGGCGTCGGACCTGTCGACCGCCGACGGGCACAGGGCTCGGGTGTGCCCGATGCCGCAGCACCTGAAGCAGCGCAGAGGCTGCTCCCCAAGTGCTCGGACTACACCCGAGCTGAAGTCGAGGGCCAGCCGTCCTTTGTCAAGGACGGCTTTGGCAGCGGCGACTGGGCACTCGAGCCGAATAGTGCCCATGCCGCCGCGGCCAGGCCTGATGTCCCGACCCCGTATCTCTGCGACGCTGCAGCCTCCAATCGCTGCGACCGCCGCCACCACCTCCTCCTTGGTGACCGAGTCGTCAAGACCGGTCACCTCGATGGTTGCCGACTTCACCGGTCGGGCCACCTTGACAGCATCCGCGACCTCTTGCAGCTTGGCTGCAAAGAGGTCAGCGCTGGCGCTGCCCTCCGCCCCCGGGATCTCGAAAATTCGAGCCCCGGTTTCGGTCCGCCGGCAAGAAACTTTGCCGATCCTCAGTTGGGTGGGATCGGCGTTGGCACGCGCCCGCACCAAAATGGACGCGTATGTTTCCCCGCGCTCCGCAGCCTCCGCGGTGAGCGTCACCACGACAGCTGCGGTTTTTGGGGGAACCAGCTTCCTTTTCCCCTTCTTCTTACACCTGCCAGCCGCCTGCGACTGGCTGGGAGGCGTGGTGGCGGGGACGGCAGGGGCGGCTGCTGTCGTCTTTCTGCCCTTCCCCTTCCCCTTTCCAGTCGTCTGCGACTGGCTGGGAGTCATGGTGGCAGGGACGGCAGGGACGGCTGTCGCCGTCTTTTTTCCCTTGCGCTTCCCCTTCCGCTGGACCACTTGGGTCCAGCCCTGCTGGTTGGATGGAGTGGTGGAAGGGAGAAGAGCGTCCTCCCCTTGTGAGAACGGCCCCGGCTCACCTCGCCTCCTGTCAGCCGCCAGCGGCGGTCGGAGGCGCTTCTCCGGCAAGAGCCGGTCCTCAATGCCTGCTAAGCAGGCTCTAGTGAAGGCCCTCTCCTCCATAACCACCTTGCGGATGACATCCTCAAGGTTGGTGGGAGTGGGGGCCTCCGCCGCAGGTCTTGGTTCGGCCTGAATTGGCCGAGCCGTGACATCAGCCAGCTTCTGATGAAGCTGGCTGACCTCCAACTTCAGGCGATCAACAATCGCCTGCAATTGGCGCGTCTCGTCGGTCGCCTTACGCTGGACCAACTCCTCAATTATGCCGCGCATGCTTGCGGCACGGCACTTAAGGGCCTTCTGGAAGGTGCCCTTAAGGTTTGAGGACTTAGAGGCGATCTCCGCGATCTCCTCCTCGTCCTCTTCCGCCATCCGCGCCAGCTCGGCCAGGGAGTGGTCCGCGTACAGCACGCGGGACGCGCCGTACCCGGACTTGGCCCGAGCAGCACGCGCCCGCTTCTCCTTAGCAGCAACCCGCTCCTCCAGGTCCTGCTGGTGCTGCGCCCGCCGAGCCAAGTCCAGCTGCCGCTGAGCATCCACGAGACCCACGACATGGGTATCCGCAGCTGTCGTCGGCTTTTTTCCCTTCGACTTTCTGGCTGAGCCCGAGGCCGAAGAGCCCTCGGAGCCATCCTTTTGGAAGGCCCGCTTCCGCGACCGAGAGTTGCCCGCGTCCGAGACGCTTATCAGAGACTCGTTGTCGGAGTCCGATATTTCGTCCGCTCTTCCAAAGAAGCTAGCCGGAGACGGCGCACGGCCCCTGACGCTGAAGCGTCGGAGAGCCCTGAGAAGGGCCTTTTGGTTGGCCCTGAGAAGGGCCTTTGGGTTGGCCCTGAGAAGGGCCTTTAAGAAAACGCCCGAAGGCGGCGTCCCGCGGGGGCTTAGGCATAGCCTTCCGTAAATCGTAGATGACAGGCAATAAAATAAGTGGCTACGAAAGCACAGAGCTCTTTGGCCGTACCCAGTCTGCCACTCCGTTACGGTGACAAACTGGGCCGTTTCCAGGGGACGCGACGTGGACGCAAGCTCTGTGGGGGGTCCCCCGGCGGGCGCGTCCTGGCTTAACCCGGGGCATTGCCACGTCACAAATGTCGGAAATAGCCTCCCGGAACCACTCCGCTTCTTCGTTCATGTCAGCAAGCCTGTCCGGAGGTCACCCAGGCCTGCACGATCGAAGCTTCCAGGAGGAACTCCCGGTCCAGATGCTTCAGCGCCCACCGCGGACCACTCAAGGCCTGCCGGACTGGCGCGGTTGAAGTCTGGGCGGAGACGTCAAACCGGATATACCAGTGATCGGAATAGGTCTCCACCTCCTCTAATACGCGCCAGTCAATGACACGCGGTGACAGAGCAGGGCTGGCGAACGAAATGTCCACCACAGACTCACCCCGCATCCGCTCACACGTAGGGACAGAACCCCGGTTTAGGACAACCAGGTCTGTCTCCAGAGCCCAGTCCTCCACGATCCTGCCCCGCGTGTCCGTATAACGGGAACCTCAAGCCAAGTGCTTGGCATTGAAGTCCCCGAGAACGAGTACGGGGAGGGAACGCACCCAGCGACGACGACGCCCAACTCCGTAAGGGAGTTTTGGAACTTGGCGAGAGTTCGGTTCGGGGAGAAGTACACTCCTATCACGAAAATATCCCCGAACCGTGCTGCTACGCGCCCCTGTCCTCTTCTGATGCTTTCGAGGGATGGGGAACCGGCAGCGGTCGACGGAATTAGGGCCACTGGGCCGTTCAGATCCTTCACCCAGTCATCCCTGGGCGGGACAAAGTAGGGTTCAGCGACCACGGCCATGTTAATCAACCACTGTGCCATGCTCTGGTTCAACAAGTCCTGAGCGATTGATGTTCGCTTGGAGGAGGCGTAATGGAGCCGTTATTGGCACTCCATTTCTGCCTCCTCCTGATTCAATTATGAGGGCTCACTCACGGTAACCGAAGCGACGACGGCGACTACAGTGGCAGCAGCGGCGGCAGGGACGGCAGTGGTGGAGTGGCGGGTGGAGCGCAGGCTTTGCCCCGAGCCGGCTTGCCAGCTGCCGCACATACAACGCAGTGCGGCGTGGCTTTACACGAGCCGGCCATGTGGCCGGGTTGACCACAACGGAAACAAAAATCGCTGCGGTCCACCTCCGAGGTGCAGAGACCTCCCGTGTGATTGTCCACTAGGCAGCGGAAGCACCTCAGAGGTCTGGGTTCCAGCAGTTTTACCTGCGCAGAAACCAGCCCACCAGGAGTCTTCGGCCCTCCGAGATTTCCTTGGCCGCTGTCACAGGGCAGCTTACAACGCATGCCCGTGTTGTCAGTACGTATGGTGCCTGCCTTCACATGCACGGCAGAGCACCCACCAGTCCTGACGACAGCGGCCACCATCTCCTCTTCCGTGACGGAGTCGTCCAGGCCCAGGATGTGCATGTCCACGCACTTGGCTGGCCTGGACACTTGGACCTCGTCCACATTTAAGGACGCTCTGAGCCTTTCGGCCAGAGCGTCAGTGGTTGGGCCACTGGCTGCACCGGGGATCTCCAGCATCCGGGCCCCAGTCATGGTCAACCTGAGCTGGAAGCCTCCCGTGATACCGAGCTCCTGGAGGTCCACTGCCTCCTTTGCCTTAAGGATGACATCGCGGTAAGTCACGCCCCTCTTCTCCGCGTCCGGCTGTAGTGTCATTACTACAGCTGAGGTCTTCGGGGCGTGGAGCCTAGCCGCGACGCTTTCCGCTTTGCGCTGCCGCTTCCTCTGCCGTTTCTTGGCCACCCTGGCTGCCTTACCCGCCTTCTTCTTCTCCCCGACCACTGGCCATCCGGCTTCGGCCGCAGGAGAGTATGAAGGTGGGGGCAACCGTTGCACCGCTGGCATTGGAGCCTTCGCCGCTGCTCCACCTTTCTTTGGCTTCGCGGTGCTGGTCGGGCCTTTCGGTTGGCCTAACTGGACGGTCCCGGTTTGGCAGCCACGGCGGTTGCGTACTTGGCCGTCTTTGGCTGGCTCGACGCTTTTTGGCTCACCGCCAGTGGAGGGCGCAGAACGATGCCCTCCAGGACGGAGAACCGTTCCCGGATAGGACCAAACTCCTGCCGCACTAGGTTCAGCACCTGGCTCAGAACCTGGTTCTCCTCAGGCACGGGCTGGCCTTGCCCTTGAGGCGCCTCCTTCGTGCCGGCTCCTCGGAACCCGGCCGATTTGCTTGAAGCTTCACATTCTCCATTTGGAGATGTTCCATGGCGGCCGCTAAGCGGGCGACCTCCGCCCGAAACTTGGACATTTCGTCCGACGGTGTCCCGCGAAAGTTGGCCTCCGCTGCCACCAAAATAGAGGCTGCAGCCGCGCCTATGGCCTTGTTTTTGGAGGCTTGCGACCTCTTCACGGCCACATTGCGGATAGGGAGCCTTCTCGGCTCTTGTTGCCACTACACACTACATTTCCGTAGATGGCGCTGACTAATTAGAATACATCAGGAAGTTTCTTACTATACTTAAAAATTCAATATCTTTTGATTTTGTGGTTGATTTTGATTAAATAAATGCTAAATGTTACTCTGCTTATCACTTTATATTTTTAAGTACCTAGATTTGGAACTCAATCTGTGATTTATGCGTGATGCTCCCTCAAACGCACAGACAAACAGACAAAAAATAAAAAAATAGCATATTTGTGTTTTATATTTTTTTTTTCTAACTTTTTATGTAATTTTGATTAAATAAACGCTAAATGTTACTCTGCTTATCACTTTATATTTTTAAGTACCTAGATTTGGAACTCAATCTGTGATTTATGCGTGATGCTCCCTCAAACGCACAGACAAACAGACAAAAAATAAAAAAAATTGCATATTTATGTTTTATATTTTTTTTTCTAACTTTTTATGTAATTTTTATGCAAAAATATTCAATGTACAGACACGGTTAGTCCACGATTTTATTATATGTATATATATAGATTTTTTAGTATACAAAATTATTATTCAGGGCATTCAGTGCTTCGCGTTCGATGAAGACGCGCATGTGCTGGTGACAGGGGGCCCCGACTGTGTGGTGCGAGTGTGGAACCCGTTTGTCCCAACTAAAGCCAACCTGACCTTCCTCGGACATCACACCGGAGTCATCTACATCGTGCTGCAGAACAAGGGACAGACGATCTACTCGCTATCTAGAGACAGGACTATCAAAGTGTGGGATGTGCAGAGTCAAACGTGCCGACAGACATACAACGACATCCCGTCTATAATAGGGGAGAAGATGCCTATTTCTGCCGTGTACAACCCGGTCACGCGCCAGTTCATCTTGGCAGCGGCCAAGATAGCCATCTTGTTGCTGGATGAGCAAATAAACCCGCTCCACACTGACGGCTTCACACACTCTGGAGGTGTATCAAAGGTCCTCTATAACCCGCTGTTCAAAGTCATCATCACTTGCGGCATCGATAGTATCGTTATCAACTGGAATCCAGTATCAGGTAACATTACAAAACAATTGTACTTGAAGTGTAATGAAAATGACATTGTTGCTTCTTGTTCTTTTCGAGTCGATGGCAACTCTTAATATTAATAGGGCCCAGTGAGTGGTTTCGTTCATTAAATCCCCCAAAGTACAGGCACTTGGGGACTCCAACGTGTGGTTCGTGTTTTGAACACCGCACTCACACGACTTGACGACACAGAAAAGCACAAGCACATGTCGGTAGTGCGCAGAACATCGAGTGCCGCTCCCCAGTTGGTAGAAATAAGTTAAGGTAAAATTGTTGCTAACCAATCCACTGTTTGGGATGCGTTTGCGGACAGGTAAACGCAACGTGATGATCCGTGACGCCCACATGCGCGTGCTGCACGGGGCAGTCATCCCGGTGGAGATCACCGCCGCGTGCTTCGACCCCGGCCACCTGCTGCTGCTCACCGGCGCCAGGAACGGCGAGCTCAAGGTATGGCACATTTTAAATCACCTTCACTCACCATTGACGATTATAAATGTGTTGTGCAATGTCATACCGCAGTCCAGATAATTAGAGAAATAGATTTTTCACTTTGGCTTTAATACTATAACGGTTCGTTGAAAGTCATGTCCTGTGGTGCAGGTGTGGAACTTCAACACGGGCGTGTGCCTGAGAGTGATGACCATCGAGTACATGTGCGAGGTTACTAATTGCTTCTGGGTGGAAGGTAGGTGAGTTGATGAGTTTAATTCGATAAAATAATTGTCAGGGCTAATTAGATAGGTATTTTATGTAAAATACCTATCTAATAATAATAGTAATATTTGAGACTTAAACCCGGTAACTTTCGATTAGAATCTTGGCAGTGGGTTGGAATCGCCACGTGGTGGAGTTCGAGGACACGGGCATGTCGACGACCGGCAAGAGCTGGGAAACGCGTCACACGGACGACGTGGTGGCGGCCGCTGTGCGAGCGCCACTCTCGCTGGCCACAGTCAGCTACAACTCCGAACTGGTGATATGGAGGCTGGAGACCGGCCAGCTTTACAGGTTACTAGGTTCAATAGCCGAAACCACTTACAACCTGCAAATCTTACTAATGTTACACTCCTAAATGCTAAAGACTGGATGGATGGATGTTTGTTACTCTATTTTTTAGTATGTTGCCTTGGGGCATAATTTCCGTCACTCACGCGGGGCACGTCGCTGGCAGAAGCTAGTAATCAATGTAACTAAAAAAAAACAAAAAACTCACCAAGTCATTAACATTCGCGACCTCAATAAACACACAGCTAAAACTAAAGTGACAGAATGGCTACTACAACAGGATTATTCACAAACCGAATCATTGCTTACATTCATTGCTTAATAACTTATTAACTTTTTATTCGCTGCACACTCAAAATCTCACCCACACTTCAAACACACACACATACACATACACATACACACACACACACGCACACACACACAAACACACACACACACGCACACACATACACACACACACACATTTGGGTTGCTCTACCTTTTCTTCTTTCTTGGCCTAAACCCTGCTATACTAATAGTTAGTTATATAGATATACATTTATTTATTTCTTTTTTACAATTTATCATCGATGGTAGACCGACACACATCTTAACTTTTATTTTGTAATAATAGCTGCTCACTGTCTCTTAAGATACAGGGTTTCCCTAGTTTAAGAGGCAGGGCTCATCTTTCTGCGTACAGATCTTTTTCTGGAACACCTGACTAGTTCTTTTCTACCAAACCGTCCATTTTTATATGTAATTTGAAATTTTTACTATAAGTTCTATACTACTATTAATTTTGTAGTTATCTGTAAGTTTCTTGTCACAAATAAATTATTATTATATTATTATTATATTAACTCACCACTCTTCAGTTTCGTGACATTGGTGGTGTTCGGATGCTTGTTGCTGATCCTAGTGATCTTTTTTCTGATTGGCTCTTACGCTAACATTGTGATTCCCAGTGGGCAGTTCTAGACAGAGATAGTGCTAATTTCATCAGTTTTAACTCAATTAAGTTAGTCATATAATTCAACGGGTCAGTTAGTCAAGCTGACCCGTTGAATTATAGACCCATCTCGGTAACGTCCATACTCTGTAAGACTATGGAACGCGTGCTGAATCATAAGAACCTGGCGTACCTAGAAGCGAACATCACAATCTGGTTTTTGCCGAAATCGGTCACTAGCGGTCTCCCTTAACATCTCGAAGGCCTTCGACAGGGTCTGGCACGATAACCTTATTAGTAAGCTTCCTTCCTTCGGTCTGCCCGCTGGTCTGTGTGATTGGATCGCAGATTTCCTGAGGGATTGGTCTATCCGAGTGTTGGAGATGGCTGCTCGTCTGGACTGCTGGATATTAAACCTCCAGGTTCCTCAGGGGTCGATGCCTTCGGCAACACTGTTCTTGCTGCATATTAATGATCTTCAAACAAGAATGAACTCCTGTATTGACCACGTTATCTTAAAAACTAATAAAACCACGAACGTACTTATCTTAGATTCTCACATCACCGACCACCTTCCGCTACTTGTAAAAATCGATGACACGAAACCGGTAAAACAATCAAATCCGGCATTTAAAATTCCTATCATAGATTACCCAAGTGTCAATACAAATATTGAAAACCAGGATTTTTCTCAAGTCACAAGTACAGATGACCCTAACTTTGCCTCCATCACTTTAATAACCATAATTCAAAATATAATCAATTCAATTCAAACAAAAATAATCCAAGTTCCCAAAAGAAATAGAAACCTAAAACCGTAGATGGTGGACTCCACAATAAAGCACGAAAATCACCTGATAATCTTATTCTACAAATTACATATAAAAGGTACCGTAACTATTGCGATAGCCTTCTTAGGAAACTTAAAACATTACATGACAAACACGAACTAACTAAAGTAAAACAATCCCAAAGCACATCACAAACACAAAAAGGTGTGCACCACCTATAGAACAGCTGAACACCAAATCTAATCCACGAGCGGCAATTAACACCGCTTGTCATTTCTTTGGCACAATCGGAGCTGAGCTAACCTCAAATTCCTACAACTCCGTAACAGCCCATCAAACAAAAAATCACAAAAAGCTCCTTAGTAATCCTTGAAGTGGACGAATCAGAGGTGGAGGCCACCATCCGTCGACGAATACCGTCTACCTTGCTGGAGGTTTGTCGGAACACCCTTGTCCCTCTAATAACACATATTATTAACATTTCTATTGCAAAAGGTGTGTTCCCAGAACCTTTCAAGTGGGCCCTAGTCCAACCGATACACAAGAGTGGGGGCAGAGACTGTGTCGACAATTATAGACCCATATCAGTACTCTCAGATCTCTCTAAAGTAATGGAAAAGTTGATTAATGGTAGATTAGTAAATTATCTAAACAGATACAAAATTATAACATCCAACCAGTATGGATTTTAAAAAGAAATTTCTACGAAGGACGCAGTTATCGACCTCACTCAGTTTGTAGCAAATAAACTAGACGTGCAACAGAAATGCGTCAGTATTTTTCTAAAAAAGGCGTTTGACACAGTCTCTGTTTCCACCCTTGTCTGCAAACTGGAGTGTATAAGTATTCGTGGCAAATCACTTGAGCTCATCCAGGATAACCTTCGAAACAGAAAATTGGTTGTTAAAATTAATTCATGCCTAAGTGAAGAAGAAACTGTCTCGTACAGAGTCCCGCAAGGCAGCGTGTTAAAAGCACAAATCTTCATTATGCTGATGACACTGCAATTGTAGTCTACGGTAACACTTGGAGTGAGGTAAAGAATATTGCAGAGCAGTCTTTAAAAACATTTATGAACAACTTGGCCAAAACAAACTTCATTCCCTTCTTTTTAAATTTTAGGAACAAAGCTCCACCAGACTTTGTAATCACGGCACATACATGCTCTGATTTGAGTTCTTGCTCATGTACGACGCTTAGCCGTGTTAATCACATGAAATACCTGGGTGTAGTGATAGATGACGAACTGAAATGGTATAACCAAAAGATAACACTGCCTCAAAAGTCAGAAGACTTATCTATATTTTTAAATCTGTGAGACATTGCGCAGATATTAACATTTTAAAAATGGTTTACCTAGCACTCTGCCAGTCCGTTATCACCTACTGCATCCCGGTATGGGGAGGTGCTGCTAAAACCAAGTTTATTGTAGTGGAGCGAGCACAGAGGGCTGTCATTAAGGTTATGCTTGGCAGACCATTTAGATTTCCTACTACTGAATTACATGCGAACTGCAAATTACTTACTGTGAGACAGCTTTTTGTTCTTCGAGCCACTCTCAGAAAACATAAACAAAATCCCCCATTAGACCCTACTAGGCGCAACGTAAAGAATGTATTCCTAACAGTACGTCACAAAACAGCTTTTGCTAGGCACCAGTTTTACGTACTAAGTAAATTAATTTACAAAAATATATCTAATACCATTCACACAACTGGGCTAAATCACCATGAAGGTTAAAGTACAAAGTTGGCTACTGAATCAAGATTTTGCTCGCACATAAGAACTGCTACGACACCAGCAGTAGGCGTATTAATATATAAATGTATTCAATTGTTTCCTATTTCTTGACTTTACTTGGAACATATCAGCTGCACATATATACAACACAATCTCAAACACACACACACACACTCACATAATACACTGTCACAAAAAAAAGAAAACAAATATATATATATTACACTCAAAGTCGTTTCCAATATTTCTAAATATTCCTACGTTGTTAAATTTAATACATACTTTGTAACCTGGAATGTCAATGACTACTTTAGTCATGTAAGAACACAACACAAAAGGTTATTGGTATCACAGTGAGAGCAGAACACTGACTCCTAAATTACAGGATCACCTAGTTTAGGAGCCAGGGTTACCTTATCCGTATGACCTTAAGTTAACTAAGCACTATCTATATATATAGATAGTGTATCCTGGTGTTAAGTCTCAAAGATTTTTGTATCATTAAAGGATTTTATTTTTTTGTTATTATTTATCTGTTTAAACCCGTTACCTTTGGGTATGCAGACAACAGCACTGTTGCTGAGAGATATATGTCTGACGCACGAGCTGGTTTGTCGCAGATCCGGTCTCTCCGGGAGGCTATGGTTGAGCGCTTGAATGTGTCCTTACAGGCTGTCTCTGAATGGGGTTTTAGGGATATGCGGAACAGAGAGTAAAGTCCCGCATACCTCATTTGAAAAGGAGGATCCTCCAACCAGGCGGCTGTTGTGCCTGGCGGGCTACTGCCCGATAGTTGATATTCGGGCTGATGTATATGTTCAAATCGCACGGTAAACTCTGCTTGCGCGATGCAGGATTTCAACGTTGTAGTTCGCTGCTAATCGGATAGATGGCGTCGCGGTGCTTTTTGTTGCGATGTAGATTTGCTTCGTAGGTTTTTCTTGTGGCGGCCTTGATACCGCTACAGGGTGATGCCAATCTGGTCAAGTTCAATGCCGCTAAGACCCAAGCGTGTCTATTTTCCGCCAAAAGGAGCCAATTCTACCCAGCTCCATCTTTCCGAGGTGCTACCGTGCCGATAACCGACCTACTTGAGATTCTTAAGGTTACATTAACATATACTCTGAATCTTCCCTGCCGGAGTCTGTGTTTCCCGATAACTACAACCTGGGAGTCTTTAAGTCAAGAGTGAATAGGTATCTTCTAGGTAAGCGTGCTCTATCTTCGACCACGTCATCGCTTACCATCAGGTAAGATGGTGGTCAAGCGCGTGCCTACCAAAAGTAAAAAAAAAAAAAAATTGGCCCTTTCATAGAGGCAAAAGCTCAAGTGGCTGCAAAGAAGTTGGGGATCCTAGCAAAGGTGAGACGGTACTTTACGCCGGAAAAGCTGCTCGCGCCGCGCCGAGACGTGTCTTCCGACACCTCAAACGTGCGGTTGGCTCGCATAGAACCGCATTTTTTTTTAAATTTCTATAAATTAATTCACCAGTACTTACACCAAAATCCACCTAAGCGCTGACAAAAGTTGCAATATTATCTTTGTAACTAGGATAGCTATTTTGACACAGTTTTCTGCAGGAACGTTGTCCCGTGGGCCACCACCATTAAGCGCAAGTTCGATCGTGTATGGAATACTGCTCTCTTCTTTGGGACGGATCTGCCAGATACCAGCTTGATGCCCTTGAGTCAATTGAGAAACGAGCCAAGAGGACCATCAGCAATGAGAAGCTCGTCGCGACGAAGTTCCAAAGTCTTGAGCATCGACAACGAGTTGCTAGCCTGGTTTTCTACCGGTTGCATTTTGGGGAATGTGCGACGGAATTGCATAAATTAATTCCGCCAAGCCCGTTTTATCATCGGACCACAAGACGAACGGCAATGCGCCACCGGTACATGGTGGAAATCCCACCCACTCGCACAAAACGTTTTGGGAAAAAAAAAAGTGAATAAACACGAACTCCGATACGACGTGATTTGAACCGGGCAGTGTCTGCGTGGGAGACTGCGCTCTAAACAACTGCCCCACGTAACGAGTGACGAATCTCGCCAAAAACAAAAACCACCACGAACAACGGACCCCAGCGGATCGGCTACGAGCTACGCGCCTACGACATCTGCTACGAGCTGCGCACTGACATCTGCTACGAGCTACGCACCCAGTATACTGCTACGAACAATAACGTAGCGCTTAAGCTACGTCACAACCTACACTTATTCCTGCGCCTTCGCTACGTATGGGTAAGGAATTACTTATATCTAAATTTTGTAGCACGTTGAAAGAAGACTAGCGAGATTGCATGTGCATGTAATCGGGGACCCATCGATAGGGATAGCGTGCCTTGTTGAAACTGGTGAAACGAACGAAACAAAGAACGACTTAAGACTAACGAAAAAGCAAATGGAAAGCAGGTTGAAGAAGATGGGAGAAAAAAGATATAAAAGGTTTAAGATTATAACCTAAAATAATCGAAACTAAAAGGCACTAAAGGAATATTATTGTACATTAAGGCTCGCACTTATTGGTTACTTATTATTTAGTTACACGCTATCATTGGCGTATCTAGGATTTTTTCCAGGGGGGCTGGCCCCTAACCTGAGAGGCGACGCCTAGACACACACACCACGGTCACAGTCGCAGCCTGGGGTCATGTTAAAAGTTAATAGTAGGTAATTATAAAATAAATCGAGAAAACTGGACTACGGTCTTGCTCAGTTTCGATAGCCTGAAGAAAATTGGAAATTGAGCGACTGAAGCGAGTGATTTTTTAAAACCTTGACTCAGATAAGTTTGATTCAAACAAACAGATGTTCCTTAGCCGACCCGAGAATGATAGAGCGAGCGAAACGAGCTCGAAAATTTTTAGGATCCCACCTTGGAATCTGGGTTAGATTAGTTTTTTTTAACCAACTACAGATATAGGTAGATGTTACTTTGTAGACATATCACGTAAGTTCGAGAACTTAAAATTTAAAAGGACTTATCCTGTATAAAATTTTGACATCGACGAATACAAGAGCGTGAGCAAAGCAAGCTCAAATTTTTTTTAACCCGGCCCTGGATGGCAGATCCGGATTTACGATTTTCTGAATCGGGGAAGAAACATTTTAGTCCCCTCAAATATTATCATAAATCGCTTAACGATAACGACGAGGACCCATTGTACTAATCATTGGCATCAATTTTATTTTCTAGACCATCCATGGGGAGCCTTTGGTTCTGGTGATGTGGAAGAAACCATGGTTTACTTAATTCAAGCGCGAGCAAAGCGAGCCCGAAAATTTTAGCACATCGAATAAATTTGGCAAAGTCAAAATGAAGGATTATTTATTTAAACATAAGAGTTTTGGTGCCCATTGAACTTACTCTCACCTAGATCCGTAGGAAAGATCCTCTTTTTGCTATCCATACAGATATAAAAGTAATGTCGTCGACTGACGAGTATGACATGATAACTAAGAAAGTCAGAGCAAGCGAAGCGAGCTCGAAATTTTTTTGTACCTAGCCCAGGAAGGGTAAGAGCCGCTTTTAACCATCCTTTTCTTCACCCTGCCCACGTTCTTCATTATTTGGTTTGACTTGAAAATAAATACACCTAAGTGTATTTATGTCAAAGACAAAAATTATAATAAGCATAGAAGAGATGAATGAAGCGACAGGGATGGCGCGCTGCGTTTTTGTGGTTCTGAATGCAAGGGATTATTTAGTTCCAGTATCTCCAGCATAGAATTTGGAACCGGTTCTCAAACATCCTGGGATGGGCCTGAGTCGATTCTAGGGTGGGCACGGACCTCCCCCCCCCTGTATACGTCTATACACACTATGTACAAAAAACACACACAAAACTTTTATACTCTTATGCTATTCACACTCGCAGTCGGCTTTTCATATGCTCCATCCTGTTTCCACTTTCTTTTACAAAGAGATCACTTCGTAGGTCGCTAAGATTTTGGGTTTCTCTAACTTATAAATGGCTAACATAAATAACATTAATACTGACCTGGACTGGATACTGACGTTGGAGGGCGGGGATGGAGCTGTACCTAGTAACTACCGATCCATAGCTGTTTTAAGTGCTCTGTCCAAGGTACTTGAATGTTTACTGAATAAGAGACTCGTATGCTATCTTGAACATTTCGAATTATTATCGCCACAGCGGTTCGGCGTTCGTTCAAATAAATCTACTTGTGACGCAGTTAACGACTTGGTCAATCATATAGTTGGTAGTCCAAATCACAGAAAAAAAGGTCCTAACAATACGTTATTATAGGTGACCACAGGAGAGTGGAACTTCGGACTTCTATCGAGTATGGCGTCCCACAGGGCAGCATCTTGGGCCCATCACTTTTCCTAATATTTATTAACGATCTCTGCAACCTCGATATTGCGAATTCAACAATCTCAACAAAAAAAATGTTTTGCAGATGATACTGCGATAACATTCACTGCTGACTCGTGGTCGGACTTGGAAACAGTGACACAACTTGGTTTTAATTGTGCCGTAAACTGGCTCGATTCACACTCCTTAACTCTCAATACGACAAAAACATGTTTTATTCCCTTCTCTGTGAGCACTACTTCTCAACCGACATGTGCCTTCACCATAAAAACGAACTCTTGTTCTACGCGAGATCATATGAACTGTCCATTTCCTACTCTTGCACCAGTTGATCAGATAAAATATCTTGGAATTGTGTTAGATCTCAACTTCAAATCACACATTAGTGCTCTTTCAGGACGTGTCCGGAAATTGATTTATATTTTCTTAAGACACGTAGCTAACCCTTAAATCATCCTTAATGTATATTTCGCACTATGCCAGTTAATTCTCACCTATTGTATCACCAGATGGGGAGGCACTGCTAAAAAAAATGTTGAAGCCCCTTGAGACTGCTCACAGAGCCATATTGAAGGTTTCTACCTTTCGGCCGATTCTTTTTCCAACCAAAGAATTATACAAAGCCTGCAATGTACTTAATGTACGGCAACAGTTTATTCTTCACACTGTCTTGCTTCAACATCGTACAACTCCATAATTATGTAGAAATGAATAAATGTCGCAAATACCTAATCTGTACCATACCACCTGCACACACCGCTTTTATAAAAAAAAATTAACGTCTATCTTGGACCATCTTTGTATAACAAAATCAACTCACATTTACCAGTCTACGGCTCGATTCAATTGTAAAAAGTCTGTCCGTTCATTCATAACAAACCTAAACTATGACGAAACCGAAAATTATGTAACGAGAAAAAACATTAGTTAATTACTCCCACTGAAGCACACACACGCACGATCACACTCACACAATAAAAACACACCATCACGCACACACACACACAGACACGAAACAGACCCACAGTCCACACCCTTTTTTTTTTTTTTTTTTTTTAAAAAGAAAAACACAATAAAAGCTTACAGTTTTAAACCAATACGCTTCCACGCTAACAATTTACATACATATCAAATATTAATCAAAAGAACTTAAAAAACATTTTTTTTTTTTAATAATTGGAAAATTACATGTCAAATTAAAAAAAAACAAATATTATTATTTAAAAATTAAAATATTATTGCATTGATTAAAAAAATCATTGTATCATTTGTTTAAAAAGGACAATACATATTTCCTTAATGTGTTTAGATTATCTACAAATATGTCGGCATCTGGACTGCTGTCAATGTAACTATTAATAAGACTGATTGCCCTCGCGGTTGGGCTGTTATTAACATGATGGGTGCGCCATGCCAGTGGGCACGCGAGAAGTTGATGCCGCCGCCGCCCTATGCCACGCATGTATTGCTGCGGAACATACAAATGTATATGCTCTCTCGCCGATTGACTATCAATCCTATTGTTGATTAAAAGATAATAATGGACAATGTGCATTAATTTGCGCCTGAGCTGCAGAGTATCCAATCCGACCATTCCCGACACAAATAAAGAAGGATACAAGAATGGGTAATATCCGTAGGTTAGTTTATACACATAACGGCAAAATTTCCTCTGAATTCTTTCAACCATGAGTATATATATCTTCTCCGAAGGATCCCAGACAATTGCATTATACTCTAATTTACTGCGCACATATGCATTGTAGAGTAGCTTGAGAACCTTGACGCTTCGAAGTTGGGAGGAAGTTCTAATGACGAACCCCAATGCTTTATTTGCATCTTTGCACACGTTTTTAACGTGTTCGTGAAAATTAAAACCACTATCTAAGGTAAGTCCCAGGTCCCGTATTGTTGAGACACGTTCAAGTGTTTCATCGGCCAGCTTGTAGGCAGTGGTTGTTGGCGTACGAGACCTAGAGAATGTAATGACTTTACACTTAGACTTGTTAAGCGGCAGTTTATTTCTCACACTCCAATCCAAAACGGCATCAATGTCTCGCTGAAATGCCAGACAGTCTTCCGCTCCAGTGACTGATATAAACAGCTTCAAATCATCAGCAAACATATATGATTAGTTAAGGTGGAACGTGCACGGCGAAATCCATGTTGGGAATCATCTAATAAGCTACTGACTTGCTTGGAGATGGTATGGTTTAAAACAGACTCGAAAATTTTCCCGAAGACCGGCAGTACAGCAATAGGTCTAAAGTTCGTGACGTCTGTTGATGATCCACCCTTTGGGACGGGTGTGACCCTGGAAACCTTCCAAAGAGTGGGATATACACTGTGCTGCAGTGACAGATTAAACACAAACAAGAGAGGCCTCTCCAATACCGACAGACAGTCCTTCAAAATAAAAGATGAAAGCTGGGAAAGCATCAGGTCCATAAGCAGACAAAGCTTTAAGTTTAAAGACCGCTCGCCGCAATTCTGATGAACTAATGTGATCTACCCAGATCACAGGTAAGCAGCCTCCATCAGTTGCATCGCGCTCGGCTGCCTCAGGATCTAACTTAGGAGGATCACTATGGAAAACGGAACTAAAATAATCAGCAAACGCATTAACGGCTCCCTGTCCTTCCACAACCTTGTCCTCATATACGAATTGGTTTTTCTGCTGACTATTTTTCTTTTTGTCTTTTACGTATTTCCAAAACTTTGAAGGATCACTGCTTATAGTTTCCTCCATAGCTTTAACGTACTTTTTAAAAGCAATTCCAGTGAGCTCCTTGACTTTAGTTCTGTAGTATCTAAATAGTTCTTTGTTGAATTGTAGGCCATATTGCCTTTATTTTTTTAAGTTAAAATGTTTTAGTTTAATGTAATGTTTAATTTCCGAAGTATACCACGTTGGATAATCATATTTAGAAATGAAATCTGGAATTTTCTTTTTCGGGACATTATCTTTGAACACGCTGAATATATTTTTATAAAATGTGTCTACTGATTACTGCTACATCAACATCCTGCTGCAACAGCAATTCAGTCCAGTCTATTTTAGCAATACCCATATACAGCCCATAGAGATTTGCCTTACGAAAATTCCAGTCAGAGCTTTGAGCGCTGGACATTACAGACGAACGATCCCTGACACCTGCACTTTGGGTAAAACAACAGTTATTTCCAAGGCAGGATGATACGCATCCATCGGAACAACCCTTATATAATTGCATGATACAGTTGTTTTTATTTATTATTTTTTTATTATTATTATATATTGTAATAAACATCCTAAGACTATCCATACTTAAGTACCAATTTGGAATTTTTTTATTACGTCAATAAACAATTTTAATTTTCTTTTTTAGAAACTAATAATTATTTGTGTGACATCCAGGCGATTCTCGTGCACGGAGCCAACTCTGCCCTTCCAGGTGGAATGCTTGATTCCAGAGGCCAAGTCTTCCGCCGCTTCCGCCCCGAGCTCTAAGAGAGCAAGTGGTAGAGCTTCTCCCTTGTCGTCTACCATCCGGAAACCGAAGTGGGTAAAATTTAATATGTATGCTGGCAACATTTTCGTATTCAGCTAAAACTCATCAAAAGCTACTTAGAAGACCATACCCAGTGCGGGAAAATTGGCAGTGTTCTCAGCGCAGACCTTCTTACGTATACAGTCTTATACTACCAGTATAGGGAAAATTCAGAAAACTATACATTTGTAATTAAATCATTAAAAATATAGTCTTTATTTAATGTAATATGTGCCTAAAAATTTGTACGGAACCATCGGTGGGCGAGTCCGAGTCGCACTGGGCTGATTTTTTAATTATATCAGGAGGCCTCTTTTGGACTTGTACTGTTTCGATTTAATTGATTATAAGTGTATTTTTATCCTTGCTAAATGTTCTAATTACGAACTCTGCATTTAATTGAACAATACAATTTTGAAGTCATCAGACCAAGCAAACACATTTTGCCATACAAACTTTGTTAGATCAATTTCCCCGTATAGTTGGAATCCTCTGATGTAAGCATTATAGAAAATACTGAAATAGATGTTTGTTAACTTAGGTATATCAAAGATGAAGTATCATTAGTAGATAAGTTTCATTAAATCTGACCACAAAGAAAAATGTTCCTGACAAACTTTACCATCCCGTTCCGCGATGCTGTTGAATTTGAAAAATATGCTATAATATTCTTATAAACGAAAATTTTTTGCTATCTGTTAACGAAGCTTGGGTTAAAGCAAGGAATACGAATCTTCCACACAAATTTCTCACATAACTTGAATAAAGATTTGATTTTTGTAGTTAACATATCTAAAAGAAAAGTAAAACTGTTTTTTTTTATTATTTAGAAATTTCTGGGTTAGTCTGTTCTGTAAGTAACCAATTCGTTATCGAGCTTCACCTGAGTGACAAACCTCAAAAAGTGAGCTTTATTGCACACAAAATAAAGGTCTTACGTTTGACGTATTTTGATACTCACCTCGGATTCCGCCGTCGAGACACGAAAATGTTGTTACAGAATAGGGCCCTACACAATCAATGAGAAGCAAACGACTTAAGTAATAAATAATCATAATTCTCAATAAATATTACGAACCTGTGTGCATAGTACGGCAGCTGCCGCTTACGTGCTGGACCCGGAGACAGCCATCAAGAAGGCGGCCGTGCGCTGCCTGTCCTCGACGGCAGTCAGCATCCCGGCGCGCGCGCAGGTCATGCGCCACCCCGCCGCGCAAGCCATGATCTTCCTGCGCACGCGACCGCAACACAAGGCCATCGGTCAGTGCTAAACGACATTCTGCCTCACACGGTCTTTCTCATCTTTTGTTTACATTTTCTGCTATTTTGTAACCTTCTAGAAGAAGTTCTTAGAAGGTTTCAAATATCGCTTGGTCCATTCGAAGCGCTCCGCAGTATAAACTTATTGAGACTTGTATGTCGTCGTAGAAGTTGTGTAGAGGGAAGTCCTGCATGCTGTCACTTCTGAAGCATATACACATTTATAGACATTGAACGCTGTTCACAGTAATAATAATTGGACTTCAGATTTATGCACTGTTCTGTCATAGCTGTGCTGAATGCGTACATAGACATTCGCGTATATATACATTTTCATTGGCTAAATATTGCATTTTGTATGAAACAGCATATTTTTTTCGAGTTTTCGGGGTTGTTCTCAAAGTAAAAGTTGTTTATAATCATGTGTACTCTCACTACATAAAAGGTTGTTGGTATTTTAAAAATTACCCTGTATATTGGAGATAAGCTGGTTGCCGTTGGAATAAACAGAAGTGGTCTAGTTATGACATAATTTTAACTTTTCGTAGCTTCCCTCTTCCTGGCGCTAGACAATGGGCACGTGCAGTGCTGGTCGGACCACTCGGCGGGAGGCTACCTGGGTTCGTTCCAGGCCATCCACATGGCAGACGACTACGTCTCTTCCTTCGCCACCGACGTCGAAAACGAGTTCCTCTTCACTGGCACTGTTCTGGGATACGTCAAAGTGTGGCTCATAAGCAACTTCCTTGTTAACGATCACGTAAGTCGCCTTAATTATTATTCTTAATTTAATTTATAAATTCTGTTACTTTGAGAAAAGTTATCACTGCGGTTGCATATCGGTTGTATATCATGCATTGACAAAATGGAGGTATATCATTATAAAGTGGTAGAGCCATGCTTGATAATAATAATTATTTATAACACATTTGCTCGTAAAGGGTCACTTATTTCCCCAATTTCAATATCGTATTGTATTTCATTACGTACTTGTGCGTTAATGTAAAGTAAAACGCATGGTTTATCAAAATGATCCATCTTAACAAACGGTACCTTTTTAAATCTTTGAAAAAAGTTTTTATGTTAGAAAAGTGGTCAACATTTTATGAATAAAATTAACATTGGGACATAAAATATAATAAAATATTAACATTTAATTCTTTCATCATCATCATCATCATCATCATCATCATCATCATCATCATCATCATCTGCCTAGCCTTTTACCAACTAAATTAGGGTCGGCTTCCAGTCAAGCCGGATTTAGCTGAATACCAGTATTTTACGAGGAGCGGCTGCCTACCAGACCTCCACAACCTATTAACTGGGTAACACGGTATTTCATGGCAAGACTGGAGTCAAATTTACTGGCTTCTGACAATCCGTAACAACTGCCAAAGATGTACAAATGACAGCCGGGACCAACGGCTTAACGTGCGTTCCGAGGCACGGAGGAGACTCGTTATGTTAAGATGGTCACCTATCCACAGACCAACGCTGGCAAGCGTTGCTTAACCTTGAAGATCGACTCGTGCGGCTGTTATTATATATAGCCACGAGCTCCTCACAAATAAACATTTAATTTAATTAATTTTGACCATAAATTACAACCATTTATCTGTAATGAAATACAAACATACTAATTTACTTTATTAGTAATACTGCCTGTTTTTTTGCGTCTTGTAAGTTTTTGTTAGGGTCTAAATAACCAAAATCGCTTAAATTAGCGAGTTGTCTCTAATTGGATACGTTAATTGTCCGTTTATCGTAGTCTTGAATTGGTTTGGTTCTTGCAAAGTTCTAGACGACTCGAATTGCGGATCAGGCCTGTAGGGTTCCGTACCAAAAGTGTTGACGGGACCCTACTGCTAAGCCTACGTACGCGATTGATTCCGTTAAGAGCGAAACCACGAACGGTTTGATTTGCGAAACAAGCCTAATAATAATAGGTTACCGTACCAAAAGGTGGTCACCGGGACAGGGGGACCCCGTTACTAAGCATCCGCGATCGATTCCGAATTCTGATTCGTGTGAAGTATCAGACGGTTCGACTTGCGGTACAAGGCGAATTATAGGGTTCCGTACCAAAGGTGCTAACCGGACCCTATTACTAAGCTTTCGTGTACTGATTCGTGCGAACGAACTCGATTTTTAGGGTTCCGTACAGAGGTTGCTAACGGAACCCTGTTTATAAATAAGCCACCGCTATCCGTCTTCCTTCAGTATATTATACGTTTTATTTTTGTTTCGCTAATTTAAAAATACCTTTTAGAAAAAGGTCGAATATTTCACAATTTAGCAAAAAAGTTAAATATATGAGACTGAGTAGGTCTCAGGGAACAGCAGAAGATCGAGAAGCCAGGCAGGCCAGAACTCGCACAATTATACTCAGCGCGAGACTCGGCTAAGTACACAACGTTCTCGCATGGCAATTTCTCGATCTTTCGAGAGTAGCCAGGAACGCACAGAGCGTTTGTCGGTAGATAGAATGCGCCAGGCATTGTCGCGAGAGTCGGAGACTTTCACAGACCGAGACACTCGCTTGAGCTCTCAAAGATCTCGAACAACGGCTTCTCGATCTTTGGAAACTGAGGAAGAAAGCGAAGCGCGTTTCCCCGCATTAGCAATTCACATAATTAAATGTATACAGAAATCTAACTTCAAATATAGTTTTCAGAGAACCATTAGTGTGAATTGTTTCATTATGTTTTACCAGCAAGCGGCTTCGCCCAAGTTTCACAAAAATTATCAGGCTTATCTTTATAGATATTTTAAATTGTTTTACGTGGTTCCTTTTTTCTTTAAATTGTCTTCACATATCGAAGCAACAAGGACAACGTAACCAGTATTTTGTAATAGGTACGAGTACATAGCATAATATAAAAGACGGGCCGTGGAGTTTCTTGCACGTTCTTTTTCATAGTGATCTACTTACGCATTAAAACTTGCAAATAGCTTCATGTTTTTGACAGACTGATATTAACAATTAATAAATGGTTTGAAGCTTGAATATCTCCCAGAATAGGTAATCCCGAGATAAGAATATATGTATATACCTCTGTGCGAAATTTCATCCAGATCCGTTCAGCCGTATTGTCGTAATTGAGTAAGAAACATCCAGCCAGCCAAACTTTCGCATTTATTAGTAAACAAAAATCAGAAGTAAGATCACATCTGCTCTGGCATCGATCTAAGCGCACACGAACGACGTCGCGGGCACAGCTAGTTCGAAACTAAATTATTGTTATTAACTACTTTCACTTTCGTATTTCTTTACAATACAGGTGTTTTGTACGCTGGTTTTATGACTTTTCAGGTTGCATTAATATTTGGCATAAACGGTGCATGTAGACGTCAAGAGTTGGCAGACATCACAACTAATGATGTCGAGAACCATGGGCGGGTTCTTCTTGTCCGGGTCAAAAACACAAAAAATAAAATTCCAAGATCGTTCACAATACAGGGGCCAGGGGTTTACGACATAGTGACGAAATATGAAGCGCTTTGTTAAAAAAAACCGCTGTCTATAGATTTTTTCAAAATTACCTAATTGGAAAAATTTGGAGCAATGCCGAAACAAATTGCCACTTTCTTAAATTTGGATGATCCACATGAATACACAGGGCACAGTTTCAGAAGGTACAGAGCGGCTACATTGCTCGCCGATTCAGGTGCGAACATATTGACACTAAAACGCTACGGAGGGTGGCGGTCAAACAGTGTCGCCGAGGGCTACATAGATGACTCGATGAGATATAAAGAAGAAATTAGCTCCCTTATTACAAGAAATATAAATTTGGAGCCAAGTGTTGACTGTCGACCATCTACGAGCAAACACGCGTACAGTCCCCCATCGTTGTCGCCGACGTAGCCGCCTCCGTCGCCGCCACCGACTGCAGAACTCTGTGGTCTCGTTTCTCCTACTTTCACTCAAGAGAGTGAGCGAGAGACTGGTGAAATTGTAACTAATAATAATAACTTGACAACATTAAAAATGCCAACTGGCAACGTAAGAATCAATTTTACAAATTGTTAAAATTTTTCTAACTGCTTTAACACGTGATTAAAGATTTATTCGTTTAAGATAGTCCGAGTTTTATTTATTTCCTCGCAAATATGTTATAAAACGTCGTATGACATACGTGCGCTTTGATAATTACAGCTTAATTTTCAACTTACTGCACTTGCATCATAACGTACTATTATGTAAATGATAAAAGGTTCACATAAACATGCCACGACTGCGCCTACTGTTCCCGTTCCTGTGGCGCGACCGCATCGAGGGCCGCGCCAAGCGCAGCGTGCGTGGCCAGCCGCTGCCGATGCTGCTCAACAGCTACCGCGCGCACCTGCGCTCCGTCACCACCATCGCCTACATCAACGAACTCAAACTTGTATTGACGTAAGTCTTCTCCCCGTCCTTCCTTTTTGTCGTGTTTTCATCGACAGCCTAACAATTATCACGGTGGTTTTTGCCAGTGGGAGTGCAGACTACAGCGCGCGCGTTTGGCGGCTGTCCGGCGAGTACCTGCAGACGCTGGGCAGCTTCCTGCCGTGGAGCCTGGACGTCACGCGCTTCCCGCCTGACGTGCAAAAGGTTGCCAGCTTCACTACCTTCAAGGTAACTGCAGTGTTGTGACAGACACATATATGCAATGCAATAGTTTAAGTTCGTTCCTTATTCACTAGTGAATTTTGAACATGTCTCATAAATTTTTGCCCAAGTCACGACTTTTTTGATAGGTTTTTTTTTTTTTTTTTTTTTTTTTTTTTTTTTTTTTTTTACTATTGATAGGCACGCGTTTGACCACTATCTCACCTGATGGTAAGCGAGGATGTGGTCGAAGATGGAGCACGCTTGCCTAGAAATAACCTATTCACTCTTGATTTAAAGACTCCCAGGTTGTAGCTATCAGGAAACACAGACTCCGGCAGGGAATTCCACTCCTTAGCTGTACGCACTATGAATGTGTTCCCAAAACGTTTTGTGCGTATGGGTGGGATGTCCACCATGTACCGGTGGCGCATCGCCGTTCGTCTTGTGGTCCGATGATGGAACGGGCTTGGCGGAATTAAATTATGCAATTCCGTCGCACATTCCCCAAAATGCAACCGGTAAAAAACCGACAGGCTAGCAACTCGTCGTCGATGTTCAAGACTTTGGAGCTTCGACGCGACGAGCCTCTCATTGCCGATAATCCTCTTGGCTCGTCTCTCAATTGACTCAAGGGCATCAAGCTGGTATCTGGCAGATCCATCCCAAAGATGAGAGCAGTATTCCATACACGATCGAACTTGCGCTTGATAGAGTTTGAGCAGCTGTTCCGGCGTGAAGTACCTTCTCACCTTAGCCAGAATCCCCAACTTCTTTGCAGCCACTTGAGCTTTTGCCTCTATGTAAGGGCCAAAATTGAGAGTAGATGTTAATGTAACCCCAAGAAGCTCAAGATGGTCGGTTATCGGCACGGTTTCACCGCGGAAAGATGGAGCTGGGTGGAATTGGGTCCTTTTGGCGGAAAATAGACACGCTTGGGTCTTAGCAGCATTGAACTTGACCAGATTGGCATCGCCCCAATCAGAGACCGCCTGTAGGGACACGTTCAAGCGCTCAACCATTGCCTCCCGGAGAGACCGGATCTGCGACCCACCAGCTCGTGCGTCGGACACGTATCTTTCAGCAACAGTGCTGTCGTCTGCATACCCAAAGGTACCGGGTTTAAGCAGATCATTAATATGCAGCAAGAACAGTGTTGCCGAAAGCACCGACCCCTGAGGAACCCCGGCATTAATATCCAGCAGTCCAGACGAGCAGCCATCTATGACCACTCGGATAGACCGATCCCTCAGGAAATCTGCGATCCAATCACACAAACCGGCGGGCAGACCGAAGGAAGGAAGCTTACTAATAAGGCCATCGTGCCAGACCCTGTCGAAGGCCTTCGAGATGTCAAGGGAGACCGCCAGTGCCTCCCCGTGCTTCTCTATGGCCTCACTCCAGATGTGAATGGCATACGCTAGAAGATCCCCAGTTGACCGATTTCGGCGAAACCCGTATTGCCGGTCACTAAGGATATCATTCGCTTCTAGGTACGCCAGGAGCTTATGATTCAGCACGCGTTCCATAGTCTTACAGAGTATGGATGTTACCGAGATGGGTCTATAATTCGACGGGTCAGCTCGACTACCCTTCTTGGGCACGGGCTGCACGTTAGCTTGCTTCCAAGCCTTCGGCACTTTTCCAGTCTCAAACGAAAGGCGAAATAGGCGTGTCAAGATCGGAGACAACTCAGGCGCACAAGTCTTCAGAACAATTGCCGGTATCCCGTCGGGACCACTAGCCTTGTTCACGTCTAGGTTACGCAGTACCCTACGGACGTCCTTCTGATGAATGCGAATGTTCGACATACTCGACTCGCATTCACCAGGAGAGGCGGAGGGCGTCGCGCCACCAGGATCCAGACGTGAAGATTCCGCAAACAAAGAAGCAAACAAGTTCGCTTTCTCCTCAGCGGAGTGGGCCAGCGTCCCGTCGGGTCTCAGCAGTGGTGGTAGTGAGGGGCGGCAGAAGTTCAATTCGACCGACTTAGCCAGGGACCAAAAAGCCTTACTACCTGCTGGGTATGAAGCAAGTTTGTTCCCTATTCGGCTAATGTGGTCAAACCGAGCCCTCCGCAACACCTTCTTGCAGGACTTAGCAGCCCTGTTGAAGGCTCTCTTCTTCTGACTCACGTCATTTGCTTTGCGCGTACGAGCGTCGACCCATGCTAGGTACGCCGCGTGCTTAAGCGCATCGGCGCGATTGCACTCGGCACCAAACCAAGGACGAGCTTCGCCAGATATTGCAATGTTAGAGAACGGAATGTAGTACTCCATTCCCCTCCGCAACACATCCGTCACGGCGTCCGCGCACGACGTAGCATCAGTGGAAGAAAAGCAAGTAGGCTGCCAAGGGTAACATGCGAAGAAAGATCGCATGCCATCCCAATCTGCTGACTTGTATCGCCATACCCGCCGGGTGCCTCTTGGGCTAGGATCGGGCGGAGAGTAGACAGACACAGACTTCACCAGACAGTGGTCGGAACTACCCAGTGGTGATGAAATCGACACCGAATAGCGGTCTGGATCTGTTGTCAGCAGAAGGTCCAAGCAATTGGCAGTGTGCGAATCAACATCCGGCACCCTCGTTGCCCCCTGGACCAGCTGGGTAAGATTTAACGCAAGCGCTAGCTTTCGCGTCTCTCGTCCAGCATGGTCTGTGCACTGGTATGGGAAGAGCCACTCCTGATGGTGGGCATTGAAGTCCCCCAGTAACACCAATTGGGCAGAAGGGTACCGCTGCTGAGCCGCATCCGCCGCCTCACTCAGGTGCTGTGTAAGCCCAGTTGTCTCCAAATCACCGCTGTGCGAACGGTAGACGCATGCGTAGACAATTTTGTCTAGACCTGTGTCCACCATAGCCCACAGCGTTGAGAACCTGGAGTCTTCAAGGTAGCGGAGACGCCGATAGCAGATGTCGTCCCGGGCGTACATGCATACGCCCGCGCGGGGTCTAAAGTGGTGCTCCAGGGTAAACCCAGGGTAAGACAGGTATGACACGTCCGACGGACATCCGATCTGCGTCTCCGACAGGAACAAGAGCGCTGGTTTCTCGGTCTCAAGATGGTGATGGACTGCGGCGAGATTTGAGTGCAGACCTCGTATATTAGAGAGGTGCACTTTATGCGAAAGGACGTGCTGCCGCTGTACAGCTTCTCTCTTTTTATTCCTGTTCATGAAAGTGATGGAGGTTGAGGAGAAGGAAGTGAAATGAGGTTCCAAGCTGCTAACCTTCAGGCACACCCTGACAGGACGACATCTTTGGGGGACTAGTCTGGAGACTGCGGGGACGCCCGAGCCCCCCCGGGAATGTCCATCGGGCCCTTTCATCTGGTCGCCAACCAGCACGATGGTGCATTCCGGGATTTTTCGTCAGATGGCGGGGCAGCCTTTCATGAGTGGCTAGCTCACTACTTGGGCCCCCAACTATCTGCGGTCGGCCAGCGGTGCACCGTGCCTCGGATCCCGCTACCCTCCAAGACTAGTCTCCCGATACGCCCATGCCAGGGCTAGCCTGGCTGGTCTGCCTGCATTGGAACAACTATTTCGACCCAACTCCTCTGAATTGGCTACACTGAGCATCATACCGGAACACAGCTAAGCCGCTTGGCGGTACGTCTTTGCCCAGTGGGTGGTCACAAGCCATCGGCCGAAGCCTACCACCAGTTAGTGTCACCTGATTAGCACCACCCGGGGACCACGTGTAGGGTCTTACATTGGGTATTCTCCTACGGACGCGGGTGACTCGGCCCCCAAAAGGTTGTTAAACGTGGGATGTACTGTGCAGGTGTGGCGCGGTGGCCAGGTGTCGCGCTACGTGCCGGGGCAGAAGGAGGTGGACAAGCTGCGCGACATCACCGACGACGAGCTGCTGCACAAGACCTTTGGCCATCAGCCAGAAGAGCCGCTGCTGGGACATTATAACTCGCTGCCGAGTCGTCCTGACCGCCAGGATCGTATCCAGCTCGACGTCTCGCTGTCTGAAGTCAGTACATCTTATACCTATCTGGGAACCAGTTTGACTTTCGTGCTGGCAGGTCCACGGAGGACGCCGTCACGAAACTAGTTGAAACTGTCATTAGGAAAATAGAAAATGGGCAAAAATGCGCCGGTGTTTTCCTGGATCTAGCAAAAGCTTTCGACACTGTTTCCCGGCCTATACTGCTGAGAAAACTGGAGACTTTTGGAATCAGAGGCTTAGCTCTAGATTGGTTTACGTCCTACTTATGCGAGCGAAAACAGCGTGTTCGTATCGGTGAGCACGTCAGTAGTTTTGCAGATGTAGATTACGGCGTACCTCAAGGCAGTGTTCTGGGTCCCACGTTGTTCCTGATCTACATAAACGACTTATGTTCTCTTGAACTTAATAATGCTAGCATTTTTACTTTTGCGGATGATACCGCAATAATCTTTCATGCCAAAACTTGGAATGATGTCGTTTGTGTGGCTCAGGAGGGACTTGGAAAGGTTGCCATTTGGATACAAAACAACTTGCTAACCTTAAACGTCGGCAAAACTAAATTGATGTGCTTTAGTGTTACTGATCGGTCTGCCTCCGACCAGAATCTGGAAATTAAACTACATGTTTGTGGTAGGGTCGACAGTGAAAGCTGTCTCTGCTTACCAATTGAACAAGTTGCGACCATCAACCACCACCTTGGCTTACAAATTGATGAGCACTTAACATGGAAAGCTCAAATTGATGCACTCGTGAAACGCACCAGAAAACTTTCGCACATTTTCAAAAAATTAAAAGCTATCGCAACACCTAAGCTGATCCGTATGGTGTACCTTACTCTGTGCCAGCCAATATTAAGTTACTGTGTATCAATCTGGGGAGCTGCAAACAAAACTACTTTGCTTAGATTAGAACGAGCTCAACGAGCTATTTTAAAGATAGCTTACAAAAAACCCTGGCGATACTCTACTGATAGTCTATACCTAGATTGTAACCTCCTCCGGGTTAGGCAATTGTTTGTTCACGCGACACTCCTGCGATTTCATTTGTTGAGGTGTGTATACGGAGAGAAATCAAATGCGGAAGATTTATTTAATTGATGTTTATTCACTCATAACATATTTCGTGGAAGTACTTAGTTGGTATTAATATGCGCGTCTATAGGTCGCGATGGTACTGGGCGAACTAAGGGTTCGCGGGGCACTGCACGTGATTGCGAATACAGAATCACTGTGTCAGCGTTCCTACACTATTCCTCCCCCTTTTTTTTTTTTTTTTTACCAGACAATTCATTATTTCATAATCTAATAATTACAAGACCAAATACATATTATAATTAGGTACTACGAGTTACAATGAATTTGCTTATACATCATTTAGTTACAATAACATGTCGTCACCTGATGCCTTGTGTAGGTATGCGCGATTGCGCCCTTGTTATGTTTGCTTTAAACAATGCTATAATTCAGAAAGTTTTAAGTTATATTGTCACGCAGTTTCTACAAAGTGGTACAAGCAGTGCTTTGACATATGAAACAATTGGTTTATTTGTTTTCTTATATAATAGTGCGGTTACCCATGTTTCAGGGTCCGTCTTGAAATATAATCCTATCTAAAGCTTAAAATATTAACAAAAAATTAAGGGTAGTCACCATGACGACATACTCTGCCATAAAAATAAATTTGCACTCCTTGGAGTCTGCAGTATTCGTCATGGTGACGCCGATGAATCTTTTTTTTTTTTTTTTTTCTTTTTTTTTTTTGGGGGCCGAGTCACCCGCGTCCGTAGGAGAATATCCAATGCTAGACCCTACACGTGGCCCCCGGGTGGTGCTAATCAGGTGACACTAACTGGTGGTAGGCTTCGGCCGATGGCGTGTGACCACCCACTGGGCAAAGGCGTACCGCCAAACGGCCTAGCCGTGTTCCGGTACGATGCCCAGTGTAGCCAATACAGAGGAGTTGGGTCGAAATAGTTGTTCCAATGCAGGCAGACCGACCAGGCTCGCGTTGATATGGGCGTATCGGGAGACTAGTCGCGGAGGGTAGCGGGATCCGAGGCACGGTGCGCCGCTGGCCGACCGCAGTTAGTTGGGGGCCCAAGTAGTGTGCTAGCCACACATGAAAGGCTGCCCCGCCAACTGACGAAAAATCCCGGGGTGCGCCATCGTGCTGGCTGGCGACCAGATGGGGAGGACCCGATGGACATTCCCGGGGGGGCTCGGGCGTCCCCGCAGTCTCCAGACTAGTCCCCCAATGATATCGTCCTGTCAGAGCGTGCCTGAGGGTAGCAGCTTGGAACCTCATTTCACTTCCTTCTCCTCAACAACCTTCACTCTCAACATGACGAAAAGGAACAAAACAAAAAAAGCTGTACAGCGGCAGCACTTCCTCCCCCACAAAGTGCACCTCAGCAATATTCGAGGTCTGCACTCAAATCTCGCCGCAGTCCATCACCACCTGGAGACTGAGAAACCAGCACTCCTGTTCCTTTCCGAGACGCAGATCAGGTGTCCGTCAGACGTGTCTTACCTTTCGTACCCAGGGTTTACCCTGGAGCACCATTTCAAACCACGTGCGGGCGTATGTATGTACGCCCGTGACGACATCTGTTATCGGCGTCTCCGTAATCTTGAGGACTCCAGGTTCTCAACGCTGTGGGTTTTAGTGGACACAGGCCTGGATAAAATTGTCTACGCTTGTGTCTACCGTTCGCACAGCGGTGATTTGGAGACAACTAAGCTCACACAGCACCTGAGTGAGGCGGCGGATGCGGCTCAGCAACGGTACCCTTCTGCCCAATTGGTGTTACTGGGGGACTTCAACGCCCACCATCAGGAGTGGCTATTCCCATACCAGTGTACAGACCATGCTGGACGAGAAACGAGAAAGCTAGCCCTAGCGCTGAATCTTACCCAGCTGGTCCAGGAGGCAACGAGGGTGCCGGATGTTGATTCGCACACTGCCAATTGCTTGGACCTTTTGCTGACAACGGATCCGGACCGCTATTCGGTGTCGATTTCTTCACCACTGGGTAGTTCCGACCACTGTCTGGTGAAGTCTGTGTCCGTTTACTCCCCGCCCGATCCTAGCCCAAGAGGCACACGGCGGGTATGGCGGTACAGGTCAGCAGATTGGGATGGCATGCGATCTTTCTTCGCATGTTATCCTTGGCAGCCTACTTGCTTTTCTTCGACTGATGCTTCGTCGTGCGCAGACGCCGTAACGGATGTGTTGCGGAGGGGAATGGAGTACTACATTCCGTTCTCTGACATAACTATGTCTGGCGAAGCTCGTCCATGGTTTAGTGCCGAGTGCAATCGCGCTGATGCGCTTAAGCACGCGGCTTATCTGGCATGGGTCGACGCTCGCACGTGCAAAGCAAGCGACGTGACTCGGAAGAAAAGAGCCTTCAACAGGGCTGCCAAGTCCTGCAAGAAGGTGTTGCGGAGGGCACGGTTTGACCACATCAGCCGAATAGGGAACAAACTTGCTTCATACCCAGCAGGTAGTAAGGCTTTTTGGTCCCTGGCTAAGTCGGTCGAATCGAACTTCTGCCGCCCCTCACTACCACCACTGCTGAGACCCGACGGGACGCTGGCCCACTCCGCTGAGGAGAAAGCGAACTTGTTTGCTTCCTTGTTTGCGCAATCTTCGCGTCTGGATCCCGGTGGCGCGAGGCTCCCTGCTTCTCCTGGTGGATGCGAGTCGAGCATGTCGAACATTCGCATTCATCAGAAGGACGTCCGTAGGGTGCTGCGTAACCTAGACGTGAACAAGGCTAGTGGCCCCGACGGGATACCGGCAATTGTTCTGAAAACTTGTGCGCCTGAGTTGTCTCCGATCTTGACACGCCTATTTCGCCTTTCGTTTGAGACTGGAAAGGTGCCGAAGGCTTGGAAGCAAGCTAACGTGCAACCCGTGCCCAAGAAGGGTAGTCGAGCTGACCCGTCGAATTATAGACCCATCTCGGTAACGTCCATACTCTGTAAGACTATGGAACGCGTGCTGAATCATAAGCTCCTGGCGTACCTAGAAGGAAATGATATCCTTAGTGACCGACAATACGGGTTCCGCCGAAATCGGTCAACTGGGGATCTTCTAGCGTATGCCATTCACATCTGGAGTGAAGCCATAGAAAAGCACGGGGAGGCACTAGCGGTCTCCCTTGACATCTCGAAGGCTTTCGACAGGGTCTGGCACGATAGCCTTATTAGTAAGCTTCCTTCCTTCGGTCTGCCCGCCGGTTTGTGTGATTGGATTGCAGATTTCCTGAGGGATCGGTCTATCCGAGTGGTCATAGATGGCTGCTCGTCTGGACTGCTGGATATTAATGCCGGGGTTCCTCAGGGGTCGGTGCTTTCGGCAACACTGTTCTTGCTGCATATTAATGATCTTCTTAAACCCGGTACCTTTGGGTATGCAGACGACAGCACTGTTGCTGAGAGATACGTGTCCGACGCACGAGCTGGTGGGTCGCAGATCCGGTCTCTTCGGGAGGCTATGGTTGAGCGCTTGAATGTGTCCTTACAGGCTGTCTCTGAATGGGGCGATGCCAATCTGGTCAAGTTCAATGCTGCTAAGACCCAAGCGTGTCTATTTTCCGCCAAAAGGAGCCAATTCCACCCAGCTCCATCTTTCCGAGGTGCAACCGTGCCGATAACCGACCAACTTGAGCTTCTTGGGGTTACATTAACATCTACTCTCAATTTTGGCCCTTACATAGAGGCAAAAGCTCAAGTGGCTGCAAAGAAGTTGGGGATCCTATCAAAGGTGAGACGGTACTTCACGCCGGAACAGCTGCTCAAACTCTATCAAGCGCAAGTTCGATCGTGTATGGAATACTGCTCTCATCTTTGGGACGGATCTGCGAGATACCAGCTTGATGCCCTTGAGTCAATTGAGAAACGAGCCAAGAGGATAATTGGCAATGAGAGGCTCGTCGCGACGAAGCTCCAAAGTCTTGAGCATCGACGACGAGTTGCTAGCCTGTCGGTTTTCTACCGGTTGCATTTTGGGGAATGTGCGACGGAATTGCATAATTTAATTCCGCCAAGCCCGTTCCATCATCGGACCACAAGACGAACGGCGATGCGCCACCGGTACATGGTGGACATCCCACCCACACGCACAAAACGTTTTGGGAACACATTCATAATGCGTACAGCTAAGGAGTGGAATTCCCTGCCGGAGTCTGTGTTTCCCGATAGCTACAACCTGGGAGTCTTTAAGTCAAGAGTGAATAGGTTGCTTCTAGGCAGGCGTGCTCCATCTTCGACCACATCATCGCTTACCATCAGGTGAGATGGTGGTCAAGCGCGTGCCTATTATTAGTTAAAAAAAAAAAAAAAAGATGAAAATACATGCACACATTACATTTCTGCGTCACTTACACTATTACACATAACTTGATTTGAATGTACGTTGGACGATAGTTTCTGAGCGGGTTAACATTAGTTATTTTTATCTATGACATTAGTATACGACTTTGGTACTGGGTGATATTTGCGGTGGTTGTATAGTTTCCACTTTGATACTCGGTAAGGCTGTCGCACTTGCCATTACTTCTTTCTTTAACCATTTTCGTATGCCTTTGATACACCTTTGTTTCCCTGCATAGATTAATAAGGGATTAAATATAATGACCACCATAAAATGCTTTGATACCCTTAGTTCTTTTACCAAAAATATGTATTTGACACCAGAAAAATGAAGTCTAAAATTACAATAGTAATAGCTATTTTAGTCACGACTGCACCTCAAATCGTATTCGAACACCAAATGTAGTAAATGATCACCAAATCTTAGCGAGCAAATTAATGCGCTATTTTTGCCTAAATAAACTACTGTGATTGCCATAAAATGTAGGCTTGGGGTACAAACTGGATAAAATAGGTTAGGTTAGGTTAGAATATTGTGAATAACCGCGCGCGAGCCGAGCGAGCGATGCGAGCGGTGCCGCGGTAGCGGCCGGCGAGCGCTACTTCTCGAATATTTTTTTGGAAAAAGTTATTTATTTCACACTTTTTTAACTCCAAACACCAAACAATAGCTGCCAATAAAAATGAAAGAAAGCTTATAAATTAAAATAAAGCTTTATATTTACTTAAAAGTTTTGGATTAATAATGATTTGTTTGACATTAGTTTGCTTAAACAGGATAGCAAGATGTAAAAACTTTGATTTTAATTTTACATTAAAATGCTGGTATGATTTTGGTGATCATTTACTACTTTTGGGTTAACAATGATTTATTTGGAGTCATTTTACTTAAATAGGATAGCGAGACGTTAAAATTTTGGTTACAATTTTAAATTAAAATGAGTGTTTAATTTTGGTGATCATTTACTATTTTTGTCTCCTAAATCACTAACTATATCTGGTGGTAAGTTAAACATAAGCCGATTAATAACATGGCCACTAGTACTGTGGTCACTATCATAACGATGCCAATAATATTCAATTTGTTATCCACTTGAGCCACATTTACTGAGTTTTCCTTGATAATGACGTTTTCCTTTGTCTGATTGGAACCTATTTTTTTATTTAATGTACGTAGCTTCGCAACAAGTATTAGTTCGGTGTATGAGCTCAGACGCTAAGTGCTTATATGCAATATAATTAACCTTAATTAAGAAAATGCTAATTTAACGATATTTTAATGGTCTTTTGCTTACACGTCCTGTTCGCGTTGTATATGTATTGTTACAGGGTTTGCTCGTTTGGAAAGTTACTTTTTTCTGTACTTTTTCGCCTATTTTTACATCTGTTTTATCCACTACTTGTTCATCGATTTTTTCTGATGGTGATTCGTTATCTGCTAATATGTATGCTGGTTTTAAACGGTCTACAGACACATTTGCTTGTCGGTCTGGCAATTGTATGCGGTATACTTTATCATTTCTACTGATGACACGGTAAGGTCCATCGTAAGGACGTTGTAATGGCTTCCGTACTGCGTCATTTCTAATGAACACGTAATTACTAGTGCTTAAATCTTTGTGTACAAAAATCTTGTGGGGTGACTTGCTTTCTCTGGCGGATGGTTTTAATCCATCAATCACATCCTTTATTTTGTTTATAAAGCTGTTGTCATCGTACGACTTCACGTTGCTAGTGTCATAAAAATCGCCAGAATAAGGCTATCCATTTCAATTTCAACACTACATTGTTATTTCCATTTGACTCGCGTTGCAATTTTGCTAGCTCGGCGTCCGTTTCCTGCGCAGTGGCAAGTGCTGCGAAATCGAGCGTCGTGGGACACGATATTGTTGCTATTCTAGATAATGTATCTGCAACTATGTTATCGTTACCACTTATATGCCTTATATCTGTACTGAATTCGCTAATGAAAATAATTTGTCTAGCTCTTCGTGACGTTTTCCTATTTGTGCCTGTTTTGTCAAATTCAAACGATAAGGGCTTATGATCTGTAAATATAATTAACTCTTGACCTTCTACCATGTTGCGAAAGTGAATTATAGCCAAATATATTCCTAATAGTTCTCTGTCATAAGTACTATACTTCATTTGAGCCTCTGTTAACTTTTCAGAGTAGTATCCTAAGGGTTTCCACTTTTTATCAATGTTTTGCTGTAATACGGCACCTATACAAGTGTCTGACGCGTCGGTCATCAATGCTAAAGGGGTACCTGTCGTTGGATACGATAACAAGACTGCATTCTTTAAGTCTTCTTTGCATTGCTCGAAATTGCGTTCGGCTACTTTTGTTCAGTTAATTTTAGTTTTATCTTTCCGTTTCGAATTTCCCAAATATTTGTTTAATTCTGTCTGATGATCAGCTGAGTGAGGTATACTTGCTCTATAAAAATTTAACATTCCTAAAAATCTTCTAAGTTCCTCAGTAGTTTCCGGTTTAGGATAATTTAAAATTGCTTTTACTTTATCTTCTAAGGGTCTAATTCCCTCTATGGATACTTCATATCCTAAAAAATCTAATTTTTGTTTACCAAAGCTGCATTTAGAGAAATTAATGGTTATGCCGTATTCGTTAAATCGTTCAAAAACTCTTTCTAAATGTTGTTTATGCTGCGTTTCATTATCCGATGCTATTATTACGTCATCAACATAATTAAATAAAAAATCTAAACCTTGTAAAACAGTATGATGCATGAATCGCTGAAATGTTTGCGCCGCGTTTCTTAAGCCAAAAGGCATGCGCATGAATTCAAATAATCCAAAAGGTGTTATGACAGCAGGTTTTTCAATGTCATTTTCCGCGACAGGTATACAATTATAAGCTCGGTTTATATCTATCTTAGTAAAAATCTTCTTGTTAGCCAAAATATAAGTAAAATCATGAAGACGGGGCACGGGGTAGCGGTCCGGTTTAGTGATCGCATTTAAACGCCTATAGTCTCCACATGGCCTAATATTGCCGTCCTTCTTGGGTACCACGTGTAGGGGACTTCCCCAAGCACTATGAGTCGGCCTACAAATTCCCAGTTCTTGCATAACCCTAAATTCATTCTTGGCTTTTACGTACCTGTCTGGTGGTAGCTGTCTCGCTCGTGCGTGCACTGGTGTACCTGTTGTCTCAATATTATGACTAACACTATGTCTAGGTGTCTGTTTGTATGAGACAGGCTTAGTTAATTCTGGGAACTTACACAACAATTCATAATAGTGGCAATTATCAGTAATGGTTTTCAGAGTGGGCTCAGTGGAACTAGAGAGATTTCCTCTCGAACTTAAATTAGTAACTTGATCGACTAGCCTTCGTCCATTCAAATCAATTATCAACTTATGATTAGCTTAGAAGTCAGCACCTAATATTGGTTGCTGTACGTCTGCTATCGTAAATAACCAACGGAATGCTCGTCTAAGATTTAAGTCCAGTTCTAAAACTTGTGTACCGTACGTATTGATCTCGGTACCGTTCGCAGCATACAACTTATAACAGGCACTATGTGCGTTATCTTTCTTAAAAACAACACTGCGAGGTAGAACAGACACATTTGCACCACTATCCACTAAAAAGTTCAAACCTGAATTCCTGTCCTTGACACATAGACGGTGATTGACGTGCGCGCGGTCTTCCGTCGCTGACTGTACCGAATCTAGTTTTCCGATGGCTTGGCGTCTGTCTTCTTCCAGTTGCACGGTTGCACACACTTATTCGCCTTGTTGCGGAATTTGAAGTGGTAGAAACATAACCAGTTGGGGTCTTCAGGTGCCATTGCGTTTCTTCCAGACCTCGAGCTGGATCTTGATCTGGATCGGGACGTCCGAGGTTTATCGTTGTGTGAGCGACTTCTGTAACCGTTCTCGATGTTGCGTAATCGGTCGCTCAATTTATTAATTTCCGCCAGTACTAAATTATCTCTGTCCAAGAAGTACCGTGTTACCCAGTTAATGGGTTGTGGAGGTCTGGTAGGCAGCCGCTCCGCGTAAAACACTGGTATTCAGCTGAATCCGGTTTGACTGGAAGCCGACCCCAATATAGTTGGGAAAAGGCTAGGCAGATGATGACTAAATTATCTCTGTCCGATGGGCCTGGTTTTTCTTTTACGCAAGCAACACTGTATATCGGTGTCATCGTTTCAGCGACCTTGTCTGCAATGGATGCCAATTTTTCCATGTTTTCCTCGTCAGTAACTGCTAAAACACCACGTACTGATGGTGGTAAATAATTTTTCCACATTACCTTCAGTGTGTCCTCAGTTACTTTTCCTCTGGCTAGGTCCCGCATTTTTCGAAGGAGGTGCGATGGTTGTTGATCGCCTAACTCCATTTCCCCAATTAGCTTCTTGATTTGTCGTTCCGCTGACTCTTTGTATACCGAAATTAATTTTTGCTTCAAGGTCTCATACTTCTTTTCTTTGGGCGGATCTAGTAGGATATCCGCGACTTGTTCCGTGACCTCGAGGTTCAATTTGGATAAGATAATCCGATACTTGGAATCGTCGGACATCTTCTGAGGGTTAATTATCGCCTCTGCTTTGGTGAACCACAATTCCGGTGCCCTAGGCCAAAAATCTTCGATCTTGTCGGTTATGGAGACAGGTGAGAGAAAATATTCGTCGGCACTCGTTTTTCCTTCCATTTTGCTTGGTTATACGAGAGTTTATACACTATAGAACACGTTGAGTTGAGTTGCCCGTTCTCGATCACGTAAACACAGTTTATTTCACTCCACGCTGGTAAATCACGTCGGGGTCACCAATTTTGTATGATGCGTGTATTTGTTGAGGTGTGTATACGGAGAGAAATCAAATGCGGAAGATTTATTTAATTGATGTTTATTCACTCATAACATATTTCGTGGAAGTACTTAGTTGGTATTAATATGCGCGTCTATAGGTCGCGATGGTACTGGGCGAACTAAGGGTTCGCGGGGCACTGCACGTGATTGCGAATACGGAATCACTGTGTCAGCGTTCCTACACATTCATCGAGAACGTTGATATGGGATCGACCACGAGTACGCTCTGCTTTTGCGCGAAAATCTTTTGCAATTCTTGGGCCCTACCTGTACACAAAATTCTACTCTCAAAATAAAACTATATTGGTGCTTACTTATAGACGTTTTAAGAAGGCTATATTTAAATGGCTACATCCCAAAAATTATAATTTAACCGAAGATCATGAAATAATTTGCCAAAAATATAATAAATAAAAATGTGAAAAACTAACCACTTACTCTACACACTACACACTCCACAAATACACATATTCACACAGAAACACCCCTTTTCGACCACCCATTCTTTTAATTTTAATAAATAATATCTCGGTTAAGTACTAGATAGTTGTTTTTTTTTGTGTTGTTCAATTATTAGTTTCATCAATAAATAAAATATTGTTGCCTTACTTGGGAAGGGACTGGACTCTTCACGAAAATAATATCTAACTCGCTTATAGTACCGTTTACACACACATAGACATGATTGATTTTAATTAAGAAGCTGGAATGCCTTGGTGTTAGGGACCTTCAGTTGAAACTTTTACAAGATTACCTGACTGGCCGGACACAATGTGTTCAAATAGGTAATATCATAAGCGATGAAATCCCAGTGACTTTCGGAGTTCCCCAAGGAAGTATCCTGGGTCCGACACTCTTCCTTGTGTACATAAACGACCTTTGTCAGATGCAAATTCCTAATGCAAAGATCATTACCTTTGCAGATGACACAGCCTTGCTTTTTAGTGGTAACTCCTGGGATGAGGTTTTTTCAAATGCACAGAGAGGAATGAATTCTGTAACTAAGTGGTTGTATAAGAACATCTTAACGCTAAATGTTGCAAAGACAAATTACATAACCTTTTCCATGAAAACTAACGATAAGCCTGATCCTTCATATAGTGTTATTTCTCACTCGTGCTCAAATCTGAATGACCAACACTGTACATGCCCCAATCTTACAAACTCATCATTTACAAAGTATCTAGGTGTCATCATAGATAGCAAACTAAATTTCCATCATCATATAGACCATCTCGCTGCGAGAGTACGAAAGCTAATCGTAATTTTTAAAGCTCTAAGATATGTTGCACATAAAAACGTGATCAAATCAGTATATTTTGCTCTCTGCCAATCACAACTCATTTACTGCATTACCTCCTGGGGCGGAGCGTGTGAAACACATTTTCTAAAAATTGAAAGAGCGCAAAGAGTCCTTCTTAAAGTCAGTTTATCGTTGCCATTCTATCACCCAACTTGTGATCTTTATAAAAAGTGGGAAGTATTGACGGTCCGACAGCTTTTCATCCTTTACACTGTAACCAAACAACATTCCCTGTTAAAATATGAACCTGTTAAATTAAAAAACCAGCGACGTAAGGACAGAGTTTGCACAACCACTGCATTCAATACTAGGTTTGCACATATTTTTTTCTGTTACCAGGGTCCTAACTTATATAATAAGTTAAACCGGATCCTATCAATATATTCAGTACCAAAAACTAAATGTAAATGTTTGGTTACGGAGTGGTTACAAAAGTTAGATTACAACCTTACAGAAAACCTACTTCACCAATACTGAGGTATCAATCTTACAAGTAGTAGTCACCTGGTATTGTTTGGAGTAAAAACTAACTACGGTAAAAATACACTTAACTTATTAAAAACAAATAAATAAATTATTCACTCAAATTTGTAACGTTTTTTTTTTTTTTATTTTTTACTTCCATTAAAAAGGCAACAACTTTTAACTTGGACCACCGCCTTATCTTAGGAATGCAGTGAACACGGTAAACTCTCTTCTGATTTTTGTTGACAACATCTGGTTTTTGTAATTATTTTTTTCTTCTACCCTCACGGTTGTAACATAATTAATATAATACCGAACACCGAAGGACTATTTACCGTAATAGTGTAGGCCTCTGTATCCCTCTCAACAACTTACACACACTTTTTCACGTACACTTACAATCACGCACACTCACACTCAAACACATAACCTTAGCTTTTTTTCATACTTTCTATATCATTTGATTTGATTTTAATTTTAGATTTTTTCTTTTTTTTGTGTATTTAGTAAAATTTCTGACCACAACCTTATGTGAAATCCTGTGCACAAACTGTAACCCATTAAGGAGGAGGCCTGGTGTCCTGAAACACAGGCAATAAGCTTAGCTTAGGCACCAGTCTCCCACAATATCCATAATAATTATATTGATGTACAATGTGTAAAATATTTGTATTGTGGCGAGAAAATAAACTATTTACTTACTTACTTACTTACTTACTTAATATAATATTTCATGTAAGTGACGATTGTCTGGTTGAGGAATAAAGTTCTTTAAACAGAAAGTTATGTTAGCAAAAAATCATAGGTAAACTACACTCACACAAACACACGTTACACCCACACACACAGACAAACACTCACACAAACACTAAACCCTAGACACAACACATCACAATTCACAACACACCCTAACATACATACACACACATTCTGAGGCGTTTGTTTTAGTCTTTAAGCTTAGTTAAAAAAAAAAAAATATTTAACTACCTACCCATGTTTCTCCTACTGTAATATTATATAATAGCTCCTTATATCAAAAAGTGTCATTATATCAGTACCACTCAAATGCTTCTTGTTCCTTCCGTGGGTGGGGACCTGGTGATTTGAAATACAGGCATTCCCATGCCTACCTCAAACACCAGCTTCTCACATATTCTAGACTATACACGTATCTGTATTAAAGATATAAGTAACATTGTAATTAAGATGTAAGGTCTGTTTTTTGTGAGGAGAAATAAATAAATATTATTATTGAAAGTATGATTTGAAGTATGGCGAATCAGAAGGGTTTTTATGCCGGGTTATTTTGACTAATTTCGATAAAGTGGAATATCCGATTGTCGCACCATTATTTCTGCGACTTAATATTGTTCCAATTACACTCGAAACAAAATAAAACTAAAAATGTTGACTTCAGCGCCATCTCGCGGGAAAATGGCAATGAGCAACCCGTAACATTCACCTTAAGGCTTTTATGTATTGCAATATTGTTTATCTATGGTACAATGTGTTATTGAACTGAATAAATTTATTATTATTATTATTTCATTTATTCATTCTATACACACATAATTTTACATTTTTAAATATTTCATAAAAAAATAGATTAAAAAAAAACATTTAAAAATATAAAAAATAGTAGCCCACCGGTATCGGGAACAGGGTCCAAGCTACCGGTGGTCAGGGCTCCTGAGAGAAGAACCTCCTCACTATACGCGCCGTGTTCAGGAATACAGCTTTCTGGATCAAGCCCTTGATCCAGCTGCCCAACGAGAGCCTCTTGAGATGTTGGTCGAGGCTCTTGGCAATTATGCCATTGGCCGTCACAACTATCGGCACAATGACTGCTGTGTTCACATCCCACATGTCGACAACCTCGCGAGCCAAGTCAAGATATTTCGCTTGTTTATCTTTTTCTGACTTCACGAGGTTCTCGTCATGAGGGACTGCTATATCAACAATCATTGCGCGACGCTCTAGTCGGTCTATCACCACTATATCAGGATTACTGGCAATAAAAGTCCTGTCAGTGATGATAGACCGATCCCAATACAATGTGCAACTAAAACTTTCGAGAACTGGGTCGGGCACATACCTATAGTACGGTACTTCCGATTCCACAAGATTGTATTTAAGAGCAAGTTGCTGGTGGATAATCCTGGCTACAAAGTTGTGCCTGTGCAAATAGTCTCCGTTAGCCAGACTAGAACAGCCAAAAATAATGTGGCGGATGGATTCCCTGGGCCGGTGACATGCCCGACATATGTCAACCGTACCGTCCTTCACAATGTATTTCCGGTAGTTATTAGTCATCATAACTTCATCCATAATTGCACAGACAAAACCTTCAGTTTCCCCGAAGAGGTCACCAAAACGAAGCCAGGCTACGGACGCTAAGAAGCCCACATCGGGCCCATGTAGGACCCGATAAAAGCTCTGTGAAGCTCCTTACTCTGCCATACCTCCCTGCGGTCGTTAGTATCTAATACCACAGGTTTGCGTCAGTTCTCGTTAGCCAAGGAGAGCGCGGTAAGGCCTTTGTCCACCGCTACAACATCTCGATGCATACCCACGTCGGCCTCTAGGAAGTATTCCCTAAGGCTGCATACCTCGCGGTTGTGCAGGTTCTTAGCATTTAAGAAGCCACGACCCCCGCACTTCACACACATACAGCCTCATCACCGATGACCGTGGGTGATGCATCCGATTTGCGGTAAGCAGTGAACGTACCCTCCTATCCAGGGCGTCAAGTTCCGTCTGAGTCCATTTGAGTATGCCGAAAGAATACATCAAAACCGGCATGACCCAACCGTTGAAGGTGCGCACCTTGTTTCCGCCTGATAAAAGACTGTTAAGTACTTTGTTCAGGCGGCCAAAGAAGCGCTCCTTCAACGATTGTTTCATGTCAGTAGCACTGATGCCTAACGCTTCCGACATACCCAAATACTTGTAAGTTTCGGTTGAGGAGAGGGACCTAAGGTCTATGGAATCCGAGGGTTGTGTTGCCACGGATTCCATAATCTCCCCTCGCTTTACATGCATGACCGCACATTTGTCCAAACCAAATTACATCCTGATGGCGCCACTGAAGGTTTCTGTTACCTTCAGTAGCTTCATCAGTTGCAAGTTGTTAGGAGCAAAGAGTTTCAAGTCATCCATGTAAAGGAGGTGCGATATGACCTGACCACCTCTTCTCAACCGGTAGCCTTGGCCCGAACCCTCCATCAATGTACTGAGAGGATTGAGGGCCAGACAAAACCACAGTGGACTCAGGCTGTCACCCTGAAATATGCCACGCTCGATCCTTATCGGTTCGCTGTTTGCCTGGGTCTGTCGACACCCTGGATAGTGAAGAACCGTCCTCCACTGCCCCATACACGACATCAGGAAGGTGCATAAAACTGCATCAACTTTGTACAGCTCCAGCACCCTCATGAGCCACGTATGTGGCACCGAGTCATAGGCCTTCTTATAATCTATCCAGCATGTCAACAGATCTCTTCGGGAACGTTGAACCTGTTGGCTAATGGCTATGTCGATGAGGAGCAGCTCCTTAGTACCGCGGGACCCGTTCCTACATCCATTCTGAGAAGAAGACATTATTGAATTACTATCAATATGATGGTTAATCTTTCCTCTCAAAATGGATGTAAGAACTTTATAGACCGTCGGTAAACACGTGATCGGTCTATAATTTTTAGGCTCCGCGGTACTACATGATTTATGGAGCAGATGGGTTATTCCTGTAGTTAGGAACTGGGGAAGCGACCCTGACTCTAACGCACACTGGAATTGAGATGCCAAGCGAGCGTGCGATCTTTTGAACCATTTAATCCAAAAGTTGTGCAGCCCGTCCGGTCCCGGAGATTTCCAGTTAGGCAACGGACGGACTGCACGAGCTACGTCTTGGGGGCTGATGTTAATTGCCCCCATTTCTGGTATCGGATCGCACGCGCGCTCGACCTCCCGAGTCCAATCGCCCTCGGTATGACTGACAGGCACCGACCAGATGCTGCGCCAAAATGAACACATGGCATCATCATCCGGTAGGCGCGTATCAGTCACATCTTGGTTTGGTCGCTCCCAAGTCCTATAAACCCACCTCTCATTGCTTTGGAATGTGCGATTCTGAGTGTATCGCTCCACTCGCCGCTTGTACCGACGTATACGGTTTGCCCATGCATAGACTTTCTGCTTCAGGAAATCGATACGCTCTGTGACGCGGGTCAGATAATCCTGAGGACTAATATCAGTCCCCGAGAACGCCCGCCTCACAAAGCGCATCACTCTGCGGCGAGTGTTGCCCTCCCTGAAGCAGATTAGTTTGCCGATGAGTGCTCTAGCCTCACCGATACGACGCTCGATCCTGCACTGCCAAGCTGGTACAGCTGGTCGTGTAACTCTGTCACTACTAGGAAATTTGACATGAGCTACACGACATGCTGCTGCAGCCGCACAGTACAAGATCGAGTGGGTATCGGCAAGGTCTTCGCTGCTGTCAAAATAACTTGTTAGCTGCGAATCTAGAGCACACACCAGCGCCCTATTTTTATTATGCATGGGCAAATGAGGTAGACGAGGTCTAAGCCCAGGCGGTGTAGAGCGATACTCTCGGAAGGCATCCTCCAAAGCGCTCCTCAATCGCTCATTGCATTGGGTACTCACGGATGTGGCCCCGTCATCATCATCTTCACCGACGTGGTTGAGTCGCGTTGAAACACTTGCACTGGGTTGTATTTGCACCGCGGCCGGTGGCGAAGTAGGTGAGACGCGGCTGCTCCGTGATTCCAGACGCAGTCTATCAAGTACGGCGTCATCCAACATACGGTTACGCTGGATAACCCGCACCTGATCCGATAATCGTTGGGCTGAAACGTTTATCGGATCAGCGGACGGCTGGCTCAAGTACCTGAAACAGAGAGAGCATCCGACCACGGTACGCAGTCAGGTTAGTTCCCCCCTCTGTAGCCCCAAAGTATGAGCGTATCACATTCTCGTTTATCGATTGCGACCATGTCATACGCTGCACACTTCCACCGGTAGCGGGGACCCTGTCAGAGGCCGGTGGGCCTCGAAGTCCTAAGCTGGCCGGTGGTCGGCCTCGTCCGCGCCGACGCGCGGGTGGTGGTGTCGTCGGCGGCGAGAAGTATTCGTCGCTCGAACTCGACGCAACTGCAGCTACCAGAATCCCTGGACTCGCGGCTGGCGCAGGTCCCAGTGGCTGCGAGGCGGAGCTGAGCGACGAACCCGAAGATGTTGGTCGTGCGTTTTGTTTTTTGCTCGGCGTCTTGTCAGCATTTCACATTTTGCTGTCGGTCCAAAAAGCGGTAATTGATGTTGTCTTTGATTTTATTGTTTTGTTCCTGGTTTGATTGTTGTACTACGTATATTTGCCATTTTAATGGTAATGATTTAATAAATTATATTGAAAATTGCGGATTCAGAAAAAAATTATGACGTCCCAGTTGACAGCCGAGCCACAGATCGGATTATTATTATTATTATATGCGGAAAGATCACAGAAAGAAACTACCAAATACTGCAAGCCATATACAGAGTTGATATGACAGAGAGGTATTAAATTACACGACGTATACTTTACGTGTTTAGTTTAATTCGATACGGTATAAAAATAAAAAGCGCCAGAAATGAGTTTTTTTTTTTAACAAATAAATAGCTTACAAATCCGAATAAAACGCAACCACCCTTTGTAAATAAATTAGACTGACCGTAGATACCTAGGTAACACAGTGGCAAAGTCGCGCGCGCGCCGGAGCGCGGTGTGTGTTATCTCGTGTCGAGGTGGGCGGCCGGCAGCTTAGGCCTCCGCTCTCGCTGGCTTTTATGTAAGGTAAGGTTTTGAAGTACGCGCACAAAAACAAACACACAATTTTTTTAAATTCTCGATGTGTCCTCCATTCACATTAATGCGCAAATTATACCGACGGAGGATGTTGTTATTTATTTTTCTAATTAAATCACTGTCCTTCGCCAAGCACTTTAACTTGTGGGCAATTGCGGCTGTCACCGTATCTTTCTTTCTTTCTTCGCAGAGCTAAATTCATTAATTCACTAGCATTCGCCGTAAATTAAAATCATGTCAGTGTATTCTGACGCCGTGTAAGTTACACGAGGCATTGTTGAACACTTTAATCACTTTAATTTAGGGAATCGCTTGTCTTGGTATGGTCATGTAAAGAGGAGGGATGAAACGCATATAACTAGAAGAGTTATGAACATAAATGTGGATGGATGGAGAGGGAGAGGAAGGCCAAAGAAAAGATGGATGGATTGTGTGAGGAGCGATATGAAAGAAAAGGGAGTTAGTGATAGAGTGACGACTGATTGAACAGAATGGAAGAATAAAACGTGTTGCGCCGACCCCAAGTAACATGGGATAAGGGCAGGAAGATGATGATGATTTAGGCAGTTTAAAGGAAAACCCCTCTGTCGTATAACTTTGTATAATAAGGCAACTCCCTTGTATGATGGAATGTATTATTTATTTATTAACCGATTTCCAAAAAAGGAGGAGGTTCTCAATTCGGCGAAGGTTCTCAATTTTTATGTATGTACACCGATTACTCCGAGGTTTCTCATCCGATTTGTGTCCTGTAATTTGATTCAGTTTGGTTCAGTACTTTTTATTTTCTGAGCATATTTGCTTGTTTCAATTTTTGCATACATGAAGACGTCGTCCAAGTATCACCACATAAAAGTGAAAAATAAAAAACTTTTGTACAAAAAAATATAACCGACTCCCAAAAAAACACTACATAGTATTAAGTAGCCTTAATTTTGGAAGTTGGTGTTAAAAACCGAAGACACAAAAACAAAAACACCGATTTCCGAAATTAAGGTTAATTTATACTTTGTAGTGTTTTTGTTTTTTGGAAGTCGGTTATTAAAAAAGCTTTTTATTTAGTACATGGAGGACTTACAGCCAATAAAGACAAACAAAATAGGAAACCGTGGTCACCAGTAAGCCAATAACAAATCCTCACGTATAGGAATATAATGTAAATTATGGTGTGAGCACAATATAAAAACACACCACTTAAATTAAACTAAGAATTATTTAGAACATATTAATACTTGCTACTTAAAGGATTTGAGGTTTAAGCACCTTCTCGCTGAATTCAAACTGATTGTGAATGGATCCAAATCATATTACTTGCAAATGTCAATGAAATTACTGCTTGCGCGCACAATATAATGGTTCGGCGTTTGATTATACGTTACAGATCTCGCTGTACAGGCACCTACGTTTGGCGTCAACGCAGCCGGTGCGGCGGCCGCCCACGCCCGAGCTGGTGCGTCAGTCGCGTCTGCGCGAGAGGCCGAAGAAGATGCACTTCGATGAGGAGACGCTGCAGGCGCTCCGTGCGCAGTCAACGTACTCCCGGCAAGGCACACATACCAGGCGTTCCAGGCAATCGACACTTTCGACCCATTCCAGGCAATCAACGCAGTCTCGGCCTTCTATGTACTCGTCACAATCCAGGCCATCCGCGTACTCGACACAGTCCGTGCCTTCTGCGTATTCCACACAGTTCAGGCCTTCTGCGTATTCCACACAGTCCAGGCCTTCTGCGTATTCCACACAGTCCAGGCCTTCTGTGTATTCCACACAGTCCAGGTCTTCTGCGTATTCTACACAGTCCAGGCCCTCTGCGTATTCAACTCAGTCCCGGCTTTCCACGTATTCCAAGCACTCCAGGCGCTCTACCTACTCCCCGCATTCCAGACAGCAGTCTGCGCAGGCGCGAAAGGACACATAGGTATCAGTAGTGATTCAAATTTATGAGTTTATCTGTTACCGGCAATCCGTATAATTCAGGTATTCTATAGAATACCTGGGGCGTCTAGGCAATGTATGAAATATAATGAACATTATTGTCGGTTTTATATATTATACTTTACCTAGGTAATGTTTACAATTTACTTCCTAGGGATTGTATAGAATACCTGCTGGTGCACCGGCACTGTGCAAAATAAATATTTTTTGTCAATCAACGAGTATACTGTCGCAACCAACTAGCTTCATCAGCCGTTTGATTAGCAGCCTAAGTGGCATGCCGCGCATTTAATTGAACAGCAAGGCAAATGATTTAATTCGATATCGTTTAATAGCTCACTTAGCCAAGTCATTTGGGAACTTAGGGCACAGGGAACTTGAGGGCACTCCGACACGGATAGGTTAGGTTTGAGTGAGACGGCGTGAGCTATGTGAGCGAGCGCACCAAGTCCGTTCCGTTCCGTCATTACTCGTGTAAGATTCCGGGGTTGCGGAATTTGTTCAAAAGAGTTACCGCGGCCCTGGAACACGAGTCAGTAAGAGTCTGGTTTCCGTGATAAGTAGATCTTCCAAAAGATGAACATGATGGTGATGATGATGTTGATGATGATGATGATTGATGATGATGATGACTCGGACAGGTTAGGTTAGGTAAGGACTTAGGATCACGTTGAGTGGCATAGGGAGGATATCTTCTCCCCCTCCATAATTCAGGTTTATGATGTCTGGTTTCCGTGATAAGTAGATCTTCCCAAAAATAATGAACATGATGTTGATGTTGATGATGGTGATGATGATGATGAATGATGGTGATGATGATGATGATGATGATAATGAATGATGGTGATAATGAAGATGACGGGACTTGGGGTACCCGACTCGGATATCAGATCTTAAGTTTTGCCCGTTTCGGTTATTCGTCGGATCTTAAAACCGAATGCACATGTGAACTCATTCATATAAATTATAATCAGTTCCGGCTTAGATATTTATGTCGTCGTGTGAACCTACTGCCGCCCCACACGTCTTGCCTTTCCCAGCTATCGTCTTTTACACACATTGCCGGTTGCATATTAGGTATTATATACAATACCTAGGCAAAGTATGAAATGAATAATATTTCATACATTACCTGAATGTTTTGGGCATTCTATACAATGCCTAGGTATTCTATAGAATACCGGATTAAACAGATTGCCGGTAACATCTATTTCAAACGATTGATGTAGCCAAAGAGCACTTAAATTTCGGCAGTTAGCCGGGCTGCGCTGAGCGCCAGGTCGGGTACATTAAGGGTGCTCTCTCGAAAAGGCTTAAAAATAGCGTGCAGATGAAGCAGTTTTTCGTCGGTATTTACTGAAAAATTATTTCTAAAAAAAAATAGGTAGTAATCTACATGATATTGCACGTAACTTGGTTTAGCCAGAATTTATGTATTGGTATCACATAATAGGAAAAAGAATCACCAAATCAACTCCAAATCGTTGAGATGAAACCATTTTACTCCTTCATTTATTAACAAAAGACAAAAAAAAAAATATCTACTGCTGTTCAATACAAACGAAAATAACTTGGTTTTCTTACTTTTAAAAAATATGTATTTGTTTTATTATAAAAAATTAAAAACAAGGGTAGCAGAGTGGCGCGCCGAGATGTAGTTAGCTCCGTTTGTATGCACAAGGTCATTGGCAAATATACAAGCCTTAAGTGGGCCGCCTCGTAAGACGACTACCATGGCACCGTGTATAGTATATGATCTCGTTTAAATTTAATTTGTTTAATATCTTTATAAATATAATTTTACAATCTTTGATGAAACATTATATTTAATACAAACTATCAATAAGCGTTTTATTTTCGAAAACACTTTGCAATGGATTAGTTGTATACGACTAAGTTAAAACTTGGTCTTTAGGGAAGTTTCGAGCAACTTCTGAAGTAGAGGAGCTTAGATTAAAGTATGGTATTACTTTAATCTAAGCTCCTCTACTTCTACTCCTCTACTTTTAATACCTAGTAAACCCTTCTTCTTGTTCATCACTAGCCATATTGTTCTAGCAACGATTAAACTAGATGACAATGACTTACATTGACTGACACTGCCACCCTTACAAAACGTCATTATTTTGTATAGTACAACAAATCATAATTGATTTATATTTATTTGTTATAATCAAAGTTTTTTAGAATTGTAATTTCAGTATAAGTAATAATGGCACATGAGAGTGATATGAGGTCGTTGAGCATGTTGTCCGTGAAGACAGAGGACAGCGTCACGGCGGCGGCGCGCGCGCGCTGGCGCAACGCCGCCCTGCACGAGCGCTGCAGCACGGCCGATATGGAGAAGATTAAGGAAGCCTTCCAAGAAGCATACCAGCACAAAATGACACAGATACAGTTTAGAGGCATTCTGAAGTCTTTGCTGGACGTGGACTACGACGATGAAGATTATAATATACTTTTTATGAAAGTAGGTGTCTATACAGGTGTGTTGAATAATGCCCATAGAGATCTGGTGGAAGGGAAACGATGTACAGTCAATGACAGATACGACTATGATTATGCAGCGTAATCTCTTCATAACTTATATCCCTGTGGTGACGTTATGTAGGTAACGAATGAGATGGGACTCGGGATGATCTGTGAAATTATATCAAAGTAGACATAACGAGTGATGTTCCACGCTGAGGTCGTTCCGCCTCAGAACCCGTAGGTTACAACGATACGCACTGTGAACGAAATGTTGTCGATTGCTTGATCAGGTGAATACCAGCCGCACTGGCGAGGTCGACTGGGAGGAGGTTGTGTCCCACCTGATCCTGGGCTACTTCGGCGAAGACGCGGAAAATCAGCGGGAGTCCCTGCAGCCGCCCATCATGGGCCTGCCGGTCGTCATACGCTCACAACACAGGCATCCAATATCCAGAATAACATTTAGTCCGGATGTCGACAAGGTTCTAAATTATTAAACCAAGCCCCATTTTTTTATGTTAGTAGGCAAACGTTTTTGACCACTATATCTCTCTTGTTGGTAAGCGATGATGTGGTCGAACATGGAGCACACATTGCCGATGATCCTCTTGGCTCTTTTTTCAATTGACTCAAGGGCATCAAGCTGGTATCTGGCAGATTCGTCCTAAAGATGAGAGCAGTACTCCATACCCGATCGAACTTGCGCTTGATAGAGTTTGAGCAGCTTTTCTGGACTTCTGGCGTGAAGAACTCTCACATTTGCTAGGCTCCCTAACTTTCTGGCAGCCATTTAAGCCTTTGCCTCTATGAAAGGGCCAAAATTAAGGGTAGATGTTAACGGTATACCAAGAAGCTCAAGTCGGTCGGTTATCGGCATGGCTACACCTCGGAAAGATGGAGCTGGCTGGATTGGCTCCTTGGAAGTTTTCTAGCGAACTTTTGATATAGCTTTGCTGCCTATTTTAAAGTGGGTAATCTTCATTGATGTTATGGTCTGCTTGACTCTTGCCAAATAAACCACACATAATAATAATAATAAAGCCCTTTATTCAGACCAACTTAGTATCTATTTACAAATAATTAAGAACTATGAAAATGTGTTTACACATTTTTGTAGCTAAACTAATCTTAATATATTCTAATACTTAATTATTTTTTGTAGGTCTGTATGCCAATCGGCAAAGGCCTCCTCCAACCTTTTCCACTCCTGTCTATCTTGGGCCACTTTATTCCAAGTTACTCCTGCTACTTGCCTAATGTTATCATCCCACCTTTTCTGTGGTCTACCCCTTTTCCTTTTCCCTTCTCTAGGGTACCAGTGTGTCACAATTTTACTCCATTTCTCTTGTCCTCTTATCATGTGTCCTGCCCATTACCATTTGAGTCTTCTAATTTTGGATGTTATGTCCATGACCTTCATCTTTTTCCTGATGACATGGTTTTTTATCCGGTCTGACTCCATCAGCCAAGTGTTAGATTGGCCCCCATTGATGCGGCCTCCGTCACACTCTTTGGCTGTGAAGGGCTACCATTGTGCTGTTCTGTTAAATTTAATAGTAGCATTACCTGCCACTATTAATTTAGTAGTACAGGCAGTACCTGCCCTAAATATATAATTGAGTTGTGACCATTCTATAACTGTATGACACAGAATCGCAGGACGGATCCAATGCAAGGCACGTACATAACGGTGAGCCGCGACGGCATGATCAACTGGTGGTCACTCGACATGAAGCTGCTGAGGACTGCATTCTCCTCAAGCCGTAAGTACCATTTTTGTTAACTTCACTTTAATGTTTACTACATGGACAAGCAGTAATAGTGCCTGCTGCGGCAAGAGGGCGGGAGTAAGCTAAGTAACGATTGCATTTACTTCAGGTGGTCCTTCAAGCTTCCTTCTGATTATAAGCTATAGCCACCTTTTGCTAACCACATTGTTAAAGTATTGGTCTATTGCTCTTCACAATACAGAACATGGATCGTGCTGAGTTCTTTTCCAATGTAACCAGTATTTTCTGGCGTGCTGATTGACGAATTAGTCCTAATATTGTAAAACGGTGCTTCTGACGGCCACAGCCCACCTGAAGGTCCGCACCACGTGGGTGACGGACATGGTGTGCATGCCGGACGTGAACATCATCGTCACCAGCTCCACGGAGCGGGACCTGCGCTTCTACGACTGCACCGCCAAGACCTTCACCTTGAAAATCGTCATCACCAGCTGGGAGTACATGGTAAGAAAATGCGTTGTTTTTATTTAATCCTTTACTTTTAATTACGATTAAAACTTCCCATGTGTTCTATTAACAAGTCAATTTCACAGATTTGCACGATGCACTATCATTTTGGAACAGATTTGAAGGAGCAGTGCATTCTAATCTGTGGTGACGTGGGGGGCAATATCAGACTACTGCTGTTCTCTCCGGTTCTGCGCGGCCCCTTCCAGAACGAGCCCGGACGTGTCACGCAGACAATACGACATGTGGATCTGCAGAAACGGGTGATCAGCTTATTTATATGGCCATAAATAGCATTGAATGGCAGGCAATGGTTTGATCTTTTACATTCCAGTATTATATCAAAATGTAAACAATGAGGAAGGGCAAAGTACATTTCGTAAAATTATTCGTCATGAGTTCTGGCTTTACCAGTTTTCCCTTTTTCGTGTGCTCACATTGAAAAAATCACCTACGATTGCAGCCTTACATGCTCCCAAAGCTGCATCTGGTGGAGTTGAATCACTTGCATGGGGAGTGGGTGCGGCAGGTGTCGTACTACAAGTCCCTGAGCTGCGTGATCTCCTGCGCCACCTGCTACGACTCACTGCTCATCCGCGACATACATGGCTCCAAGACACATAACATGTTCAGAGTTGAGAAGGTGAGGTTTTGGGGCACTGAACTGCCCTGTATGTGATGACGACAGCACCCTCATACTTCAATTATTCGCTTGATACTTAGTACTTCCTCGGAAGAGCTCCTTCGAAGAGACCTCAGCTCTCCCTCTCCTTTCCTCCTTTTCTCTTTTGAAAAGTGTAACATCATGCATCACTGTGTTTATTTATATCGCAGCCTTGGATCGTCGATTCATCGTTATCATAGAAGCCATAATTTTTCAGGGTATCCAATGCTTTGCATTTGATGAGGAGACACACGTGGTGGTGACTGGAGGTCCCGACTGCATCGTCCGGGCGTGGAACGCGTTCGTGCCATCCAAGGCCAGCGCTATATTCATTGGTCACCATGCCGGTATCACCTGCATCGTGTTGCAGAATAAAGGACAGACCATCTACTCGTTATCTAGAGATAGAACTATCAAAGTGTGGGATGTGCAAAGCCAAACGTGCATTCAAGTAAGGGTGTTCATTCAGTTGATTCATTCGTTTCCTACCAAGAGTTTTAATAATGATAGGATAAAATCACGTTCGATATTATTGTGATCTACCTAGGTACTCTCTTTTTCTACTAAACTGCTTTCTCATCCGTGTTCTATGGTAGTCCTACATCGACATCCCAGCCATAGTGGGCGAGCGCACACCCATCTCTGCCGTGTACAACCCTGCCACCCGCGAGTTCATCCTGGCCTGCATGAAGATAGCCACTGTGGTGCTGGACGAACAGCTGAACCCACTCCACACCGATGGCTTCACACACTCTCGAGCTGTCTCCCAGATCCTCTACAACCCGCTCTTCAAGATCATCATCACTTGTGGCATGGATAGCATTATCATCAACTGGAATCCAATTACTGGTAAGTCATTCAGGTTATTAAAGTTGTTCAGAGTTTGTCCAACCCAAATTCATCATCATCTGCCTAGCCTTTTCCCAACTACATTGGGGTCGGCTTCCAGTCAAACCGGATTCAGCTGAATACCAGTGTTTGACGTGGAGCGGCTGCCGACCATACCTCCACAAATATAATAAAAAAAATAAACTAATATTACCTAAGCTCTGAGTCTAGCTCGATAGAGGCATGAGATATGGAATATTGAATTACTCTTAGATACAAAAAATCATCATCTAAATCGGTTGACAATTGGCAAAAATATCGCTAAACAAACATTTTTCATACGATCTCATGATCAGATCCCAACTTATACCTTCCATCATCAGCTCAGCAACATGAGATGATGATTACCAGGTACAAATTCTGACTTGGTGACAATGGAACCAATCTTTTATTTTATTTTATTAGGGACAACAAACAGCAGTATATAATAAAATAATCACAACAATTAGTCAACAGAAGAAGCATATACACTGCTAACGACGTTATCCACAAATTATTGTACAAAATAGCAAGCTGCAAAAAGACATTATCGACACAACTTTATCTGGTGTAAATTTATAGTTACACTAGCTGACCCGGCAAACGTTGTTTTGCCATATTAATAAACACAACATTTTCATAAAAAAATTGGTCAAGCTATTTCGGAGGTGTTCAAAAACAAACACTGTTATCCGAGATTTTGTTGCATTAGAAGATTAGAAAAAGATAGACAGCTGTTGCACGCAACTTCCTTTGAGTGTATATCGTCTATAGTAAAATGATGTCGCTAGGTAAGATCGCTAAGATAAGATATTATCATATCAGCCGAAAGACCTTCACTGCTGGACAAAGGCCTCCCCCAAGCGTCGCCACAACGACTACGACGGGCTTTTCAGCCCGATCAACCATCTGTTCTGCGAGCAATGTGCCCTGCCCACTGTCACTTTAGTTTGGCGATCCTTCGGACTATCGGTAACCTTGGTTCTTTACGAATATCATCACTCCTGATTTGATCACGCAGGGAAACTCCTAGTATTGCCCTCTCCATTGCTCTTTGAGTGACTTTAAGCCTTCTAATGAGGCCCATTGTGAGCGACCAACAACCATTGAGAGATAAGATATACGAACAGTCAACTTCTAGTATTGCTTGAGCCCTTAGAATGCAAGGCAATGGCTGTATCACCTCTTCTATTCAGAACATCGACCAACCTTAGTAATTTTTCGTAATGAGAAACGCTATAGAGCTATATAAAGTTTTTTTTTTTTTTTGTCTTGTTTTATGATGCAATCTGTCCATTTATTGACATTTAGCATCTTTTGTGTTAAGCTATTGCTTTAGAAATGCTTGGTATACACCCAGCGGTGCATCCACTTCAATCTGGTCCATTGTATGTCAGGTGTCATAGTATCACGTCTTGTGGGGTTTGTCTTTTAAGCCTCCTGAATGTCTTTGTTTTCATCAAGTTTGATGCCAGTTTATTGGGATGAGCAGTAATCCTATTCTTGTAGGCACTAACTGCTTGTGTAATTTGTTCTTTAACTTTTGGTATTCTTAAGTCCCGATGTAAGTTATCATTGGTCATATACCAAGGTGCATTAGTTATATTCCTTAGCATTTTTGATTGAAACCTTTGTAGTATGTCAATGTTTGAATTGGATGCCGTGCCCCACAGCTGAATTCCATATGTCCAGATGGGCATGATGATACACTTATAAATTCTGAGCTTATTTTCCAGGGACATCTTGGATTTTTTTGATAGTAGCCAATAGTGTTTTCTGAGTTGTAGGCTTAATGCTTTTCGCTTCGTGAATATATGTTTACGCCAGGTTAGTCGCCGGTCTAAGTACATTCCAAGGTATTTAGCTTCTTCCACTTGGGGAATGACAACGTTATTTAATCGTACAGGTGGACATGTATCTCTTCTTGTTGTGAACGTCACATGTACAGATTTAGTTTCATTTGCTTTTATTCTCCATTCTCTTAGCCAGTTCGAAATTTCATCTAAGCTTGTTTGTAGTATCTTAGACGCCTGGGCGGCATCTTCATGTACAGCTAGTGTAGCAGTGTCATCGACAAACGTGCCTAACACTACTCCTTCTGACTCGGGGAGATCAGCTGTGTAAAGAAGGTAAAGAGTGGGACTCATCACACTGCCTTGGAGGACTCCTGCCCGTATTTCGTGTAGTCCAGTTATTTCATTGCCTTGTTTGACAAAGAAGAACCTCTTTTCTAAGTAGGATTTAATAAAAATGTAGTAATTTATTGGAAGTGTTTTTTTGATTTTATATAAAAGGCCCTCGTGCCAAACTCTATCGAAAGCCTGTGATATATCTAGGAAGGCGGCCGAGCAGTACTTTTTTTCTTCATATGTTTCATGAATTTTTTCAACCAGCCGATGTATTTGTTCTATGGTACCATGACTTTGTCTAAACCCGAATTGGTGATCAGGTAACAATGAGTTTTGGTTTATTAGTGGTGTGAGTCTTTTCATGAACAATATCTCCAATAGTTTTGAAGGAATAGACAACAAGCTAATGGGCCGGTAAGACTTTACATCCCCAGGGCACTTTCCAGGCTTTGCTATCATAATTATTTGGGCTACTTTCCATGGAGAGGGTACGTAGCCCTTCAAAAGCATTGCATTTTATAAAGCGGTGAGGGAAGTACTGGCATTACTTCCCTTCAGGAAGTTCCTTCAATATTTTTGCTGAAATTAAATCATATCCAGGTGCCTTGTGTTCATTTAGTTCTTTGATAGCAGTTCTTACTTCATTTTTCGTAACTTTTTCCAGAGGCAATTCGAGTTGGTATGTTTGATGTAAATATGATGTTATTTCACTATGAAATGTTTGTGATCCTTGAGCATCGTTGGGTGTAAATACAATGGCTGTCAAAACTACTATCAGAAGCAGTTCGTGCTCTCGAAGTTTTCCATAAAATAATTATAAAAACAGTGAATTAAGTGCTAAAAAAACGTACACAGTGTAGCTAAAGTGTTTCCGCTAAAGTGTTATCGTTATCTAGTGCTAAAATTCGTTGAAATATCATAAAAATTGCAATCAAAACTTTCCCAATATCATTGTGAAAAACTTCATTAATAATAGTCAACTCCATAATATCCGTTGCTGTCATTGCCAAATAACAGCTGCTGTCAGTGTCATGTATGTCACGGGTTAGTGTTGCCATGCCACAGGGAAAAATCTCCCCCATAATGGATCAATCTCAGGAGATGCCAGGTCCACATCAAGAGCAGCCAAAAAAACACTTCACGCAGCAAGTATTCCACAAAGCTCTTTTCACCAGCAAGCCACGATCACAAAGCCTTACTTCTATACCTCCGCAAAGTACAGCTAACATAGACCTTACTGATGAAAGCAACTCAAAACCGGAAGAAAATGAAGATGGTTTTAAAGAAGTCTCTTATTCAAAGAAAAGACAGAGAAAGTCCAGAAAAACAAACTAAACTAAATAACTACTGGTTAAGCAAACCAATTGAGACGTCAAACAGCTTTTCCAACCTCGAAGAAGATGTGCTTACTCCAAATAACCAGCCGAAAGAAATAATGAAGCCTCCACCAATCTACGTTGATAAGGTCAGCAATATCCAGCCTCTTATTAAACTGCTTGATGAACATGCTAACGGCAGTTATGAAATAAAAGTTCTCCGTGATGAACAGGTAAAAATCCAACCAAAGTCTTCTGAGACATACTCACAAATTGTAAAGCAACTGGAAATCAAACAGACGGAGTTCTATACATACAAACCCAAGCAAGATAGGAGTTTCAAAGTAGTATTAAAAAACATACATCCCTCTACAGATACAAATGAAATATCAGAAGAACTTCTTAGTCTAGGTCACACATTAATAAATATTTGGAATACTAAGCAGAGAATCACTAATAACCCTTACCAGTTTTTATTGTGGAATTACATCCAAAAAGCAATAACAAGTCAATATATGAAGTTGGAAGTCTATTGCATTGCCGATGTTCCTTCGAGTCACCGCGGCCAAAACGCGAGATACCACAATGTGCTAACTGTCAACAGTATGGGCACACTAAGAGATACTGTCATAGGAAACCCAAATGCATCAAATGTGCTGGAGATCATTCCTCTTTCAGCTGCGAAAGAAAGGGAAGATCGGATAATGTAAAATGTATTCTGTGTGATGGAAGTCATCCCGCAAAGTACAAGGGTTGTGCTGTCTACTAAGAGCTCCAGAAAGTCAAATATCCACCTATGAAAACAAAGATATCTTCAAATCCCAAAGAGCCCAAACTTATATCTCACCAAAATGTACCATCCAGGAATACCCCCCTCCGTATCATATACAGTCAAGCAGCTCAAATAAATAAGAAGGAACAGGAACTCCCAAAAACTCAAACCAGCCAAACTACAAGTGAAACAGAACTAATGCTCAACATGCTAAAACAACTTATGCTGCAAATGACAACAATGAAAAATCTTCTTATTAACTTCATGTCTAAAATTACTCAAAATTCGACAAAATAAACATTGTCATATGGACTGCTAACGGCTTGTCACAACACATTCTAGAACTACAACCATTCTTAGAAATTAACAAGATACTCGTAGACATACTACTTATCTCAGAAACACATTTTACTGACAGGAGTCATTTTTTAATACCACAGTATACATTTTATCACACAATGCACCCAGATGGCAAAGCACATGGTGGATCTGCAATTCTAATAAAATCAAACATCAAGCATTTTGAAAGCAATCCTTACTGCATAGAAGAAATACAGGCCACTAATGTTACAATTGAAGACTGGATAGGACCACTGGATATATCAGCTGTTTATACCCCACCCAAACACAATATAAATTCTGACGACTACCTGAAATACATAAAAACATTGGGTTATCGATTCCTGGCTGGGGGAGACTATAACGCCAAACATACACATTGAGGATCCCGAATAATAACAACAAAAGGACGTCAACTGTATCAAGCACTTCAGATACTGAACCTTGATATAGTCTCGACAGGAGAACCAACATACTGGCCAACAGATGTGAACAAAGTACCGGATCTCATTGATTTCTGTATTATGAAAGCCATTTCTAAAAAGTATATAACTTGCACCTCAAACCAAGATCTGTCATCAGACCACTCGCCAGTATTCATCAAAGTGAACCGCAAAATACAAGAAAAACCAAAGCCTTGCGTACTACACAGCCGAAAAACAAATTAGCCACTGTTCAGACGGCTCGTTGAGTCTTCTATAAACAATAGACTCCCACTGCAAACCGAAGATGATATTGGTCAGGCAGTTGAGCATTTTAATCATTGCATACAACAATCTGCATGGGGCGCCACACCTCCATCAACATCAAAACCTTCAGATATATTGTGGTCTCAAACAGTCAGAGATTTACTGGAAGAGAAGCGCAAAGCAAGAAAACGCTGGCAAACGACGAGATACCCTGCTGACAAGAAACATCTAAACTATGTCACAGCTCGTCTTTTATTTTTAATTAGCACTCAGTGAAGATCAAAATCAAGACATGGAGGAATATACCAAAAACCTCGATGCAACAGCAAGTTCGAATTATTCTCTCTGGCGAGCAACAAAAAAGCTTAAAATACCTGTAGCAAGCCAAGCACCGATACGCAAATGTGATAACACATGGGCCAAAAGTGACTTCGAAAAAGCACAAACCTTTGCCGAACATCCAAGTAAAGTATATAAAGTTGAAATGGGAAACTCTATCCAGAAGAAAAGATTACCCCCGCAACGGGGAGAGTACAGTTAAAATTCCGTTGTCCGCACTTTGATTCCTATTCGCGTCGTTGTGCTTAGGAGTCCTGGCTAGGTTAGCCAGCGAAGCTACGCACATAAGTTTTGCTGAGCGCTCTCATCGTTCCGAGGATTTTTGCTCGTCGGGTAGCAAAGGCCTCATTTCCAGAATGAAGTCGGCGACTGATTTGTCGGTATCGAAGAAACCTCTGTACCTCTGTCTATGGGCTGTCTATGGCAACTATCATCATTATGATCATTTCAGCCAATTGCCGTTCACTGCTGATTATATGCCTCCCTAAAAGCGCCGATCATCTCGATCTTCGGTCTCGATCCGCGTCCATCCGCTGCCAGCCAGATTTTTAAATCATCAATCCATCGTGCCGCAGTGCCTTCGTTGAAAAAATCTTTTTAGGGGGTAGTGACCCGTAATTATACCTATTCCTTCTCATCCTTATTCGGAGGGTATTTCTACTTGGGTTGAGAAATCGCTTAGTTAGTCGCATGTACAGGTTTAACATTGCCATTTTTTACTACCTGTAATTTGTAGCCCTTGATCATTTGTTGTCTTGAAGTTCAGTTGATCTCTGGCAAATTCATGTACGAATCAGTGAGAAAGGTAAGAGGAGAAGTGGGTTTAGGTCCAGTAGCACCGTCTCGGAAACTTTCTTCGCGAGTTCATCTCTGCGTCTCTGACGATCTACAGTTTCCCATGATCCATTGGAGGGTGAAACCCGCAACGGATATTTTTTGGCCCTGAGCTGTTGCTTCACTGGGCATTGTACAGTTTGTAGCTATGCCAGCCAAAATCATATTTCAGCTACACACAGTTTGTTGTATACGTGTGACTTTCAACCGAGTGCCTTTGCAAAGTTTTTAGAAAATAAATATTTAAACAGAAATCATAAAATTTAATCGGATGGTATCTAACATTTCCTTCCTTTGCGTTTTCATGGAAATACTTTCCTTATTTTCCCAAAAAATTTTCAATATTATCCGTATTGATGGTCTGCTTGGTCGGTAGATTCCCCGTTCACAGAAGTAATGAATTAATGCTGAAACAACATTAGCTATCTTCTAAAATAACCTAATCATCTCTTGATTGTTGTGTATTTTTAATATTTTTTTACAATATTCGTAAAACAATGCGCATTTGAGTGGCCTTCTTATACTCGTATCATGTTCGCATTTTTTTTCTTCTCCATCGTTCCTTCACTGCTGAGGATCGAGATTTCACATGCTGCCTTTAACAGCCTTCTTTATGGCGTTGGGCCCAAAAAAGGGCATATGTTTGCATATTTGATCTTTAGTATGCTGATATTATTTTACGCTATATGAATGGTGCTATTCCTCAAACTACAAAGATAAGAAACTACTTGATGAATCAAGTTAATTTATTTCGAATCAGGAACGCAAATCGCAACAATTTAAGTTTTTAGAGGACAGTTAGACATCCAATTAACCAATCTAATTCAACTCTTTTCGCGACTCCTCTATCATGGGACTTCGCCAGCTGTTCATGGGTAATATAACGTGACTCCAGGCCCTAGGCCCGTAAATATTCATTTTTGAGCGACTCAAGTTAAGCTTAGCAAATGTAAGCGCACTCGAGATCAAACGCATAACGCCATCTAAGGAACCTGAAGTTGAATTGTCTAAATATTAGTTCGGAGTTTGTTTTATTTTCATTAATAGGAATTCATTGTTTTATTTTCATTAATAGGAATTCATTCAGAACGATGTTTTATTTATACGCTTTATTGTACACACACCAAAAGTAATAACTATATATTTTCAAGGTATCAAAATAATAACTTTTTAAGACGTTTTATAAGTACCACTAATAACTAAAAAAAACTTTTTAACAATAAAATAAAACCGACTTCCAAAAACAAAACACTACAAAGTAAATAATAACTTCAATTTCGGAAGACGGTGTTTTTGGTTTTTTCGTTTTTGAACACCGACTTCCGAAATTAAAGTTTGGTTAAAAAGTTATTTTTATTTTTCACTTTTTAGTGGAACGCAGGTACCACTAAAAGTAAAACCACAAACTCAGCGTGCCGGCGTGATGTTATGTTATGAACTGGTGTAAACAATCAACAGACATGGGATTTCAGAAATCCCGATCTATTTGCTATCATTTATTGAAGAGTTCCGTTGCCTACCTCCAAAGTTCTACATCAGATCTTCACCAAATTTAAATGGGACCAGTTCGAGAAAATACTCTTCCACAAAAAAAGAATCATCCAAATCTTTCTCCGCCTCCTTTTTGAAGAAGTCGGTTAAAAATATGTTTTGATGTAATGCTCATGCTGTCTTGAGTACTGTTTGGGTCAATAGATGTTATCAATGTATAAAATATTAGCAAAAATAAAAAAGAGAGGAAATGAATAATTTAAAAATATGTACAAAGTTCAAAAATAAATAATCATAACTGTTTGGATTCGAACCCACACCAAGTCGTTAGAAAGGCAGTCTCTTAACCGGTGGTCTATGAGTACCGATGACAAGTGATTGAAATAGCCGATCTTATTTATGTCTTGGTTTTTTGCTGCTCAGCTCCTTGAAAGTATAGCGTGATGCTAAACATTGCTAAGGTTAGACGCGTAAGTATCTGCAAAAAGTTATATTAGCTTGTAGTTTTTATATCAATTCCCCACTAAACTGTTTGGCAAAATGTGAAATATAAATTTAAATGTTATTTTAAGTGCAAAAAGCCATTTTATTCTTTTTTGACAATACTTTGGTTTAAAAATAAAGTTCAAAAGAAAAAATAATAGCTGTTGCTGGCTGGGGATCGAACCTTGTGCCTGTTGTTAAAACGGACATTTTTGAATATTTCTCTTCCTCCAAAGCACATAGCGTGATAATATATAGCCTAAAACCTTCTCGTGACCAGAACGCACACAACAAAAAAAGAATTATCGAAATCGATCCAGCCGTTCAAGCGTGATGCGATGACCAAGGGAAATAGGGATTCATTTTTATATATATAGATAATATAAAATTACAGTTAATAATAGGTTGGAGCAGGAAGACAATTACAAATTCAAGAACTACGTAGTACCGTAATATTAATAATGTCGGTACTGTTAGCACAATAGGTCGCCCAACATCTACTTGTATAACTGTTTTATGATAGGTAATGGCAGGCTGCTGTTATAGCTTGTTATCGTTATTGTATTAGAAGGTGAAATTTAAAAGAAGAAATGTATTGAAAAATGACATCCGGTTAGTCGACATCAGACTCATCTGAACCCCGTGAGTGTTAGGCGACTCACAGAGCCAACATGCATATCCTCATTGACTACAGTAGGTCTTTTAAGATATTATAGATTTCTTATTAACTTGATGAGGAAAATTATATCCACTGAACAAAATTGTTTATTATAAGTATCAACCAATCGACGCAGCGCGGTGAGCGAGCTCCCGAATTAGAACGACAGAAAGAGGCAGCGAATAAGCACTTAGAGCGAGAGTCACGCCCATGTGCTGTACGAGGGACCAGGTAGCTCAAACTATTTACCAGATTAGCACAGTCAAACTTGTTACGACAAATGTTAAAAAGCGTCATCATCTCAAGGAGAGTGCGTCTAGAGAGTAGAGTCAAATATTGTATACCAGTCTTAAGTAGAGACTGGTATGAAATATTGTTACGAAAGCATCTATAGAGCATAGCGCGGAGATATTTTCTTTGAACTTTCAGAGTACTTTTTGTAGTAGGGGTTCAATATAGGTACTGCGTACTCCAACTGTGGCTGGGTTATGGATTTGTATAGATGTAGGTAGGTAGAAGGGCGACGAAATTCCCTAGATGATCTCATTACAAATCCAAACATTTTGTAAGCGTTAATAACTATATTATCAATTAAAGCATCCAGATGGAGTTTAGAGTCCAATAAAATATCCAAATCATCATCGTAACATTGCTTAACATCAATCGGGAATTATTTTCTTTCAGATGAAATAAGAATTTTTCAAATCGGTTCCGAATTGACGGAGTTAGAAGGTAACAAACATTAAATAAAAATACAACCGAATTGAGAACCTCATCCTTTTTTTGAAATTGGTTTTTTAACCGACTTCAAAAAAGAGCAAAAACTACGCCTTCGGGCGGTAAAAAAAACAAGCCATCTGACTATCAGCAGTATACTTCCAACAAACATAATGCTCACCGTACATTGGGGAACAGGGAAGCGTAACGTCCTGATACGCGACGCGCACGTGAGGATGCTGCACGGCGAGGAGATCCCGGTGGAGATCACCGCCTCGTGCATGGACCCTGGCTACCTGCTGCTGCTGACCGGGGCCAGGAATGGCGAGCTCAAGGTTCGATAGTGTTCATTTCTAAAATAAAGCAACTAGTGAAGTGAGGAGTACTGAAATCTTATGTTTGCCGTCCTGACCTGTGACGAGAATCCTAAAAAAACTAAATGGGCGTATTCTCCAACTGACGCTGCCAGTAATTGACGTCGTGAATTGGACTTATTCTAGTAAGTGTTGGAAATGGACAACTACTAATAATTTCTTTTCCTAGGTGTGGAACTTCAATACGGGTGTATGCATAAGACAGATGTTCATTGAACACATGTGTGAAGTCACTGGTTGCTTCTGGGTGGAAGGCAGGTGAGCACATAAATGAGTAGATTGGTACCAAAACCAAACCTTAAATAGAAGTAAGCTGAAACATTGAAGTGCCCTGACAGCCTGAGTGCGCTCAGCTCATTCGCTTGCCACTAATTTTATTCTTCCTTCTCAAGTTAAAATATATCCATATGCTCTTCACTGTCATAATATTTGTATATTTATACTTTAAAATCAAATGTCTAGGATTTTGGCAACTGGTTGGAACCGCCACGTGGTGGAGTTCGAGGACACGGGCATGTCGACGACCGGCAAGAGCTGGGAGACGCGTCACACGGACGACGTGCTGGCGGCTAGCGTAAGACCCCCCCTCACGCTGGTCACCACCAGCTATAACTCGGAGATGGTGCTGTGGAAGCTGGAGACCGGCCAGCCTTACAGGTGTGCGTTACAGGGATCAGAATGTCATTGAGGCGTATATAGATTGACACTCAGTGCCGTGCCTAATCGTGACTGCTTTCTTTGTTATATTGAAATGACATGAACAATAATGAATTGTTCAGAGTATCGAAAAACGTAATCAACCTTCTTAATGTTCTCTGAACTGTTTGTTCCAGGCAGTTCTCATGCACGGAGCCGATGCTGCGCATTAAGATGGTGTACAACAAGCGCGAGCACCAGAAGTCGACACAAGTGGGCTCCAATGAGAAGACGAGGAAAGGGTCCAGTATCCGCAAACCCGGGTGAGCAAAGAAATATTTACTTCATCACTTCATAACAGATCCTTATTCAGAATCGACTACTGCAAGAACTTGTATGGTAGAACTCAGTGATAGATCATGACTCGCTGTGCTTGTAATTAACCTGAACATAATCAAAACGAAAGAACTACGATCCACCCGTCACGGCCGTCACATACATGTAGAGGCGGTGCAAGGCGGGCGACGTGGGCCACCGCCTCCAGCCTCGCGGTCCCAAGGGCCTTGCAGCTTTGGCTTTTTTCAACTCAGAAAAACTGTGGATATTAAAGCCATAAAAAAGCAACCTTTCCGTGTCTATGGCCAACATTTTTTGAGCTGTCAAAATATTAGCAGTGGCATAATAGGCACTATGATTTACTCGTACAAGCTCACTACGATCGCTCTTGCATCATAGCTTCTTTCAGTTTAGTTGTTTCTTTTTTTCCACACTCGCCCAATATTTACTATTTTTGCACAAAACGTCAAAACAAAATCAATAGTACTCATGGCGGGGTGCGATTGAGTTTGCGCATCTCACCCTCAATCGTAGAAATCAACCTCTGAAAACCACACTATTTTTAGGTAGGACTTAAAGGGCCTCGCAAAATGCCAATCTTGTCTACATCATCATCAATCTTGTCCATAGTCTTACCCCGCCACTGCATACATGTACACGGAAACAGCTGGTGCAAATTTTGAAAAAAGATCACTTGAGATACCAGAGCCTAACTGTCGACGTAGAGTTTCTCATGCCTGCCTAGTTATAACACAAGATACATGTTTTCAGAGGTGTTCGCGACGCCGTGGACTCGGTCGCGGCCATCCAGAAGGCGATAATGCGGCGCCAGTCGCCGGAGAAAGAGCCGCCGCGCGAGCGGAAGATGCGCCCACTTGCCGTGCACGCCGTGATCTTCCTGAAGACAAGGCCACAGCATATGCGCGTCGGTCAGACAATCCGTATCTTCGTAAAAAAATAGTTACGGTATATTTCTATTCAGGAACTTTTACGCAGTCTCTATTTATTTTTGCTCTAGCTTGTTTACTACTAGCGCTTGAGAACGGCTTGGTGCAGTGCTGGTCGGACCACTCGGCGGGAGGCTACCAGGGCTCGTTCCAAGCAATCCATATGGCGGGGGACTACGTGTCGGCCTTCGCCACGGATGAGAACAACGAGTTTCTCTTCACTGGCACCACGATGGGATACATCAAAGTGTGGCTCATGAGCAACTACCTCAGTAACGAGACGGTCAGTACCTGCTTGAACATTATCCGTCTTTCTAAGGAAGAGACATAACAAAAGTTTAATAGTAAATCACGTAAATAGCTACCTATACGAATAGATTTCTTTTTTCTAGAAGTTGATTCCAACTTATTCCGGAAAGGCTACAAAAGCTGTAAGATGAAAGAGAGAAGCTATCCGATGCCTGATGTAGGATGAGGTGTCTACCCTCCGCACCACGTAGCTATGTCAGATATCAAATAAGTTAAACGGTAGGCCTGTAATGACGCTGATTTTCTGAAGGTACACATAAACATGCCCCGACTGCGCCTACTGTTCCCGTTCCTGTGGCGCGACCGCATCGAGGGCCGCGCCAAGCGCTGCGTGCGTGACCAGCCGCTGCCGATGCAGCTCAACAGCTACCGCGCTCACATACGCTGCGTCACCACCATCGCCTACATCGACGAGCACAAACTGGTTTTCACGTAAGCCTTAGCAGGAATTAACATCCACCTTAAAACGATTCCAGTCTTTTAAATAAGTAATTCTAATCTCTGTATTATGTTCAGTGGTAGCTCAGACTACAGCGTCCGCGTGTGGCGTCTCACAGGAGAGTATCTACAGACCCTGGGCAGTTTCCTTCCCTGGTCACTAGAAGTTACCCGCTTCCCGCCAGACGTCAAAAAAGTCGCCAGCTTCACTACGTTCAAGGTAAACTCATTTCCCATGCTCAAAAACCGTTCCAGTGCGAGTTGGACTCACACGAAAGTTGCGTACTATAGTAGGGAACCTTCGAAAAAATCCGAAAATAAAACGTTTCTTGTATGGGATCCGCCTTAATTTTTTTTTTTTATATTTATTTTTTTTTGTTATAGCGGCAACAGAAAGTCTTAATTTAAAAGACTTTTGCTTTTTATAGGTGTGGCGTGGAGGCCAGGTGTCGCGCTACGTGCCGGGGCAGCTGGTGATAGACAAGCTGCGTGACATCACCGAGTACGAGCTGGAGCACAAGACCTTCGGCGCGCCGCCCGAGGAGCCATTGCTCGGGAACTACTTCTCGCTGCCGATGCGACCCGAACGGCAGGAGCCCGTCGTGCTCGACGATTCGATGCAAACTGTGAGTCAGCCCTTATTTCTTGTGTTTTGACTCAAATTACGCTATTGCAGATTCTAATGAATATGACGCTGAATTGATGTTCGAGTTCTGCATTGTCCTGCTTCCGTACTACAGTATATTATATGAGTGATGTGCTCTTGTTTAAAAAAACCGTTATAATGATCACCGAATACTGTGAGTTTTGTGTGTTGCAGATCCCGCTGTACGCACACTTGCGGATGGCGTCGACGGTGCCAGTGCGGCGGCCACCCACGCCCGAGCTGGTGCGCGAGACGCGGCTGAAGCGCAGCCTGGTAAGGAGCCCGAGCCGCTCGGAGCGCCAGCTCACGCTGCCGCCCGAGGGCTCACACCCGGACGTGGCGCCCGACCGACGCCGCCCTTCATGAAGGCTCATGAAGTCTCTGGATGGACATTATTCAATACCGAGCAAAATATGCTGTGCTTTTTGGCAAGCATTAGTATTGTAGTTTGTAGACTCAAGTCATATGTTCAGGTTGAAATGTGCAAAAAATTAATAAAATGTATTTACTGGTTAATTGTTATATTTACTTTCGGCTGTCCTATTCTTTTCACACAAATGTATTCTACTGAGTGCTTACACTTTATGAATAAGAGTAATTAATATTTTCATAAGTTTTAGCTTTATTATAGTTACAAAATTTTGAAGTCTTATTGTATTTTTACTTTTTCCAGAGAGCGAATTATTTTCGTGCCATTTTTAAAACTCGGTTTACTGCTAAGGGTAATTTCGTGATTTACTATGCACATACATGATTTTTAAAATTGTTTAGTAAGGAATTTTGTTTAGTTGTGCAATAAGTAGGCTCGCATCTTTGCACTTACACGCGCGACCTACATTAGTCAAAGATGACGATCATGCAGCAGCAGCATGCAGAGCATGGGTGGTGCAGTTTTGTATCTTAATTTAATTTAGTGTTCTAATACACGTGGTTTGAGTCGGATAACTTGCATTTTTATTTCTGGATTCAAGCCCGCTGGCACTCATTGCATTTTACATTTCACTGATATTTGCATTGACAATAATTCTAATAAATGTTAAGGTGTATTTGCATTTGCACCCAACAACCGGAATTACTTATAATTATGCTCTACAAAGAGTGTAAGCTGATAATCTGTTAATAAATCGTAAAGTACCTATATGTATAAGTAAAAATACTACTAATACAACGGGGGTACTTCTTTTTGGATCGACTGAATTCAGAACTGTGACAAGCTGCTCGTTTTTTCGTTTTTTAATCTCATTTCATATTTTTTCTGATGGTTAAATAAACAGGTAATTAAAATATTATCACTATCCAATTTATACTAGGTATTCTTCAGATTCCATACTTATTGCCTTTTGCACTAGTAAATTGTGGTCGTCAAAGTCTTTGTTCGTGTTAAAGAAGAAGACTGATACTGGTCTACAACTACTTAGAAATGCAAAATATTCTTACGGAAGAGCAAAAAGGCTTCCGCAAGAATAAAACAATGAACATGGCTATTTCAAATTTTATAAATAGCGTCATGGCTAGCGTAGATAAAAAGAAGCCGGTATGTTCCATTTACTGCGATATGTCCCAGGCATAAAGCAACACAGGCCACCGGCGAACCGGAGGGGAGCAGCCATATGCAGGCGTTCCCCTCTGTCAAAGTATAAGTCCACATGGTCCTACGCCTACAATAAAACTAGTTGCAACCGCACAGGTCACTAGAATAAATCTAGTTGCGTAACGGAATCGACGTCGTAAAAAAATGCCGAATTGTTCTGTATTTTGCTGCAAAAAGAGATCTGCCACGTCAAGTCTACAAAAAGATGGCATTACCTTTCATATGTAAGTAATTTTTAATCACATTATTGCTATTTACTTCTTTTAAATTAAAAAATCTGCAATATTATCAATCGTGTTGTTCGGATTTGTTTACCAACAAAGGCCGCACGTTTTCGTTCAATCGAACGATCGATCGTACGACAGATCCGAGTCTTTTTCCTAGAAGTCGCTGTCGCCGAGCGGTAGTGATGTTGCCGATTTGTTTGTAGATACCTAGTTATCGATGAAAATGGAATTTTTGAGATTAGGTTTTCTGATTTAAATACCCATCATATTGTGGGCTTTATTTTTTTATTTATAGTTGTATACATAAATTAAATATAATACAATACTTACGCGTATTAGCACATTTTATTAAAATTACTCAGTAAGAACGTCAACTAAAATGTATTTAGGTTTCCTAAAGATCCAAATTTAAAGGATACATGGAAGGCATTTTGTAATAACAGACCAACCTGGATTCCCACGAGAAATAGTGTCATTTTCTCAAACCATTTTAAGTCTTCTGACTTTCAAGTGTTGGTGAACAATAGACGGAGATTAGTTGATGGCGCCAAACCAACTCTGACGCAGACCTGTATTTGTTCCGTAAGTTTTATTTGCTCATGGACGAGGTAAACGAGCGTACATTCCACATGATTTGATTAGTTTTTTTTTTACGGTGGGTAAAATCATCAAACAGGGGATCATGTTTGATGATTTTACCCACCGTACACCGTACCACCGCCCTTGAGTGGAGCGAGAGGGTATGTCAGACTCCTACGAACTAAACAACCCACCCCGTTCGTTGCTTTTAATACCAGGACCGAGCCTTCTTTTCGAAAGCGGACCTCAATCTCTAGTAATGATTTACTTAGTTGAACTTATTCATAGTGAAATGAAGCGTAGATTTTTACAATTAAAGATATTAAATCTAATTTTCCAGAACCATCAACAAACATTCAATATGCCAGATGAGAGACTATCATCTTATGATGCCATTAATGACACTCGTACTGTTCCTAATTCATTGACATCTCCGTGTAGATCGTCAACTCCTCAAAATGTGAGTTGGTTTTAAATCGTTTATTGTAGAATCGCATATTGATAAAATGGTCATTTCCACTATTTTACTATTGAGATTAAGTAAGCTATGTAAAAATATGATAAGAGCATATTTATTTATTTGTTTTTCAGGCCCAATCAGAGGAAACATCTAAAAAATCTACTTCGGTTCCCACTACTGCACTTACTCCACGAAAAAGAAAAATGCAGCAACAATTAGATTATCAGAAAAAAAAAATTAAAAGGCTACAAGCTAAAAATCTTTTCTTAAAGAAAAAAGTTGCTGGGCTAGAAGAAATTCTTCAGAGTCTGGATGAAAAAGCTTTGATAGATAAAGAGGAAAGGATGGTCCTGGAGAAAATTGGCGTTGAAGAAGCTGAGCTTATTAAGCGTCAACTAAAGAAGTGTAAAAGTGGGAAGCTCTCACGAGCTAAGTATTCACCAGAACTGAGGTGCTTTGCTCTAACTCTCAACTTTTATTCCCCCAAAGCTTACAAATATGTTCGTAAAACGTTTGGGACGTGTTTACCTGCTCCACGTACTTTAACAAAATGGTATAGTAATATTGATGGACGGCCCGGTTTTACCAAGGAAGCCTTGGCGGCTTTAAAATATAAAGCCGATGCCAATCCACATAGTAAAATTTACTGTACTTTGGTTTTCGACGAAATGAAAATAAAGACACAATCACATGACAATCCAAGCGGTGACAGACGATTTGGGTATATTGATTATGGTTTCGATTTTATAACTGATAATACAGAAGAAGCAACAGATGTCTTAGTATTTCTATTAGTAGGCATTAATACTCCATGGAAAGTCCCAATTGGATATTTTTTAGTAAAAGGTACAAGTGCTAAGTTAAAAGCTCAACTTGTTACTAAAGCATTTGAATTAGTACATGAAACTGGAATAGAAATAAAAGCGTTAACGTGTGACGGCGCAAAGGCAAATTTAGCAATGGCTACAGAACTGGGTTGCTGCTTAGTTGCAAATAAATTGCAAACTACCATATTAGATCCTACAACGGGACAACGGGTTTACTTTTTTTTAGATCCAAGTCACATGTTAAAATTAATTCGAAACACTTTTTGTGACTACAAATGTTTTTACGATGATAATGAAAATAAAATTCAATGGTCATTTGTGGAAGCGTTACATAAAATCCAGGAAGATGAGTTATTTTATATGGCTAATAAGTTAAAAGCTAATCACATTTACTATAAAACGAAAATAATGAATGTTCGCCTTGCAGCACAATTGTTCAGCGCAAGTGTTGCTGATGCACTTGTGTTTTGCGAACAAGAATTAGATTTGCCAGAGTTTAATGGAGCAATAGCAACTTCGAAATTTATTTCACTGATAAACGATATTTTTGATATTTTGGATTCCCGGTCACGTCAAATTGGATATAAAAGAGCATTAAACTTGGAAAACTTTGACAAAGCTTTTAAAAAAATGGACGAAGCTCAAAAGATTTTGCTGAGTTTATCAACTTTTGTAAAAAACCGTAACGGGGAGTCGCGTAAAATGAAATTAGTAGATTCTCCAAGATACACAGGTTTTTTGGGAATTTTGATCTGTATTGAAAGTACCAAAGCTATCTTTCATGATTTAATACAAAGCCAACAAAATGGCCTCAAATATATGCCACTACACAGAATAAGCCAAGATCATATCGAACTTTTTTTTTCCATAGTAAGGAGTCATGGTGGTTATTGCGATAATCCCTCAAGCTCCCAGTTTGAAGCGATTTATAAAAAAAATCTTGTTAATACAGAAATAACACAAACGGGAAACGGAACGAACTGCATTCCGTTGGAAAAAATTACTATACTAAATTGCACATCTGCACTTGACAAAATTAATGCTTCAACCGTACGACAATACAATAGCAATGACGCTACTGACGAAGTCAATTTTACCAATTTTATTGACGATTTAGTCGATGAGATTGAAGCTCTAACTTTTTTATCCCCGTTTGCGGAAAAAGTTGTGGAGTATATAGCTGGATATGTTATATTCTCGACAAAAAAAATAATTAAATGCGATACGTGCATTAAAGGTTTGCTTGGGCCGCTTGATGAAAAAAGTTTAATTCACCAAAAAAGCAAAGGAAAGTTACTATATGCCTCAAAAGAGGTGATACTTTTATGCCGGATTTGTGAAAAAGAAATAAGAAGACATTTAAGTGCCGACAATAAACCTACACGATCTTGTACCACACATGAAGTCGTGACACGCTCTTTGAAAAAGTTTATTGGCAAATACTTATTTCCCTCAATTAGTTATCATTCACACGAAAACGATTTTACAAATCATAACTTGGAACTAGCAAGATTAATCATGCAAAAATATGCTGATACACGAATTTCTTTCTTAATGAAAAAAACAAACCCCCAAAAATGTATTCGTCATATTTATAGAAAACTAATACATTTTAAAAACCAGTGATAGTTTTGTAACAGTACCTATTTTTAATCGCTGGTTTTTATAATGGATTAGCTTAAACTTTTTCCGTCCTATTACAAAAAAAAAAATCGTTAGTCCTAGGTTTAAAACAAGTTTGTTGACTTATTTGCCTAGCAACGGTTTTGTTTATGTCAATTATTAAGATAATATTTCAATATTTAATACAAAATCCATGTATTTAAAATATTTATATATTCAAATCTTCCAGATCCGTCAAGTCAATCATATTAATCTTAATTTGAGACTTTAATCTTTTTTTAAAGAAAATTTCACTAAGGATATACCAACCTTTGAATTTAAGCGTATCACAATCGATACAATTCAGAAAACCTTTAAGTCTCAACATAAAAAACACTAAGGACATATGGGGTATATCCGTTAAGGTTCTTGGAGACATTATTGATACAATTGCTCCAGTCCTAACAGGCATATTTAATCAATGTTTAGCCAGTGGTACGTTCCGTGATCAAGTGAAACTTAGTAAAGTAATACCAATTTTCAAATCAGGTAGTAAGAGTGATCTCTCTAATTATAGACATGTATCTGTGCTTTTTAAAGATTATTCTGTAATACTATCATAATGTAGTAGTTAATACCTAAACTGAAATAAACGTATCTTGTGATTGTAAATGTTTTTTTTTTTGCATTTAGCCATTTCCTCGCTGAGATGTGATGAAAAGTTACGTATTGAACTCGAGTGCAAAGATTTTTCACTTTGTGCTCTTTTGATTCTCTCGCTAACGCTCAGGATTCTAATTTTTGAATCCTTCGTTTGCTCAGTCATCAAAATTGAGCACGCGGTTAAAAAGCAACTTTACAGGTTTGTGTAAAAAATTACCATTATTATTATCATATTCATTTTAAAATGTATAAAAAAAATGAACGTTAATTTTATTAGTTTTATGATTATTGTGATACATAATAAATAAAGTCTATCATAATAATATCTACTTTTGAATAACTTATTAAACCTAATTTCCTTAACCGATTTCTTGAATTTATCGATAATGCGTATCGACAGTTGTTACAGCTATGGCTGCAAGGAGTTGTCAGTGTAGTTGCATCATATTATTATACTGTTATGACACGATTTATTCAATGTGTGTGTGAAATTGTTAGTGTATTTTGTAATTGTTATGGTGTGAGTTTCGTAGTGACAGACAACTGTTTTTGTGTGAGAATTTGAGAATGTGTGATTTCCCCCCGCGAAAAATGACAGACATATTTGTATCGGTAAAAAACGCAATGGCTACTCCCCTCCGGTTCGCCGGTGGCCTGTGTTGCTGTATGGTCACAGGCTTTCGATTATGTTGACCAAGACATTATCCTTTGCAAAATGGAAGCTTTTGGAATTCGAGGCAACATACTAGTTCTCATAGAGTCATGTCTAAAAAAACGAACACAATACACCGAGATGTTTGAAGTAAACATTCGCACTAAAAAAAATAAACTTATTCATCTACGAAACAAATAGTTAAATATGGAGTTCCACAAGGGAGTGTATTAGGTTTTTTAGTATTCATAATCTACAAAAATAACCTACCAAAAATTACGCAATATCCAGTATCACTCTTTGCCGATGACAGCACGGTCACAATAAGTTTTAAATTATAAAGGCAGCTACGAAAACGAAATAAATTAAACAATTAAATCATTGGTTGACTGGTTGAATAACAACAATTTCAGAATTAATCTTGAAAAGACTAAAATTATGTTCTTCAGTCAACGCCTGCCTGCACTAAACATTAATGTTAACCACCAAGGGATAATAATAAAAACATAGACACAGCAAAATTTTTAGGTGTAACCATTGATAAACGTCTAAGCTGGAAAGAACATACAGAAGAACTAAATAAAAAAGTTTGTTCTTTTGCCTACGCACTTTGCAAACTAAAACCCATTATAAGTACTGCTGCGCTTATTACTGCTTACCACGGAATTGTCGGCTCAATATTAAGGTTCGGGGTTATATTTTAGGAAAAATTCCACTAATAGGTAAAAAAAAACGGATAGTTGCAAACCGTATTTTGTCAAATACGATATTTTAAATTTGGTGTGCTTGTTTATTTTTGAAGTAGCTAATTTCGTACAAACCAAACCCAAACTATTTAAAAAACAATCAGATGTCTCAATCCGTAATCGGCGGGATAACAATAAATTATGTGAAGTAAGATCAACCACGGCATTGATGCGCAAAATTATTTTCTCTTTAGAATAGAATAGAAAGCTATATAACAATAGGAAATACTATTTGAGTTATCAAATTCATTATAAAGTCAAAACGTCCAAGTCAAAGTCAAAACGTTTATAACGTTTAATAACTTTATGTTTACATTTATCGCATCTACGTTGCAAACATTCAACTTTCGTCTGGTTACAAGTCAAACTACGAAGAACTTCTGAGGTGGAATTTTCATGAATAATCTTATTATTTTTTAAAGAAGAAATTAATAAATCCATATTGGCATACGGTTTACATAAGCAAGTATCACGAGAGTTTAAGCTTGGTTGTAGGACCCAAAATGGTTTTAACCTGGTGAAAGTAACATTACTAATGGGTGGGTGTCCGGAGTCGAGGTATTTGCGATGGAGATTTTTGAGAGAGTCAGTAAGATACCTTTTTTGTTTATATCGCGTGATACAGTCTTGTTTGCCTGGATACTGTTTACTATTTTCGTCATCTTCATAAAATGACTTCACTAAATTACGTATGTTTCGTTTTTCAGGACTGATCTTCTTTTTTATTAAACTTGGAGTCAATTTATTTTTATGTTTTGAGCTGATCTTTGTGATTTGTTGTAATATATATGGTATTTTGCGATACATTTCCTTTTCTCTTTTAGTTTTTATAATAGTTTCTCTAAGCATCATAATTTCTGCGGATTTTCTTCTTTGGTATTGTCTTAGTTTATAATTAAGTTCTCGTCTTAGAACATAGGAATTCGTTGGCACATCGGATTTTGGACTATGGAGCGTTTCTGAAATACATTAAATGGGAATGTCTTCAGCTGTTTCTTCTGGAAGTTGTTTTTGAGAACGTAGAATTCGCGAAGACTTTTGATGCATCTGCTGACTGAATGATTGTACCTGGCATGTAGTTGGGATAGGGCTTTCAGAGCAAGGCAATATTGATGGTGATATCCTTTCATCATTGATAGTTTCACATAATATCTGATTCGCTTGTTTAGTATTCCCTAGGATTGCCCTTTTTCGCTTACATAATAAGCTTTGAAATTAACCCGCTTCCTTTTTTGTTGAACTCTGCGAGCACGCGGTGGCCTTTCAGCTTTTTTTGTAATATCTTTCCATTTCTTTTCTTCGTAATTCCTCTAGTTTGACGGGATCATTCCTATTATTTTTCTTCCTTTCTGCCATCCTTTTCCTTTCCAAGCACTCTGCTTGTGTCAACTCTGTTTTTTTTTCTTTGCTGGATAAAAAATAATACCAAAATTATTTTTTTATTGATATTGAAAGCATAATTTTTCGTTCTAGTTTTCGTTCATTATTTTTCGTTATAAGCGTACAGTACACGAACGCTAATTATGAAGGTGACAGCCGGAGGACTTACAAAAACCCGAAATTAATTTAAAGAAAGGTTTAATTACTTTCAAAATTACAATATAAGAAATCTTAGGTCTAGACTTGGACGATGCTAGTTCCAAAGTGCCAAATTAATTCTTACAAAAAATATAATTCTAAACGATCGCAAAACGCGGATGCGGTGTCAGCAGGTTGGAAGTAGGTGGCCGATGGCTGCACGAGGCGTCGAGTCAGCAGAGTCCGTGCGTTGCAATTTCGTGTGGAAACATCCGTTGTACGTAAATAGCTATCATGTCGCTATTCAGCCGATTTGGTGTAGGCAGGGCACGAAACACCTCTCCCCTCAGAACAGCAACTATTTGAGCAATTTCAGCGAGAATGTTGCTGGTAAATTTTTCTTGATTTTAGGAGATTCTGCGTCTTCGTATTGATGATTTTCATCGCTTTCATCTGGTGATTGTGGCTTTCTGAGCTTTGTGCAAACATTATACCGACGTATAGTGAGGGTAACGATCAGTACAGTTGCACCGAATATTACGACATATAGTGGGATAGTCGTATGGTAGATCGATTGGTCCAAGTTAGTGCGATCGATTCGTACGGGTTGATTAAGATTTTATCTTCGATTTCATGTAGGCTTTTCAGGTGCAGTGAGTTTAACTTCAGATGTGGGATAGATTCGTTGACAATGTTCAGGTTCATGGGTATTTCAGTGATTTTCAGCGGTTGTCCTTTGATATGGTCATTCGTGTTGATTATAGTAAACTGCTCGGTGCGTAGTAAGCATTTGGGCGGAATGGTAGCGAGGTAGCTTCCATGTAGAGATGAATTCTTGACGTTCGCATTGTAGCTCGGTTCGGGTTCATTTTCTTGTTTCTTCGTCACTCTCAAGCTACTCGTAGGTATAATATACTGTACTTCCAAACCGAGTTATCTTATTGATTCGTTTTCGTTTGTCTTTGAATACGTAACGCTAAAAACTAATTTTGGTGTAACTAAGCAATTTTAGTGATTGGTAAATTACCAACAAAATTAGAATCTTGTTGAATATGTTTATTTAAAAAAAAACACTACGAAGAATAATAATAATAATCCATCCGCCACATTATTTCCGGTTGTTCTAGTCTGGCTAACGGAGACTATTTGCACAGGCACAACCTTGTAGCCAGGATTATCCACCAGCAACTTGCTCTTAAATACAAACTTGTGGAATCTGAAGTACCGTACTATAGGTATGTGCCCGACCCAGTTCTCGAAAATGGCAATTGCAATTGTACATTGCACTGGGATTGATCTACCATCACTGACAGGACTATTGTTGCCAATATGCCTGATATAGTGGTGATAGACCGACTAGAGCGTCGCGCAATGATTGTTGATATAGCAGTCCCTCATGACGAGAACCTCGTGAAGTCAGAGAAAGATAAACAAACGAAGTATCTTGACTTGGCTCGCGAGGTTGTCGACATGTGGGATGTGAACACAGCAGCCATTGTGCCGATAGTCTTGACGGCCAATTGCATTAATGCCAAGAGCCTCGACCAACATCTCAAGAGGCTCTCGTTGGGCAGCTGGATCAAGGGCTTGATCCAGAAAGCAGTACTCCTGCCACGTCCTCGCTCAGGAGCCCTGGCCACCGGTAGCTTGGACCCTGTTCCCGATACCGGTGGGCTACTATTTTTTATATTTTTAAATGTTTTTTTTTGTATTTTCATAGAAATATTTAAAAATGTGATTAGTATGTACTACTCTGTCAAGAAAGTACCGGGAAAAGATCAATAATACACAAAATGTCTGTTATTCATCCAAATTTATTTTATCACCTTCAAAGTATGCTCCTTTAGAAACGATACACTTGCGCCAACGAATAATCCATTCATCAAAACATTTTTTAAACGCTGCTTCCGGAATTGAGTTCAGTTCTCGCCGCGAATTCTCCTTTATGTCTTCTATCGATTGAAAACGGGTGCCACGAAGTGGTAATTTGAGCTTAGGAAAAAGAAAAAAGTCAGCAGGAGCCATATCTGGTGAATATGGTGGTTGCTGGATGGTATTTGTTGAGTGTTTGGTTAAAAATTCGTTCACAATGATAGCCTTGTGCGAAGGCGCATTGTCGTGGTGCAAAATCCAAGAATTTTCTTTCCACAAATCTGGCCTTTTTCGTCGAATTTGCTCTCTTAAACGCCGCATAACGCTCAAATAATATTTTTTATTTACCGTTAGACCTTCCGGTAAGAATTCAGAGTGCATATCACCGCGATAGTCAAAGAAAACAGTCAACATGACTTTGACTTTTGATCGACTTTGGCGTGGTTTTTTCGGTTTCGGTTCAGTTGGAAGGCGCCACTCCGAAGCTTGTTGACTAGTTTGCATGTCAAACTCGTAAACCCACGTCTCGTCACCAGTAACAATGCGTTTCATGAATGTTGGGTCCGAACTGACTCGTTCTAGCATGTCCTCAGCGACTTTCATGCGATTGAGTTTTTGGAGAAAATTCAGATCTTTTGGGACTAGCCGAGCAGCAACATGTTTCATACCCAAATGATTAGTTAAAATGGTACGGATCGACTCGTGAGATACAGAAAGTTCGGCGGCTATCTCTCTCAGAGTTGAATGGGGATTTTCAGTCACTATTTCCTTCACTTTTGCGACGTTAACTTCAGTTGCAGACGTTGACGGCCTACCAGAGCGAGGCAAATCTTCCATCACATCTCGACCGCTTTTGAACGCTTTGAACCACTCATAAGCACGAGTTTTTGATAAAGTCGATTCACCGTAAGCCTTCTGTAACATTTTCAGTGACTCCGAACACGAAATTCCATTGGCGATGCAAAATTTAAGACAAACTCTTTGTTCGATATTTTTGTCCATTATGAAATTCGCAATACACACTATATATTATATTACTAAAACCAGCACTGTATTTAATATAAATAACAGATGCAACTCAAACTCCGCGCCAAAATGGAAAACAGTTGTGCCAATCTAACAACTACAAAAAAACAAAAATTTGAATTTGGAACCATAAACAAATCATCCATTCCCGATAATTTTTTGACTGAATGTATATATATGCATTAATGGAATAATAATAATAAATTTATTCAAATAAAAACGTTTACAAAAAAGTTTACATTTAGCCAACAGTGATAAGATTTCCATACAATTATAGTGCCTGAAAATAAACTAAAACTAATATATTATTATTATAGGTGAAAGTTATGGTAGTTCGGAATTGCAATGTTATGTAGCAACCAGCCCGACCTAGGTTAATTTAAACCTGTGTTTCAGGCCACCACTTAACAATTCAACTACATTGGTGCAGTACTATTTAAAGGTTAACTAAATAAAAATAAAGAATCTTTTAATAATTACGAGAAAAAGCTTTAATATCTAAAAACTAAGCCTATGTGATTATACATAAGTAAACAATCATGAGGGAAACAAATATCATCATGCCAAGATTTCTAGAAGTTGTTCTGTGTCTGTGTATTGTAGAGTCTCTAAATATTCACACAACATTTTACTACATTTTTTATACCTTACACTATAGAAACTTAGAACCTTGTTGAGCCTGTTATATAGAAAAGGTCCCAAAAACAGATAAAACGATTAGCAAACGCATGTCTAGTTTGAGACTTAATGCAAATCAACTCCTTTCTTCTTTTGTCAGAAGGCACAGGATCAAAAGGAAGTGTGGTGGTGAAGTACGTTATGTTTAAAATAAATAATTGCCGTACTGTGAGCACCTTCGACCATCTGTTCTGCGAGCAACATAGCCCTGCCCACTGCCACTGCTCAGTAACCTTGGTTCTCTACGAATATCATCATTCCTGATTTGATCACGCAAGGAAACTCCAAACATTACTCTCTCTATTGCCCATTGTGAGCGACCAGCAACTATTGTGACAAAAGATATACGAACAGTCAACTTGTAGCATTACTTGACCCCCATAAAATGCAAGGCATTGGCTGTATCACCTCTTCTATTTAAAACGCCGACCAACCTTACTAATTTTTAAAAGCTTTTATTTAACTTGCAATGTATGTATGTTTTTTCGAGTGGAATCTTGTTACTCAATTGTAAAGCTATCTTCAACCGAGTGATTTGAAATTGTTCGTAATGAGAAACGTTTTAATGATAACGCTTTTCTATACATGATGGTGTTAACACGCGATAGAGCTACATAAAATAGAAAAGGGAAACTCTATCCACAACAAAAGACTACCCCCGCAACGGAGAGAGTACAGTTGAGATTCCGTCATCCACACTTAGACTCCCATTCGCGCCGTTGTGCTTAGGAATCCTGGCTAGGTTAGCCAACGAAGCTACGCACATAGGTTTTGCTGAGCGTCCTCATCGTTGCGAGGGTTTTTGCACGTCGTCGGGTAGCAAAGGCCTCATTTCTATAATGAAGTCGGTGACTGATTTCTCGGTTTCGAAGCAACCTCTGTACATTGTGCTGTCTATGGCGATTATCATCATTTCAGCCAGTTGCCAGCCACCTTTTTAAATCATCGATCCATCGTGCCTATATTGAAAAGATATTTTTTAGGGGGCAATGACCCGTAATTATACCTATTATTATTCGGAGGGTATTTCTACTTGGGTTGAGAAGTCGCTTAGTTAGTCGCATGTATAGGTTCAACATTGCCATTTTTGACTGCCTGTAATTTGTAGCCCGTGACCATCTGTTGTCTTTAAGGTTCAGTTGGTCTCTTTATTGCCCTTTGAGTGACTTTAAGCCCATTGTGAGCGAAAGCAACCATTGTGAAAAATTTCTAGCATTGCTTGACTCCTTAGCATGCAAGGCATTAGCTGTATCACCTCTTCTGTTCAAAACGCTGGACAACCTTAGTAAGTTTTCGTAATGAGAATCGTTTTAATGATAACGCTTTTCTATACACGATGTTGAAGAAATTTGCTGGAGTTGTTAACATGCGGTTGAGCTACATAAAGTTGAAGTTAAGTTGGGGTTGCTTTAGATTTGCAGCCACGCATTGTTGGAATGACCTTCCGCCACCAATGAGACACCTGAAAACATTGCAGTGTTTCAAGTACCAACTCAAGAAGTTACTCATGCTTCAACAACTGTTATCCTGAGTGTTCTTTTTTCGTATATGCTTCACTGTAGATACTGTACTTCGTGGTCACGGCCATCAGGCTCAGGCTGGAGGTCTCCAACGGTGCGGGCTATATTTTAGATCCCGGGTTCCCCTTTCCTCTCCTTTGTTCCTTTCTGTGCTCGGTTCCACTTTCTCTTTGGATGGTATTTACCTCACGCCTGTAAAAATTTAAGAAATTTTATTTAATTTGATCTGACATATACCTATATACAATAATAAATAATTTTTTTATACATTTATTTATTGACTTAATAGCGATCTTCTCCTTTTGCTTGGTTTGGGTACTCATTCGAGCGTGTTTTTCATCTTGGAACATAGTTATTTACGCCACACTCACATAATACACACCAAAATGAATCACAAATAACACTATCCAACACAATCTAACAACGCATAACAAATCTCTCACTTTAAACACATTTTACTAAGTTAGAAACATTACCAAATATTACGTGTATTGCGCAGGTCAAGAACTTCATTACATAATAATTGTAATGTCAAGACGCATTCCTTCGTCTGTCAGCCATATTGTGGGCGTGCGCATTGCATTTTAGTTTTTGTTGTTTTCTTATTTTTTTATTTGTAATGGGTTTGCTCTTGACTCTAGTCTATGTCAGAGATGACAGAGACAAAGTCTACGATGGAGCGAGCCTACCCAGAAGGAGCCTGTTCACTCTAACTTTGAAGAGATTAGGGTTTTAAGCTTTTGGAAACACAGACGCAGGCAGAGAGTTCCACTCCTTTGCTGTGTGCATTATAAAAGACGTTTGAAAGCGCTTAGTGCGAATTGGTGGAATAGCCACAAGGTAGGGATGGTAAGATGCAGTGCGTCTGGATGTCCGATGGTAGAAGGGGGCCGGTGGGATGGGGTCGTGGAGTTCTTGGGCACACTCACCGAAGTACAATCTGTAGAAGACCGGTAAGCAGGCAACCTTACGGCTATGAGCCAAGCTATGTAGCTTGGCATCCACCAGTTGTACGTCGCCGATGAGCCTCTTAGCTCTGCGTTCCACCGAGTCAAGCGCGGCAAGCTGATACTTAGCTGAGCCATCCCAAAGGTGGCTACAATACTCCATGCAGGATCGGACTTGTGCTTTGTAAAGGGTTAAAACCTGTCCAGGCCTAAAGTATCGCTTCACCCTATTTAGGATGCCCAGCTTTTAGGCCGCAGTTTGGGCTTTGTACTCGATGGTTCGCGAAGTTGAGACTGGATGTCAACTCCATGCCTAGGAGCTCGAGCCGATCAGTCACAGGAACAGATGCACCCCGAAAAGTAGGAACCTGGTCAAAACGACTCCTTTTTGCGGTAAAAAGACACGCCTGTATTTTGGTCGCGTTAAAAGTGACCAGATTGTCATCACCCCACTGGGAGACAACGCTTAAGGTTTGTCCGCTCTACCATGGGCTCTCTCAAGGAACAAACTTCAACCCCACTGGTTGTTGCGCTGGACAAGTATCTCTCTGAAACCGTACTGTCATCTGCGTACCCAACAAGACCAGGCTTAAGTAGGTCATTGATGTGCAGCAGGAAAAGAGTTGCAGAGAGAACAGACCCTTGAAGAACTCCGGCATCAATAGCCATGACTCCATGAGATCAGAGGAGCAGCCGTCAACGACCACTCGGATCGAGCGTTCACTCAGGAAGTCTGATATCCAGCTACAAAAACCAGCTGGGATGCCATAAGCAGGAAACTTACTGAGTAGACCTGCGTGCCAGACCCTGTCAAAAGCCTTCGAGATATCAAGCGACACGGCAAGTGCTTCGCCGTGTCTGTCAATGGCTTCGCCCCAGCAGTGCGTGACATACACAAGAAGATCGCCAGTTGACCGTCCCCGGCGAAAGCCAAATTGATGGTCACTGAGGAGATTGTTGTCTTCAAGGTAGGTCAGCAGCTTACTGTTCAGAACCCTTTCCATAACCTTGCATAGGATGGAGGTAATGGCGATTGGACGGTAATGCGCAGGGTCAGCACGGTCTCCCTTTTTGGGCACCGGTTGCACATTCGCAAGTGTATGATCTCTTGCTAGACCCTACATTACCTTTAGACGGGAGATGAATGGAATAAAAGAAGGTAAGTACTAGAACACTACTGTATTGTCCCGAAAGTACTTATAGGTAAAATGAGCTTAATGGACTGATGGTGTGGCAAATGAAGTGAGTGACGCGGCCCTTGTTGGCTGTAACGAGAACGCCTGGCTGACTTGATAGCCTAACGCGAACTGAACTTTATTATGAGTTGAATCGAAATGTATGTGCGGAGTAAACTGCATAATGTGCGGTTGCACCGTACAGCAAGCTTCCATAATCTCGGCACCGTTCTTTTTACAAGAGATAGGCGGTCAGGCGTTGTCTTTGGTGCGCACAGATAACATAGCTATTCTTTTACTTTTTTATTTTTTTATTACTTTTTAGAGTTGTACCTTTACTAGTTGCGCACCTTTACTAATCAGCCACATTCACATTCACATTGTTGCCATCTTCTTATTTCTTATATTTTACCCTTGTGTATTTATTTTTTCCGTTTACTTAACACGTTGCCGCTCCGATCGAAGTCATACTTGACGGCGGCTTCTGGCAAAAAGCGCCAACCATCCCGATCTTGTGCAGTCCGCGTCCATCCGCTGCCAACCACCTTTTTTAAATAATCAATCCATCGTGCCGCAGTACCTATATTGAAAATAATTTTTTCTAGAGGGCAATGACCCGGAATTATACCTATTATTATTCGGGGGTATTTTGACTTGGGTTGAGAAGTCGCTTGGTTAGTCGAATGTATAGGCTTAACATTGCCATTTTTGACTGCCTGTAATTTGTAGCCCGTGATTCTTTGTTGTCTTGAAGTTCAGTTGATCTCTAACAAATTAATGTATAAATACGAATCAGTGTGAAAGGTAAGAGGAGAAGTGGGTACAGGTCCATCAGTATCATTTCGGAAAATCTTTTTAGAAATTACGTATTTAAATAGAAATCATAAAATTTAATCGGACGGTATTTATCATTTTCTTCCTTTGCGTTTACATGGAAATAATTTCCTTTTTTTCCAAAAACATTTGTCATGGTCTGCTTGGTCGGTGAGCTCCCCGTTCACAGAAGTAATTAATTAATGCTGAAACAACGGAAAAACACAGGCTATCTTCTAAAATAGCCTAACCATCTCCTGATATGTGGTATATGCCATCGTCAATTTTTCACAATATTCGTAAAATAATTCGCATTTGAGTGGCCTTGTTACATCATGTTCGCATTTTTCTTCTTCACCATCGTTTCTTCAATGCTGAAGATCGCGACCACACACGACGCGTATCCATGCGGTCTTCTGCTGCGTGGACCGCTCTGTGCATGCTGCCTTTAACAGCTTTCTTTATGGCGTCGGGGCATAAAATGTTTGCATTTGATCTTTATTATGCTGATATTATTTTGCGCTATATGAATGGTGCTATTCTTCAAACTACAAAGTTCAGAAACTACTTGATAAATCAAGTTAATTCTAAATTTATTTCGAATCAGACATGCAAATCGAAACGATTTAAGTTTTTAGAACACAGTTAGACATCCGATTAACCAATCTAATTCAACTCTTTCCGCGACTCCTCTCGTGAAAAGAGCTGCTCGCGGGTGGTATGACGTGACCCCTGGCCCGTAAAGATTCATTTTTGAGCAACTCAAGTTAAGCTTAGCAAATGTAAGCGCATGCCTGTTGACTATTCAAAAAATGACATCAAATGCATAACGCCATCTATGGAATCTGAAGTTGAACTGTTTTTATATTATTTCGGAGTTATTTTTATTAATAGGAATTCATTCAAAACGATATTTTAAATATAGAAAAGATTCACTTTTTTAAGATGTTAAAAAGTAAAACTAATTATTAAAAAATATGTTTTGATGTAATTCTCATGCTGTGTTGAGTACTATTTGGGTCAATAGATGGCATTACGGGTATCTGCATTACATAATGTTGTTTTCATGTTCATTGCCACAATTTAATGATAGCTCTATAAGATGAAATAAATAAATAAAATTACAATTCGGTTTATGTGTAAAAGTTATCTATATTGGTTTTGTACTTTTGAACGCGGTGCGTTCTGTTAATTATCTTTTAACATAACGACATGTGTCGACACCCTTGCGCCATCACATGTTCCAAGTACGGCAAGCTGTGCCGGCGCTGCTGCTGCGACTGCTGAGGCCCTCAAGCGGGCAAATACTGTAACCTTATTGGTAATTACAGTTTTGAGCCGTTTGGGGTCGAAACGCTGAGGTCATGGGGTCCGAGTGCGCTTCTCCTTTTTAAGGACATTTCTCGCCGACTGGTCGACACTTTGCGTGACCAGAGGGCTGGCTCGTTCTTTGCTCAAAGAGTTAGCATTGCCATTCAACGTGGCAATGCTGCCAGTCTTCTGGGCACGTTTCCGGATGACAGCGATGCGGAGGAACTTTTCGACGCCTGATCGTATTTGGTTTTGTATATTCTTAATGTATATAGTTATTTTTAGTAGTTATTTTGGAATGAAAATTAATATATGAATAAAGAAATAATTGTTATTGGATAATTCACATCACGACTATTTGGATTAGAACCCACATCAATTGCATTGAAAGGCAGTGTTTTAACCGATGGTCTATGAATACTGTTGACAAATGATTGAAATAGCCGATCTTATTTATATTATGGTTTTCCGCTGCTCAGCTTCTTGAAAGTATAACGACGTGATGATTAACATTGCTATGGTTACACGCATAATTATCTGCAATATTGTAATAATTCGTGGCTTCTTTAATCAATTCCTCACTAAACTGTTTGGAAAAAATGTGGATTATAAACTTAAATGTTATTTTATGTACGCAAAAACACATTTTATTATGGTTTTTACAAAATTATGGTGTAAAAATACAGTTAAAAAGATAAAATAAATATAAAAATAATAGCTGGTGCTGGCCGGGGATCGAACCATGAGCCAGTCGTTAAAAAAGACATTTATGAATATTGTTCATCCTCCAAAGCACATAGCGTGATAATATATAGCCTAAAACCTTCTCCTGACCAGAACGCACACAACAAAAAAAGAATTATCGAAATCGGTCCAGCCGTTCACGTGTGATGCGATGACCAAGGGAAATAGGGATTCATTTTTATATATATATAGATAGATAGATATAGATTTAAATTACAACACTGACTTAGTCATAAAACGTTTTTAAAACACCAAAATTGCAAGTTTTTTGTCCGATTACTACGAAAAGACTTACTTACGTTTTTGGCGGGCAATCACAACGGGATGGCACACGTCTGTCACTGCTACGCGTGAGCGCCTGACTAAACGAAGTGAACGTTGGTAGCGTTGTCCATTTAGGTTTATTCTATACGAGTCACCAAAAAAACAGATTGTGGACGCGCCACCAAACTTAGAATTAAGCTAATTTTTTTTTCACTACGAAAATGATATCTATTAAAATATTGACGGCCTGATCAAGATAAGTACGCCTTCTTTATTTAAAAAAGAAAAAACTACGTTGTACATTTACTTTAAGATATAATTTTCAGCCGCGCCGCCTAAAACTTATGTTTGAGAAAATCACTCGGTTTAGGGCAGTAATTTATTAGATATTGTTTGTGTCACATTTTTAACAATGGAGACTTGTTGAATCCCACCACCCTCTCCGTTAAAAAGAGAATCTATCTAAAACTACATTTACACTCGTTATGTGGGTAGGTATCTTCCCCTACTATACCGATACCTACGAGATTAGCAAAGATTTGACATTGCTGTTGTCTTGCAATACTAATGATAAACAAATACTAAAAAGAGTGAAAAATAATCTACAGCAATCTTATTAAACCCTGATATTTGTAACACAATTCTGTGTCATAATAAAACTATGGCAAGCGAAAGAGAAATAGGAATGAAGTCTTTATCTTTGTGTTCGAACGTGACAGCTTTGAGTAAGATACCAGTATGGCGCAATGTGGCCCTGCACGACCGGTGCAGCCAAGAGGACATGGTGAAGATGAAGGAAGCCTTCCAGCAGGCGAGCGGGAAAACAATGACGGCTGCCGAGTTCAGGGACTTGCTCAAGACGTTGTTGAACTTGGAGTACGATGATGACGAGTTTAAAATTATGTTTTTGAAGGTATCTCATGTCGTGAACTTAGGATGGTAGTCGACGATATAAATAAATTAATCTTTGATCCATTTCCTTCAACTTGGGAATTTTGATAAATTCGAGTTACTACTGTCGTTCCTGTTTGTGTAGGTATGTGTGTGTTCCGTATAATACGTCAAATTGACGTAATTATCGGCTCGGCTAATAAAATTGTACAGAAACGTTTTGGTAACAAATTACTAACTAAAATGAGTGTATTCCTAGCAGTTTTTCGTTACATTATGGTTAGATGAATACCAGCCGCACTGGCAAGGTGGACTGGGAGGAGGTGGTGTCCCACCTGATCCTGGGCTACTTCGGCAACGACGTGGAGAACCAGCGGCAGTTACTGCAGCCACCTATCCTAGGCCTGCCCTTCATGATGCGCTCGCAACACAGGCATTCCATATCTAGAATATGCTTTTGTCCGACAGTCGAAAAGGTTCTTAACTTTCTATGTCACGTGAATATTTCTACGTAGATATATAGTTATACATGATGTGCTATTTAATATACATGGTCTGACACAGGACCGTAGCACGGACCAAATGCAAGGCACATACATAACGGCGAGCCGCGACGGCATGATCAATTGGTGGTCGCTCGACATGAAGCTGTTGAGGACTGCTTACTCCTCAAGCCGTTAGTAGTGATTTCAAGAGGTAGTCAATTTACAGACCTCTTAAAAAATTGTGACTTGATAACTCCTTCTCGCAGCCCACCTGAAGGTCCGCACCACGTGGGTGATGGACATGGTGTGCATGCCGGACGTGAACATCATCGTCACCAGCTCCACGGAGCGGGACCTGCGCTTCTACGACTGCACCGCCGACACCTTCACCTTGAAGATCGTCATCACCAGCTGGGAGTACATGGCAAGAGATTTCGCCAATTGTTTTAGTTTTCGCAGTTCCGCAATCATGGCTCTTTTAATGAACTTGGACAATTTAGACAGTGTACATTTCAAGCTGCTTCACGGGTTATACCACTGATTGTACATCACTACCTAATATAAACTGAGTAATTGAATGGCAAGACGTTTTTTCTTTCAATTCTAGGCGACTGGCAACGCAACCATGGGGTTATTGTTTTTTAATGGATGACCATACAATTCTTCTTTTCATTTCCCAGATTTGCACAATGCACTATCACTTTAGTAAAGACATAGATGAACAATCGAAGCTGATCTGCGGCGACGTCGGGGGTAACGTACGAGTGCTTCTATTCTCACCGGTGCTCCGCGGTCCTTTCAAGAATGAACCAGGCCGTACTTTGAAGAAGCTACGGCATGTAGATTTGCAGAAACGGGTGATGATGATCCTACTCACTATTTTTATCTGTTTCACTTATTGTTTTCATCCGTCTGGTCGTCAGAACTAGAAACATAGGTATTTACGATCATTGCTGCTGTTCTATAAACTACATTCAATTTATTTATTCGTCTTTTTCCAGCCACACATGCTTCCGGATATGCACTTGCTAGAGCTGCAGCGCATCCACAAAGAGTGGGTACGCCAGGTGTCGTACTACGCCTCGCTTCACTGCGTGATCTCCTGTGCCACCTGCCCCGACTCCCTGATCATGTGCGACATACGAGGCTCCAAGGCACATTCACGTACTGTGTTCACATTAGAAAAGGTGGAAGATGTGTTTTATTCTATTCACTCCAAATTGTTCTTTTGCTTTCGTACATCATTCGATTCTAATCTTTTTATTGATCTGTGATTATAATTTCACAGGTGTTTTAACTGCTTAGCTGTTACTTAAATCCATTATTACTGGTCTGTGGTAGCTTTGCAGTGGGAGCATGTATTCGAACATATTTTGCAGGGTATTCAATGCTTCACATTCAATGAGGAAGCGCATGTGCTGGCGACAGGAGGTCCCGACTGCGTTGTCCGAGTGTGGAGCCCTTTCGTGCCGACCAAGGCCAATTTGACCTTCATCGGGCACCATGCCGGCATCACCTGCCTCGTGCTTCAGAACAAGGGGCAGACCATCTATTCGTTATCTCGAGACAGAGTTATTAAAGTGTGGGATGTGCAAAGTCAGGCTTGCATTCAGGTAAAATGAATTCTTACATTGCCGTTAGTTCTGGCCATGTTTGGATACTTCATAATGCCAGCAGCACGATAAAGTATTTAGGAACTTACAGCATTAGTTACATGAAAGTAAGTAGATTAGCGTTTTTAAATAAATAGAATATTTTTCATGTTTTTTTTCCAACCATTGACTTCGACCAGCTAATTATTTAAACTAAATCCTGATAATTTCTCATTCATGATCTTTGGCAGTCCTACATCGATATCCCAGCAGACTTGGCGGAGCAAACCGAGCGATCCCTCATTTCCGCCGTGTACAATCGCGCCACGCGCCAGTTCATCCTCGCCGCCATCAAGATAGCCATCGTGTTGCTGAACGAGCAGCTGAACCCGCTCCATACTGATGGCTTCACACACTCTCGGACTGTCAGCAAGATCCTCTTCAACCCTCTCTTCAAGGTCATCATCACTTGTGGCATGGACAGCTTCATCATTAACTGGGATCCAGTCACTGGTAAGTCTTTCAGATTTGGAATTTCTCCTGTGTTGGGATTAGTGTAGGTAATAATACTAGCTTGTGCTTCCGACAGCAAGGCAATTTTCTGGTTATAGATGTAGATTTCGATTTTGCAGAAGTTAACATAATGGTGTCCCTTCTGCCAGAACCAATAATTGTAAATAACACAGAAAGTGTGCAGGTAAACGCAACGTGTTGATCCGTGACGCGCACGTGCGCGTGCTGCACGGCGAGGTGATCCCAGTGGAGATCACCGCCGCGTGCTTCGACCCCGGCCATCTGCTGCTGCTCACCGGTGCCAGGACCGGCGAGCTCAAGGTCTGATAGCTTCCAAGTTTACAGCAGATCGAAACTATACTTTTACCTGTTTATAAGTAGGTATTTTACAATTGAGCAGTTAACAGACTGCGTGATGAGTGGCTGAAAAAGAATGACAGTTTTAATATGCTTACGTTCCCTTCACCCTCGGATTCTAAACAGTGCGGACGTGTAATTAGTGCAAAGAAAATAATTAAATAAACGTATTTTAAATCACAAATAAAATATAAACAATTCAGTGGAAGTACCAGGAGCGCAGAACCTGCGACGCGGTGAGCGATAAATGTCTCACACATATACATAGATACGGATTTCAACCATCACCACTATCGGAGACAGCAAAATGTGAGTGTTCTCTGTCCATGTCACCTTTCAACGTTATTGCATTCCGTCAGTGTCATACGTCAAAGTCATCTGTCAACCACTGTTCGTCATCTGTCGGTGGCGTTCCAGTAACCTGCTAAATCAGGAACTTGAGCAACAACCAACTCCGTTTTACGCAGCTGGCCCTACATTCCAGAGCTTGTAGTTAATAACTCCCTGGTTCTTTCTCAACTGAGCCATGCCATGTCAGTTCATCGTAGCCCACCAGCAGCAGCAGCACAAAAAGTAAAAGAAAGTCTCCTAAAGGAGAGTGTTACTGTGTTGCAGTATGAGTCTGAACCGGATCTGGATGAATATACAGATGAATATGAAAATGTCTCCCATAGGACGTATAAAAGACGAGCTTTGAGAACGCCTCCTCAAATTAAAACTGAGAATGCTACAGATATGGGTGACGTCAAGCAAGAAATGCGTACACTATTCAGTTCTCAAGCAGCTGAACAAGAACTGCGCTTCCGGGAGTTGCAAGCGACCTTACAGAAACAGAGCTAAGAGATTAAGGAAAGTATCAGTTTCTTATCAGAGAAGTCTGACATAGCTCTGAACCAGGTTGAATTGCTACAAAGTGACAAGAAGGAGGACAGAAAACGGATTATTGCGTTGAATGAAAGAGTGGATTATTTGGATAGAAAAACCTGTTCAACAACAATTGAAATTCGAAATGTTCCAAAATTGACCTCCAGCCAGAATAAATTTGAAGGGTAAGAGGAACTTACCAAGTTTATGTCAGAGCTGGGCAAGATAGTTAATTCTGAGATCAGGGACACTGATATCAAAGACATCTACAGAATAAAGCCACATGAACAGTCGAATGGCACAGGTACTATAATTGCCGAGTTTTCTACGGTACTCACTACGGCGCTAAAACTTCTGACATCGTATTTGAAAAACCGCAAAATGTATGTAGAAATAAAAGATTTTAATGCAAATAATGACGTAAAGTGTGTAAGTGAAGTAATATATAAGTCAAAAATGACCAAAATAAGTCGCGGTGTGCCTCAAGGCTCAATCTTGGGACCAATATTATATATAATTTTTACAAACGATTTACTTAATTATATGAATAATACGCAACCCGAAGCCGGGCTTGTAATGTTTGCGGATGATACGAACTCCATAATCGGGTCTCCTAATTTAAACGAGCTGGCAGAAAATGTTAATAGGTGTTTAAAAAATCTTTCTGTTTGGTTTGCAGCTAATCATTTAATAATAAACCAAAATAAAACGCAAGTTATGTTGTTTAAAACAACATCACGTAACAGAGACAACATAGATGTCACGCTCGAAGGGAATAATATTGGACTAGTAAATGAAGTTAAATTTTTAGGAGTTTACATAGATTCCTTATTAAACTGGAAAAAAGAGCTTACCGCCATTGATGCCTCAATATCTTCAGCTTGCTACGCGCTAAGAAGCCTCAGGGACGATATTGATCTAAAGCAGCTAAAATCAGTATACTATGCATTGGTAGAATCCAGGCTCCGATATAGCATTATGTTTTGGGGAAGCAGTTACGGGTATAATTGCCGGAGAGCATTCGTACTACAGAAACGTGCATTGAGAACGATTGTCAGAATCCCACAACGAGAGTCATGTAAAGAGTTTTTTAAGAAATTGGGTATATTAACGGTACCAAGTTTATATGTTTTAGTATTGCTCAGCCATTTTGCAAAATATATACATGAGCACGAGTCACAGGAAGAACGTGAAATTAGAGAGAACACTAGAAGAAAAGTTATTAAAAACAAAATTGCACCTAAATTTAATATTGCTAAACATTGCTCTAAATATCAAGCAGTAGAATTATTTAATAGGTTGCCTACTGATTTGAGATCACTGATTTACAAGGGTAATTTATTCAAAGCTAAACTAAAAGCATTCTTGTTAAATAAATGTTTATATTCCTTATCTGAATTGGAGCCAAATGATGGCGAATAATTTTTGTATTTAGTAATTGTGACATTAAAGATATCTAACGTATTAATAGACGATTCACACTTAAAAGAATTGAATTTGTAACCATATCATTTGACTAGTAATACTTACAATCTAATGACTACTTACAATCTTTTGACATCATAATTATTTATCATTATTGTTTTAGTATTTATGTAATTTTTTAGTGTTTTATTAATTATTATCTATTTTTGACTGTGAACTATTGATTATTGTTTTTATTGATATTATTTTTGATTGTTAATTATTGTTATTATTTTTGACTATGAATTACTATTGATTATTGTTTCATTGACTATTATTTTTGATTGTTTATACTTGATTATTGATTGTGTTCCTGGTGTTACATGACTGTTTTTGAAATTCAATTTGTAAATTAATTAATGCATGAAATATTCAAATACAATGAAAATTGTTATATGAATAAATAAATGAATGAAATGACTCAGGAAAAAAAAAGGTACCAACAGGTACAAAAAAATTCAACAAAGATAAAGAATTAAGTGATAAGCTACATACTGGACATTTTAGCTTGAAAGGAGAAAGGAAGCCCATCTACGTGTCTGAGAGTGGCACAAAAAAGACTGCCAAATTATTCAATCAAGCCCGCGAATTTGCCAAAACAAATGGCTACACTTGCTGGATTTTTCGTGGAGCAGTTTTTCTACGTCTACAGACGCACGCGTAACGCACGTACAACGTACGCGTACAGATCAAATCAGAGCACGATCTCCCCAGCATTAAGAATAAGGCATGACTGTCAGCACTTTTACTTTTTTTAAATAGTGTTTTATATCATTCTAGTTAAATTATTAGCTTTTAACGGTAATTGTACCACATAATTCCATCAATCACTTTAGACCACACTTCTACAATAAATATACTTTTAGAATAAATACCCAAACAAACATAAACACAATCAAGACAAATACAAACATCATACCGACACACTACACACATTTTAGGCAATGGCCAGCCAGGACAAGTATTACTTATGATTTAAAAATGGCTACCGCGTGTGAATCAATACAAACACTACAAGAAATAGACAACATACAGCTTGCTAAATCAATCACATGCACCCGTGCAGATCTTGATAAACATATAGTCATACACAAAAATGATTTTACTATCATTTCCCAGAACATTAGAGGCATTTGCTGCAATATCGACGACTTTTTACTTACATTGTCTAGTCTTAAATTTGAAATTGACACTGTTATATTAACGGAATGCCAACTTAACTTAAATAAACATGTATCACAACTTGATAATTACAATTGCTACCACAAATCTTTCAAATAAACATGACGGAGTCGTCGCGTATGTGAAAAAAAAACAATAAAACATTAAGTAACGGAAGTTAAGCTCTTACACGCATCTTGTCATCAAATCGAGGTAGTAAATAATATTGTCTTTTGGGTACCTATATAGCAAATTTAAACGCAGATAATTTTATAGAATCTTTAAGTTTACATTTGAAATCACTTAAGACTCAGGGAATCTGAAAAATACTACGAACACAAAAATAGAGTAAATTACTTTACTATGTTATCGTCTCACGGAATTTTGGCCGGGCATACATTACCCACTAGAGGGATGAATTGTCTTGATCATTTTATGTTAAAAATTAATCCGAAAAAAATGTCTGCATTTATAGCTATCTTACACACTACCACCACAGACCACTATACCACCTTTCTTTCTTTATCAAAAACAAAAGGCAAAATCACTCTAGATAAAATTAAAACAACTATAGACTTTAACAGTGCTCTCCTATATTTGTAGAATAAAAATTTGGCTAAACTTCTATTTATTGATGACCCAAGTGTAGTTACAATCTCTTTAATAGAAAAAATTACTGAATCTTTGACTGCAAATACACACACTGTTACCATACCAAGTAGTAAACGTTTATTAAAACCCTGGATTACTCAGGGTATTCTGAGATGTATACGGAATCGTAATGCGTTACAGAAAAAGACACGGAATGATCCTCACGATGAAATTGCCAAAATTACATATACGCGGTATAGAAACTATTGCAATAAGCTCATTGAAAAGATAAAAAGAAAATATAATAGGGAACAAATTACTAACGCTATCAAAAACAACAGACTCCTTTGGAAAAACATACAACACAAATACAATATATAAATCACGAACAGAGAACTTAGAATTGTTGCATGTTAAATCATCTCCCACAGAAGCCGCAAACTTCATAAATAAATATTTTGCAAGTATAGGCAGAGATCTGACCCAAAACATAGTATCTGGTACTAACTTAGTTAGTAAACTCATAAACGAATTTCCATCACACATAAGCTCAATGGTACTTCTGGAAACTGATCAACCCGAAGTTTGTACAACGCTTATGAATTTACGATCTGACCCGTATGGGATGGCGTCTGATCCCGGGTGGGACAATATACCCACTGCTTCTTGAAACTTGCTAAAAACGAAGTTGTACCAATACTCACACACCTTGCCAATCTTTGTTTTCAGAAAGCTTTTTTCCAGCCCCATTAAAAAAATCTATTATTAAACCTGTGATAAAGGTGATAGAGACGATGTTAGCAATTACCGACCTATTTCCGTTTTAACTGCAATATCAAAAATTATAGAAAAAATTATAAATACTCACCTCTTGCAGTATCTAAATAGATATAACATTCCGTCACCTTCTCAATTTGGATTTAGGCAAAAAAAGTCAACTGAAGATGCTGTTATAGCACTAAGTTCTCTTGTAACCAAACAACTCGATAAAGGAAACAAATGTATGGCAGCCTTTCTTGATCTAAAAAAGCCTTTGACACCGTCTCTGACCCCATTCTTTTACGCAAGCTAGAAGCTATCGCAGTTCGTGGAATACCACTGGCACTTTTCAAGGATTATCTTTCTGGTAGAACACAAAAAGTGTAACTTGTGCAAATTGTTGGTGAGGACGCAGATGTATCATACGGCGTACCACGAGGTAGTGTACTTGGACCTACACTTTTTTTATTTACATTTCTGACCTCTGTAACATGAGAATTAATAATGCTAAAGTATACAACAACAATAATAGGAAATTACGTGAGCACCGATTTGCCAGTAACTTTTGGAGTTCCGCAAGGTAGCGTTTTGGGGCCTACTTTATTCTTGATGTATATCAATGATCTGTGCCAAAAAAATGTCTCCCATGGTCAAGTTATATCGTACGCAGACGATACGGTAATTTTACTTTCAGAAAATACCTGGAAAGAGACTTACGAAGCTGCTCAGAATGCATTAAACGATATAACTATTTGGCTCGCCGATAATGTGTTGACGTTAAATGCTGATAAGACGAAGTACATGACTTTTACCATTCGTGACCAAGGTGGAGCTTCAGATGACCATGTTTTGGTAGCTCATAGTTGCATGGCACCTAACTCTAGTACCCAGAACTGTTGCTGTCCCAAAGTGGAACAAACTGAGCATATTAAATATCTCGGTATAATTTTAGATAAAAAATTAAATTTCGCTAAACATATTGAGGTGTTAAGTGGACGAATTCGCAAACTAATAATAGTCTTTAAAACATTACGGTACGTTGCTGAACCTAAACTTGTAAAACAAGTGTATTTCGCACTTTGTCAGTCGTTGCTTTCGTATTGCATCACTGTTTGGGGTGGCGCTCCGGCTACAATTATAAAGCGTCTCGAAATTGCTCAACGGGCTGTACTTAAGGTAAGCACTTTTCGTCCATTCTTGTACCCTACAGCACTACTCTATAAAGACTGTGAGGTACTTACAGTTAGACAATTGTTTATTTCGGCCTTAATATTGAAACAACATCACGAATTGCCTTTTAATCCCCAAAACAATACGCAACGACGCAAAAATAGGGTTTGTGAATATCAAAAACAGTTTCACACTGCTTTCATCAGGAAGTTCTATTGCTCTTTAGGTCCTTTTTTGTATAATAAGATCAATAATATTATTACAATCTATCCCCTTAATACACACAAATGCAAAAAAACTATTGAAGCTTGGTTACTAATTTTGGAATACAAGGATACTGAGGAACTTTTGGCGGTTTTACGGTAATCTAAATTTACAGATTCAATCAATTAGTGAGTCATAATAATATATATAAGTCAATAAAATAAAATAAAAAGAAGCTGGATAAAGGCATTGTTTAATTTAAATACTGATGTATTCATAAGTCAGATTTATGCAAACAATACACACCCTCTCACACACACACACGTACACTACACCCATATACAAAGAGAGGCCCTCTCACACACCATTCATTTCACATTTATTTCTATCTTGATTTTTGTGTAAAGTAGTATAAATAAGCTAGTTTAAATTCTGATACTTCGGGGAGTGGCGCCGTATGCCGAAATACAGGTCCTAACCTAGTTCGACAGCGGATGCTATTATATATATTTGAACCATTGTTATCTACTAGCTAATAATTTACGACAATGTATTGTTTCTCTTAAAATGTAACATATGTGTATTTTTGGAAATAAAGATTATTATTATTATTATTATTATTATTATTATTATTCGACTCATACGCCGATGATACAGTTGTCGTCTTCTCAAGAAAAACATGGGATGATGTTAAAAATAGTGCTGAAGAAGGACTTGCTCTTATTGCAACTTGGTTAAAAAATAATCTGCTCACCCTGAACACTAGCAAAACCAACTTAATTTGTTTTAATATGTATAATCAGGCTCAATCAGACATTGAATTTAATTTAAGAATCCACACGTGTGACACAACTAAAGACAAAACTTGCTGCAATTGCCCTACTATCCAACAAGTTGCCAAAAAAAATATATCTGGGAGTGATTATTGAACAGCGTCTTTCATGGCATCCTCAACTGGAACAAGTTATGAGTAGGGTACGAAAACTCATATGGATTTTTAAAGAGCTGAGATATATAAAAATTAAATAAAAATAATGATGACAAGGAAACAAATCTGCTAAATGAAATTTATGTAGTTTTAGCCCAGTCTGTAATAGTGTATTGTATAACTGCATGGGGTGGAGCAACGAAATCTAGTTTTATAGAGTTAGAATGCGCTCAAAGAGCGATACTTAAAGTGATGTAGTTACTTAAAAAAAAATATTCTCCACGGAGAAGCTTTATAAATTAAGTTATCTGCTGTCAGTGAGAAAACTGTACATCCTTCACATCATCCTCAAAACGCACAAAGAGATACATTATGACCCTAAAATTCTAGCAAAAAGAAAGAAACACCACATAGTAAACGTTCCGTTGCTCGTGGCTAAATAATAACAGCCGCACGGATCGATCTTTAAGGTTAAACAACGCTTGCCAAGGTTGGTCTGTGGATGGCTGACCATCTTAGCATAACGAGTTTCCTCCGCGCCTCGGAAAGCACGTTAAGCCGTTGATCCCGGCTGTTCTTTGTAGATCTTTGGCAGTCGTTACGGGTTGTCAGAAGCCAGTAAATCTGACTCCAGTCTTGCCAAGAAGTACCGTGTTACCCAGTTAATGGGTTGTGGAGGTCTGGTAGGCAGTCGCTCCATGTAAAACACTGGTATTCAGCTGAATCTGGTTTGACTAGAAGCCGACCCTAATATAGTTGGGAAAAGGCTAGGCAGATGAGTAAACGTTCCCAACATGAAAACAGAATTTGCCAGCAGACAATTTAAAAAACGCTTAGCCTTTTTATTCAATAAAATCAATAAAGTAATATACATTTACGACAAAAAAAAATTAATACAAAACAATGTTAAAAATATGGTTACAAAATTTAAATTATGATGATACAGAATTGCTTTTGCAACGTGTAACTTAATAACTAATGTGTTTCGCTTATTTAGGCACACATGTGAAAATGTACACTCAGCTCTAGTCTCACACACACACCATACACTCAACTACAATTGATCGTGGTTTTTTTTATGTTCAATTTTCTTCCTTATGTTTTTTTTTTCAATTTATTTATTTTGTTTCTTTTGTTATAAAACTATAACTTTATAATATAAGGGAAGAGCGGAGCCTTCAACTACAGGCATCTTCTATGCCTAAATGGAGACTCCTCGACATGTAATGTGTAGTTTGGCAGCGCCAGGAGAGGACATACATTCAGTCAAAAAAGTATCGGGAATGGATGATTTGTTTATGGTTCCAAATTCAAATTTTTGTTTTTTGTAGTTGTTAGATTGGCACAACTGTTTTCCATTTTGGCGCGGAGTTTGAGTTGCATCTGTTATTTATATTAATTAATACAGTACTGGTTTTAGTAATATCATATATAGTGTGTATTGCGAATTTCATAATGGACAAAAATATCGAACAAAGAGTTTGTCTTAAATTTTGCATCGCCAATGGAATTTCGTGTTCGGAGTCACTGAAAATGTTACAGAAGCTTACGGTGAATCGACTTTATCAAAAACTCGTGCTTATGAGTGGTTCAAAGCGTTCAAAAGCGGTCGAGATGTGATGGAAGATTTGCCTCGCTCTGGTAGGCCGTCAACGTCTGCAACTGAAGTTAACGTCGCAAAAGTTAAGGAAATAGTGACTGAAAATCCCCATTCAACTCTGAGAGAGATAGCCGCCGAACTTTCTGTATCTCACGAGTCGATCCGTACCATTTTAACTAATCATTTGGGTATGAAACATGTTGCTGCTCGGCTAGTCCCAAAAGATCTGAATTTTCTCCAAAAACTCAATCGCATGAAAGTCGCTGAGGACATGCTAGAACGAGTCAGTTCGGACCCAACATTCATGAAACGCATTGTTACTGGTGACGAGACGTGGGTTTACGAGTTTGACATGCAAACTAGTCAACAAGCTTCGGAGTGGCGCCTTCCAACTGAACCGAAACCGAAAAAACCACGCCAAAGTCGATCAAAAGTCAATGTCATGTTGACTGTTTTCTTTGACTATCGCGGTGTTGTGCACTCTGAATTCTTACCGGAAGGTCTAACGGTAAATAAAGAATATTATTTGAGCGTTACGCGGCGTTTAAGAAAGCAAATTCGACGAAAAAGGCCAGATTTGTGGAAAGAAAATTCTTGGCTATCATTGTGAACGAATTTTTAACCAAACACTCAACAAATACCATCCAGCAACCACCATATTCACCAGATATGGCTCCTGCTGACTTTTTTCTTTTTCCTAAACTCAAATTACCACTTCGTGGTACCCGTTTTCAATCGATACAAGACATAAAGGAGAATTTGCGGCGAGAACTGAACTCAATTCCGGAAGCAGCGTTTAAAAAATGTTTTGATGAATGGATTATTCGTTGGCGCAAGTGTATCGTTTCTAAAGGAGCATACTTTGAAGGTGATAAAATAAATTTGGATGAATAACAGACATTTTGTGTATTATTGATCTTTTCCCGGTACTTTCTTGACAGAGTAGTATTTATGTTTGCGGATGATTTTCCAGAAAGATAAGAACAGTTTCTTATCTTTCATGAAAGCAGCTGGGAGCGAGTTTTCAAATTGGCTAAAACGGGTTTAGCTAGGGTGACCACATGGCTTGAAAACAGTCTTCTGTCCCTCAATTCAAGTAAAACAAAATATGTCTGTTTTACCATATCCTATTGGGAGTGCCAGTTCGGAACTTAGAATTAGGAAACACACGTTTCCATGAAACAGAAAAGCCGACCACCAAAACTGTAACTGCGCAACACTGACTCACGTTACCGCTATAAAATAATTAGGAGTATATATAGACGAGAAGCTTAATTAGAATGTCCACATAGCGTCGCTGGTGGTAAGAATCAGAAAAATGATTTCCATATTTAAAAATTTACGAAAAGTAGCTAATCATAAACTTTTGATCCAGACTTACAGAGCGCTGTGTTAATGTTTAATTAGATATTGTGTATGTGCTTGGGGTGGTGCTGGAAAATCGTTGCTCATTGCTGCCGAACGGGCTCAAGGGGCAGTACTCAAAGTGCTCATGTACAGTTTGTCGGCAACATTATCTGACCCACCCTAAAAACAAACGAATTTGGACCCTCTGACAGTAACATTAAGGTTTATTCAATTTATACGAGCTTATCAGACAAGTGCTCGAGGACTTGATGAACAAATACAATAATAATAATAATAATAAATTTAATAATAATAATCGGGCGGAAATAAAGTGCGCGCTCGGGCGGAAATAAAGTGCGCGCCTTCAACGGTTGGGTCATGCCGGTATTAATGTACTCTTTCGGCATACTCAAATGGACTCAAACTGAGCTTGATGCCCTGGATAGGAGGGTCCGTACACTGCTGACCGCAAACCGGATGCATCACCCACGATCGTCGGTGATGAGATTGTACATCCCGCGAAAGTATGGAGGTCGAGGCTTTTTAAACGCCAAGACTCTCCACAACCGCGAGATGTGCAATCTCAGAGAATATTTTCTCAAAGCTGATGTGGGTATGCACCGAGATGTTGTCGCAGTGGACAAGTGTCTCACCCCGTTATCCATGGCTAAGGAGAACTGGCGCAAACCTGTGATACTTACCACAGATGACCGCAAGGAAGTATGGAAAAGCAAGGAGCTTCACGGGCGCTTCTATCGGGCTCTTCATGGGTCCGATGTAGATTTTTCTGCGTCCGTGGCCTGGCTACGATTCAGTGATCTCTTCGGGGAAACTGAAGGTTTTGTCTGTGCGATTATGGACGAAGTTATCTTGACGAATAACTACCGGAGGCATATTATGAAAGATGGGACGGTGGACGTGTGTCGGGCATGCCACCGTCCGGGTGAGTCCATCAGACATATTATCTCTGGTTGTTCTCGTCTGGCTAACGGCGAGTACTTGCACAGACACAACCAAGTGGCCAGGATTATCCATCAGCAACTAGCTTTGAAATACAAACTTGTGGATTCTGAGGTACCGTATTATAGGTATGTGCCCGACCCAGTTCTCGAAAATGACCACGTCACGTTGTACTGGGATCGGTCTATCATCACTGATAGGACTATTGTTGCCAATAAGCCTGACATAGTGGTGATAGACCGATTAGCGCGCCGCACAATGATAATTGATGTTACCATCCCGCATGACGAGAACCTCGTGAAGGCCGAAAAAGAGAAACAAATCAAGTATCTCGACTTAGCGCACGAGGTTGTCGACATGTGGAATGTGGACTCAGCTGTCATTGTGCCGATAGTCATTACGGCCAATGGCCTGATGGCCAAAAGCTTCGACGAACATCTGTCGAAGCTCGCGTTACGCGGTTGGGTAAAGGGCCTGATACAGAAGGCAGTACTCCTCGATACGGCTCGTATTGTGAGGAGGTTCCTTTCTCTGGAGCCCTAACCACCGGTAGCTTGGACCCTGCTCCCGACACCGGCGGACTACTACTTTTTATATTTTTAAATGTATTTTTTTATGTTTTTTTAGAGATATATTTAAAAATATACTTTGTATGTAAATAAGAATGAATAAACGAAATAATAATAATAATCTGTGGCTCGGCTGTCAAGCCAACTGACGTAAGAAATTTTTCATCCCGTATTTTTATCGATTTTTATTTAAATAAACCATAGAAACAATGCTTTTTATACCGAATACATCAAGAAAAAAAAAAATAGAACCACACGAAAATAAAAAACTAAGCAATGCGGAACTAATGGAAAAACAAAATTACAATATGAAAATAAAATGTTGACACGACGCCGAGCACGACTACAAGCCGCACCAACACCATCTTCGGGTTCGTCGCTGAGCTCCGCCTCGCAGCCGCCGGGTCCTGCGCCAGCCGCGAGTCCAGAGATTCCGGTAGCTGCAGTTGCGTCGAGCTCGAGCGACGAATACTTCTCGCCGCCGACGACACCACCACCTGCGCGTCGGCGCGGACGAGGCCGACCACCGGCCAGCTTAGGACCTCGAGGCCCACCGGTCTCTGACAGGGTCCCCGCTATCGGTGGAAGTGTGCAGCGTATAAAATGGACACAAGCCATGAACGAGAATGTTATACGCTCATACTTTGGGGCTACAGAGGGGGGAACTAACCTGACTGCGTACCGTGGTCGGATGCTCTCTCTGTTTCAGGTACTTGAGCCAGCTGTCAACGTTTCAGCCCAACGATTGTCGGATCAGGTGCGGGTTATCCAGCGTAACCGTATGTTGGATGACGCCGTACTTGATAGACTGCGTCTGGAATCACGGAGCAGCCGCGTCTCACCTACTTCGCCACTGGCCGCGGTGCAAATACAACCCAGTGCAAGTGTTTCACCGCGACCCAACTACGTCGGTGAAGATGATGATGACGGGGCCACATCCGTGAGTACCCAATGCAATGAGCGATTGAGGAGCGCTTTGGAGGATGCCTTCCGAGAGTATCGCTCCACACCGCCTGGGCTTAGACCTCGTCTACCTCGTTTGCCCATGCATAACAAAAATAGGGCGTTGGTGTGTGCTCTAGATTCGCAGCTAACAAGTTATTTTGATAGCAGCGAAGACCTTGTCGATACCCACTCGATCTTGTACTGTGCGGCTGCAGCGGCATGTCGTGTAGCTCATGTCAAATTTCCTAGTAGTGATAGAGTTACACGACCGGCTGTACCAGCTTGGCAGTGCAGGATCGAGCGTCGTATCGGTGAGGCTAGAGCACTCATTGGCAAACTAATCTGCTTCAGGGAGGGCAACACTCGCCGCAGAGTGATGCGCTTTGTGAGGCGGGCGTTCTCGGGGACTGATATTAGTCCTCGAGATTATCTGACCCGCGTCACAGAGCGTATCGACTTCCTGAAGCAGAAAGTCTATGCATGGGCAAACCGTATACGTCGGTACAAGCGGCGAGTGGAGCGATACACTCAGAATCGCACATTCCAAAGCAATGAGAGGTGGGTTTATAGGGCTTGGGAGCGACCAGACCAAGGTGTGACTGATACGCGCCTACCGGATGATGATGCCATGTGTTCATTCTGGCGCAGCATCTGGTCGGTGCCTGTCAGTCATACCGAGGGCGATTGGACTCGGGAGGTTGAGTGCGCGTGCGATCCGATACCAGAAATGGGGGCAATTAACATCAGCCCCCAAGACGTAGCTCGTGCAGTCCGTCCGTTGCCTAACTGGAAATCTCCGGGACCGGACGGGCTGCACAACTTTTGGATTAAATGGTTCAAAAGATCGCACGCTCGCTTGGCATCTCAATTCCAGTCTGCGTTAGAGTCAGGGTCGCTGCCCCAGTTCCTAACTACAGGAATAACCCACCTGCTTTATAAATCAGGTAGTACCGCGGAGCCTAAAAATTATAGACCGATCACGTGTTTACCGACGGTCTATAAAGTTCTTACATCCATTTTGAGAGGAAAGATTAACCATCATATTGATAGTAATTCAATAATGTCTTCTTCTCAGAATGGATGTAGGCACGGGTCCCACGGTACTAAGGAGCTGCTCCTCATCGACATAGCCATTAGCCAACAGGTTCGACGTTCCCGAAGAGATCTGTCGACATGCTGGATAGATTATAAGAAGGCCTATGACTCAGTGCCACATACATGGCTCATGAGGGTGCTGGAGCTGTACAAAGTTGATGCAGTTTTACGCACCTTCCTGATGTCGTGTATGGGGCAGTGGAGGACGGTTCTTCACTATCCAGGGTGTCGACAGACCCAGGCGAACAGCGAACCGATAAGGATCGAACGTGGCATATTTCAGGGTGACAGTCTGAGTCCACTGTGGTTTTGTCTGGCCCTCAACCCTCTCAGTACATTGTTGGAGGGTTCGGGCCAAGGCTACCGGTTGAGAAGAGGTGGTCAGGTCATATCGCACCTCCTTTACATGAATGACTTGAAACTCTTTGCTCCTAACAACTTGCAACTGATGAAGCTACTGAAGGTAACAGAAACCTTCAGTGGCGCCATCAGGATGGAATTTGGTTTGGACAAATGTGCGGTCATGCATGTAAAGCGAGGGGAGATTATGGAATCCGTGGGAACACAACTCTCGGATTCCATAGACCTTAGGTCCCTCTCCTCAACCGAAACTTACAAGTATTTGGGTATGTCGGAAGCGTTAGGCATCAGTGCTCGGACGGACATGAAACAATCATTGAAGGAGCGCTTCTTTGGCCGCCTGAACAAAGTACTTAACAGTCTTTTATCAGGCGGAAACAAGGTGCGCGCCTTCAGCGGTTGGGTCATGCCGGTTTTGATGTATTCTTTCGGCATACTCAAATGGGCTCAGACGGAACTTGACGCCCTGGATAGGAGGGTACGTTCACTGCTTACCGCAAATCGGATGCATCACCCACGGTCATCGGTGATGAGGCTGTATATCCCGCGGAAGTGCGGGGGTCGTGGCTTCTTAAATGCTAAGACCCTGCACAACCGCGAGGTATGCAGCCTTAGGGAGTACTTCCTAGAGGCCGACGTGGGTATGCATCGAGATGTGGTAGCGGTGGACAAAGGCCTCACCGCGCTCTCCTTGGCTAACGAGAACTGGCGCAAACCTGTGGTATTAGATACTAACGACCGCAGGGAGGTATGGCAGAGCAAGGAGCTGCACGGACGCTTTTATCGGGTCCTACATGGCCCCGATGTAGACTTCTTAGCGTCCGTAGCCTGGCTTCGTTTTGGTGACCTCTTCGGGGAAACCGAAGGTTTTGTCTGTGCAATTATGGACGAAGTTATGATGACTAATAACTACCGGAAATACATTGTGAAGGACGGTACGGTTGACATATGTCGGGCATGTCACCGGCCCGGGGAATCCATCCGCCACATTATTTCCGGTTGTTCTAGTCTGGCTAATGGAGACTATTTGCACAGGCACAACCTTGTAACCAGGATTATCCACCAGCAACTTGCTCTTAAATACAATCTTGTGGAATCGGAAGTACCGTACTATAGGTATGTGCCCGACCCAGTTCTCGAAAGTGGTAGTTGCACATTGTATTGGGATCGGTCTATCATCACTGACAGGACTATTGTTGCCAATAAGCCTGATATAGTGGTGATAGACCGACTAGAGCGTCGCGCAATGATTGTTGATATAGTGGTGATAGACCGACTAGAGCGTCGCGCAATGATTGTTGATATAGCAGTCCCTCATGACGAGAACCTCGTGAAGTCAGAGAAAGATAAACAAACGAAGTATCTTGACTTGGCTCGCGAGGTTGTCGACATGTGGGATGTGAACACAGCAGTTATTGTGCCGATAATCGTGACGGCCAATGGCATTATTGCCAAGAGCCTCGACCAACATCTCAAGAGGCTCTCGTTGGGCAGCTGGATCAAGGGCTTGATCCAGAAAGCAGTACTCCTGGACACGGCGCGCATCGTTAGGAGGTTCCTCTCTCAGAAGCCCTGACCACCGGTAGCTTGGACACTGTTCCCGATACCGGTGGGTTACTATTTTTTATATTTTTAAATGTTTTTTGTATTTTTATAGAAATATTTAAAAATGTAATTTGTATGTATATATAAATAAATAAATGGAATAATAATACAATAATTAATTAATTTAATAATAATACAGACACGCAAATTTGATCTTTAAAACATTAGCATTAGGTTTTAAGTTATAACTACTTGTTATAATATAATTTATTTATTTATTTATTAATACTTCATGCACACAAATGTACAGAGGCGGACTTAATGCCATAGGCATTTTCTACCAGTCAACCCTTGGGTGATGCAGAGACAAGTAGTGGTAGGTGCAATTTTGAGCAAGAAACGCGATTTAAAAAATATTTAATAAATACAAAGATATATATATATATATATATAATTATATGAACTATATATACAATAGGTACTATAATAGATATACTCAATGAACAAACAAATACACGAATATACTATAACAGTTTATGCAAACAAACAATGACTAACAACTTAGCGCTGTGACGATACTACTGCCTCCTCTTCCCAACCCAATCTCTTGCGAATATGCTCGCGAACTCTGACCTTGAAGGTCAATCGGTTGGTTGCCACCCTGATTTCCTGGGGTAGCGCATTCCACAGAGAAATTGATTGAATGAAGAAAGAACAGTGAACGAAGTCAGTACGGTGAGAGGGACAATAAAGAAGACGGTTATGCGATGAGCGTAAGTTTCTATTGTGGTTAGCGCAAATGTATTGAAAGTGGGGTGCTAGATAATTAGGGAAATTAGGAGAGTTAAGAAATGAGAACAAGGTAGTTAGCGCCCGCCAGTTCAGGGTACTGTCGATATGCAAGCCTAGGTCCTTAACGTCAGTACTAAATGGAACGACCGTATTATCGAACAGAACAGGAGGCAAAGTTGCACCATCCAGTTTAGCCACGTTTCGAGGACTCCCAATAATGATAGCCTGACACTTGTTAGGATTCACTGTAACACCAAATAAATTCAGACCAGGTTTGAATGGCTGTTAAGTCCCGATTTAACTTGTCAACAATGTCAGGTATTTCATCGACCCTCCCTTGACAGTACAGCTGCAGGTCATCAGCATACAGATGAGACGCACACTGAAGTTCGGAAGTAATGAGATTAATGAAAATGGAAAACAAAAGAGGAGAAAGTATGCCGCCTTGAGGAACGCCAGTTTCTAAATCACACCAGTTAGAGGATGAGTCCCCAAAGTGAACCGACTGCTGACGATCCTGAAGGTAGGAAGCGAACCATTCCAGCGCGTCAGGGGAGACCATAATATAGGACCAAATGGCCAACAGGATGTCGTGACTGACGGTATTGAAGGCATTCGAGAAATCGACCAACACCAGAACTGTGACTTTAGTGTCTTCCAGTCCTGCCCTTATATCGCCAGTCACTTTAAGAAGGGCAGAAACAGTGCTGTGCCCGGGCCTGAACCCAGATTGTAGGGGGCTTATCAGTGAATTACACTGCACAAACTTAATGAGTTGTTTGTGGACACAGGCCTCAAGCACTTTGGATAGAAAGGGAAGAATAGAAATTGGGCGATAGTGGCTTGGAAGAGTGGGATTGGGGACTTTGGGCAATGGACGAACAAAGGCTTTACGCCACAAGGTAGGGAATTCTCCAGAGTATAAGGAAAAATTTACAATATGGGTGATGGCAGGTAGGAGGTGATCCAGAATAGTTATTATCATACCACGAGTGATATTATCACATCCTACTGCATTGGATTTGATGGAGAGTAAGATCTTTCTGATCGCCCCCGGCTCGACTGGGACGAAACAAAATGGGTCAATTTGAGGACGCGTTAGACCAAAGATCAGCGACAGAGTTTGTTGTTTAGTGAGACGATCCATGGTAGGTACAGTAGAGAAATGTCGGTTGAGATCGTCTAGGTTAATGGAATTGGGAAGGTCTAAATGTCGCGGTTTGCCGATACCTAGTGTTCCAAGGAATTTCCAAATATCGGCAGAAGAGGAAGTAGAAATATTTTCTAGAATGTGGGGTGGTATAATTAGTGTAATAGCTTGTTTTAATAATTGCGTTCAAGTAATTCTGGTCTCGTGGTCTGTGTATAAGACTGAGAAAAACAAGTTGCGAGATCAAATCCTGCGACGAAGATGTTGTGTTGCTTTCAATTAAGAATTTATTCCAAAACTATTTCTTATGTATTGTAAAGAACTATAGACAGGTTACCTTCAAATATAAACTTTCTAAAATGGTAATATTTTCGCATAACTTGTAATAAGTGGGTAGTTGAAAAATAAATATTTGTATTCATTATAAGACTGGTATTCAAATGCTACTAAGGGTATGCAGTTACTACGCGCAAACATATTTTCCCTTCTTTACTAAATAGCAAAAACAACGTCTCTTTACAATTTTTTATTTTCTATTTTATAGGTTGTTTTTTTATTATGATGTCTCAATGGAGTGATTATTTAAAATACAAATAATCTATTTCCACGAGGAGAAGGTTGGCTGCTTGTGCTGTGCAAGAATAAATTCAAATTCAAATTCAAAGCATTTTATTTCACAGGCACTTTTGAAACGTCAAGGTCGGTCAGTCAAAAACATGGAAGCTATTTGCACGTTCCAAAGCGTAGATCTCTATGGAGAAGAACGTGCAAGAAACTCCACGGACACTCTTTTAAATCATGTTAAAACTTTAAAACTTTATGATTGTATACTATATGGTTCAAATTGTTTAGAATATTGCGTCTAGAAATTACAACTAAGATCAAATTTTAATGCGCCTTATAAGAGTTGAGTTGGTCTTGCGGTCACTAAGGTAGTGCGATGTTCATCGTTATTTACGTTCGAACCAAGTTAAACCTATAGCTTTTTGCTCAGCTGTTTTTTTTTTAATTATTTCATAACATTTATTTTACATTTCTTTAATGGACGACGTAGGGTCTTGTCTTTTTAAAAGGGCAGTTTGTATAGAAATAAAACTAAACAATTGCAAGTTTAAAATGTTTATTATTTCATTAAAACACTTAGTAAAGATAAAGTAAGTAAATGCTCATATATTTCCAAATTAATATACATTTTATATTAGTATGCCATAATCAAATCTAACCATTTATAAACATTAAAAAAGGTGTGCTTATGCTTAAATGTTTGTTATCGAGAAAATGAATTCTTCTGTGAAATGCTTTACAGATTTATAGCTGCCTATATGTAGTGAATAAACATGTTATTTAAATAGAAAAATCTATTTATAACAATAACGGCGTTCCAATTATGGTAGTATGGCCAATGGCGTTCGAATTCGGGACTATACTTGATGGCTTTTACTCCTGGACGAATCCGCTGAATATTTCCATTGTCTTCATAACGTCTTAGCCATAGCCTGAACGTATTTCTCTAAAACAAAAAAAAAACATTTTTGGAACCGTGTATGTAACTTGTAAGGAGTAAACTACGCGTTAATCACAATCAGTAAAATAAAATAGGTGTAAAAAAACACTTACTGCTATATTAAGTCGACGACCAATCTCTCTAATTCCAACATTCTGCTCACGTAAAAATATGATTTTATGTTTGGTATAGTCATCAAGTTGCGACATGATGCTTTTTTACACCAAATTGCTAACGAGTTACGTGGAACGATTTACAAATGTGTGCGCAGTCACTGCTATTAATCGTAGTGTAACTTTTGTCACTTATATGAATTTATTATCTACCTCACAAAGCAAATGTATGCTTTACTTCGTATCCAACCATTCTTGGTAAATTTAAATTCTCTAAACTTAAAGTTTTTTTAAATTACCCACCTGTTTACAAGATAAGTTATTAGGCGTAAATCATATTGGTCGTTCTTTAATAATGCAAGCAATATTGTAGTTCCTTTTTTAATTGATTGTCATTACAACTAATTAAAAAAGGAACTAATACTATGTGGAATGTGTTTTCGAACCCACATGTTGTTCGTCGCCAATCCAGCATCAAACCGCTAAGCCACAAGAACTTGTCGAGAATACGCGAAATTAAAGATTGGGTTGTAATTATATAGAGTTACTTAAAAGCTTTTCAACTTTAAAGTCGACGAGATAATGATTAAAATAGCTTAACAAAATGATACATAATGCCGGTGGCTCCGACAATGTTGGGTGGGTTTACCTTAACGTTACGTGTTAAAGATCAAATTTGCGTGTCTGTATTATTATTGTATATGTTCATCGAGTCCTCGAGCACTTGTCTGTTAATTTCATATACATTGAATGAACCTTAATGTAACAAGCAGAGGGTCCAAATTCGTTTGTTTTTAGGGTGGATCAGATAATGTTGCCGACAAACTGTACCTGCCATTCCGGCACGGAACTACGTCGCTGTACGAGAAGGCTAATGTACTATCGGTTAGAAAACTATATTATATTTTCGAACTAATTAATACACTGGACAGCAAATAAACCGAGCCACCCGCTACCTAGGCACTCTAATTCGATTTTCTCAAAAACTAAAAAAACCTACAATTATCAAAGTTGTACCTACAGAAAGTGCGTTTCATGGTGATTAAAATGAAAGGGAACTCATTGGGTTTAATCAATATTTCAGTGTTTATTAAGGATTTTACAAAGAAGAGTCGTTTTCCAGTCGTGACAATCGTTAGTAATGATAAAATGAAAAAAAAAAATTAAAGCCAAAAACAAAGATAAAATCAAAAAAAAGTTTTTGATCAATATTTCGTATTCCCTCCCCTTGCTCGGATAACTGCCAGCATCCTTGTATTCATCGACCTTACGAGCCTGACGATAAAATCTTGAGGTATTCCACTCCTCTTCAATTGCGATTCGCAGCTCTGGAAGCCTTGTTGGAGCAGGTACCCGGGCTCGAACCCGACGTTTTCAGCTCATCCCATAAGTGTTCTATCGGATTCAAGTCCGAGCTTCGAGCTGGCCAGTCCATCTTACGAATGCTGACGTCGCGTAGATACTGGGTCACCACATGACCAACATGAGGCCGTGCATTATCATGCATCAATTGCATATCCTATCCGATATATCCTGCGTAAGGTACCACATGGTCTGCGAGGATTTCAGTCATGTAGCGATGAGAAGTCAGTCCACGTGTACGGCCCGTCGGTTCGATGAAAACTAACGCTGTATGTGCTGTTAACGAGATGCCGCCCCAGACCATTACAGATCCTCCTCCATAAGCAACAGTTTCCTCGATGCAACACTGAGAATAACGTTCTCCAGGGCGACGATATACTCTCTGACGTCGATCACTTCCATGTAGACTCACCCTGGTCTCATCAGTGAAGAGTACATTACTTCACTGCTCTAATGTCCAATCCCTATGCTCTCGAGCAAATTCAAGTCGTGCTCGACGGTGTGCTACCGTTAATGCTGGGCCTGTTGCAGCTCTTTTTGGGGTCAGGTTCCGTTCAGCAAGTCTCCTTCTGACGGTATCTGAACTTATGACCACTTGGCGTTCGTCACGCAGACTTTGTTGAACTGCGTTGAGGTGGCGATTTCGCAGAACAGTAAGGTGGATATAACGATCATCTGCTGCTGATGTAGCCCTAGGTCTGCCCGTACCTGGACGGCGATCGAATGCTCCAGTCTCTAGGTATCGTCTGTAAACTCGTTGCACCGAATATCTGCTGATTCGAAGCCTTCGAGCGACTTCACGTTGCGCAATGCCTGCTTGAAGTAATGCTACAGCTTGAGCTGCTTCCTGAGGTGTTGTATCCATTATTAATCGAAAAAAGTAGCAAAAACACACGCGTCTGAGCAAACGATGGACAAAAACTAAAGAAATGATAAGAAATATCCGACTATCCTCATTGTAGAGAAAAAGAACGCTAATTTCAAACTCTGGTGAAAACAGAGCAAATCGTTAGCATTGTGTTTGTGTAGCTTGATTACAATGTGAGTTGACGGTACTTTCGAATTAATTTGTAGTCATTTTAATCACCATGAAACGCACTTTTTGTAGGTATAACTTTGATAGTTGTAAGTTTTATACTTTTTGAGAAAATCGAATCAGAGTTCCTAGGTAGCGGGTGGCTCGGTTTATTTGCTGACCAGTGTAGATACCACAAAAAAATCGTTTCTACTCTTCCTGTACTGTCCAAGAGAGTTGAATGACCCTGTGCCCCGACATAAAACATCAGTTGCACAAAGACATTTTATTGTACTAACTCCTCGCATTTATAACATTATTAAAAAAAAATTCAAAGTTACGAAACTTAGCTTAAATCAGCTTAAAAAAGTTATACTGCCTTGGCTAAAAAAAATTGGACTATGATGCCACAGAAAACCTTATTAAGTTGTTATGAAGAGAAACACTAATACTTCCCCTCCCTCACACACACACATTTCCCCTCACACAATCGCATATCCCCCCACACACACATCCCCCCCTCACACACACACACATCCCTCCCCTTCCCTTATTCCTTACACATTCACAACGCTACACACCACAGCTATCACGTGCGAGCACATGTTGCCCGCCCACACAATACAAAAATTATGCATGTTAGTTTGCTTTTAATTTTATTTTTACATATTTTATTGTTTGTTTCCGTAATCTTGGTATGTCATAACATAAATAACATGTAAAATTGTTAGGGGAAGATACTAGCTCCTGTAATACAGTGTACACTAGCGCAGGAGCTAGGGAATTCATAAAAATGTATTAGTAATTTATGTCAATAAAGATTATTATTATTATTTCGTTTATTAATTTTTAGATACATATTTGTTACATTTTTAAATATATTTTAAAAAATCATTAAAAAATACATTTAAAATATAATATAAAAAATAGTAGTCCGCCGGTGTCGGGAGCAGGGTCCAAGCTACCGGTGGTTAGGGCTCCAGAGAAAGGAACTTCCTCACAATACGAGCCGTATCGAGGAGTACCGCTTTCTGAATCAAGCCTTTGATCCAGCAGCCTTACGAAAGCGTCTTGAGGTAATATAATATAATATAATATTCCACACAACTATCACACAACGCCATCTAGTCCCAAGCTAAGCAGAGCTTGTGTTGTTTCTCGGCTTTCACGAAGTTCTCGTCATGTGGGACTGTTATGTCTACAATCATAGCACGCCTCTCGATTCAGTCCAACACCACTATATCGGGCTTATTGGCAACAATAGTCCTGTCAGGGATGATGGACCGATCCCAGTACAATGTGATATTGCCATTATCGAGAACTGGGTCGGGCGCATACCTGTAGTACGGCACCTCCGACTCCACAAGGAAAATCCTGGCTACAAGGTTGCTTATGCAAGTATTCTCCGTTAGCTAGACGAGAACAACCAGAGATAATGTGGCGAATTGATTCTCCCGGACAGTGACATGCCCGACATATGTCAACCGTGCCATCCTTTACAATAAATTTCCGGTAGGTCCTTGTCATGATAACTTCGTCCATAATTGCACAGCTAAAAAAATAAAATAAAAATAAATAAAATAAGTTTATTGCCACAAAATACCTTTCATACAATATCATTTAGGTACATTTACATACATAGGTACATTGGATTTTTGGCAAACCCTGCCTCCTAAACTAGGGGTACCCTGTGAGTTAGGAGTCAGTATTCTACTGTAACTTTGTGTACAAAAAAGTGAAAACCTTTATTTTCCGTATGTTAACTATAAACTATGAATATAAATGAATTAATGAGTTTGTGTGTAAAAGAGGGAGGGAAAGATGGCTGTGTGAGTAGGCTGGGATGTGGTGTGTGGTGTGGTGTGGTGTGGTGTGGTGTGGTGTAGTGTGGTGAGGTGTGGTATGGTGTGGTGTGGTGTGGTGTGGTGTGGTGTGGTGTGGTGTGGTGTGGTGTGGTGTGGTGTGGTGTGGTGTGGTGTGGTGTGGTGTGGTGAGGTGTGGTGAGGTGTGGTGTGGTGTGCCTTTGACATTTAAAGATATATAAATAAGTATCCTTACCCTTGACGTTAGGCTTCCAACCTGAGAGTACCACTTGAGTCCGTCATCAATCACTAGACCCTGGTATTTGGTTTGACTGACACGAAATAGTGCTGTACATGAACATGACGAGAAATCCAAACTTGTATGAGCCATGAGCCAGAACACTTAAATCTGATGGGGCCGTGGTTCTGTGACTAATAGAAAAAGGCATAATGTAGTTGGTTTTAGCCAAATTAAGGGACAGAAGGTTATTCTGCAGCCACCTCGCAACCGTATGTAAAGATTTTTCTGTTTGATGTTTTACGTCAGTCCATGTATCCCCATATACTACGATCGCAGTATCATCAGCATATGTGAAAATTCAGGTGTTGGGGGAGCTAGTGTGCAAAGGTCATTCAGAGAGAGGAGAGCGAAGGCCCAAGCACACTGCCTTGCGGAACTCCGTATGTGATGATTTCTTCATCACTAGTATATGAGTCGATCTTGACACGGAGTTTCCTGTTGTAGAGGTAGCTCTTGAAAAGCTCATGCGCTGCTCCGCGAATACCTATGGCTTCCAATTTTGACAGGAGAGTAGGAACAGAGACTGTAAAAAGCTTTCTGTAGGTCCAAGAATATTGAAAGGCACTTACGATGGTCATCTAAATTCTTAGCAACGGTTTCCGTTAGGTCAGCAATTGCATCTTCCGTAGACACACCTTTTTTAAAACCATATTGGTTGCGCGCAATGATTTGATATTTATCTAGAAAGTTAAGTAGGCGACCATTTATCAACTCCATAACCCTAAACTTCCATAACCTTAGATATTGACGAAAGAACCGAAATCAGCCTGTAATTATTCACACAGTCTCTGCTACCCCTCTTGTGCACTGGATGGACCAAAGCTCTCCTAAAAGTTTCTGGAAAAATTCCTGTCGCTATTGAGGTATTAATTATGTGCGTTATTATAGAAACAAGAGGCTTGCGACATATTTTGAGGAGAAAGGAAGATATTTCGTCCCAACCAGTGGCACTATCATCTCTTAAATTCATGATGGTAGACTCAACCTCAGAATAGTCCACGTCAAGAATGACAAAAGAATTAGGGGAGGATGGTTTTGGGAAACAAAACGTCTGTTAGGGGGCCGCAATTTTAGAAGCTAGGTCTGTGCCTATGTTAGCAAAGAACTTGCATACTTGATTGGCTGCAGCGTTCGGGTCCGCACATGTTTTTAGAAGTTCAAGAGGAGGAGCACATCTTTTCTTAGTATGTGTAATCTCTTTTACTTTGTTCCACAGTGTTTTAGGATTGTGTATAGCTTTTTCCAATTCTGATATTTCATATGCTGTTTTAAGCTTATTGAGAAGATTATTACAATAATTTCGGTAGCGTTTATAAGAGATTTGGACGATATCATTACTGGGTGAGTTACGGGCTTTTTTATGGAGTTTATCGCGATGTCGAATGCAACGCAATAAACCTGGAGTAATTCAAGGCTTAAGGTTTCTTTCTTTTTTAGGAACATTGATTACACGTGTGTGTTTATAAGACAAGTGGCAGCTACGTTAGGGTCATCCATGTTAGAGACTTGAGATAAGTCCTGACTTTCCATATCTTCTATGACTTTAGGATAATCAATTTTTGGGGTCCTATAAGCAGAAACCGTCTGTTTCACCGTACCTGTACCATCCACACATATAAGTAGTGGAAGGTGATCTGTGATGTGGGATTCCAAGACAAGTATACTCGTAGATTTATTGGATTTTAGGAGAACGTGATCAATACAATTATTAATTCTAGTGGGAAGGTAATGTCCAGGTAAAAGACCGTAAGACGCGTTGAGGGTTAGGTAATTAGCACAACGTTCATTCGTGTTAGACGGTTTAATATCAATATTAGTATCTCCGATGAGATATATTACTTTGAAACTTATTTACTGTAGTAAGAACAGAATCCAGACTGTCTAGGAAATTCTCAAAATCTACTTTAGAATTTAAAGAGGACGAACGATATACGGCAATTATTGCCAGCTCGTTATTGATTTGGCAAGAAAGACAGTTACCGTTAGTAAAAACAGGCTCCTGTACGGTACACTGGATAGAGCTTTTTATGTACATTACTACCCCTTCATTCTGATTTTTATTTTTGTATGTTAAGTGGGAGTTGTAGCCATCCAACACAAGTAGGTTTGAGATTTTACTTAACCAACACTCAGTCAATATCAGAATATCGCAATCAATTATTATTTATTATATAGCAACGAGCATTAGAAACTGAGATATCGTCCAAATCCGATAGTATATTATTTACTAAATTAGCCATTTGACAGATCAGAGAGATGAATAATAGAGATCACAAACACGATGGAACCGCAAATGACAAAAAGAGGCTTTACTACTGACACGAAGTTGTATAAATAAGGCACTGTGAAATTATGTAGGGTATTAACTGTATACATTCAGTCAAAAAAGTATAGGGAATGGATGATTTGTTTATGGTTCCAAATTCAAATTTTTGTTTTTTTTTGTAGTTGTTAGATTGGCACAACTGTTTTCCATTTTGGCGCGGACTTTGAGTTGCATCTGTTATTTATATTAAATACAGTACTGGTTTTAGTAATATCATATATAGTGTGTATTGCGAATTTCATAATGGACAAAAATATCGAACAAATAGTTTGTCTTAAATTTTGCATCGCCAATGGAATTTCGTGTTCGGAGTCACTGAAAATGTTACAGAAGGCTTACGGTGAATCGACTTTATCAAAAACTCGTGCTTATGAGTGGTTCAAAGCGTTCAAAAGCGGTAGAGATGTGATGGAAGATTTGCATCGCTCTGGTAGGCCGTCAACGTCTGCAACTGAAGTTAACATCGCAAAAGTGAAGGAAATAGTGACTGAAAATCCCCATTCAACTCTGAGAGAGATAGCCGCCGAACTTTCTGTATCTCACGAGTCGATCCGTACCATTTTAACTAATCATTTGGGTATGAAACATGTTGCTGCTCGGCTAGTCCCAAAAGATCTGAATTTTCTCCAAAAACTCAATCGCATGAAAGTCGCTGAGGACATGCTAGAACGAGTCAGTTCGGACCCAACATTCATGAAACGCATTGTTACTGGTGACGAGACGTGGGTTTACGAGTTTGACATGCAAACTAGTCAACAAGCTTCGGAGTGGCGCCTTCCAACTGAACCGAAACCGAAAAAACCACGCCAAAGTCGATCAAAAGTCAAAGTCATGTTGACTGTTTTCTTTGACTATCGCGGTGTTGTGCACTCTGAATTCTTACCGGAAGGTCTAACGGTAAATAAAGAATATTATTTGAGCGTTATGCGGCGTTTAAGAGAGCAAATTCGACGAAAAAGGCCAGATTTGTGGAAAGAAAATTCTTGGATTTTGCACCACGACAATGCGCCTTCGCACAAGGCTATCATTGTGAACGAATTTTTAACCAAACACTCAACAAATACCATCCAGCAACCACCATATTCACCAGATATGGCTCCTGCTGACTTTTTTCTTTTTCCTAAACTCAAATTACCACTTCGTGGCACCCGTTTTCAATCGATAGAAGACATAAAGGAGAATTCGCGGCGAGAACTGAACTCAATTCCGGAAGCAGCGTTTAAAAAATGTTTTGATGAATGGATTATTCGTTGGCGCAAGTGTATCGTTTCTAAAGGAGCATACTTTGAAGGTGATAAAATAAATTTGGTAATAAATTAATTTGAATAACAGACATTTTGTGTATTATTGATCTTTTCCCGGTACTTTCTTGACAGAGTAGTATGTATGTTTTTGTGAGTGTGTTGAATTAAAAATATGATATGTGAGTGTGTATATTCGTGTTATGAGAAAATTAGTTTGAAAGTGTTGATTGGAGATGTGTTTATAAGGAAAATTAAGAAAGAGTAAGAACATAATACTAATAAAGTTAAAGAATAACAATTCAGCTTTCAAGGCCAGTAATTTAAGTACGTTACGTGATATCGGGCTAGCAAAGTAATCAGGTAATGCGGAGGTTTTGAGTATTCATTTCTTCTCTTGTAGCTCGATAAGAGTAGCCTCAGATCTGACGAGTATTTTTTGGAGCCCTGGCTGCTTGCGCAAGAAGATATTTCCGTTTGCGACCCAGCAGAATTTATAATCGTGTTTCTCTGCGTATTCTCTCGCTAAATAAAATAGTCTCTTCGTGGTTTTAGACAGGTGTTCGTCGACATACACGGCACCTTTTTGGCCAGTTATTCCCATCAGTTCTATATTAAGTTTGTTGTCCCTATTTGGATGCTTATTGTTGAAGCCTCGAACACGAGAAATGAGATCAGACATAGTATGGACACTTGTAAATTCAACGATGATCGGTTTACTGGTGTTTGAGGTCCCAGGAATGCGATATATGTCACGGATGTTGGACGGTATTTCCAATAGCAGTCATAATCTTTATGAAGTCGGCACTTGACTCTTTATCCTGACATTACGGATCTCAATACTTGATGACTGTGACTTATATTGTAGATCTCTTACGTTTTTTTCCAGTGACTCAGTCAGTTTCCTATATTCGCTGCACTCATCCTGGAGCCGTTTTACTTGACATTTCATTTCATCATAAAAATCACTAATAGATGTAATAGATTTTTTAATTTCAGTATTGTTTTCTGGATCTCTAAATTTTGTAGTTTCATATCGGTCATGTCGGAAATCAATTTAGTCACCAACGCATTCTCTTCCGACATAAATTTTGTAATTGTTTGTTCTTGCTCACATTTCCACGACGACAGCATATCCTTAATTTCCTGCTTGAAATCTTCCAGCAGATCACTCGTAGAATCACGTCGAGGGTATGACGTAGAACGTTTACATTAGCAAATTCAGGGTCAGGAACAGCCTGTATTAAGTTCGGGACTGCGTCTGATCCATCGAAGTATTCGGGATTTTATGTGATTTGTTCGGCGGAGACTGCTGCATGTCCGAAAGAATACTGCTAGTAGTAATAAGTAGCTGTAGTTGCGTAGCGCGTAGCCGACACTCGAGTTCGTAGCAGAGGACGTCACCAGTCGTAGCACTCGTAGCACTCGTAGCCAGTCAGCCGTAGGTGATTCACTATTTCGTAGCATGAGCCAGATAGTAGCGTGGCCCAGCGGCTCAGCGCGCGACACCTCGGCACCGTGCTCGCTGGTTCGATCCCCGCCAAGAGCCACAAACACACCAGTCGGAGCGAACCTCAAATCTTCAATTGTGAACGCAAAGTTGCAAAAAATATTGTCTCATTCTAGATCCTCCCAAAAGGCGTGGCCGATGCATAAGAACACTCAAAGTGCGACAGAGATTTAAAATTTCACTAATTAACCAATAGGATATACTCGTATTTACGAGTATCGAACACAAAACTCGCTCGCACCGATCCTAAGCAACAAGTAGAATGAAACCTTCGGTTTCTCCAAAAAGATCACCGAAACGCAGCCAGGCTACGGACGATAATTGATCTACATCAGGCCCATGTAGGACCCGGAAAAAGCGTCCGTGAAGCTCCTTGCTCTGCCATACCGCCCTGGGATCGTTGGTGTCAAGTACTGCAGGTTTGCGCCAGTTCTAATTTGCCAAGGAGAGCGGGGTGAGTCCCTTGTCCACCGCCACTACATCTCGATGTATACCCACGTCGACAGCTAGGAAGTATTCCCTGAGACTGCATATCTCGCGATTGTAGAGAGTCAAAAAGTCTCGACCTCCACACTTTCGCGGGATATACAGTCTCATTACCGACGACCGTGGGTGATGCATTCGATACGCAGTAAGCAGTGTTCGGACCCGCCTATCCAGGGCGTCAAGTTGCGTTTGAGTCCATTTGAGTACGCCGAAAGAGTACATCAATACCGGCATGATCCAACCGTTGAAGGTTCAACCTAATGAATACCTTCTTCAGGCGGCCAAAGAAGCGCTCTTTCAACGATTATTTCATGTCAGTAATATTGATACCTAACGCTTCCGACATACCCAAATACTTGTAAGTTTCAGTTGGAGAGAGGGATCTCAGGTTTAAAGAATCCGAGAGTTGAGTTCCCATGGATTCCATAATCTCTCCACGCTTTACATGCATGACTGCACATTTGTCCACACCAAACTCCATCCTGATGGCGCTACTGAAAGTTTCAGTTACCTTCAGTAGCTCCAACAGTTGCAGATTAGTGGGGGCAAAGAGTTTCATTTCATACATGTAAAAGAGGTGAGATATAACCTGACCACCTCTCTTTAACCGATATCCTAGCCCTGAATTCTCCAGCAGTGTGCTTAGAGGATTCAAGGCTAGACAAAACCAAAGCGGACTCAAGCTATCGCCCTGAAATATACCCCGCTCGATCCTTATCGGTTCGCTTGTTCTCTGGATATTTCGACATCCTGGATAGTGAAGGACTGTCCTCCATTGCCTCATACACGACATCAGGAAGGTGCGTAGCGTTGTATCAATTTTATACAATTCTAGCACCCTCATGAGCCATGTATGAGGCACAGAGTTATAGGCCTTTTTATAGTCTATCCAGCATGTCGACAGATCCTTTCGAGAACGCCGAACCTGTTGGCTAATAGCCATATCTATGAAGAGCAGCTCCTTAGTACCGCGGGACCCACTCCTACATCCATTATTACTTATTATTTTTTTACTTTCTCGGGTCGCAGAGGCCTCTTTAGACATTTCAAATGGAATGGGACACCAACCGACGATTATCGCTGTATGCACTGTGAAAGTATACCCAAGGACAATCCCCGGTTGGAGCAGGACTATTGCAGAATATGGAAACAAAAGATGAAACGCTATGGGTTTGGCTAGTTTAGTGGACTAATAATCGCTTACTATGGAAGAACTATTTGCCCCTGCCTGACCATTGACAATTAAAACGGCTTTAAAATAGCAGGGGGTTACTTGCACACTCAATAAATGGGCCCCCCAAAAATGGTCGCTAGCACAATTACTTATTTTTATTATTACGAAGTCATAATTATTTATAGTGATAGTAGACGCCTTTATGTGGGATTGGTCAATACACATAGTCTTTGGAACGTGTTGAATAGAAAAAGAAAAGGTAATCTTTTCTCTGTGGCATTAGGTTTTTCATCTTCTTAGCATCTTGGCATAGTATTGTGGTGTGTAACATGTCGATATACTACTCTGTCAAGAAAGTACCGGGAAAAGATCAATAATACACAAAATGTCTGTTATTCATCCAAATTTATTTTATCACCTTCAAAGTATGCTCCTTTAGAAACGATACACTTGCGCCAACGAATAATCCATTCATCAAAACATTTTTTAAACGCTGCTTCCGGAATTGAGTTCAGTTCTCGCCGCGAATTCTCCTTTAAATGTCTTCTATCGATTGAAAACGGGTGCCACGAAGTGGTAATTTGAGTTTAGGAAAAAGAAAAAGTCAGCAGGAGCCATATCTGGTGAATATGGTGGTTGCTGGATGGTATTTGGTGAGTGTTTGGTTAAAAATTCGTTCACAATGATAGCCTTGTGCGAAGGCGCATTGTCGTGGTGCAAAATCCAAGAATTTTCTTTCCACAAATCTGGCCTTTTTCGTCGAATTTGCTCTCTTAAACGCCGCATAACGCTCAAATAATATTCTTTATTTACCGTTAGACCTTCCGGTAAGAATTCAGAGTGCACAACACCGCGATAGTCAAAGAAAACAGTCAACATGACATTGACTTTTGATCGACTTTGGCGTGGTTTTTTCGGTTTCGGTTCAGTTGGAAGGCGCCACTCCGAAGCTTGTTGACTAGTTTGCATGTCAAACTCGTAAACTCACGTCTCGTCACCAGTAACAATGCGTTTCATGAATGTTGGGTCCGAACTGACTCGTTCTAGCATGTCCTCAGCGACTTTCATGCGATTGAGTTTTTGGAGAAAATTCAGATCTTTTGGGACTAGCCGAGCAGCAACATGTTTCATACCCAAATGATTAGTTAAAATGGTACGGATCGACTCGTGAGATACAGAAAGTTCGGTGGCTATCTCTCTCAGAGTTGAATGGGGATTTTCAGTCACTATTTCCTTCACTTTTGCGATGTTAACTTCAGTTGCAGACGTTGACGGCCTACCAGAGCGAGGCAAATCTTCCATCACATCTCGACCGCTTTTGAACGCTTTGAACCACTCATAAGCACGAGTTTTTGATAAAGTCGATTCACCGTAAGCCTTCTGTAACATTTTCAGTGACTCCGAACACGAAATTCCATTGGCAATGCAAAATTTAAGACAAACTCTTTGTTCGATATTTTTGTCCATTATGAAATTCGCAATACACACTATATATGATATTACTAAAACCAGCACTGTATTAATTAATATAAATAACAGATGCAACTCAAACTCCGCGCCAAAATGGAAAACAGTTGTGCCAATCTAACAACTACAAAAAAACAAAAATTTGAATTTGGAACCATAAACAAATCATCCATTCCCGATACTTTTTTGACTGAATGTACTTATTAACATGCGTAATGACAAAATATATTTTTCAATTATTGGCGTCGCTGTTCATCTGTTTTCTAGGTGTGGAACTTCAACACAGGCGTGTGTATAAGACAGATGGCCATCGAGCACATGTGCGAAGTCACTGGTTGCTTCTGGGTGGAAGGCAGGTGAGCCCATGAGTTCTGCGTCTCGACACTAAAACATCAAAGTGTTGATCAGTTTTTTAACCCCTAGGACATCGAATATTCAGCATTAGCTATCGTTGTTCAGTACTTTATCTAGCTAAAACTGACTTCGCAGGTTTTATTAGTTTCTTTGATTCCTTAAACACAACCGTACACAACATATTCGTTCAGAATTCTAGCAGTAGGTTGGAACAGCCACGTGGTGGAGTTCGAAGACACTGGCATGTCAACGACCGGCAAGAGCTGGGAGACTCGTCACACGGACGACGTGCTGGCGGCCGGCGTAAGACCCCCCCTCACGCTGGTCACCACCAGCTATAACTCAGAACTTGTGCTGTGGAAGCTGGAGACCGGCCAGCCTTACAGGTGAGTTGCTGAACACGTGCGGACAGAAGGCCGCCCTTACCCGTCTGCCAAGCGTGGCGATTATAACACCCCCCCCCCCTTTTTGGGGGAGGCCTATGTCCAGCAGTGGGCGTAATAGGACTCGTGCGCAAACCCATTTTCGCTAAAATGATTGCACGAAAATAAATGGGGTGCATTAGGCAAAAAAAACAACTAAATTGAGAACCTCCTCCTTTTTTTGAAGTCGGTTAAAAATTAGTACTGTTACGCGCCAGAATTAACGACATTTACGTGTTAGTGGCGTTATCTAGTATCGAGTAGTGGAATTACTGAGGTCAAGATGTTTCTAGAATTTTCTATGCTAGAACATTCTCGATGTTTCGACATCTGGTCAGTCGGGACCCGAACTTTCCATAAGTTTCCATACTGGAAGGTTTTAGAAATAACTGTCGCCGGTATAATAATATAATGGGCGGACATCCGGCGGCGTATCGAATTGGCGATACAAGCAATAACTTCGGAAGCGATTCTCAACTGCGAGTTAAGTGAAGTGTTCAGTAGTACGATTGTGTGTTTTAATTAGTGTGTTTAAAGTGTTTATTACTGTTGTAAATTAAAGTGTTATATTTGGTGGTTTAATCGGCTATTTTTATTGTAACGAACCCCATGCTCGTAACAATTGGTGTCAGAAGAGTGGATAATTATGCCAATTCTGCCAAAGGACGACTCGGAGAGTATCCGTACCCACAGTCAAAACCAGGAGGAGACGGACCAGAGGCGTTTTGGTGGAGCAACGCCGCAGGCGTCGGAAGGCCAAATACCGACTATGGAGGTCGGCCCGTCCACAGCAGCTCCGGCATCATCAGCACCAGTCTTTGCTGCTCTGATGGTGATGCTGCAGGAGCAAGCTTGCCGACAGAAAGAACAGATGCTCCTCATGAAGGAATTTAACGCGTCCTTCGGGAAAGATATGAAGGAGGTGAAGGATAAGGTTGTTCAGCATGACAACCGCTTGTCAGACGCTGAAATTAGGATCAGCAAGTTTGATGACGTTATTGCTGATGGGTTAGGTGATCTTAAAATTGAAGACAGGATTGCAACTCATCGGTGAGAACCTGCAGCAGTGGGCCCTGGATGTAGAGAAGCTGGTATGGAAGGCATACCAGTCTGTACCTGCGCTTATTGACGGGATCCTGGTGCAGGCATTCATCGATGGCATCCGCGATCTTGAGGTTAGGGCTGCAGTGAGGTTCGGGCACCACGGGACACTGAAGGACGCTTTGGCCCATGCACTGGAGGTGGTAGCTGTGTGGCAGGATCATCGTTCCCACCGCGTTAGGGAGGTCGCAGCAGCTAGGGTTTGCGACCAATTTAAAGGGTACAGCCCTAGATGCTACGGCTGTGGTGAAAGGGGCCACCTTTGATCCAGCTGCACTACATACAGGGAAGATAGCAGATCTTCAGAGGATAGGGCGGCTAACAGCAACGCCCAGCAGCCAAACAAGCTAACCGAGGAGAAGTGACATTTCTATTGGGATGAAAGTTCCTCGCATTCCAGGAGCTAAAGGACCGTCTGTGCAAAACACTCATTTTGGGGTATCCTGATACCAACAAGGAATTTATAGTTAATACAGACGCAACTGATATAAGACTTGGCGGGGTGTTATTTCAACGTAATGGCAATCAAGAGGTTGTGACTTCAGCAAGTTATTGTCGAAACCAGAGAGGAATTATTGTGTCACGAGACGGGAATTGCTTGCTGTTTTAAATTCATTACAACATTTTAGCATATATCTGCTGGGTGAAATTCCACTTACGAACCGACCATGCTGCACTGAAATGGCTATTGCAGTTTAAAAATCCAGAAGGACAAGTTGCGAGACGGATCGAACTACTGCAGGAATACGACTTTGTGGTCGAACATCGCAATGGGAAATCTCATGGCAACGCAGACGCATTGTCAAGAAGACCTTGCCCTGAAGACTGCAAACATTGTACTCGGCAAGAGGGTAAAGAAGTCGTAGGTATGAGGAAGCTCAAAACAGATCTCAGCAACGAGTCGAAGGAAAGCCTACAACATGTTCAACAGGAAGATTCGGACATCCAGCCGATTTAAAAGTGACCAGATTTTCATCACCCCACTGGGAGACAACAGTTACAGCAAACTTGCGCGCCTCTAACCCGGCATGGTCAGTTTTCTGGTACAGGAACAACCACTCTTTATGGTGGGCGTTAAAGTCCCCCAGAAAAATGAGCTTCGCTGTTGGGTACCGTTGCTGGACAACGTCTATCGACGATTTAAACAGCGATGTTGTCTCCTGGTCACCGCTGAGCGATCGGTATCCGCCGATGTAGATAAGTTTTTCCACGCCAGTGTCCACAAGTAGCTATATATATAGTATAGTAGTGAAGTACACCACGTTGGACGGGGTTGTTATCTTCGTCTCCGTTAGGAAAAACAGGTGCGGCTTCTCGGTCTCAAGGTAGAGATTGACCGGATCGAGATTGGAGTGCAACCCTTTGATGTTGGTGAGGTGCACTTTGAGTGGGTGGAAGTGCAGCCGTTGTTTAACCTTTTTCCTTTTGTCATTTGTTTTGAGTAGTCAGGGAGAAAAGTCGAACTGTCGAGGCGCTGCTCAGTGAACCAAGTGGAACACCAGAGCTAAACTAACCTATGGGGAACACATTTGGAGACTGCGGGGACGCCCAAACCTCCCCGGATATGGTCACTGGGTCCCCCCATCCAGTCGCCGGCTGACACGGTGGAGCATACCGGGATTTTTTGCTAGTTGGAGGAGCAGCCTTTCAGGCGTGTTACTTGCGTGTTACCCTACTAACTGCGGTCGGCCAACGGCTGGCACCGTGCTTCGGATCCCGCTACCCTCCAAAATGAGTTACCCGGAAAGCCTATCCCAGCGACCAAGACTAGTTCTGAGAAGAGCGACTGACAATCTCCTTCTCCCCCAAAGGCACTGGCACTCTCACACACCGACGAAACACAGCAAGCTGCTTGATGGTGGTCGCGAGCCAGGCGGCTCCTTGCGGAGCCTACTACCGCTTGTAAGTGGGATCGTTCTGCCGTACCACAGGCAAGCCTGTGGTGTCGTTGCCCGGGGTGGACCGCGAGAAGGTAGATCCCAAACCACCCCAAAAATATCTGAATAGAAGTTACTTTTGGCCTCATAAAGGAAAAGTTAAGAAACAGAGACTGAAATTCAAGAGAGAGCGAAGCGAGCTTGTAAATTTTTGCACTCCCATCTCATTAGGTTTAATTTTTTATACTTTAGTAGCAGAAACTTTTATTGAGGAGCTCGTGGCTAAATAATAACAGCCGCTCGGGTCGATCTTCAAGATTAAGTAACGCTGGCCAAGGTTGGTCTGTGGATGGGTGACCATCTTAACATAACGAGTTTCCTCCGTGCCTCGGAAAGCACGTTAAGCCGTTGGTCCCGGCTGTCATTTGTACATCTTTGGCAGTCGTTACGGATTGTCAGAAGCCAGTAAGTCTGACTCCAGTCCTGTCAAGAAGTGCCGTACTACCCAGCTTCACGTAAAATACGGGTATTCAGCTGAATCCGGTTTGACTGGAAGCCGACCCCAATATAGTTGGGAAAAGGCTAGGCAGATGATGATGAGTAAAAGAAACTTTTGTTGACATAATACACAAAAGTTCAAGGTCTTGAGAGTGTAGAATGCAAAACCGAGCGAAGCGAGCTCAAAAATTACACTACTCAACAAATAAAATACTTTTTTTTCACCGAGATTTGTTTATGGTACAGAAAACTTCGGACAGTAAATCAACGTTTTCAGTCACGTATAGATTTTAAGAGATGTTCATATCGTCCCGGGCCCCGGGAAGATATAATTAACTTTGTTGATTAATGCGGGAAACCTCTTTTTGTACCCTTTCGGATAGGTATGATTTTAAAGAAGCAAAATTAACAACATAAAGTCAGTCAAAGTTGCAATGGCAATCTAAATAGAAGTAACTTACTTTTTGCCTCATACAGGAAAGTTTAAGAAACTCAGAGTAGAATGGAAAACTGAGCAAAGCGAGCTCGAAAATTAATTATTGTACCCTGGATAATGTTATCAACTTAATTATGTAGGTTGCAAGTAACAGTATTCAGTAAGAGCCGAGGCCTACGTGGGGTGGGCCTCCTAGCCCACTTAACGCCTGTCTTGCGGCCTGCCCACCCCGCAAGCCAGGACGAAAAAGAAGAACAATGCTTAAAAATATACTTTAACTTTTTGGGAAAATTTTCCGATGCTTGAAGTGCTGTATCTCGACACCTATTTAACCTACAGAGATGCGATGTATGGTGAAACTGGAGCAAATTTTGACTACTATAAAATAACAATAATAATAATAATGCGGATTGACTTTTTATCTACAATACACAATCTAAAACATATTGAAAATGAAGTTTTCCGAGCACCACGCAGTGCACTCGTAAGTACTCATTTGCACTATTGGCATCTTTCCTAACATATCTCAAAAAATCAGGATTGTCCCATTTATTGCTACCTAAGACGTTTCTATGTATTATCTAAATTAATAAAGCTGAAGAGTTTGTTTGCTTGAACGCACTACTATCTCAGGAACTCCTGGTTCGATTTGAAAAATTCTTTCAATGTTAGATAGCCCATTTAACGAGGAAGGCTAGGTATAGGCTATCATCATGCTAAGACCAATAGAAGCGGAGCAGATGAAGTTGCGCGGGTCAATAGGTAATAATAATATGTTTGTAGGTTTCTCGATGGTGGATTGTTTTTATAATAAATAAATAAACGAATCGTTTATTTCAGATATCATATCATCCTAATTTGTTAGTAAAATTACATTAAAAAATATAGTAGCCCACCGATATCGCGAACAGGGTCCAAGCTACCGGTGGTCAATGCGAGCCGTGTTCAGAAGTACCGCTTTCTGAATCAAGTCCTTGATCCAGCTGCCCAACGAGAGCCTCCTAAGGTGTTGGTCGAGGCTCGTGGCTATTATTATTATTATTCCTTTATTTCAGGCAACACTGGCCCATAAAAATACATATAAAATATAAACTAAGACACACGAAGTGACGGCGTCGTGGTCGGTAGACTACACCCTTCGGGCAAAACACTTCCTTTAGGAATCTGTCAAGATGTTGTGTCGGAACCGGCACCACAAACGACTTGAAGTTGGTGTTGTGACGCGGCTCCAGCTTCTCGACCCTCAAGGTCCAGTTGGTCTTCACCTTCATGTACTCCACGATCTCCTCAACTTTCGTGAAGTGATGTAGTCGGGACACATACAGCAACGTCGTAGGCGCTGCTGGACGTTGCAGCATATTTGGTCCTGTCAATCCAGTACCGCATTGATTGCGACAAGTAGGCTTTTTCTTACTTTGGTGAAGCCATCCTCATCACACTCTGACTTCGCTGGACAGCGCTGTACTGGATTCCCTGGAAGGGTTCCACAGCGACGGTTCTGCTTTTCCCCTTTCTGCTGCGTAGTTTGTGGCGCAGCTGTTTTGTTTGCGGCAGCAATTGCGGCGTAAGCTAGTTTGAGGGTCGACGTATCTACGCGTGTCGTATTCTCTGCCGGAGTAGAGGGGCACGGGGCGGCGGGGCACGGTGCGTCGCCCTCGGTATTTTCAATCGACGACGAATCCAATTTCACCGAAGCAAAACTGCTGACTGCTGTATTTTGCGCCCCACGATGACTATGCCGCCCACACACACATATCACGGCTCTGCGATCCGGACCGTGATCGGCTAGATCTGAGATCGGTGCGGACGAGAGCCACTCACTCCTTGCTGCAGGTGCGTCACCAAAGTCGGCACCTTCGTCGCTGGTCGTTCTCGCTGGGCCTCTCCCAGGTCACTGGGGTCTCACCCAGCGTCACTCTGACCGCCGAAGGTGTTCGGGAAGAAGCGACAAACGGTTGCGACGCCCCTGTAGTAAAACACGTCAGCAACCCAATTACAGGCGTGCGTCTTGTTGCTATGTAAATAGTGGCAGGCGCACGCCAACATTCAAGCAGTGTAAATGCAACACAATGACCGGCCCGTTTTAACGGGCCAAGGTGCTGCTACCGCAGTCAGGGGGCTTCACCCCGGTACCGCCTGCTGCGCCCCCTTGCGGGGACGCAGCGACATTCACCAGACGCATGGGGTCAATATTGAATTGGCGATACAAGCAATAACTTCGGAAGCGATCTTCAACTGCGAATTAAGTGAAGTGTTCAGTAGTGCGATTGTGTGTTTTAATTACTGTGTTTAATGTGTTTATTACTGTTGTAAATTAAAGTGTTATATTTGGTGGTTTAATCGGCTATTTTTCTTGTAACGAACCCCAAGCTCGTAACAGTACAGTATGCAAGCATTTCCGCCAATGCTCTTAGCCTATTAAGATAACGCTAAACAAGCGAATCAAAAACAATTGGTTTGTAAGATTCTTCTTCTTATCGTGTGGGCAGAGTAAGGTCCAACGACCCCACACCCTGGTGTCAGAGTTTCTAAACCGCCTCAAGGCCTCTGACATGGTCTATTTGACGACCGCAATGTGGCGGCTTGTCAGATAAATTATAATAATACAAGGTAGCTAATACTTTTCCAACATTCAGGCGGTTCTCGTGCCAGGAGCCAGCACTGCGAATGAAGATGCACTTCAGCAAGCGAGAGCTCAAGCCGAGTGGCGCCGACAAATCTGAACAAAGACGACAAAGATGCCTCGCTGTCCCTGTCCGCAGGCCCGGGTGGGTGGGTAGAGCAGTCATCAGAGTCACATCAGCGAAAGGGATTGCTTAGCAAATTGGTTTAAACTATCTACAAATATAGTTTTTTTTTCATTACCTACTTGACTAAATAATTTTTTAAAAACATCTAGAAGTTGTTGCCCTACTAAGTACATTATACCAAAATTGACGAGGTCACTGAATAATGAATACTCAGCAAAGAGAAGTAGAGGCCGCCTTCGACGTGGTGGTTCAATATCGTGAGAGAATGTCCGATAACATTGAGACAAATAACGGGACAAGGTCATAAGGAAAGGTTTGGAATTTGAAATCCTGAATAGTATGTAGTAATCATTCATTCATTCATTCATTCATTTGTGTTTCGACATTTTACCCAATACAAATTAGAACTTGTCTCGTGCAGTAAAGGCATTACTCGCGAGAGTGTGGACGCGTCGGCGGCTGTCAGGAAGGCGACGGCGCGCCGCGTGTCGTCTGTGTCCATGCCGGTGCGCGCGCAGAACATGCGCCACCTGTCCGTGCATGCCTGCGTCTTCCTGCACACGCGGCCGCAGCACATGCGAGTCGGTCAGTTGACATTGTGTTCTGTATGAAGAAGCCAGCATTTTTACTTGCCTGCCTAAGCATTCTCTACCTGTCAAGCAAGGGTAGTGGAGTGACAACAATATGGCATTGGATCCTCGGAAAAATCCTCTCCCATTCCTTCCACTTCTCTCACTTTTGTTGTACTTCGTCTCACCACTCATGAGGAAGCTAACAAAGTCGTTCTGCTTTCATCTTCTCCAGGCCAGCCGCGAGCTGTTAGTGCTGTGTCAGAGCTCAAGTCTTGCCCACTTTATGAGAATGTGGTACTAGTCTCATGTAGATATGGATGTTAAGTTGCTGTGAAAAACAAAGGTTTTATAACCTTTTAAATTTTCTAGCTTCATTTCTACTGGCGCTCGAGAACGGTCAGGTGCAGTGCTGGTCGGACCACTCAGCGGGAGGCTACCAGGGCTCATTCCAGGCCATCCACTTGGCGGGGGACTACGTATCGGCCTTTGCCACGGATGAGAATAACGAGTTCCTCTTCACTGGCACTACGATGGGATACATTAAAGTGTGGCTTCTGAGCAACTATCTCATTAACACAACGGTTTGTCTAGCAAAACATTTAAAATAAAATTTATCAAAAGAATAGTTCCTGGCGGTGTCAAGGCCCACATCGAAATCTCTTAACTGACGTCGAAGCCAGGGTCCCGATGAGACCCAATGTGACTGACTAAGCAATATAAATAAAAAACTTTTTTACAAAAAATACAACCGACTTCCAAAAACAAAACACTACAAGGTACAAATTTATTAAAGAGTTCCGTTGCCTACCTCCGAAGTTCTTCGTCAGATCTTCACCAAATTGAAACGAGACCAGTCCAGGAAAATACTCTTTCAAACAAAAAAGAATCGTCCAAATCAGCTGACAATTGGCGAAAGTATCGCTGAACAAACATTTTTCATGGGATCTTATCATCAGATCCTAATTTATACCTTTCATCATCAGCTCAGCAACATGAGATGATGATTACCAGGCACAAATATCTGAATTGCGTTAGAAAGTTTATAAAAACATTGTATGTGCCTATAAAATTTGAGGGTTGCCCTCGATTTTCGTGGGATCCCATCATCAGATTCTGACATGGTGACAATGGGACCAATCGAAGAGTATACTCTTTAAGATGAAACAAAAATGTTTCAAATCGGTTCATAAATGACGGAGTTATTAGGTAACAAACATAAAAAAAAAAATACAACCGAATTGAGAACCTCCTCCTTTTTTTGAAGTCGGTTAAAAAGATGCCTCCTCTTTCGGACTGCTCTAGATATATGTACAAACAAATTAAGGCTTTACCTATGCACTTTTAAGAGACCAGCTAAACCAGTCGCCGTGGCTGAATTAGAAATATAAATTACATAAATGAGATAGGTAAGTATAAATGAGACGTGACGAAAAACAAAAATGTATGTTCAAGGTGCATGTGAACATGCCGCGACTGCGTTTGCTGTTCCCGTTCTTGCGGCGCGATCGCATCGAAGGCCGCGCCAAGCGCTGCACGCGCTGCCAGCCGCTGCCGATGCTGCTTAACAGCTACCGCGCGCACCTGCGCTGCGTCACCACCATCGCCTATATCGACGAACTCAAACTTGTCATCACGTAAGTTGTGAGTTCCAGAATCAAGTGCACAGAGTAAAATGCACTGCTACTTACGGATATGCGCGAGGAGGTTTGTCACGTTGGCGTATGGTTTGTTTGTTTTTTAGAACAACTCCAACCACTCGTGAGTGAAGCTGGAGATGTTCTGGAAGTGTCCGAACAGAGTTAAAGACTGTGTTAGGATCATCGCATGTGGCGGTCTGTAGTTTCTGGATGCACCCATGGCTTGATAAAATTTGAAGTTGCAACACCATGGTATGCGCAGTGGGAGTGCAGACTACAGCGCGCGCGTGTGGCGACTGTCGGGCGAGTACCTGCAGACGCTGGGCAGCTTCGTGCCGTGGAGCCTGGACGTCACGCGCTTCCCGCCTGACGTGCACAAGGTCGCCAGCTTCACTACCTTCAAGGTCAACTTCACGCATCCTTGACATAAGAAAGTAGTTGCTGTACAGGCGCGGTCTAAAATCCTGTTCCAGTTTCACAAGTCTATCGCATCAAAACAAGTCTCACATACGACCTCTTTCTTTCTTTTATCGATTCAGAAAGAGTACGATATAATGACCGTTTGCCTTAGTGACAACACGCCACGCCTACCAAGTCGCGACGGTGTATAGTGCTATTTAATTTAGATGAATTAGTATATGATTGGGTGGCTTAGCGGTTAACGAGTTCAGTTAAATAACATCTTAGAACCCGAGTTCGAATCCCAGCAAAAATGCACTTTTTGTGTTTTAACACGTTCTGTTTCACGTTACTTTAAATTTGTAATTATTATTAAAAATCGATATTAACTGGAATAAAAACGTTGCACTGGCCCTTCTCTTATGCTGTTTTTACATTTTAGTCACAAAATATTGATTAATATTAAATCTGCATCTTCCCTATTATAACATTAACAATGCTCTACATATTGGTGATAGTTTCATCTCGTTACCAATTTCTGTTTTTTCCTAACTAGTCTAAAGTGGCCATTGTTCTTTTGGCTTTATTTTCGTGTTGGCTCGGTGCGAACACTAACATTAAAAGAAAACAAAACTATATTGTTATCTTTGTCTAGTATTGACCCCGCACACTATCACCTTCTCATATTCGTAGTTGTACTGTCTGACAGGTAGATGTTTGCGTTAAAATCACTCGCACACATGTATGTTTGCTCGCAGTACTGTGCAAGAGAATACGATCGTTGACGTGGAATAGGATTTTTGACCCCTGACTGTACATTACATTCGATCTCGTGGAATATGTAGATTCTCTAAAGCCATGGCACGCAGTCATAAAGTCTAGTGCACGATGCAAGAATAATAGACTTTTAAAGGTTTCCATTTTTCGATTGCACAAGGTTCTAAAGGGCTGTATTATGTATGTTAGGTGTGGCGCGGTGGCGATGTATCGCGCTACGTCCCGGGGCAGGTGGAGGTGGACAAGCTGTGCGACATTACCGATGACGAGCTGCGGCACAAGACCTTCGGGGCACCACTAGAAGAGCCGCTGCTGGGGAACCACTTCGAGCTGCCAAAACCACCGGAACCGGTGGACCGAATCGTGCTCGACAAATCGCTACCCATCGTCAGTAAAATATTTAGTTTGGCTTGTTACAATGTCATGTCAATAAAAACTTCACAGCAACAGTGACGTTAACATTAAATGATGACTCGTGTCCTGGATACATTACACGGTGTGTTGCAGATCCCGCTGTACGGGCTCCTGCGCATGGGGTCAACGCAGCCGGTGCGGCGGCCGCCTACGCCCGAGCTGGTGCGCGCGACGCGGCTGCGGCAGGCCAGGGTCAAGAAGGCGCACTTCGAGAGCAGCCCGCGAGGCCTGCACCCGCACATGTCCGCGGTGCTGCCGCCCTTACCAAACACCGCCCCCAAGTCCGATGCCAAGACCCACTAACTGAGTGCAGGCACACGCTGCACACGCTGCACACGCTGCACACGCTGCACACGCTGCACACGCTGCACACGCTGCACACGCTGCACACGCTGCCCACGCTGCCCACGCTGCCCACGCTGCCCACGCTGCCCACGCTGCCCACGCTGCCCACGCTGCACACGCTGCACACGCTGCACACGCTGCACACGCTGCACACGCTGCACACGCTGCACACGCCACAGTTCTAATCGACGCAGCGATTCATGCGTGTAGTTGTCAAAGAAAAATTAAATTCATCTTCATAGTAATTAGGTCATGGTAGTAATACTGTCTTACTACTTTACCTTTTATTTCATTATTAACTAGATCTAAGTGTTCAGTAGAACTGCTATTACATCGTTTTTCAAACGTTATTGTTAGTTGTACCTACAACAATGTTCAATCAAAACATATAGATAGTTATGTTATTTTCTAGTTTCGACGAAAGAGGGTATAAAGTTTCACCTATATTGTGAACTAGATTATTAAGACGAAGAGCCCAAAATAAAATGGCAAAATCTTACAAATATGGTTTTTATTTTTATAGAATATTTAAAATTATAAGTCAAGGACAAGTATAGCTTATGTTATCAAATCTAAATCTAACAAATGAATAAGCAACAGGTACCTACCTAATTAAAATATGATCTAATTATACTAAAAATCAACAAATTATTAAATTGACAATTAATAATAATTAAGAACAATAAAATATGTGATCGCCCGTAGCTGGTTCTATTCCGGTGTATAATATTTGTAGACAATGAATTCCGGAAATATGTAATTATTAAAAAGGTATATAATAATGACTAGGCAGACGGGGACTTGTGCGGCATTTGGGATTGACTGGTGGACTTGTGCTTGGTGTTCCCACGCGGGCCGTGGGAGGTACGCGCGCCCAGCACGAAGCGGGAGATGCGCGCCGTGGCTCGCTCCAGCAGCTCGTCCACGCATTGCAGCGGCTCGCAATTGGGCAGGCTGTTGCCGTCCACGCACACGCGCAACAGCCCCGGCTCCGAGGGCGCCAGCAACACCACGTCTTGCTGTTGCTTCAGGACTTCCCACAGACATGCAATGCTCATGTATTGCAAATCATTGTAAGACAGGTTCAGCGCACACAGTGCCATGTTGCCGAGGCAGTAGCGCGTCCCGTCGCGTACCACCGTCTTGTTACTAGTGAATGGATCATCGAACGTGCCTACGAGGGTATCGGCTATGACATTCGCCCTCTGCACGAGTGCGTTGACCGTGCTCAACACGGGGTCACCCTTTAGCCCCCGAAAGTGTTTACTTCGCTTGGAAGTGCCAACATTAACATTAACAACACTTGTAGTTCCCATACTACTTTTGTCTTTGGTCAGTTCTTTAGTAATGTTAGCGTACTCCTCAGCTCTCCGTCTGAGAAATTGAATGTGCCGCAAACTCTTAGCTTTCGATTCAGCCTTCGTTAAGGGGAACTCCTTAAGAATTTTCAAAATGCTGATGGCCCCCGAGTCGGTGATACGGTTTCCCGCTAGATTAAGGTAATGCAAACCGCGATTGGTGCGTAAAGTATGGGCTAAGGCGCGTGCCCCTTCGTCACCGATCGTGTTCGACGCGAGGTGCAGCACGTGCAGCGAGGAGGCGGCGTCGTGCGGCGGCCGCAGCAGCTCCGCCAGCTGCGCGCAGTCGGTGTCGTCCAGCTTGCACCTCGCCAGAGACAGGTAGCACAGGCGCGTCGGCGGCGCCAGCAGCAGGCCGTGGTTGCGGCCGGCGAGCGGCGAGCCGTCTAGGCACACCTCGGTGAGATGCGATACAAACTTGGAGAACTCGTAAATTATAACACTCAATAGCGGCGTTCTGAGCACCGTTAGCTTGTGCAGCTTTGGCTGGTAAGGTATGCACATTGCAATCACCTTAATGAGCATGACCGGGATTTTGCCACAGCGGTTGAAAATGAGCTCGACCAGGTCGCCGGCGTGGTCCTTCACAACCTTGAAGGTTATGAGCTGCCGTTCGGAGTCCAACTGCTTCGAGTCCTCTGACTCCTGCTCCTCCGTGGTGGCCGCTTGTTTGGACGAGCGGACTTGAAGATCGGGCGGACGGTTCGACCGTGGCTTCTTTTTATCATCAGGTCGGATATATCCAGCTGGAACAATTAATGCACTTTGTAACGCTGAATGAATTGTGAAATGAAAATGTAAGTAGTTGATGTAGGTATGACTAGAGTTGACTATTGTGATGACGGACGGTGATACAATGTTTACTATTTACGAGTAGGCACTAATTAATTTCGGTATTATGACGTAATTTATGGATAACCCATCAAAGCGCAATGACTGGACTGGACATCAACAACCAACACCTCTGAGTTAGCTAGTCTTAAGTGTCGTGGGACGTAATACATATCTAATTAATTATGGATAGCTATGTTGCCTTCAAAGATGGTTGCGTTACCTTGCGTTTCAACGTTGATTTTGACAGAGAAGGTTGCTTCGTATTGCATGCAGGCGTATGGCACGAATGCGCAAAAGTTTTTCGGAGTAGGATGCACAGATGTTGAAGAACTGGCCAGCTCCTCATCAACGGAGGCATTCATAGTTTAAGCTTTACCTTAATTTAGGTTTATTGATTGTATTATTTTGATTCAGGATACAGTTAACGTCTAGAAATTGATTTGCCAGGAGACGGGTCCGCGCGTCAACCCGGAGACAATGGAGTAGCCGCTTTGCAGATTGGTATGACATTGTGTAAATTTAACCAATAGAAAACCAACAGGACAGCAATTCGGCGACGATGCTCAAGACTTGGGAGCTTCGACTCGACGAGCCCATAATTTATGATGATCCTCTATTGGCTCGTTTCTCAATAAACTCAAGGGCATCAAGCTGGTATCTGGAAGATCCGTTCCAAAGATGAGAGCACTACTCTATACCCGACCGAACTTGCGCTTGATAGAGTTTGAGCAGCTTTTCCGGACTTCCGGCGTGAAGTACTGTCTCACCTCGCTAGGATCCCCAAACTTCTGGTAGCCACTCAAGCTTTTGCCTCTATGAAAGGGCCAAAATTGAGGGTAAATGTTAACGTAACAGCAAGAACCTCGAGTCGGTCGGTTATTAGTTTTATTATTCCTTTATTTCAGGCAACGGTGGCCCATACAAATACAATACACAATAAAACATTAAAATAAAAATATCCTAATACATATACAATATAAACTTAAACACACGAAGTGACGGCGTCGTGTTACGCTGCGCGGTTTCGGGTAGCCTACCACGAAAACATCGGTAGACTACACCCTTCGGTCAGTCCGCCTTCCGAGTTGAATACACGCGTGACGTCATCTGGCTTGGTAAATTTAGTACATTTTTACCGAGCCAGAAAAAAATATGTGTCCAATATTTTTTGAAAATCTATCAGTCGGACTAATAAGATTTTTTTAGTAAAATATAGTGGTCAAACGCGTGCCTATCAATAGTAAAAAAAAAAAAAAAAAAATACCCCATTTTCTGGCAGCCACTTGAGCCTTTGCCTCTATGAAAGGGTTGCCCAGAGGCGGATGCAATGTTAGCGCCCTAGGCAAGGCAGCTCATCGGCGCCCATAATGTGGTCAGTAGGTGTAGATCCAGGTTTCGACTTTTTTTTTTTAGGATGGGAATCATCAAATGACTCCTTCCGCTTTAGGTACAGCAGGAGGAAGTGTCAGACCTTACTGACTAAAACCCATGCGTGTTCCTCCTAGTGCCCTTTGCGTTCCAGGGTACGGTGCCTCTTTCGAACGACGTCCGCCGCCCCAGCAGGCACTGGCCCTAGTGGCCGTCTCCCGTGCTGACATTTCTTTGAGGCGCGTTGGGATCGCAGCGTGCCGCCGACCCGGGCCAGAATTTCGCCTGGGGGGGGGGGAATTTTTTTTTCTGTGTGGAGAGGTTTGTAGAAAAAAAAATGCGGCTTGACGCGTACACGTAACGTATACGTAAGAAAATTATAGCGAGCACAGCGAGCATGAAATTTAAGGGTATGCTACAAAAACCTAGAAAATTCGCAGCGAGCTCAAAAATGTTAATACCCCACTGTAGCGACCGTACAGGTCAGTAATTGCTATGTAAGCATTTCTCATAGAAAAGGCACAGGCGATGCGGGCCAGCCAGTCGTTCCGCGAGCTTCACTCGAAGTAGTGTTGTCGTGACGTGGATTAACTGTATGTAATAATAAGTGTCATTGTGTAACTAATGTACAATCAAATAAAACCACAAGTGAACTCTGCCGATGTATTCATTGTTCATCCTCCCAACCAAGATAAAACCAGAAAGTCACATTAGTGACCCCGACGTGATCAAGCAGGAAAGGATATCGTATTGTCGTGACGTGGGAATTACCTTGCATAATAATTTGAAGAATCAAATAATGGGATCAGAAAAGATGAAGGAAGCGTTGAATGAAGAGCAGCAGGTTACTAGCATTTCAGTGTTAGCACTGCTGGCTGTTACTACAGGACCCACCTGCATCAGAAAAGTATGAGGCGCTAAAAACAAGATTATGCAACATTTACGCGCAGTCTGAAGCGAGGCAAGTGCAGAAACTGATAGGAGAAATGGAACTGGGAAATCAAAAACCATCGCAGCTGCTGCGAAAAATGATAGACCTGCTACGAGGAAAAGTCAGTGATGAAACATTGACAGTTCTATGGAAGAATCACTTGCCCACCACTGTGAGTAGTGTTCTAGCAGCCACAGAGTCAAAAGACACGGAGATCTTGGCTTCGGTAGCGGACAAAATAATGGGAACAATTACGACAAAAGATAATATTAGCAAAATAGATGCACCTAAAGAAACGACCGACATAATCGCCGAAATAAGAAGTCTAGGGGAACGCATCATCCCTAGAGGCGTCAGCATCGTCTGCTATGCTGACGATACGCTGGTCCTGGCACAGGGAGGGTCGCACCAGGCGGCGGCCGACGCTATGACACGCGAGGTTGCGATAGTCGTTGAGAGGATCCGGCAGTTGGGTCTCGAGGTGGCTCTACACAAGTCCGAAGCCATGTCCTTTCATGGATCTCGGAATAAGCCACCATCGGGAACCCAAATAACGGTAGGAGGGGTTCACATCGGCGTCGGATCGACGATGACATACCTGGGTCTCTTCCTCGATAGCCGGTGGAACTTCGTCGAGCATTTTCGACGTTTGGCTCCCAGACTGGGGCGGGCCGGGGCTGCCTTTAAGCGGCTTCTGCCCAATCTAGGGGGACCAAACGCCTCCTGCCGAAGGCTTTACGCGGGGGTTGTGCGGTCCATGGCCCTTTATGGGGCGCCAGTGTGGGCGCCTACTTTGAGGAAGCGACCTGCCCGTTACCTCAACGCGTCTCAGAGGGTCATGGCCATCCGGCTGGCCCGGGGATACCGCACGGTCTCTGGCGAGGCGGCGGGCCTCCTTGCCGGACTACCGCCATGGGATCTGGAAGCAAGAGCCCTCGCGCTCATTTACGAGTGGCGCGTGGAGGCGCAACGCCGGGGCGAGACTTCTCTGCCGCGGCAAATCGCAGCAAGGCGGTCGGAGCTCCGGCAGGATCTCATGGCGGTATGGAGACAGCGTCTGTCGCAACCCAGCGCTGGGCACGCCACAATACAGGCGATTATTCCCCTCTTTGAGGAGTGGCTGGAGCGGCGCCACGGCGTCCTCACCTTCCGTCTGACACAGGTACTCACCGGACACGGTGTTTCGGGAGATACCTGTTTCGGATTCGGCGGGAAGACACGCCTGGCTGTCAACATTGCGAAGATCGCCCGGAGGACACGGTGGAGCATACGGCAGAGGTCTGCCCTGCTTGGGCGGAGCACCGCCGAGTTCTCGTCGAGGCGATCGGCGGCGGCGACCTCTCGCGACCGGCCCTGGTTCAGTCTATGGTCCGGAGCGAGGAGGCATGGGAAGCGGTAACCTCCTTCTGCGAAGCAGTAATGCTAGCGAAGGAGGAGGCCGAACGTGTGAGAGAGAGGGAGGCCTCACGACCCGGCCGCCGCAATAGAAGAAGACGGCCCGGGCGTCGGGAGTCGCAGGGCGATTTCCGACCACCGTAGTCGCGGGTCTGCGGACGGCGAGTATTGGGCGGCTCGCCGTCCGATCAAAACTAGGTCCGTGTCGGCGGCGCGCTGTATTCCACGCGCGCATCAAAGAGCTGTCAGCAAGGGAGACGGGGCCCGCCAGGGCCAGTGCCTGCCGGGGTGCGGAATCCGTTCGAAAGAGGCACCATACCCTGGAACGCAAAGGGCAGTAGGAGGAACACGGATGGGTTTTAGTCAGTAAGAATCTGACACTCCCTTCCGCTCCGCCCAGAGCGGAAGGAGTCATTTGATGATTACCCATCCTTAAAAAAAAAAAAAAAAAGGGGAACGCATCAAGGGATTGGAGAGCTGTAATTCAAGACCGAAGTACAACAACTGAGGAAGACAAAATTACAGATCAAGATCGCGAGACCGCAGCACCAGCAGACGACGAACCCCGCAAGACCCAAATTGGCTTTGCGTATACCACTTTCGCTTCGGACAACGCGCCACACGCCGGAAAACTAGAAGCGGAGCGGAGAGTGGCGGAGATCTGCGCTCCAAGAGTGAATCACCGACTAAGTGTAATGGACGTAAATACAGGCATACAATTCCTAATTGACAGTGGCGCAAATGTATCTGTATACCCGCGTAATCTCAGGAGTGTAAATAGTGCATACTAACAAAGTAAATGTAATGGATCAATGGTTGTTTGGAATTAAATTAAATTAAAAGAGTGTGAACCCAATAAGTATAAATTGTTCGCGGCGAACCAGGCAGATTATGTTCATTAGCGAGTTTACAACAAAAATAAAACACATTAGTGGCGCTGATAACGTCACAGCGGATTCATTATCGCGCATTGAAACAATCAATTGGCCAATAGGCTTCGATTTAGTGGAACCAGCCCGAGCACAGGAAACCGATAAGCAACTCTCAGAATTATTATACAGCTCTAAGAACAGTAGTTTGCGCTTCAGTCAACACAAAGTTGCAGGCACAGAGCATCACATCACATTTGAAACATCAACTGGTAAGGAACGAGTGTACCTACCAGTACAGTTTCGCGATAAAGCTATCGAAACCATACACAGCATCAGTCACCCAGGCAGCAGAACTACCAGACGCATGATGGCTGACCGTTATTTCTGGATAGACATGAACAAAGACGTCAGTAGGATAGCAAAGACATGTATCCGGTGCCAAAAGGCAAAAGTACATCGACACACTCTGTCAGAATTAGGGCAATTTCCTGTCTGCGACCGATTCGAACACATACACGTCGAAATCGTTGGACCGTTACCTACTTCACAGGAAGGCCATTGATATCTGATAACGATGCTAGACAGAGCTACGTCATGGCCAGAAGCGATACCAGTATCAGACATCTCGGCAAATTCAGTAGCAAAAATCGTATACGTTTAATATTTTTTTTAAATAAGGGGGGAATAGATGTAGCAACCGTACAGGTCAGCAATTGCTATGTAAGCATTTCTCATAGAAAAGGCACAGGCGATGCGGGCCAGCCAGTCGTTCCGTGAGCTAAACTCGAAGTAATGTTGTCGTCACGTGGATTAACTGTATGTAATAATTAAGTATCATTATGTAACTAATGTACAATCAAATAAAACCACAAGTGAACTCTCTGCCGATGTATTCATTGTTCATCCTCCCAACCAAGATAAAACCAGGAAGTCACACCCACCTCGGATCAGATTAGTTTTTTAACAGACTTCTTTAAAAAGGAGGAGGTTCTATTCTATGTTCGGATGTATGTATGTTTTTTTATTTTTTATACATGTGCGATTTTTTCGCCAATAAGAACATGCGATATTTCTATTTTTGCTTTCATTTTAAAGAACTCCGTCTAGAATAGACCGCCATATAAATAAAAAATTAAAACGCATTAATTTATTGCTAAAATTGCGTTTTTAAACAGACAGTTTGAATTTTCGCGCCATATCTGTCACTGTTCAAGAACTGTCATAATTCAAAGTCATAGAGGAAGATCCTAGTGCTTCCAGAACTTACTTATTTTCTCAGTAACAAATTTGTGGAATAGAATAGTGTTACAATGTAGGTACTTCAAACATTCGCTTACCTGCTAGTTTGAGTTGACGCGACCACCAGTTTGTAAGTCTCATCATCAGATGCTAGCTATAAAACGACTAGATCATTTTCACCACTTTTACAATATACATATTCTTAAATAATTAGTCATTTCGTAAAAATTTAAAGACTAATTAGTCATTGTAATAGTGTAAGATCTGATCGCTATCTCCACTGAGAATTGAGATCCTATTCACAAGTATCTTTTGGACATAGTTTATTTTGCGTACGTTGAAATTGCACTGGCACTACTCTATTCAAATATTTTGATACAGCGAAATAAGTAACGTCTGGGAGCCCTGGGATCTCGGACTATAAACTAACACGAGTGACGTCACCAGACGCTGATTGGTGTATTAAAACACGTTCAAATCTCAAATCGTTTATTGCAAACCATAATGTCAAAATACAAGTGGTAAGAATAAATACATAGAAGCAATTATGGACCCTGTCGGGCACAGCTAAACTTTGAATAATTAGGAGAGAGGAGGAGCGCTTTAAATAATTTATAAAAGTTTATTATTTCCTGTCCAACTTGTATGCAATTAAGTACATTATTTGAATAGGATGTGATTTATTTATTGTTATTATTAATAGAGTACTATATCGTTTATTTATTTATTATTATTAATAGAATAGCATGTCATATATTTATTATTATTAATCGGATAGTGTTTTATTCATTTATTACCAATAGGACAGGATGTCATTTATATATTATTATTAATTGGATAGAATGTCATTTTTTATTATTATGAATTGAATAGAATGTCATTTATTAATTTATTATTATTGATAGAATAGCATGTCATGTATTTATTATTATTAGGTTTGCATTTATCCTGTTATTATTAAAACTTATCCGTAAGGAATTCTTCCAATGTGTAGTAGCTTTTTTCAATTAATAATTGTTTTAACTTATTTAAAAATATACTGGTTTTGTTTTCTTGCTTTATGTTTTCCGGTAGTTTATTGTATATTTTAATCGACATAGAATATGGACCAGTAGCATGTAACTTGAGGCGGGACGGAGGCAAATTTATCCTATTTTTATGGCGCAGCGAATAGTTTGTATGTCTCCCCGTGTTCTGTAGGAAACTGGGTGATTGCGGACCAGTTTATATAACTCCAAGACATAAATACTAACCAATGTGAGTATTCTGTATTTTTTAAAATAAGGCTTACAGCTATCCGTCTGTTCTATATTACTGATTATACGTATCAGCTTTTTCTGTAGGGTAAATACGGAGGGCGCGTCTGTGCTATTTCCCCATAATATTATGCCATAGGTAATCCATGCGTGTGCATATGCGTAGTATGTAGCTAGCGCGGTTTGTAGGCTTGTAGTCTTTTTAATTTCGCGAAGGGCATATGCAAATTTGCATAGTTTTGATTTTATTTTCTGGACGTGCGATTTCCAATTAACGTTTGTATCTATAGACAGGCCAAGAAGAGTAAATTCGTGAACAACTTCTATTGTGGTGCCGTTATAGGTGAAGTTAACATCTAATGGGGATTTTTGACGGGGATGGAAGGGCATTAATTTTGATTTAGAGAAATTTATCTCGAGGTTATGCTCATTCATCCAAGTAATTGATTTATTAAGTATACTTGTTAGGTCCTCGCACAAGTCAACATTATTCTCGCATGAAGTTAAAAGTGAAATGTCATCAGCAAACAAAACGCATGGCCCCTGAATGGTTTTTGGAAGGTCATTAATGTAGATGAGGAAGAGCAGGCATCCAATTACACTTCCTTGGGGTATAGAGGCGCTAATTTTTTTGATGCCAGACCGAATCTTCTGGATCTCATTGGTATTTGCGTTATAAAATTCTATTTCAACTTGGTGTTCTTTATTTGTTAAATAGGATTTAAACCATTCGTGAGCCTTTCCGCGGATCCCTATACCTTGTAGTTTACTAAGCAGAATGTCATATTGCACTTTGTCGTAAGCTTTGGTCATATCTAACAGTAAACCTACAGCGTATTTCTTTTCATTTATTATATTTAAAACTTCCTGTATGTATTTACTCGTATAAACTGCTAGAACAGTGGAACGGTTTTTGCGAAATCCGTTTTGGCATTCGTTAAATATTTTATATTTTTCGCAGAAAGAGTACACACGATTGCACATAGCTTTCTCAAAAATTTTAGAGGCGGTAGGTAAGAGAGCTATTGGACGGTAATTGCTTGGATCCGTTTTCGAGTTTTTTTTGTGGATTGGCTTTATTAGAGCTTTCTTTAGGTAGTCCGGGAAAACACCGTCCTCAAAAGATTGATTAACTAACCGCTAGAATGGTAACGTAAGTTCGTTTGCACATTGTCGTATTAACATTGGTGGTAACTCATCTATTCCATAACTTTTTTTGCTTTTTAGGTTTTTAAAAGTTTGTTTATTTCGTCAGGGTATACTGGACTGACAAGCATGGTGTTTTCAGTGGGGCAGAGCACTGGGTTACCTCGCGGCATGTTGCCAGATGCTTTGTTGACACTCTCGCCGATGGACGGAAAGAAATTATTAAAAAAAAACTAGCTATTTCTTTAGGTTCTGTGACATTTATATTATTAATTAGTAATTTTATGTTTTTTAATCACTTTTTATTTTCTTATTTGTTCTTTCATTTATAATACTCCACATTGTTTTGATTTTGTTATCTGATTTTTTCATTTTATTTATATAATGTATTTTCTTTGCTGCTATAACTGTTTTCTTAAGTGTTTTTTCATATTGTTTATAGTTCTTTTTAATTATTGGATTATTAGTTTTTAATGTAAGTATCTTTTCAAGCCTTTTATTTCTACATGAAAGTTTGATGCCTGTAGTTAGCCAGTGCTTTTTATAGATTGTTTTTAATTTCATTTTAATTTTAGGTATACATTGGTCTAGTATTTTGATTAGAGTGTTATTGAATGCTTCATAGTTTTCATTTATGTCTTTATTTACTTGTATTATTTCGTTCCAATTCACTTCATTTAATTTGGATTTAAATAATTGGATGTTTTTATTATTATATAATCTTTTTTTGACGTACCAGTTAACCTGCTTAGTTTGTTTAGTCTGTTGAGGCAAAGCCATGTGTATGATAGTACCGCTATGATCTGAGAAACCTAGCTCTTCTACTGTTGTATGGAAATTGTTATTGATATTTGTAAAAATTAAGTCTAGGCATGTTGATGATGTTTGTGTTATTCGTGTTGGTGATTTTATTTGTTGATCGAACCTATATTCTCGCATTAGATCCAGAAATTGATTTGTTTTCAAACTGTTTTGTTTTTGTTTCTGTTGTTGAAGTCTCCTCCTATAATTATATAAGGTCTAAAATATTTTTTATTTAAATATGTTAGAAGCTGCTTTAATTGTTCATAAAATGCATCTTCCTCTCTTCTATTCCAATAAATAGTTATCAATAATAGTTTTTCTGTTACAAATTCTGTTGCACATATTTCTATAACGTGTTCAATTGAAAAATCAGTGATATCACTTCGTTCTAGATAATCTATGTGTTCTTCCAGAAGGATGCAAACTCCGCCACCTGTTCGAGTTTTCCGGCAGTAAGACGATGAAAATTTGTAGCCGTTAAAATGTATTGTAGCCATTTTTTCTTGTGACAACCATGATTCAGACAAGCAAAATGCTTTGTACTGTTGGTGTTTGTTCCATGAAGGCTTCCAGTATATGTTGCTTGTTATAGAGGCTTTGGATATTTTGAAATAATATTTTAAATTGTTGGTCTTTGTTTTCGAAATGAATTGATGGTGTGTTCTGTATTATTGTGGCTTTGAAAGTAGGTTATGTCTTGGGAATTGACTTGGTCTACCTTGTCTCTGTTTTTGTTAAATGGGTTTCGTGGTGTATCGTCTTCTTTTGTAATGAGTTTTCCCTCTATGAACAATTGATTGTTACGAATTTTTGCATGTAACCCTTTACTTCTTGCTTTCAGCATTTCTTCGCGCATTAATTTCCTTTCCCTTCGCTTATTTTCATCTAGAAATTCTGATAAAAATAATCCGGTGCCCTGGAAGACATGTCTGTTTTCTTTAACATATGCAGTCATTCTTTTACTCAACAATTCAATCACCAGTGGGCGATTTTTTGTGCTATTAGTGTTTTTTCTGCCTAATCTATACATATTTTCCACATAACCCATCAAGTCCACTTGCAAAATATCACGAAACATTTCAATGATTCGGTTATGCAGGTCAGCTTCAGGCTCTTTGTAGTACTCGGTAAAGCCGTAGATGACTATCTTCTTGGAATTGCTTTCTGTACATTCGATTACGGTGGAAGTTGATAGTGATTTAATTTCGAAAATTTCTTGTTTTAATTTTTCATTTTCTTTCAGTAACTTTTCTATCTTACGTTCCATTTCACGTTAGAGCAAGATTGCTCTATGACTTTGAATTATGACAGTTTTTGACCAGTGACACACATGAGTGAACTGCCGGTTTTAAAACGCAATTTTAGCAATAAATTAAAGCGTTGTCATTTTTTATTTATGTGGCGGTCTATTCTAGACGGAGTTCTTTAAAATGAAAGCAAAAATAGAAATATCGCATGTTCCCTATTGTCTACTGGTTTGAATGATTATTTTTGGTTAAAAGAGTATTTTCCTGGCCTGGTACCATGTTAATTTGTTGAATATCTGATGAAGAACTTCGGAGGTAGGCAACGGAATGATAAATGAATAAAGGATAGCAAATAAATCGGAATTGCTGAAATCGCATGTCGGTTTATTGTTTATACCAGTTCATAACATAACATCACGTTGGTACCCTGTGAATGGGTACGCAGGTACCACTAAAAATAGAAAAAAAAAAGTAAAAAAAAAAAGTTTAGTCTAAACCATTCGTGCTATAATACCTGTTTTTTTAGGATGGGAAATGACTCCTCCCACTCTGGGTACAGCAGGAGGGAGTGACAGACTCTTACTGACTAAAATTCATCCGTGTTCCTCCTATTGCCCTTTGCGTTTCAGAGAACGGTGCCTCTTTCGAAGGAAGTCCGCAGCCCCAGCAGGCACTGGCCCTAGCGGGCCCCGTCTTCCGTGCTGACATCTCCTTGAGGCCGACCCGGGCCTGGTTCTGATCGACGGCGGCGAGCATCCGCAGACCCACGCCTACGGTGGTCGAGAATCGTCCTGCGACTCCCGACACCCGGGGCGTCTTCTTTTGTTGCGGCGGCTGGGCCTGAGGTTTCCCCCTCTCGCCATTACCTCGATCCTATGCAAATTTATGTAAAGGGTAAGCTGCTGACCTACCTTAAAGATAATGTTCTCCTCAGTGACCGTTAATATGGCTTTCGTCGGGGACGTTCAACTGGCGATCTTGTATATGTCACGCACTGCTGGGGCGAAGCCATTGAGAGACACGGCGAAGCACTTGCCGTGTCGCTCGATATCTCGAAGGCTTTTGGCAGGGTCTGGCACGCAGGGCTACTCAGCAAGCTTTCTGCTTATGGTATCCCAGCTGGTTCTTGTAGCTGGATATTAGACTTCCTGAGTGAACGGTCGATCCGAGTAGTAGTCCTCTGACCTCATCGCTATTGATGCCGGAGTTCCTCAGGGGTGTGTTCTCTCTGCAACTCTTTTCCTGCTGCACATCAATGACTTACTTCAGCCTGGTCTTGTTGGGTACGCAGATGACAGTACGGTTTCAGAGAGATACTTGTCCAGCGCAGCAACCAGCGGGGATGAAATCCCTCCCTTTAGAGAGGCCATGGTAGAACGGTCAAACTTGACCTTCCACCATCGAGTACAAAGCCCAAACTGCGGCCAAAAAGCTGGGCATCCTAAATAGTGTAAAGCAATACTTTAGGCCTGGACAGCTTTTAAACCTTTACAAAGCACAAGTCCGATCCTGCATGGAGTATTGTAGCCTCCTTTGGGATGGCTCAGCTAAGTATCAGCTTGCCGCGCTTGACTCGGTGGAACGCAGAGCTAAGTTTGGAAGAGTATTTTCTCGGACTGGCCCCATTCAAATTTGGTGAAGAACTTTGGAGGTCGGCAACGGAATTTTTCAATAAATGATAGCAAATGGATCGGAATTTCTGAAATCGCATGTCTGTTGATTGTTTACACCAGTTCATAACATAACATCACGCCAGCACGCTGTGTTTGTGGTTTTAAAAGTTTTTTTATTTTTCATTTTTTAGTGGTACCACTAAAAAATGAAAAATAAAAAAACAAAGAAAAATAAAAAAATAAAAGTTTTTTTATTTTTCATTTTTTAGTGGTACCACTAAAAAATGAAAAATAAAAAAACTTTTTACAAAAAAAATAAGACAGACTTCCAAAAACAAAACACTACAAAGTAAAAAATAACTTTAATATCGAAAGTCGGTGTTTTTGGTTATTTCGTTGTTTTGTTTTGGACATCGGTTTTATTGACTTTACTCTGTGCTAGTTCACCGCACGTGTTTCGAGTCGAGTCACAGTTCTAACTATTGCATGCCTCATTATATTATAGGCTCATTTAGTTTGGTTACTTATTAATGCTTTAGTGTTTGTATGTTTTTATGGCATAATGAAGCGTATTGAAGAGCTAACAAGTGGTGACGGGCGGACGTTTTGGGGTACTGTTTTTATGTAAAATTAGACGTTTAAAAATACTGACTCAAACTAATTTGTTTTGGCTGCCGAGCGTCCCCGCCTCCTGGCTGTATGGGTATAAATAGGACTCGGGTCTTTGGCTACACGCTCGTCACGTGAGAACTCTCGCGTCTGGGTGCTCGTAGCGGAGCTCCACATCGCTGCCAATGTGGTGATTTAATCAACTGCCTCGGACAACATGGCCTATACTGCAGAAGGAGCTCTAGCCGTAGCTCGACTCACGCGCATAAATGGCAATCCGTCGGTCTCTTGTCAGAACCTACTGGTTTGAACCGAGGTGTCAGCTGTATTATTATTGTTAAAGATTATTTTGTGTTATTTTATGAATGGGTTTCAGTTGCTTGATAATAAAATGAGTGAATGAGTGTGTATGAACGATGATTATTTACTGAACCCGTTTCCTGGCGCGCGACAGTGGAAATACTCGTACACTAGCTGAATCGTGTACCCTTCACAACATTTCGTTGGGTGGAATTTTCGGGCTTCGTCGCCGAGGAAGGCCTAGGAAACACTGGCGTGACGAATTGGAGACGTTCGTGACGGATTGGTCGGGAAGCGTGGAGGGCTTTAGTTTAGGTTGATAAAAATAAAATAGGTACCTATACAATGTCTACCATAAGGAATAAAAAAAGAATGAAAAAGAGTTTCCATAAAAAAAGGAAAAAAAGAAACAGATATGGTTTCTTAGCGATGGTACTTCGTTACTTGCCGTATTTTGTACGAATTGATACTTTTTAAAATAAATATATTTAACTGTTTCCTTTAAAGAATATCCTGAGTTATAGGATACAACTGTTATCTCAAACAACTTTAATCCACAAGTAATGACCATAATGGAACTGTCAACTTTCAAGAGGAAGTTGACAAGATATTTGGCTTGGTTAGCAACGTGTGTCACCCTCCTATTATCTGAGCACGAAGGGCTTTACCGCAGCGGGTCACCTCAACGACGCAAATAAATAGAATAATCTATTAGGGCGTTATTTGATCGAGCTAATAATTGGAAACACTAGAGCCATGGTGTCCGAGAGCTCATAAAGTTTTTCGCGACAGCAGCAAGCAGAGCCCAAGAATCGGCTTCACGTGGAAATGCGAACTGAGTTTTGGACATTTTCCCATTGAAAGCGATGCAGATGACTTTTCTTATGCCAAATGAGCAGCTTCTACATTGTTCTGGTACAAACTAAATTTATTTTGATATTTATTGCACTAAAAATATTTCACACACTTTCAGAGAACCGGCTGATGGCTGACATATGACAATAGTTTCATCGAAAAGTAGAAACTACGAGCACGACTAAGTTTATTTAGTGCCAGTACCGATATACTACCTTATCGTACTTTCTTGCTATTTGAGCGCTCCCGCTTGGTAGGTACTCGGATGTTGCTGGACTAAGGCACCGCCGGCGAGGAAGCAAGTAGCTATCGACTATTTGCTCGCTGAGGAAGGAGATAAAAGATATCGTGTAAGTAAATAAAAGAGACACATACATTCATAGTGGATAGCTGGCTGTTCACACTGCCGGCGAGCGGCTCTTAAGACTAGTTCATCGCAGCGGCAAGAGCTATCAAAGATTGTACTCGTTCAACGACACTCGCTCGGCGATGCTCGCTTGGCGTTCAGAACTTACCAAACAGCGGTAACCGAATACAATGAAATACATACTCTGTGTGTGTGTCTAGAATAGAACAGAATAGAATAGAAAAGAATTCAGACGCACTGCATCTTATACCATCCCTACCTTGTTGCTCTTCCATCAATTCGCACTAAGCATTTCCAAAAGTCTTTTATAATGCGCACAGCAAAGGAGTGGAACTCTCTGCCTACGTCTGTGTTTCCTGCTCAGAGCATTTAACCTATGGAGATGGCAAGCGGCGAATCATCGAACAATTTTTCTTAGAAGGCTATAGGCTATATATCATCACGCTAAGGCCGCGGGGCTGCGCGGGTAAACTAGTGTAGTATGTTCCACTCTAGCGCCTAAACCACTGAACCGATTTTTATGATTGAGGTGCACTTTTGAAACGTCAAGGTCGGTCAGTCAAAAACATGGAAGCTATTTGCACGTTCCAAAGCGTAGATCTCTATGGAGAAGAACGTGCAAGAAACTCCACGGACACTCTTTTAAATCATGTTCTGTTTTACAAAATTCTAAGTTACATATACTGGTTGCTTCTGCATGTGAGGTCAATGCAAAGGAAAAAAAAGCTTTTTAATAGAATTTAAAATATAAAGATTAAATTGAGCCAATGGCAGTTAAGACATGACCAGTCTCAACCGACGGCGCCCGTTCACGAACATGTATCGGCACCATTCAGCTCAACCATTTCGAAGGGAATCGAATGATCCAACCCACGCGCCGCCATCAGCGAGATATTGAGTGAGCATGACATGCACTCAAACACCATGCTCGTTCATGTCCAATAAGTAAAACTATAACTAATCACATAAAATGTAAATGGCTTCATGGAACTCACATTTACAAAATTTGAAAAATATGCTTCTACTTTACACAAAACTATGGTTGTCAATGACCAAATAATGAGAAATAAATTAGTAAAAACAACAATTAAGTTCTTACATCAAAAAGAATAAATAAGTAATTATAATAATTATGTAAGTACCTATAAAAAAAGAGAGTGAGCATCTCTTCCAAATATAAAAACCTAACAAGTGGACCCAAGCAGCTGTGACTGTGGAGCAGGACCAGCATTTAGCCAAGCGTTTTTATCGAGGATATAATCTTCCAGTTTATAATACGCTTGTCTACATAGTGTGCGTTTTATGCATGCTTTAAATTTTCTCTCACTCAGTTCGAGAATATCAACTGGTATTTTATTATAAAATTTAACACAGTACCCCATAAAAGAAGTGTCTACTTTGGCCAATCTAAGTCGGAGTTGATCTAATTTGTTCCTATTTCTAGTATTAAAATTATGCCTGTCACTAATCTTGCTAAAAAGAAGAAGATTTTTCCGAACATACATAATATTTTCGTAAATGTATTGACAAGGTACCGTCATGATGTGGATATCCTTAAACAGTTCTCTTAGGGAATCACACCGACGGAGATTGTATATGGCTCTGATGGCTCTTTTCTGCAGGATAAATATAGACTCGATGTCTGCAGCACGTCCCCATAATAAGATACCGTAAGACATGATACTATGAAAGTAACTAAAATAGACCAGCCTCGCGGTATCTATATCAGTAAATTGACGGATTTTTCTGACAGCGTATGCTGCTGAACTTAGCCGTCCCGCAAGAGATGTTAAATGAGGACCCCATTGTAGCCTTGAGTCAAGCTTAATCCCCAGGAAAACCGTGTTTTCAACGAATTCAAGTTTCTCCTTGTTCAAGACTATGTCGCAATCATTTCTTTTAACGTTCGGTAAGGCAAATCTGATGCATTTAGTTTTTTTTTCCATTTAATACTAAATTATTAGCAGTAAACCAATTTTGGAGCTGCTGTAGGGCGTTACTTACGTCGCCAAGATTTATGAAACGTCTAAAAAATTAAGGACGTACTGTCAGCAAATAATACCATATGAGGTTGATTTTTTAAAAGATGGTTTAGATTATTAATATATACTAGAAAGAGGAAAGGACCCAAAATAGGGCCTTGTGGTACCCCCATTTTGACTTTTAAACCCCGTAAATTGACACCATTTACTTGAACTTGCTGCTGTCTAACATTTAAGTAAGATTTTACTAGACTTAGTGCAAGTTTACCTAGTACGTAATGTCCTAGCTTTAGGAGCAAGGTTTCGTGATTTACGCAATCAAATGCCTTGGAGAGGTCACAAAAGATTCCTATGGCATCTTGTTCCTCTTCCCACGCTGAATATATGTGTTTTAACAACGTGGCACCAGCGTCAGTCGTACAACGACCCCTGGTAAAACCATACTATTGACCGTGTAAGATTTTATTGATGTTAAAATGATTGAGCATTACTTTTTCAAACACTTTGCTAAAAACTGGCAATACAGATACAGGTCTATAATTATTGCTGTCTTTGCTGTCGCCCGATTTAAATAGTGGTATAACCTTACTATATTTCATTATATCCGGAAAGACTCCTTGGTCCACACATAAATTAAATATTAAAGCCAAGTATGGTGCTATAGTTCCAATTATGGACGTGCACACTTTAATAGACATTCCCCATATGTCTTCGGTCAATTTGATTTTGATTTGCCGGAAAGCTTTTATGACTGTCACAGGGTTGATATGTTTGAACTGGAATTCACTGGAACGTTAGCTTTTAATAAATTATATGAGACCTCAGGTGAAGAATTTAAAGATTCCGTAGTTTTAGTTGGTATATTGGTGAAAAAATTTACAAATTCTTGAGCTACTTCTAAATTAGAGCTTTTGGCACCATGTGTAGTCTGCAGTAAATAATCAGTGTTTCTCGATCTATCGAGGCCATCCGGCCGGAGCTCGACCTGTGGCTCGGGAGAAGGCACGGCTCCTTGATATTTCGTGTGACGCAGGCCCTCTCGGGGCATGGCTGCTTCGGCAGGTTTCTGTGTCGCATAGGCAGGGAGCCGGACGCTTGGTGTCACCACTGCGTCGACTGTCGGAAAGACACGGCGCGGCATACACTGGCGGAGTGTGCCGCATGGGAGGATACACGCCGTGCCCTCATCTCTGTGGTAGGCAGTGATCTCTCGCTGCCGTAGGTCGAGCTATGGTCGACGGCGAGGAGTCCTGGGACGCGGTGGTCTCCTTCTGCGAAACAGTTATCGCGCAGAAGGAGGCTGCGGAAAGGGAGATCTCAACCGAGAGGTCTTTCCGGCCGCAGCAGGCGCACCGGGCGGGGAGGAAGGCATACGCTGCCCTCTTGCGGCCCCCCTAACTGGGTCCAGGGGCGGCGATCCTGGGGATGGCCGTCGCCCCCCATTCATACGGACCCGAGGTGGCGGCGCGTAGTGTTCCCGTGCGCCCCTCTTTGACGTCGCAGGGGGAGTCAAACACCTCACTCACTCCCCCCGCTAACCCGAGGAGGCCCACAGAGGCGAGCCGGCACCAGTCGGGGATCACGGAAAGCCAATTAAGTTCTCGAGATCCCCGGCGTTGGTGAGAGATGGATCACCGGGGTGGTTTTAGTAAGTAAGAGTCTGACAGACCCCTCCGCTCGCCCCAGGGCGGAGGCCATCCATGAGGATTTCCCGCCGTTAAAAAAAAGATTTAGAACCACGTTGAGTGGCAAAGAGGGGCAATATCTTCTCCCCTCTGATTTATATCAGGTTTATGATGTCTCGTTTCCGTGATAAGTAGATCTTCTGGAAGATAATGATCATGATGATGATGATGGTGATGATGATGTTGGTTGTTGATGATGGTGTTGATGATGATGTTGATGATGGTGTTGATGACGATGATGACGATTCGGATAGGTTAGGTTACGAAAGGCATGGCGGTGTCTTTCTGAGTCCGCCATGCCCTTCGTGATTATTTTTTTTTAAACACCCAGAAGTAGTAGCCCCGCGAAGCGGGTGATAAGCACAATCAGGGGGGCTACTCTCTAAGCCCGAAGTCCGTAGTTTTGGGCTCAGTTGCGGGCGTATTCTACTCCGTATCACCTACGGACTTACGATTAGTCCCGAACCCGAACTACGAATGAAAGACAACACGATTTTACAGTAACTGTCAAATCGTGTTGTCATTAATTCTTAGTGCTTAGGTGATATGGAGTAGAATATGCCCGCAACTAACCCATAGAGAGATAGTCCCCGAGATCTTAAGTTTTGCTCGTTTCGGTTATTGGGGGATCTTAAAAGCAAACGCACGTGTGAACACATTTATATAAATTTTATTGTGACTAACAGTACCCTGTAAAAATCAGATCTGGCTAAGAAATTTATGTCGTCGTGTGTATGTAGCGTTACTGCCGCCCCACCCGTCTTCACTTTCCCACCTATCGTCTTTTACACACATTGCCGGTTGCGTATTCGGTATTCTATACAATGCCTAGGTATTCTATAGAATACCGGATTATACAGATTGCCGGTAACATATTCATCTTATTGTCTTAAGTAAACGTTTATGCTTAAATTGCTAACAAACAAGTAAAGGCGAGCCTGCGCTATGTACGGCATAGCTCTACAATTAATAGTGAAAATCATGAAGAAAATGATACCAACGCGAAGTTAATCAAAACTTTAAAATCTCTACGGTTTGTTATGCCACTTATTAGAAGAAAAATACATAAAAGCGAATTATTTATACTCTGGATTTCATCGAAGCTCGATAGATGGTGTTGGCGTCGAAATATATCACGCCATGCTTTCGTCTTCGATTTCGTTGCGTCCCCGTAATGGGACGTGGCAAGCGGTCACGATCCTGCCCTTGGCAACCGCTTGGCGGGCCAACGGGCCACTCACTGTGTACCATAGCTAAGAAAGCTAAAATTCGTCACTGTAGCGTCTAGAACTCTAGACCACTGAACTGATTTTGTTGAATGAGGTATCAAAAGATTCGTAAAAACGTTGCGGGAGACATGGGCTATAAATTTTAACTTTATTTTAAATGCGAGAAAATACATTAAGTTTCTAGCTCTGAAAAAAAATAAAATTGAGATAACATAACATATTTGTTATCAAAGAAAAGGTCTTGTAGCTGCAATACATCAAGACACATACATTCGCCGCTGAGCACGCGCTGAGTCAGCGACCGGCCAACCAGAGGACGGCGAGCTGCGCGCACCCGCACGCATTTCTGGGAACTACACTATAATACCGATTAGATTCCTATTGGTTGTTTGGCTTTGCAAACAGACCCTCTCTTGTAGCTCAAGTTTAGATTTAAGACACGTACCATTTTGTAAAGAGTCATTCCATTTGCAACCGTTCAATATACCACATCGTTACTATCTGGAGTATTATTTTCACACGCCACCTCAGCGCTACAGTGGTGACCCCGACGTGATATTTTTAAAGAAGATACCTCCAGACTCAAGTTTTCATCATGGCCAACAACGGTGAACGAGAACTCTCCGGTGTGTCGACGTCACAGCGCATCCCACCCTTTTGGCGCGACAGGATTCGTCTGTGGTTTAGGCAATTTGAAGCAATAGTGTCCGTACAGAAGAAAGGCGATCAAGTTATGTTCGAGCTCGTCATCGGACAACTTGAGCGACAAGATCTCGACGAAATCTCTGACATAATTCTCAATCCACCTGAAAACCACCGGTATGAAGCGTTGAAGAATCGATTGCTGCAAGTGTACGAGGAATCCGAGCAACGGCAAGTACAAAGGTTGCTATCGGCAATGGAACTCGGCGACATGAAGCCTTCACAGCTGCTACGTCGCATGAAAACCTCGCCGCCGATAATATCTCCGATTCAGCGCTACAGTGGTGACTACGGATTATGTGGACAAACCATCTTCCACAATCTGTTCGAGCAGTCCTCGCCGTCAGTGAAAACATCGCAAAACACTCCGATATCCACGAGCTGGCAGTGATGGCAGACAAGATCCTAGAGCATACACAACCACTTGGCGCAGTCGCTGCAGTTGCATCCTTCCCCGCCACCCCACGTGCGTCTACGTCAATTGAGGAAAAGATTGACGCGCTCACGAGAGAAATCGCGGAACTGAAAGCACATCAATCGCATCATCATCCACGCAGACCATTCGACAGACGGCGTTCAAGATCGCGTTCATCGAGCAAAACTAACCACAGCCGCTCGCGAAGAGAGCAATCAGCTATCTGCTTTTACCATCGCAAGTTCGGCAAAGAGGCGCGGAAATGTACACGCCCGTGTAATTTCGAAGATGGCAGCGCTCCCTCGGGAAACTAACGCCTGCTTTGGATGAGGCGGGAAGCAGCGCAAACACTTCTTACCGCCTATTTATAACAGACAAAAACTCACGTCTGTCCTTTCTAATTGATACTGGCGCCAACGTCTCTGTGATACCGAAGAAAAAAGGCGGGAAAACCACACCAAAAGACTTTTGCTTGTACGCAGCGAACAACACCATAATTCCAACGTACGGAGAGAAAACACTACAACTGGATCTCAACCTACGAAGGCCCTACACCTGGAAATTCATCATCGCTGCAGTCAGCAAACCCATCATTGGTGCCGACTTCCTGAAACATCAACAACTTCTTGTCGACGTAGCCGGCCGATGTCTCGTTGACAAAGTTACCAACCTCACCGTCAAGGCACCAGTCACCTATTCCGCCGAACCTACAGTCAGAAGTATTGACGTTGACCAGCCGTACCACCAGCTAATCAGCAAGTTTCCTGACATCCTACGACCATCATGCATAAAGGATACTCCAAAACACCGTGTGGAACACCATATCGAAATCACCGGCCCACCAGTACACAGCAAGAGCAGACCACTTCCACCACATCGGTACCTGTCCGTGAAGAAAGAATTCGAGTCGATGATGCAGCAAGGAATTTGCCGTCCAAGCAAAAGTCCTTGGTCCAAGCCGCTGCATGTCGTTCCTAAGGAAAACGGCGACATTGGCGTGTGCGGCGATTACCGAAGACTCAATGACGTCACCAAACCAGACCGCTATCCAGTGCCACGTCTCAAAGATTTCACCTACCTACTTCACGGCAAGAAAATCTTCACTACGCTCGACCTAAATCGCGCTTACCAACAACTGCCTGTGTACGAACCGGACATCGAGAAGACTGCAATCACAACACCTTTCGGCTTATTTGAATTCCCAAGAATGTGTCCAGGCCTCAAAAATGCCGGACAGACATTCCAACGATTCATACATCAAGTTCTCATCGGGCTAGACTACGCATTCCCATTCATTGATGATGTCATCGTCGCATCGGAAAATGAAGCGAGCCACATCAAGGATCTGCAGGAGGTGCTACGCAGACTTGACGAGTATGGAATCACCATAAATCCATCAAAATGCGTCTTCGGCCAAGAAAACGTCAAGTTCCTGGGCTATGAAGTGTCGAGCAACGGAATCAAACCACCACAGGATAAAATTACAGCAATCACTGCTTACCCCAAACAACCAATAGGAATCTAATCGGTATTATAGTGTAGTTCCCAGAAATGCGTGCGGGGGCGCGCAGCTCGCCGTCCTCTGGTTGGCCGGTCGCTGACACAGCGCGGGCTCAGCGGCGAATGTATTGTCTTGGTGTATTGCAGCTACAAGACCTTTTCTTTGATAACAAATATGTTATGTTATCTCAATTTTATTTTTTTCAGAGCTAGAAACTTAATGTATTATCTCGCATTTAAAATAAAGTTAAAATTTATAGCCCATGTCTCCCGCAACGTTTTTACGAATCTTTTGATACCTCATTAAACAAAATCAGTTCAGTGGTCTAGACGCTACAGTGACGAATTTTAGCTTTCTTAGCCATGGTACACAGTGAGTGATCGTCAAGACACCTGTACGCTTCGCTAAAGGGGGAGCCCCCTTTAGCGAAGCGTACAGGTGTCTTCACGATCCTGCCTGATCTTGTGTGGTGTTCCTTCGTGTTCGAGGCTGGAAGTAGGCTGGATTGTCCTTCCGTGATAGCTGCAGGTGGTTGGCGCGTCTCACTACTCGTGAGTTCGTGATAATGATGGTGTTCTTCGGTGTTAGTATTCGGCCCTCGCCGCGTCCTTGGCAGCGCCCATAGCCGACTTGAGGACCATCTTGGCCTCTCGATAAGAGGCGTAGAGGCGGTCCTCGTCTGCTTGACTACGGGCGCTACGCCGTCGACTCCGCGTGTAGGCCCTTCTTGCCGCCACACAGGTGGCCCGGAGCCGCGCCAATTCCTCCGACCATCAATAAACGGCTCGGCGGAGAGGTGGACGGCGAGACCGAGGCATGCTGGAGTTGCACACCTCGGTCAGGGATCCCCTTAGCCAGACCGCTGCGGTGTCAACGTCCAGGGCTTCGGCAGGGGGCGACAGCCAGTCCTGGAGGAAGGCCGCCTCCTTGGCTGCCTCCCGGTCTAGGCGAGTGAGAGCCCACCGTGGGAAGGGAGACCTGTCAGAGCTGGCCATCTTCCCACGGGGGCTCTGGGTGGAGATGTCGAACCGCACATAACGGTGGTCCGACAAGATCTCCACCAACTCGGACGCGATCAAGTACAGTATCATCAAACATATGGTTACGCAGGATGACCCGCACCTGATCCGATAGACATTAGGCCGATACATTGACTGCTGGCTCAAGCACCTGAAACAAAGAGAGCATCCGAACACAGTACGCGATCAGGTTGTTTCCTCTTTCTGTAGCCCCAAAGTATGCGCTAATGACTTTTTCATTAATGGATTGTGTCCATCGCATACATGCACACTTCCGCCGGGAGCTGGGACCCTATCAGAGGCCGGTTGGCCTCGAGGTCCTAAACCGTCCGGCGGCCGGCGTCCTCTTCGCCGACGAGCAGGTGGTGGCGTCGTGGGCGGCGAGAAGTACTCGTCGCTGGAGCTCGACGCGACTGCCAGGGCCGGTGTCACAGCACTCACGGTGCTGCCGGCGGCGGCAAGGCGGAGCTGAGCGACGAGGCCGGAGATGGTGGGCGTGCTCAACGAGCTGCGGCTCTTGTCAACATATATTTCTTATTCAAAGATTAGGTGGTCATAATTCTATTGTATATTTTTGATTTATTTTGATTTGTCCGTATTATCTGAATTTATTTTTATGTATTGATTTATCTTCGTTTTGTTCCATTTTGTTTATTTCCATAAAATTTAAGTAAATTTTCGGAGAATTTTTCTTCTTGTCACTTTACTTGACAGTCGAGCCGCAGATTATTATTATTAATAAAAGGTTTCATCATCATATTTAAGCCAAATTTCAGACTCTTAGGTTCCTGTGAGGTAGCAAATTTATCTGGACATCGGCCGTGGCTCTCCTACTTCCCAGTCTTCAGCCACAATGCCCGGAACTCCTCCATGAAGTGGTCTATGTTCTGTTTCCTTCAAAGACGGAAAACACCCCACCAATTTCAGACTCTTAGGTTCCTGTGAGGTAGCAAATTTATCTGGACATCGGCCGTGGCTCTCCTACTTCCCAGTCTTCAGCCACAATGCCCGGAACTCCTCCATGAAGTGGTCTATGTTCTGTTTCCTTCAAAGACGGAAAACACCCCACCAATAGTTCCTCCTCCTGCAGTGCTCGGCAGGCCGTAGAAGTTGATAGTGTTGACGAGTCAACAACTTGTCTAAGGCCACCGAGCTAGAATTGAGAGTAGCTATAGCGGCTACAAACCAAAAACATTGTTTACTGTAATACAAACCAAAAACCTGTGACATCTGTGTACCGGATGGCATACCAGACCTTGTTTTGGCCTTGTCACGGTGGGTTCTTTGTAGGCCTCTTTAGCCCGTTTATCCGAGCTCTATCCATAGCGGTGGACAGTTGGAAATCTGGCCCTGCTAAACAATGGGAGACGCTTTGCACTCTCTGTTGGCTATTGTGTTTCTTCTGGACGAGGCGAGACGTAAGTATCTACAGAGAATTATTGTTATTCGTCTCGCCCAGCACTTGCCCGCGCGTAGGACCAGTTTGGTTTTCGACGGGGGCGCTGTTAACATGACCTAACGTGGAAAGACTCTAGCGGAGGAGGCAGTGAACCCGGGTGAAGTAGTTTTGGAGGTTTTCCTGGATACCAACGCCAACGCTTTCAACACCTTGCAATGAATTGGCAATAAGCAGGCTCTAGCCTGTCATCGTGTACAATCTGCATCGCATTATCGAGGACTATTCGACAGAGAGCCCTGTCTTGGGAACCTGTCTTGGGAAAGATGGAGTCGGCGAGAAACATCGTGCGATATTCTACAGGGCTCGGTTTCAGTATCACAAAACATTCGTCGTATTCTGTTATGCCAAGGTGGTACTAGTGTTTATCAGCAGGCAGCGCTACTGGCCACAGCAGGGATTGCGCGGGTTGTTGGGAGGATCCAGAGTCTAGATCACGAAGTGACTTTGCACAAGTCTAAGGGTTCCTTACATGGGCCTCGTAGCAAATGGAGCTAGGAGGCGTCTGCATCGTTAAATTAAAAATAGTTACGTGGGCCTGAACAACCGATGGGGCAGGGATAACTTTAGGCTACACATGCAGCCAGTCCCCAGGTTGATAAACGTTGCGGCTTGTCTTCGGTGACTGCTGCGGTTAACCTGACAGCCCGAATTCTCGCATACGAGTAATTGCAAAGACCGCAAAGAGCGATGGCTATCTCGGCGAAATGGGGATACAGGTCAATTTCCTATGAACCTGGACGTAAAAAAACCGGTCGCCACGCCGCACTGCGCCATCTATGCCGCGAGTGGATGTCCGGCAGGCCACGAAATTCAATTTTCAATTTCAATTTCAATTCAAATTCAATTTATTCATAAAAACTTTTACAATAAAATGTGTATAAATAGCCACAAAAAGATAATAAAGTAAAAATCTTATATAAAGGTAAATTAGTGCCTAACTTAAAACTAGTATATGGCTAACAATAATTTGACGTATAAGATATTTAACTTGGAACTTATAATGTATATAGCGACCTGCCCGATCTAGGTTTATTTAAACCTGTGTTTCAGGCCGAAATGAGGGGGAGGTTGTGCAATCCTCCCCCTAAGAGGGGCAAAGCGCAGGCGCCGGTTGGGCCAGCTGCTAGCACAGTCGTTCCCGAGGCAGGAACGGCCCGTCGGGAGACGCGCCCCTACTGGATGTTGCGGGGGGACCTTGCTCCTCCCGCGGGCCTGAGGTGGCCTGCATACGCGGGCAATAGCCGGGGATTATGGAAGGCGTACTAGCTCTCACAATCCTCGGTCAAGTGTGAGATGGAACACCGGGGTGGTTTTTAGTCAGTAAGAGTCTGACAGACCCCTTCGCCCGCCCCAGGCGAGGGACATCCATGAGGATTTTCCACCCCGGCAACAAAAAAAAAAAAAAAAGAATGGTCGCCGAGCCCTACTCAATCCCTGGCCATTGGCTGGGCGATCGTGACGGCTTGGTGGCGCTTTTATCGCGTTCTTCCACAGACTCCCTCCCCTCTCGCTTTTAGAGAGGGGACTGGGTCTCCCCAAACTGCCCTCTCTCGGACTTTGAGGGTTTCCTGGAAGTCCTCACTGCAGCCATAGGGAGGGCGGCGCCGCGCCAGGTCGTGGTGTTGACGCCAAGTCGGTGGCTGGGGCAATCCGGCTGCCTCCTGCAACGTCCGGGGTCGCGCCGTCGAATTTTGAGCGGCGTGATGCGGGGTGTCCCTCCTCAACAGGGGGGCGTCCCACACGTGTGTGCGGCAACGGAGAGGGTCGGTGGTGGACGTCTCGTTTGCCACCCCCGTGCTAGCCGCACGCATTGTGAACTGGCGGGTAGAGTTGGTGGAGATCTTGTCGGACCACCGTTATGTGCGGTTCGACATCTCCACCCAGAGCCCCCGTGGGGAGATGGCCAGCTCTGACAGGTCTCCCTTCCCACGGTGGGCTCTCACTCGCCTAGACCGGGAGGCAGCCAAGGAGGCGGCCTTCCTCCAGGACTGGCTGTCGCCCCCTGCCGAAGCCCTGGACGTTGACACCGCAGCGGTCTGGCTAAGGGGATCCCTGACCGAGGTGTGCAACTCCAGCATGCCTCGGTCTCGCCGTCCACCTCTCCGCCGAGCCGTTTATTGATGGTCGGAGGAATTGGCGCGGCTCCGGGCCACCTGTGTGGCGGCAAGAAGGGCCTACACGCGGAGTCGACGGCGTAGCGCCCGTAGTCAAGCAGACGAGGACCGCCTCTACGCCTCTTATCGAGAGGCCAAGATGGTCCTCAAGTCGGCTATGGGCGCTGCCAAGGACGCGGCGAGGGCCGAATACTAACACCGAAGAACACCATCATTATCACGAACTCACGAGTAGTGAGACGCGCCAACCACCTGCAGCTACCACGGAAGGACAATCCAGCCTACTTCCAGCCTCGAACACGAAGATCAGGCAGGATCGTGAAGACACCTGTACGCTTCGCTATAGGGGGCGCCACGTTAGGTCATGTTAACAGCGCCCCCGTCGAAAACCAAACTGGTCCTACGCGCGGGCAAGTGCTGGGCGAGACGAATAACAATAATTCTCTGTAGATACTTACGTCTCGCCTCGTCCAGAAGAAACACAATAGCCAACAGAGAGTGCAAAGCGTCTCCCATTGTTTAGCAGGGCCAGATTTCCAACTGTCCACCGCTATGGATAGAGCTCGGATAAACGGGCTAAAGAGGCCTGCAAAGAACCCACCGTGACAAGGCCAAAACAAGGTCTGGTATGCCATCCGGTACACAGATGTCACAGGTTTTTGGTTTGTATTACAGTAAACAATGTTTTTGGTTTGTAGCCGCTATAGCTACTCTCAATTCTAGCTCGGTGGCCTTAGACAAGTTGTTGACTCGTCAACACTATCAACTTCTACGGCCTGCCGAGCACTGCAGGAGGAGGAACTATTGGTGGGGTGTTTTCCGTCTTTGAAGGAAACAGAACACAGACCACTTCATGGAGGAGTTCCGGGCATTGTGGCTGAAGACTGGGAAGTAGGAGAGCCACGGCCGATGTCCAGATAAATTTGCTACCTCACAGGAACCTAAGAGTCTGAAATTTGGCTTAAATATGATGATGAAACCTTTTATTAATAATAATAATCTGCGGCTCGACTGTCAAGTAAAGTGACAAGAAGAAAAATTCTCCGAAAATTTACTTAAATTTTATGGAAATAAACAAAATGGAACAAAACGAAGATAAATCAATACATAAAAATAAATTCAGATAATACGGACAAATCAAAATAAATCAAAAATATACAATAGAATTATGACCACCTAATCTTTGAATAAGAAATATATGTTGACAAGAGCCGCAGCTCGTTGAGCACGCCCACCATCTCCGGCCTCGTCGCTCAGCTCCGCCTTGCCGCCGCCGGCAGCACCGTGAGTGCTGTGACACCGGCCCTGGCAGTCGCGTCGAGCTCCAGCGACGAGTACTTCTCGCCGCCCACGACGCCATCACCTGCTCGTCGGCGAAGAGGACGCCGGCCGCCGGACGGTTTAGGACCTCGAGGCCAACCGGCCTCTGATAGGGTCCCAGCTCCCGGCGGAAGTGTGCATGTATGCGATGGACACAATCCATTAATGAAAAAGTCATAAGCGCATACTTTGGGGCTACAGAAAGAGGAAACAACCTGATCGCGTACTGTGTTCGGATGCTCTCTTTGTTTCAGGTGCTTGAGCCAGCAGTCAATGTATCGGCCTAATGTCTATCGGATCAGGTGCGGGTCATCCTGCGTAACCATATGTTTGATGATACTGTACTTGATCGCGTCCGAGCTGAACTGAGTAGCCGTGCCATTATTCCCTCGTTGCAGACTGTGGTATCACCACAGTCTCACCGAATTCCCAGCCACGTTGACGAGGAGAGTAGTGACAGGGTAACAAATGTAAGTATCCAGTGCAGTGACGAATTTAGGAGTGCTTTGGAGTGTGCTATTCGGGAGCATCGTTACATGCTGCCTGAACTTAGGCCACGCTTACCTCGTTTGCCCATGCATAACAAGAGTAGGGCGCTGGTTGCTGCTCTGGATTCGCAGTTGTCAAGCTATTTTGATAACTGTGATAACCTCACCGAAACACATTCGATCGTGTACTGCGCGGCTGTGGCGGCTTGTCGTGTAGCTCACGTCAAATTTGCTGATCACAGGGCTACACGACCAAAACAAGTCAAAGTCAAAGTCGTATTGGAGGGGCCAGAGCACTCTCCGGCAAACTAGTGTGCTTCAGGGAGGGCAACACTCGCCCAAGAGTGATGCGCTTTGTGAGACGGCCGTTTTCGGAGACTAGTATTAGTCCCCGAGAGTATTTGTCCCGGGTCACAGAGCGCATCGACTTCCTGAAGCAGAAGGTGTATGCATGGGCAAACCGTATTCGGAGGTATAAGCGGCGCGTGAAGCTATACACCCAGAATTGCACATTCCGAATAATAGAGCTTGGGAGCGACCGGACCAAGGTGTGACTGACACACGCTTGCCGGATGATGATGCCATGTGTTCGTTCTGGCGCAGCATCTGGTCGGTGCCTGTCAGTCACACCGAAGGTGGTTGGACTGGAGAGGTCGAACAAGCTTGCGATTCAATACCAGAAATGAGGGCAATCACAATCAGCCCCCAAGATGTAGCTCGTGTAGTTCGTCCATTGCCTAACTGGAAATCTTCAGGACCGGACGGACTGCACAATTACGGCTCGCTACCCGAGTTTTTTACAACAGGAGTTACCCACCTGCTTCACAAATCTGGTAACAACGCGGAACATACACGAAAAAATTATAGACCGATCACGTGCCTACCGACGGTCTAGATAAGGTTCTTACATCCATTTTGAGAGCGAAAATGAAAAAAAACTCGATTATGTCTGCCTCTCAGTATGGATGTAGGAATGGGTCTCGCGGTACTAAGGAGCTGCTCTTTATAAATATGGCCATTAGCCAACAGGTTCGGTGTTCCCGAAAGGATCTGTCGATATGTTGGATTGACAATAAGAAGGCCCATGACTCTGTGCCCCATACTGGGCTCTTGAGGGTGCTAGAATTGTATAAAATTGATACAACGCTACGCACCTTCCTGATGTCGGGTATGAGACAATGGAGGATAGTCCTTCGCTATCCAGAATGTTGAAATATCCAGAGGACTAGCGAACCGATAAGGATCGAGTGGGGTATATTTCAGGGCGATAGTTTGAGTCCGCTTTGGTTTTGTCTAGCCTTGAATCCTCTAAGCACACTGCTGAAGAATTCAGGGCTAGGCTATCGGTTGAAGAGAGGTCAGGTTATATCTCACCTCCTTTACATGGATGATCTGAAACTCTTAGCCCCCACTAATCTGCAACTGATGAAGCTACTGAAGGTGACTGAAACTTTCAGTAGCGCCATCAGGATGGAGTTTTGTGTGGACAAATGTGCAACCATGCATGTAAATCGTAGAGAGATTATGGAATCCATGGGAACTCAACTCTCGGATTCTATAAACCTGAGATCCTTCTCTCCAACTGAAACTTACAAGTAGTTGGGAATGTCAGGTATCAATATTACTAGCATAACACAATCGTTGAAAGAGCGCTTCTTTGGCCGCCTGAAGAAGGTAGTCAATAGACTTCTGTCGGACGGAAACAAGGTAAACGGTTAACGGTTGGGTCATGCCGGTATTGATGTACTCTTTTGACGCACCTAAAATGGACTCAAACGGAACTTGACGCCCTGGATACGCGGGTCTGTACACTGCTTACTGCATATCGAATGCATCACCCACGGTCGTCGGTAATGAGACTGTATATCCCGCGAAAGTGTGGAGGTTGAGGCTTTTTAAATGCTAAGACTCTTTACAATCGCGAGATATGTAGTCTCAGGGAATATTTCCCCCAGGCTAGCTAAAGCTTTTAAAGATCTTAAAATTAAATCAACAGAAGATCTTTGGGGAATGTCTGTCAAAGTCTGTAGATCTATTATTGAAACTATTGCCCCCTACTTAGCTGTCATATTTAACACTAGTGTAGACCGAGGAGTATTTTCGCATCTTATGAAATATAGAAAAGTAGTTCCGTTGCTCAAATCGGGTTATAGTCAAAAACCCAATAATTATAGGCCTGTGTCAATTCTGCCAGTCCTCAGTAAACTGTCTGAAAAGTTAATGCTTAATCAGATGTTACTACACTTTAATAAAAACTCCATCTTTCATGAACAACAATACGGTTTCACCAAAGGGCGTTGTACAACTGACGCCGGAGTTACCCTCATACATAAAAAATATTTTTACCACCTGGGAAGAATTGCAAGACGCCATTGCAATATTCTGTGACCTCTCGAAGGCGTTCGATTGCGTTAACATGAAACACTTTTGTTGAAACTTGAGCACTATGGGATTAGAAATATAGCCCTTGAGTTACTTAGGTCATACTTGACGGACAGACAGGTTAAAGTTCAGGTAAACGGTGTAAACTCACTAGGGTCTGAAATGACAATGGGCGTTCCGCAAGCCTCAATATTGGGTCCATTCCTTTTTCAAGTTTACATAAATCTTCTTCTTCTTCTACCTGGCGTTAATCCCGGCTATTGCCAGGGTCCGCCTTCCTACTTAGCTTCCTCCACTTTGCCCGATCTTGAACATCCTTCTCAGTTAGGCCATTGGCTCTCATGTCGGACTTAACGACGTCCAACCAGCGCTTGCGAGGGCGACCACGGGACCTAGCCCCAAGAACAGCCATATTCATGCATACCCGACCAACGTACTCCATAGGGCGGCGTATGATGTGGCCATACCATCGCAGACGACACTCTTGCAGTTTTTCCCCCACGTCACGGACACCAAGACTACCTCTGATGAAAGTGTTGCGTATGCGATCGGATCGCGTTACGCCACTCATTCACCTCACCATCTTCATCTCCGTGACGCGAAGCTCCTGGGTGTGTCTGCTTAGTGCTGGCCAACATTCACCGCCGTACAGTAGGACAGCCCGTATGATGCATTTATATATCTGCCCCTTGAGCTTCGGAGGCATTTTGCGGTCGCATACAACGCCCGTTACCTCGCGCCACTTGGCCCAAGCCGCGCCTATACGTGCTTGGACATCGTCGTCCACGTTGCCAGACTCGTGCAGCACGGATCCAAGGTACCTGAACGTATCGGACTTTCTGATCAGGTTCGAACCTATTCGGATGAACCTATTTGAATCCGTGCCGCCACAGGACATGTACTCAGTCTTCGCCACATTTAGTCTCAGACCACCGTTTTCAAGCGTGTCCTTCCAAATGTTGACTTTGCGCTCAAGATGGGCTTTGTTCTGATTAACGAGGGCGATGTCATCGGCATACATCATTAGCCATGGGGGCTTATCTTGGATGTTTGCCGTAACTACATCGAGCACTACGTTAAACAAGAACAGGCTAAGAGCCGAGCCTTTGTGAACGCCAACAGATATTGGGAAGCCATTCGATTCGCCAACAGCGGTCTGGACAGAGGACACGGAATCGCGGTACATGTCTCTGATAATGTCAATATAGGCCTCGGCAACGCCTTTGAAGCGCAGTGCCCACCAGATGGACTGCCGAGGTATACAGTCGAAGGTCTTCTGCAGGTCTAAAAAGGCCATATGCAAAGCTCTCCTTCTCTCTCTGTAAGCCTCAGCCAGATTCCGTAAGGCGAATACTGCGTCCATGGTGCTGTTACCCGCCCGGAAGCCATATTGACACTCAGAGACAGTACACTCGCAACAGAGCCGTGTGTCAATGATGCGCTCGAAGAGCTTCATGGTGTGGCACATGATCTTGATATCGCGGTAGCTACTACAATCCTGTACGCTACCTTTGCCTATGTATACAGGGATAATCAGGCTAAATCGCCACTGGTTCGGCATTTCCTTGGTGATCAGGATGCGGTTAAAAAGATCCGTCAGAAGGTCCACGCCATGTGGGCCCATCGCCTTCCACACTTCAATAGGCACATTGTCAGGCCCGACCGCTTTCCGGTTCTTCATGTGGCGAAGAGCAATGCGGGTTTCGTCGGGGGAAATAGGGGAAATAAGTCCAAGGTTAGGAGGCGGTTCGGGAGGAAGGTTATGGGGATGCTGTTTGTTAGACAGCTCCGCGAAGTATGTACACCATCTCTCCTTAACAGAGGGGGCACCGTAGAGCAGCTTACCCTGGGCGTCCCTTACACAGAGACATTTGCTAATGTCCCGTGCAGCTTTCTCCCGGGCACGCGCCAGCTTAAAAATAAGCTTTTGCCCCTCCGCAGTTTCCAGCTTGTCGTACAAGGGCGCCAGACTTTTGCTGCGGTCTCTAGCTTTTTTGCAAGCGCGCTTAGCCGCTCCATATGCCTCTCTGTCATCCGGAGAGTTGGACCCTTGCCACTGTTTAAATAAAACCTTCTTCTTCCGAGTCGCCTCCTGCACCCCGTCATCCCACCACCACGTCTCCTTTTCTATGGTGCGGCCACCACGAGAAATGCCAAGGACGCGCTTACCCGCATCGGTGATTGCTGAATGGATCCTACTCCAGATCTCTTGAGCGGACTCATGCGGAGCACTGATCTCGAGATGCTCGACCTCCGCGATGAAGTCCGACCGCCTAGGACCATCAAGCAACCACCACTTTGTGCGGGGTTTGCGTTTTTCGGTCACTTTCTTTTTCGGTACAACCGCAAAGTCCAAGACAAGGAGGCGGTGTTGAGCCGTTAGGCTTTCACCTGGGATGACTTTGCAGTTGGTAACCTTGCCAATGTGGCACCGTCTCACCAGCAGGTAATCTATTTGGGTTGAGTAGGCACCACTACGGTACGTAATAAGATGCTGGGGCTTCTTCTGAAAGAACGTGTTCGCGATGGCTAGGTCAGACAAAGCGCAGGTGCTGAGTATACTGACTCCCTCTGCATTTAGCTGGCCATATCCAAAACCACCGTGAACACGTCCGTACTCTCCAGCAAACTGACCTACGTGACCGTTGAGATCCCCCCCAACCAAAACACCTTCGGAATTCGGAATAGCGCGTAGTACGTCCTCGAACTCATCCCAGAAGGCCTCCTTTTCAGACTCACAGCAACCAGTTTGAGGAGCATAGGCGCTGATTAGGTTCGTTACCGACCCTTCGATCAGCACCCTAACTCGCATCAACCGGTCGCTGCATCGGTCTACTTCAAGGAGTCCATCCTGAAGGTCCTTAGACAGCACCACGGCCACTCCGCCCCTGCCCGTTGGTGATCCGGTGTACACTAGCCGGTATCCCTGCCCGATGTCACGTGACTTATTTCCCTTCCAGCGCGTCTCCTGAAGGAAGGCGCATAATAATAATAATAATAAACGCTGGCAACTCTGACTGTCATAGTAAATTTTATTTCGTGCTCCCAATTTTGTGTTAAATAAAATCAGTTTTTAGTTATATTTATTTACCTTTGTTATAATAGAAACACTCCACAACAAAAACAAACCATTAGAAACTTAAAATCAACAAAAACTCAATAAAAATCATGGAAAAAGAAGCAAATATTTACGACCGAAAGATGACACATGTCACTCAAGAAATTATATAATAGAAATTCCAATAATGACCGAAATAAAAGGAACATAAATGATGATCACAAGAGCAGCAGCGCAACGTGCACGCCCAACACCTCCGGACCCGTCGCTGAGCTCCGCCTCGTCGCCGCCGAACTTTGGATTACCAGTGTCGCCGGCGGTTGCAGTTGCGTCGAGCTCCAGCGACGAGTATTTCTCTCCGCCGACGTCGCCAACACCTGTACGTCGGCAGGGGAGAGGCCGGCCACCGAGGGGCTTGGGACCTAGGGGCCAACCAGCCCCGAGCCGGGTCCCCGCTGCCGGTGGTTGTGTGCAGCGCATAAGATGGAGTCAAGCCATGAACGAGAACGTTATGCGCGCATACTATGGGTCTACAGAGGGGGGAACTAACCTTACTGCGTACCGTGTCAGGATGCTGTCTCTGTTTCAGGACCTGGAACCAACCGTGAACGTCTCGGCCCAACGATTGTCGGATCAGGTGCGGGTTATCCAACGTAATCACAGGTTGGACGATGCTGCACTTGATAGGCTGCGCTCAGAGGTACTGAGCAACTTTATCATCTCAACTTCGACGCAGGCCGCGGTTCAGGCGCCAGCTAGTGGCGCAATCATACCGCGGCCCAACAACGTCAGTGATAAGGTAGATGATAGGGTTGTCACGGTAAGTAGCCAGTGCAACGATAGACTGAGGAGCGCACTGGAGGATGCGCTTCGGGAGTATAGATCAATTCCGACCGAACTTAGGCCTCGTTTACCACGGTTACCCATGCACAAAAAAAATAGGGCGCTGGTGTGTGCCCTGGACTCGCTGCTGCAGAACATCTTTGAAAGCAGCGAGAGCCTCCTTGATACGCACTCAATCCTGTATTGCGGGGCTGTTGCGGCATGTCGTTTAGCAAATATTAAGTTAAATACTAGTGATGAAGCTATTCGACCAAAACCTGCTGTACCAGCCTGGCAGTGCAGGATCGAGCGGCGGATCGATGAGGCTAGGGCACTCATCGGCAAACTATACTGCTTCAGGGAGGGTAACACACGACCACGCGTGATGCGCTTTGTGAGACGGGCGTTTTCGGGGACTGGTATCAGCCCTCGAGATTACACGTCCCGTGTCACGGAGCGCATTGACTTCCTGAAGCAGAAAGTTTATGCATGGGCGAACCGTATTCGGCGGTATAAGCGGCGGGTTGATCGATACTCACAGAATCGCATGTTCCAAAGCGATGAGAGGTGGGTATATAGAGCTTGGGAGCGACCTGAACAAAGTGTGACGGATGTGTGCCGCCCGGATGATATCGCCACGAATACATTCTGGCGAAGCATCTGGTCGGTGCCCGTCTGTCATACCGAGGATGGCTGGATGCGCGATGTCGAGCGCGTGTGTGATGCTATGCCACAAATGGAAAAAATTATCATCTCCCCATTAGATGTAGCCAAAGCAGTCCGTCCGTTACCGAACTGGAAATTTCCAGGACCGGACGGACTGCATAACTTCTGGCTCAAATGGTATAGCAGCTCACACGCGCTCCTGGCAACTCAATTCCAGTCATCTTTAGAGTCTGGGTCGCTACCACAGTTTCTAACAACTGGCGTTACCCACCTGCTCCATAAGACCGGTAGTCCCGCGGAACCCAAGAACTATAGACCAATTACTTGTTTGTCGACGGTCTATAAACTTCTTACATCCATTCTGAGAATGAAGATCAATGAACACATTGAGACTAATTCAATTATGTCCACCTCTCAGAATGGATGTAGGAAGGGGTCCCGTGGCACTAAGGAGCTTCTCCTCATAGACATGGCTATAAGCCAACAGGTCCGTCGATCCCGTAAGGATCTGTCGACATGTTGGATAGACTACAAGAAGGCCTACGACTCTGTGCCACATACATGGCTCATGAGGGTGTTGGAGTTGTACAAAATAGATGCAACTCTACGCACCTTTCTTGAGTCATGTATGAGGCAATGGAAAACAGTCCTTCGCTATCCAGGATGTCGACCAATTCAGGGGGACGATGAGCCTGTGTGGATTAAACGGGGAATATTTCAGGGCGACAGTTTGAGTCCGCTTTAGTTTTGCTTAGCTCTGAATCCTCTAAGCACATTGCTGGAGGGTTCAGGTCTAGGCTATCGGTTGAGAAGAGGTGGTCAGGCCATATCTCACCTTCTTTACATGGATGATCTGAAACTCTTTGCCCCCAACAATTCGCGACTGATGGAGCTACTGAAGTTGACTGAAACCTTCAGTAGTGCCATCAGGATGGAATTTGGTGTGGACAAATGTGCAGTCATGCATGTAAAGAAAGGGGAGATTATGGAATCTGAGAGAATTCAACTCTCGGATTCCATACAGGTTAGATCACTCAGCTCGACCGAAACCTATAAGTATTTGGGTATATCGGAAGCGTTGGGCATTAATGTTACTGACATGAAGCAATCGTTGAAGGAACGCTTCTTTGGCCGCCTGAAAAAGGTTTTGAATAGCCTTTTGTCGGGCGGAAATAAGGTGCGCGCCTTCAACGGTTGGGTCATGCCGGTATTAATGTACTCTTTCGGCATACTCAAATGGACTCAAACTGAGCTTGACGCCCTGGATAGGAGAGTACGTACACTGCTGACCGCAAACCGGATACATCACCCACGATCGTCGGTGATGAGACTGTACATTCCGCGGAAGTGTGGAGGTCGAGGCTTTTTAAACGCCAAGACTCTCCACAACCGCGAGATGTGCAGTCTCAGAGAATATTTCCTCACAGCTGATGTGGGTATGCACCGAGATGTGGTCGCAGTGGACAAGGGTCTCACCCCGTTGTCCATGGCTAAGGAGAACTGGCGCAAACCTGTGATACTTACCACGGATGACCGCAAGGAGGTATGAAAAGGCAAGGAGCTTCACGGGCGCTTCTATCGGGCTCTTCATGGGTCTGATGTAGATTTTTCAGCGTCCGTGGCCTGGCTACGTTTCAGTGATCTCTTCGGGGAAACTGAAGGTTTTGTCTGTGCGATTATGGATGAAGTTATCTTGACGAATAACTACCGGAGGCATATTATGAAGGATGGGACGTTGGACGTGTGTCGGGCATGCCACCGTCCGGGTGAGTCCATCAGACATATTATCTCTGGTTGTTCTCGGCTGGCTAACGGCGAGTACTTGCACAGGCACAACCAAGTGGCCAGGATTATCCATCAGCAACTTGCTTTGAAATATAAACTTGTGGATTCTGAGGTACCGTATTACAAGTATGTGCCCGACCCAGTTCTCGAAAATGACCATGTCACGTTGTACCTACTGGGATCGGTCTATCATCACTGATAGTACTATTGTTGCCAATAAGCCTGACATAGTGGTGATAGACCGATTAGCGCGCCGCACAATGATAATTGATGTTACCATCCCGCATGACGAGAACCTCGTGAAGGCCGAGAAAGAGAAACAAATCAAGTATCTCGACTTAGCGCACGAGGTTGTCGACATGTGGAATGTGGACTAAGCTATCATTGTGCCGATAGTCATTACGGCCAATGGCCTGATGGCCAAAAGCTTCGACGAACATCTGTCGAAGCTGGCGTTACGCGGTTGGGTAAAGGGCCTGATACAGAATGCAGTACTCCTCGATACGGCTCGTATTGTGAGGAGGTTCCTTTCTCTGGAGCCCTAACCACCGGTAGCTTGGACCCTGCTCCCGACACCGGCGGACTACTACTTTTATATTTTTAAATGTATTTTTTATGATTTTTTAGAGATATATTTAAAAATATACTTTGTATGTAAATAAGAATAAATAAACGAAATAATAATAAGAAGCCCTGACCACCGGTAGCTTGGACCCTGTTCCCGATACCGGTGGGTTACTATTTTTTATATTTTTAAATGTTTTTTGTATTTTTATAGAAATATTTAAAAATGTAATTTGTATGTATATATAAATAAATAAATGGAATAATAATAAGAATCTGTGGCTCGGCTGTCAACTGAAACGTCATATTTTTTGCTCAATCCGCAATTTTCTATAGGTACAATTTAATTCAATTTCTTTCATCAAAATGGCAAAAAGTAACAGTAAAACAAGAAAAAAAAACAGTGACGATATAAGAAAACCAAACACGTAACCAATTACCTCTTTTTGGACCGATAACATGATCATTATAAAATGCTGACAAGAAGCCGAGCTCGAAAACAAAACGCACCAACTCCATCTTCGGGTTCGTCGCTCAGTTCCGCCTCGCAGCCGCCGGGACCAGCGCCAGCCGTGAGTCCTGAGATTCCGGTAGCTGCAGTTGCGTCGAGCTCGAGCGACGAATACTTCTCGCCGCCGACGACACCACCACCTGCGCGTCGGCGCGGACGAGGCCGACCACCGGCCAGCTTAGGACCTCGAGGCCCACCGGTCTCTGACAGGGTCCCCGCTATCGGTGGAAGTGTGCAGCGTATAAAATGGACTCAAGCCATTAATGAGAATGTGATACGCTCATATTTTGGGGCTACAGAGGGAGGAACTAACCTGACTGCGTACCGTGGTCGGATGCTCTCTCTGTTTCAGGTACTTGAGCCAGCTGTCAACGTTTCAGCCCAACGACTGTCGGATCAGGTGCGGGTTATCCAACGTAACCGTATGTTGGATGTCGCCGTACTTGATAGACTGCGTCTGGAATCACGGAGCAGCCGCGTCTCACCTACTTCGCCACCGGCCGCGGTGCAAATACAACCCAGTGCAAGTGTTTCACCGCGACCCAACTACGTCGGTGAAATTGATGATGACGGGGCCACATCCGTGAGTACCCAAGGCAATGAGCGATTGAGGAGCGCTTTGGAGGATGCCTTCCGAGAGTATCGCTCCACAGCGCCTGGGCTTAGACCTCGTCTACCTCGTTTGCCCATGCATAATAAAAATAGGGCGCTGGTGTGTGCTCTAGATTCGCAGCTAACAAGTTATTTTGATAGCAGCGAAGACCTTACCGATACCCACTCGATCTTGTACTGTGCGGCTGCAGCAGCATGTCGTGTAGCTCATGTCAAATTTCCTAGTAGTGACAGAGTTACACGACCAGCTGTACCAGCTTGGCAGTGCAGGATCGAGCGTCGTATCGGTGAGGCTAGAGCACTCATCGGCAAACTAATCTGCTTCAGGGAGGGCAACACTCGCCGCAGAGTGATGCGCTTTGTGAGGCGGGCGTTCTCGGGGACTGATATTAGTCCTCGGGATTATCTGACCCGCGTCACAGAGCGTATCGACTTCCTGAAGCAGAAAGTCTATGCATGGGCAAACCGTATACGTCGGTACAAGCGGCGAGTGGAGCGATACACTCAGAATCGCACATTCCAAAGCAATGAGAGGTGGGTTTATAGGGCTTGGGAGCGACCAGACCAAGGTATGACTGATACGCGCCTACCGGATGATGATGCCATGTGTTCATTCTGGCGCAGCATCTGGTCGGTGCCTGTCAGTCATACCGAGGGCGATTGGACTCGGGAGGTCGAGCGCGCGTGCGATCCGATACCAGAAATGGGGGCAATTAACATCAGCCCCCAAGACGTAGCTCGTGCAGTCCGTCCGTTGCCTAACTGGAAATCTCCGGGACCGGACGGGCTGCACAACTTTTGGATTAAATGGTTCAAAAGATCGCACGCTCGCTTGGCATCTCAATTCCAGTCTGCTTTAGAGTCAGGGTCGCTGCCCCAGTTCCTAACTACAGGAATAACCCACCTGCTCCATAAATCAGGTAGTACCGCGGAGCCTAAAAATTATAGACCGATCACGTGTTTACCGACGGTCTATAAAGTTCTTACATCCATTTTGAGAGGAAAGATTAACCATCATATTGATAGTAATTCAATAATGTCTTCTTCTCAGAATGGATGTAGGAACGGGTCCCGCGGTACTAAGGAGCTGCTCCTCATCGACATAGCCATTAGCCAACAGGTTCGACGTTCCCGAAGAGATCTGTCGACATGCTGGATAGATTATAAAAAGGCCTATGACTCGGTGCCACATACATGGCTCATGAGGGTGCTGGAACTGTACAAAGTTGATGCAGTTTTACGCACCTTCCTGATGTCGTGTATGGGGCAGTGGAGGACGGTTCTTCACTATCCAGGGTGTCGACAGACCCAGGCGAACAGCGAACCGATAAGGATCGAGCGTGGCATATTTCAGGGTGACAGTCTGAGTCCACTGTGGTTTTGTCTGGCCCTCAACCCTCTCAGTACATTGTTGAAGGGTTCGGGCCAAGGCTACCGGTTGAGAAGAGGTGGCCAGGTCATATCGCACCTCCTTTACATGGATGGCTTGAAACTCTTTGCTCCTAACAACTTGCAACTGATGAAGCTACTGAAGGTAACAGAAACCTTCAGTGGCGCCATCAGAATGGAATTTGGTTTGGACAAATGTGCGGTCATGCATGCAAAGCGAGGGGAGATTATGGAATCCGAGGGAACACAACTCTCGGATTCCATAGACCTTAGGTCCCTCTCCTCAACCGAAACTTACAAGTATTTGGGTATGTCGGAAGCGTTAGGCATCAGTGTTACTGACATGAAACAATCGTTGAAGGAGCGTTTCTTTGGCCGCCTGAACAAAGTACTTAACAGTCTTTTATCAGGCGGAAACAAGGTGCGCGCCTTCAACGGTTGGGTCATGCCGGTTTTGATGTATTCTTTCGGCATACTCAAATGGACTCAGACGGAACTTGACGCCCTGGATAGGAGGGTACGTTCACTGCTTACCGCAAATCGGATGCATCACCCACGGTCATCGGTGATGAGGCTGTATATCCCGCGGAAGTGCGGGGGTCGTGGCTTCTTAAATGCTAAGACTCTGCACAACCGCGAGGTATGCAGCCTTAGGGAATACTTCCTAGAAGCCGACGTGGGTATGCATCGAGATGTGGTAGCGGTGGACAAAGGCCTTACCGCGCTCTCCTTGGCTAACGAGAACTGGCGCAAACCTGTGGTATTAGATACTAACGACCGCAGGGAGGTATGGCAGAGCAAGGAGCTTCACGGACGCTTTTATCGGGTCCTACATGGGCCCGATGTAGACTTCTTAGCGTCCGTAGCCTGGCTTCGTTTTGGTGACCTCTTCGGGGAAACCGAAGGTTTTGTCTGTGCAATTATGGACGAAGTTATGATGACTAATAACTACCGGAAATACATTGTGAAGGACGGTACGGTTGACATATGTCGGGCATGTCACCGGCCCGGGGAATCCATCCGCCACATTATTTCCGGTTGTTCTAGTCTGGCTAACGGAGACTATTTGCACAGGCACAACCTTGTAGCCAGGATTATCCACCAGCAACTTGCTCTTAAATACAATCTTGTGGAATCGGAAGTACCGTACTATAGGTATGTGCCCGACCCAGTTCTCGAAAGTGGTAGTTGCACATTGTATTGGGATCGGTCTATCATCACTGACAGGACTATTTTTGCCAATAAGCCTGATATAGTGGTGATAGACCGACTAGAGCGTCGCGCAATGATTGTTGATATAGCAGTCCCTCATGACGAGAACCTCGTGAAGTCAGAGAAAGATAAACAATCGAAGTATCTTGACTTGGCTCGCGAGGTTGTCGACATGTGGGATGTCAACACTGCAGTCATTGTGCCGATAGTCGTGACGGCCAATGGCATTATTGCTAAGAGCCTCGACCAACATCTCAAGAGGCTCTCGTTGGGCAGCTGGATCAAGGGCTTGATCCAGAAAGCAGTACTCCTGGACACGGCGCGCATCGTTAGGAGGTTCCTCTCTCGGGAGCCCTGACCACCGGTAGCTTGGACCCTGTTCCCGATACCGGTGGGCTACTATTTTTTATATTTTTAAATGTTTTTTTTTGTATTTTTCTAGAAATATTTAAAAATGTAAATAATATGTTAAAATATGAATAAATGGAATCATAATAATAATTATAGGCCTGTGTCAATTCTGCCAGTCCTCAGTAAACTGTCTGAAAAGTTAATGCTTAATCAGATGTTACTACACTTTAATATAAACTCCATCTTTCATGAACAACAATACGGTTTCACCAAAGGGCGTTGTACAACTGACGCCGGAGTTACCCTCATACATAAAAAATATTTTTACCACCTGGGAAGAATTGCAAGACGCCATTGCAATATTCTGTGACCTCTCGAAGGCGTTCGATTGCGTTAACATGAAACACTTTTGTTGAAACTTGAGCACTATAGGATTAGAAATACAGCCCTTTAGTTACTTAGGTCATACTTGACGGACAGACAGGTTAAAGTTCAGGTAAACGGTGTAAACTCACTAGGGTCTGAAATGACAATGGGCGTTCCGCAAGTCTCAATATTGGGTCCATTCCTTTTTTAAGTTTACATAAATGATTTGCCCCAATCATTTCAAAATCACCCAAAGATGGTGTTATTCGCGGATGACACATCATTGATATTTAAAATAGAGCGACGGTCACAAAATCTTGACGTCGTCAATAACTCTATTCTTCAGGTCCAAAATTGGTTTACGGCAAACAACTTGATCATCATCATCTTCCTGCCCTTATCCCATGTTACTTGGGGTCGGCGCAACACGTTTTATTCTTCCATTCTGTTCTATCAGTCGTCACTCTATCACTAACTCCCTTTTCTTTCATATCGCTCCTCACACAATCCATCCATCTTTTCTTTGGCCTTCCTCTCCCTCTCCATCCATCCACATTTATGTTCATAACTCTTCTAGTTATATGCGTTTCATCCCTCCTCTTCACATGACCATACCAAGACAAGCGATTCCCTTTCAACTTTTCCGTCACTGGCGCCACTTTTAAAGTGCCTCTAATGTACTCATTTCTCACTTTATCCACTCTCGTTACTCCACACATCCATCTCAACATTTTCATCTCCGCTACATGCAATCTATTTTCATCCGTCTTTTTCGCAGTCCAACATTCTGATCCATGCATTACGACAGGTCTTAACACGGACTTATATATTTTCTCTTTTAATTTGTGGGGCATCCGAGGGTCACAAGTTGTTCCAGTGACCTGTTGCCATTTCATCCATCCTGAGTTGATAGACGTAACGCACCGGACGTCTCGGTCTATATCGCCATCTCCCTGGACAAGCGACCCGAGATACCGAAAGTCGGAGCAAATCAGTATAGGCGTTCCGGTGAGAGCTATAGGTATCGGACTGGAGAGACTTCTTTCTTTCTTTCTTTCTTACTCTGTTTTGGTGCTGCTCAATTTCAGGCCAACACTCTCCAGTCTTTGCCACCACGTCTCCAATTTGCTCTGGACCTCTAGGCCGCTTTCTGCAACCAGCACAATGTCATCAGCAAACAGCATGCACTAGGGAGCCTCTTCCTGGATGCGAACTTGGTATTAAATAAAAAAAAAACAAATATATTAGATTTACTTTACCAAATTTTAGAAGTAGCGAATGTGACATCATATTGAATGAAGAAAAACTGGAGTTTATTAATCACACGGTTTTCCTGGAAATCACTTTAGACGAGAAATTACAATGGAGACCTCATATAACATCTCTAGCGGGGCGTTTAAGCTCAGCTGCTTATGCTGTTAGGAAGATAAGACAGCTAACAGACGTAGAAACCGCACGTTTGTTCCACAGCATTATGTTGTACGGTATTTTGCTGTGGAGTCGGGCTGCTGACATTGAATCCATATTTATTCTACAAAAGAGAGCTGTCAGAGGCCTTTATAATCTGCGTCGTCGCGATTCTCTAAGGGAACTTTTTAAAAAGATTAATATTATGACAGTCCCTTGCCAATTCATATATGAAAATATTATGTATGTACGGAAAAATCGTCATCTTTTTAGTAAAGTTTGTGATAGACATAATATTAATACAAGAAATAAAGATAAATTAGATCAATCATTTTATAGTTTTGTATGATGCGTGTATTTGTTGAGGTGTGTATACGGAGAGAAATCAGATGCGGAAGATTTATTTAATTGATGTTTATTCACTCATAACATATTTCGTGGAAGTACTTAGTTGGTATTAATATGCGCGTCTATAGGTCGCGATGGTACTGGGCGAACTGAGGGTTCGCGGGGCGCTGCACGTGATTGCAAATACTGAATCACTGTGTCAGCGTTCCTACACTATTCCTCCCCTTTTTTTTTTACGACACAATTTCATTATTTCATAATCTAATAATATTACAAGACCAAATACATATTATAATTAGGTACTACGAGTTACAATGAATTTGCTTATACATCATTTAGTTACAATAACATGTCGTCACCTGATGCCTTGTGTAGGTATGCGCGATTGCGCCCTTGTTATGTTTGCTTTAAACAATGCTATAATTCAGAAAGTTTTAAGTTATATTGTCACGCTGTTTCTACAAAGTGGTACAAGCAGTGCTTTGACATATGAAACAATTGTTTTTTTTTTGTTTTCTTATATAATATTGCGGTTACCCATGTTTCAGGGTCCGTCTTGAAATTTAATCTTAACTAAAACTTAAAATATTAACAAAAAATTAAGGGTAGTCACCATGACGACATAGTCTGCCATAAAAATAAATTTGCACTCCTTGGAGTCTGCAGTATTCGTCATGGTGACGCCGATGAAAATATATGCACACATTACATTTCTGCGTCACTTACACTATTACACATAACTTGATTTGAATGTACGCTGGACGATAGTTACGGTTAGTTAGTTGGCGATAGTTGCGGTGGTTGTATAGTTTCCACTTTGATACTTGGTAAGGCTGTCGAACTTGCCATTACTTCTTTCTTTAACCATTTTCGTATGCCTTTGATACACCTTTGTTTCCCTGCATAGATTAATAACATGGCCACTAGTACTGTGGTCACTATCATAACGATGCCAATAATATTCAATTTGATATCCACTTGAGCCACATTTACTGAGTTTTCCTTGATAATGACGTTTTCCTTTGTCTGATTGGAACCCATTTTTTTATTTAATGTACGTAGTATAGCTTCGCAACAAGTATTAGTTCTGTGTATGAGCTCAGGCGCTAAGTGCTTATATGCAATATAATTAACCTTAATTAAGAAAATGCTAATTTAACGATATTTCAATGGTCTTTTGCTTACACGTCCTGTTCGCGTTGTATGTGTATTGTTACAGGGTTTGCTCGTTTGGAAAGTTACTTTTTTCCGTACTTTCTCGCCTATTTTAATATCTGTTTTATCTACTACTTGTTCATCGACTTTTTCTGATGGTGATTCGTTATCTGCTAATATGTATGCTGGTTTTAAACGGTTTACAGACACATTTGCTTGTCTGTCTGGCAATTGTATGCGGTATACTTTATCATTTCTACTGATGACACGGTAAGGTCCATCGTAAGGAAGTTGTAATGGCTTCCGTACTGCGTCATTTCTAATGAAGACGTAATTACTAGTGCTTAAATCTTTGTGTACAAAAGTCTTGTGGGGGGGGTGACTTGCTTTCTCTGGCGGATGGTTTTAATCCATCAATCACATCCTCTATTTTGTTTACGACTTCACGTTGCTTGTGTCATGAAAGTCACCTGGTAACCTAATATTACTACCATAAAATATTTGCGCTGCGGTTACGCCTGTGTCTGACCTAATTGTTGTGCGTAACCCTAACATTGCCGTTGCCAATTCGTCTACCCAGCATTTGGTGTCTAGTCGTGCTTTTAACGCGGTTTTTAATGATCTATGCCATCGTTCTACTGCTCCATTACATTGAGGACGATATGGGCTTGTGCGCGTTTTCTGTATTCCCATTAATGTCATTAAATCTTTAAACAAATTACTTTCGAATTGTCTTCCCTGATCACTTGTGAGTTTAACTGGACACCCATAACGACTAATCCAACCCTCATATAATGTTTTAGCTACGACTTCTGCAGTTATTTCTTTTATCGGAAAAGCTTCTGGCCAACGTGTAAATCTATTTATGATTGTTAAGCAATATCTAAATCGTTCTGGTGAAGTTGGTAAAGGTCCTACAATATCTATATGAATATGTTCAAAACGCTTGCTACTCTCAAAAGTGCCTAGATCTGAATTAGTGTGTTTTTGTATTTTCGCTCTTTGACATTTAATGCAAGTTTTAGCCCAATTTCCTACATCCTTATTCATATTTGGCCAAAAATATCTATAACTTACTAGTTTTCTACTTGTATTTATACCTGGATGGCTTAAATAATGTATCGAATCATAAGCTAAACGTCGAAATTTTTCTGTTAAATACGGACGTGCTGAGTCGGTTGAAACTTCGCATACCACATATTTCTCTGAATTGAATAAGGCTATCCGTTTCAATTTCAACACTACATTGTTATTTCTTTTTGACTCGCGTTGCAATTTTGCTAGCTCGGCGTCCGTTTCCTGCGCAGTGGCAAGTTCTGCGAAATCGAGCGTCGTGGGACACGATATTGTTGCTATTCTAGATAATGTATCTGCAACTATGTTATCGTTACCACTTATATGCCTTACATCTGTACTGAATTCGCTAATGAACATAATTTGTCTAGCTCTTCGTGACGTTTCCCTATTTGTGCCTGTTTTGTCAAATGCAAACGATAAGGGCTTATGATCTGTAAATATAATTAACTCTTGACCTTCTACCATGTTGCGAAAGTAAATTATAGCCAAATATATTCCTAATAGTTCTCTGTCATAAGTACTATACTTCATTTGAGCCTCTGTTAACTTTTTAGAGTAGTATCCTAAGGGTTTCCACTTGTTATCAATGTTTTGCTGTAATACGGCACCTATACAAGTGTCTGACGCGTCGGTCATCAATGCTAAAAGGGTACCAAGACTGCATTCTTTAAGTCTTCTTTGCATTGCTCGAAATTGCGTTCGGCTACTTTTGTCCAGTTAATTTTAGTTTTATCTTTCCGTTTCGAATTTCCCAAATATTTGTTTAATTCTGTCTGATGATCAGCTGAGTGAGGTATGCTTGCTCTATAAAAATTTAACATTCCTAAAAATCTTCTAAGTTCCTCAGTAGTTTCCGGTTTAGGATAATTTAAAATTGCTTTTACTTTATCTTCTAAGGGTCTAATTCCGTCTATGGATACTTCATATCCTAAAAAATCTAATTTTTGTTTACCAAAGCTGCATTTAGAGAAATTAATGGTTATGCCGTATTCGTTAAATCGTTCAAAAACTCTTTCTAAATTCTGTTTATGCTGCGTTTCATTATCTGATGCAATTATTACGTCATCCACATTATTAAATAAAAACTCTAAACCTTGTAAAACAGTATGATGCATGAAACGCTGAAATGTTTGCGCCGCGTTTCTTAAGCCAAAAGGCATGCGCATGAATTCAAATAATCCAAAAGGTGTTATGACAGCAGTTTTTTCAATGTCATTTTCCGCATACAATTATAAGCTCGGTTTATATCTATCTTAGTAAAAATCTTCTTGTTAGCCAAAATATAAGTAAAATCATGAAGACGGGGCACGGGGTAGCGGTCCGGTTTAGTGATCGCATTTAAACGCCTATAATTTCCAAATGGCCTAATATTGCCGTCCTTTTTGGGTACCACGTGTAGGGGACTTGCCCAAGCACTATGACTTGGCCTACAAATTCCAAGTTCTTGCATAACCCTAAATTCATTCTTGGCTTTTACGTACCTGTCTGGTGGTAGCTGTCTCGCTCGTGCGTGCACTGGTGTACCTGTTGTCTCAATATTATGACTAACACTATGTCTAGGTGTCTCTTTGTATGAGACAGGCTTAGTTAATTCTGGGAACTTACACAACAATTCATAATAGTGGCAATTATCAGTAATGGTTTTCAGAGTGGGCTCAGTGGAACTAGAGAGATTTCCTCTCGATCTTAAATTAGTAACTTGATTGACTAGCCTTCGTCCATTCAAATCAATTATCAACTTAAATGATTAGCTAAGAGTCAGCACCTAATATTGGTTGCTGTACGTCTGCTATCGTAAATAACCAACGGAATGCTCGTCTAAGATTTAAGTCCAGTTCTAAAACTTGTGTTGAAAAAATTCTATCTTCAAAAACTCAAACACTATTTTTGTATAAAATAACTTTATTATACACACGGAATCCTGACTACAATTTCAACCGACTTGCTTCGTGGCTCCGTGATCACTGCCTTGCACTGCCTCTACAATTTTTAAAAACGACTTTCGCCCCACCCGGAAATGAAGATAACGTTCAAACCGTCATTTCGAAGTGTTGCCAAAGTAAAAATAATACATTGAATTGCCATGACCAAAATACATTTACAAGTTTATTAATATAATACTTCATATTTTCTTTGACAGTGTTGCCACAGTGGATATTATGCTTCGGTATTAAAATACATTTTATAAAAGTTGAATCCAAACTTCCATAACAATCGATGAGTCGATGAAATTCATAACTTATTTTAAATGAATGAAGCAAATCTATCCATAAAATGAGCAATATTTATTTGAAATTAAAACATGAATTTGAAACAAGCTAACAATTCGTCCATCCTGGTAAATATCGCGTCCTCGCGAACGACACAATTAAGCAAAAAGATATCATATGAATTACATAAACTTAATACCTACATACCACATTTCAAAGAAAATATTTCACTATTCTAATATATATATATATTTAGAGTGCAAAACGCACAATAGCTGAAATATTTAAATTAGCTTAAAGCCATCCCAGCCACTGCGCACTCTGCACTCCAAAAGATTGCTCTCTACACTTACGCATATAGCATGAGTGTATGATTCACATGACTACGTGCACCTAGCACTTGAAGTAGTTCTCTCTCTACACTTGCACACATAGCAGTGTATGAATTAGCATGACCATGTGCACATAGCACTATAAGTAGTTGTGTATTTACACTTTCGCACATAACAGTTGATGGAATAACATGACTACGTGCACATAGCACTACAAGTAGTCATGTAATTACACTTTCGCACATAGCAGTGTATGGAATAACATGACTACGTGCACCTAGCACTTCAAGTAGTTTTCTCTCAACACTTACGCACATAGCAGTGTATAAACTAGCATGACTACGTGCACATAGCACTATAAGTAGTTCTGACTCTACACTCTCGCGCATAGCAGTGTAAGGGTTGATATAACTACGTGCACATAGCACTTCATGTAGTTCTATCTCTACACTCTCGCACATAGCAGTGTATGGATTAATATAACTACGTGCACATAGCACTTCATGTAGTTCTATCTCTACACTCTCGCACATAGCAGTGTATGGATTAATATAACTACGTGCACATAGCACTTCATGTAGTTCTATCTCTACACTCTCGCACATAGCAGTGTAGGTGTACCATTTGCGTACTTCGCACTTATAACTCAATAATTATTCTAAACAAAATATATCAAGTATATACAAGTTCTTAAATTTCACTTCAGAAACCAATATGTTAAATGTCAACACCAAGATTTCACCTCGAGATAATGCTTTCACTTGTAAAAAAACATTATATAGCCATGAAGAAACAATTAACACGAAACGATATTACACATAAAACAGATGGCAGTTCCTATAATAACAACAAATACGTTAAAGGAACTATACCATATTATTTCGATTTAATACGCAAAAAACATCTTGAACTAAATAAAGAAAAAACACCTCCTCAACAAAATAGTACGTTTTTTCGAATGTAATAATTTAGAGTCACTTACACTATTTCATCAGAATACAGCTGGTCTATTAAACAAACAAGAAAATATAGAATTATGCATAGACGAATTTAACAAAAACAAAAAGTACATTGATGTAATGTGCTTCTCAGAAACTTTCATAAAAAGAGGTAATGAAAATAATGTAAATTTAAAAGATTTTCAACTAGTAACATCATACTCTAGAGTAAAAGAAAAAAGAGGTGGTGTTTGTATTCTTGCCCGGAATTCATTAGAGTATAAGGAGTTAGCTATTTGTAACACCATGTCAACCGACAAAGTATTTGAATGTTGCGGTATAGAATTTTCGTCTCTCAGCTGTATTATTATTTGCTTATATAGAACCCCAGATAGTAACATCAATTCATTCTTCGATAAATTTGAATTATTACTACATAAGATATGTAATAAGCCCAACAAAAAGATTATACTGACGGGTGATCTAAATATAGATACACTCAAAAACAATAAAATAGCATCACGTCTAAAAGACACTTTACTAAACTTTGGTCTCAGTCTACATATAGATCAACCAACTAGACAAAAGACCTGCATTGATCATTTTATAAGTAACATCGAAGATGCAAAAGGTACAGTACACGAATTACTTCTCTCCGACCATAATACAATCGGCGAAAAAGCTGGTATGTTTACAAAAGAGACTATAATAAAGACAACTTAGATACATTTATGAATTGTCTATCAGCGCTAAGTTGGTCAGATAATAACGAAAACTTAAATTCAGCTTTTGACGTATTCCATGAAACGTTCTGCATTTTTTACAACCTTTGCTTTCCGATCAATAAAGTTAAAATAAATTCGAACTGTACGTCACCAAGGTGGATTACAACAGGAATTAGAAAATCAAGTAAACAAAAAAGAAAACTGAGATACCTCCAATACTTTTCCAAATCTAAAGATGATTCATCAAATTACACAAAATACAGTACAATTTTCAAAAAATGCGTTAATAAATCCAAACATCTTATTAACTATAAAATCATGTCATCGTCAAAAAATAAAGGCAAAGCTGCATGGCATATCATAAAGAATAAAACTGATCAAGTAAATACAAAAACAACTATTGAGACTATTAAAACAGACAATAACCTAATACATAAACCTATTCAAATTGCAAATTCCTTCAACGATTTTTTCATAAATATAGCCAAAGAATTGCATAGCAAAAATAAAACTTCTTCTGGCAAAAAACCATCAAATGATTTACCAAATATGTCTCAAACTATGTTCTTACATCCATGCTATGAGAATGAAGTAAAAAACACCATCATGTCTCTTAACAACACCAGATCAGTTGGATTTGACGGTTTAGCAACTCATATTCTCAAATCCTGTGCCACCATTATATCCCCAATTATCGAACATTTAATAAATCTCTCATTCTGGCAAGGTATTTTTCCAGATAAGCTAAAACAGTCAATCGTAAAGCCATTGTTTAAAAAAGGTGACACAAATGACTTAACTAATTACCGCCCTATAACCCTCATATCTAATTTATCAAAAATCTTTGAGAAAATCATGCATCGTAGACTCACTAACTTTTTAGAAAAATATAATATAATAAAAGAAGAACAAAACGGCTTCCAAAGAGGAAAATCAACTACATTAGCAGCATTTACACTAATAAAGAGTGTAATTGAAAATCTAGATAACCGCATTCCAGTTTCTGTCGTCTTTTTTGATATGAGTAAAGCTTTCGACTTTGTCAACCACGAATTACTTTTAAAAAAATGCTACAGTTATGGGATTAGAGGAATAGTGTTTGATTGGATAGCTAGCTATCTATCTAACCGTCTGCAAAAAGTAGAAATAAGCTCAATAAATGAAAATAACGAGTCCACATCATATAATTCAGATTACAGCCAAACCAAGTCAGGAGTACCCCAAGGAAGTATACTTGGGCCATTACTTTTTCATATTTACATTAACGACTTACCCACAGCTTTAAAACAACAATGTATACTTTTTGCTGACGATATATCGGTCATCGTAACAAATGACAGTAAATCAGAAATAGATCACGAAACAAATCTGAATGACACAATTACTCAAATTTTAAAATGGCTTGAAAACAATTATCTCTGCGCAAATATAAATAAAACCAAATTTATTAATTTTCAGAATTATAACACAAAACCTAAAATATTTAAAATTACTTGCGAAGGACATCAAATTAATGAAGTTAATAATTACAAATTTCTTGGACTTATTCTCGACCAAAACTGTAACTGGAAACTACATATAGAGCACATTTGTAAAAAATTAAACCAGTTTGTATTTGCTCTTAAACGCTTAAGGCGTACTGCGAGTGAAGCAGTAGCTCTAATTGCTTACCACGGATATGTTTCCTCTTTGCTGAGATATGGACTCCTACTCTGGGGGAATTCTACAAATATAAATGATACATTTCGGGTGCAAAAAAAATGTCTAAGAGCAATCTATGGTATCAGTCCAATAACATCATGCAGACCTATATTTAAGAAATTAAAAATCCTAACGTTAACAGGCCTTTATATATTGCAAGCTGGTATTTTTGTAAAAGAACAGTCTAAATTTTTCAAAACATGTGACCTACACTCAAAATATACCCGTCGTGACCCTACACGGCTAAGAATGCCTACCCACAAAAGCACACTATGCCATAAAAATAGTTACATAACATCTATAAAAATCTACAATAATATACCTAAACAAATTAGAGAGCTTCCATTGAAATATTTTAAATCCAAATTACAGAAATGGCTAATCGATAATTGTTTTTATACCGTAAAAGAATTTTTTGAAAAAAAAATTGGTTGCCTGTAAAGTCGGTATACGGGCGAAAGTTTTACGTGACAACGACTTTGAGTGGTCACTCTCTCTCTCGCTCTATCTCTCTCGCTCTTAGGCGGGCTAACTGTGCTCGAGTGGAAGGGACGCGTGCCTTTCACTTTTTATGTCTGTCTCTCTCGCTCTTAGGCGGGCTAACCATGCCCGAGTGGAAGGGACGCGTGCCTCTCACTCGCTCTCATTGTGAGCGCATAACGTGAGCGGAGCGTAACGCAGTTTCTTGAAGTGTCACCCGGCAAACCAATTTATAAGACGTTGTCACGTCAAAAAGTAACAGACAAATATGGCTACTGATTCCTATAAACATTCCTTTCTACCTACTGAGTGAAACACTAATTTATAATTTTTATCTTATGTAGATGCTTACTATATCTTAACTAGTTTAAGAAAGTATAATTATGTACCTGAAATAGTTACTTACGAAATATCTAGTTCTAATTCGAATTTAAAACGTAAACTTTAATCTAATAGAAAATAAATATAATAATTTAATTTAATTTAATATGTAGGTACTTAATTATGTTGGCTAGAGTTAGTCTTACATTTAACATTTTGTCAAAAAGAGGGATTTACATATTGTTCTAATATTTGTACGCCAGTAAATGGCGAAACATGTCAGATCTCCTTATTTAATAAGACCTAAAAATGTACCATGTTTTATACAAATAAAAATATTCTTATTCTTATTCTTATTCTTATCGAATAAGCTCAAATCATTTCTCACTTCTATCGTTCATAACAAGGAAGTTCATTATTATACTATTTATATATTTTTACGCACAATAAATATACTCACGCATATAGCAGTGATAGTGTACTTCGCACTTTTAATTTAAGAAAAGTATATAAACTCAATCATTGTTCTAAAAACAAGATTTGTATATCTAATAATCTCAAATCATTACAAATACATTTTTTTTCAAATACATCAAGTATGTTCTATCCTTCGTAACAAGTAACTTAATTATTATACTGATTACTAAATACCAAACAATACATATTCATATTTATATTGATTTATATAAATAACATAATATAACATTTTATTAATCATCTGTACTCTCGCTAGTTGATGATTCACTACCATTATTATTAAAACAAAGCCAAGGGTGTATTTTATCGATAGAGAATATACCCTTATACTTTGAAGCCCCCCTTTTTTTTGTAATAGGAGTATCTTCTACCTCATACCTATCGTGATCTAACACTTTTGTTACTTTGTACGGCCCTGAACATTTCGACAATATTTTTTTTTACTTTTACCTACAGTATGTGCTACTCTTTCTACTCTTACCAAGTCCCCAATTTTGAACTCTAATGGCTTTATTCTTTTTTTGTCAAATCTATTTTTCTGTTTTACCTGCGACTTTTTCGTATGTTCATCTACTTCATCCCTAATTTTACGTAATCTTTCATAACCGGTGCTGATTTCATTTTCATTATGTGTGTTTTCTACTATGTCCTCATCTATTTCCGAAACTAGACTTCCTTCACTAATCCCAGTAAGCCTTAACCCAAACAAAACCTCAGAGGGGGTTTTTCCTGTGCCTTTGTTTACAGTATTGTTTAATCCCCATTGTACCTGTAATAGTCGGTCATCCCAAAGTCTTTCGTCTTTTCCATGATTTTGTGAGGCTAAAGAGTCTAAAATTGTTCTATTATAACGCTCCACCTGGCCATTCGCTCTAGGTGAAGCAACTGCATTCTTTATGTGATGAACTCCTACTTCATTAAGAAAACTTTTAAATTTAGAACTCGTAAATGATGTCCCTCTATCGCTAATTAGCCGTTTTGGCAAACCAAACGTCCCAAAATAGTCCCTAAGAACCGTGATGGTTGAAGTGGACTTCGTATTTTTAACAGCCTTCAAAACAATAAATTTTGTGAACGATTCTACAATCACCAAAATGTAACAATTTTTCCTTTTCGACTTTACAAATGGACCAACATGATCAACATGAATGGTGTGAAAGGGCGCATTTTCCTTAGGTATGGGATGCAAGTACCTGCTGCCCTGCTTCTTTCCCGCCGGCAATTTATTATGAGCACATTCTAAACAGGCGTTCACATACTTTTTGATAAACTTACGCATACGAGGAAACCAATAATGTTGTTTTATTTTATCCAATGTCTTATCAAATGCAAAGTGGCCTATTTCATCGTGGTTTTTCTGGAGTATTTGCCACCTACAGCCCTTCGGTACCACCCATCTTAACCCGTCCTCAGTTACTTTATACACTCTCTCGCGCTTAAGGACGAAATTTTTACGTATCTCTACTAAGTCATCAAATTCTTTATCAGAAAGGATTTTCTTAATGCGTTGTATTTTAGAGTCCTCTAACTGTACTGTCGTTAACCAATCATCGGTTATCGTCATAATGTCGAAAGTGTCAATAGCCTGAATTATCCCTGCATTTTCCGTCGTTGGATTCCTACTCAATGCTTCAACGTGAATCATGCCCTTGCCAGATTTATATATAACATTACAGTCATACTCCTGAATCAAACTCCACCATCGCGCAACTCTCGGTATCATGTCTCGTTTTAAAAACGTTGCCCTGAGCGAGTTACAGTCTGTTACAATAGTGAAGCTTAACCCAAGCACGTACGTTCTGAACTTGACTAGCGCTGCAATTACTGCAAGAGTTTCTAACTCATATGACGAAAAATGGGACTCCTCAGGGGAAGTCTGTCTACTGTAATAAGCAACCGGTTTGAAAACTCCATCGATTTGTTTTTGAAGTAAAACGCTACCTATGCCGTGTTTGCTTGCATCTGTATGTATTTGTGTTTCAAGTTTGGGGTTGTATAACGCTAATACGGGCCTTGAAATAAGAGCACTTTTCAACTTATCAAACGCATCTTCTTGAGCTTGAGACCAAACCCAAACAGAGTTTTTCTTTAGTAATTTCGTAAGAGGTCGAGCTATTTCACCGAAACCTCTGACAAAACGCCGAAAAAAACTAGCTAGGCCAATAAACTGTCGGTCATTGTGTACGTCTTTAGGCTTAGGAAACTTTTTGACACAATCAATTTTCTTAATACCCGGCCTTACACCTTCTTTGGAAATTTCAAAACCTAGGTAGTCAACGTGATTTTGAAAGAAGTAACATTTTTGTGGTTTTAACGTTAGTCCCGCCTCCCTAAACCTTTGAAGTACAATTTCTAATCTTTTAATACCCTCTTCAAATGAACTACTGGGTACTAAGACATCATCCATATAAGCTAATGCAACATTGTAGCGTAAATTGCCCAAGATCAAATTGATAGTTCGCTGAAAAACAGCCCGTGCGTTAGCCAGCCCAAATGGCATTCTATTAAACTCAAATTGACCATCGGGTGTTACAAACGAGCTTTTATTCCTACTCTCTTCAGTCAATGGAATCTGATAATAGCCGGAGGCCAAGTCTAAAGCACAAAAGTACTTATTCCCTCTGCCAAACGATCAATCTGGTCCTCAATACGAGGTAAGGGGTAATGTTGTTTAATCGTTTTTCTATTCAGGGCGCGATAGTCCACACAGAGGCGTTTATCACCAGTTTTTTTTTTTCACTAACAAAGCAGGACTAGCGTAAGGAGATTGAGACTCTCTTATGATGTCATATTTTAAGAGTTCTTCTACTATAATCCTAACTTCTTCTCGTTCTGAATGACTCAACTTGTATGGTCTATATACGACTGGCTCTGTATCTTCTAACAGAATATCCATTTCCGCGACCGCGGTTTTACCTAGTTCAGATAAGTCTTTGGCAAAACAATCGCGGTACTGGTTCAAAGTATTTAATAACTGAAGTTTCTGATCGTTGTCTAAATTTACATCAATATTGAGGTCATCCAATGTAAATGAAGGTTTACTGACGTGGTTTTCAACCTTTTGTATCATATTAATACCTTTAACGTTATTATTAATTTGAATAGCACGGGCCAAGACTTGGCCCTCTTTAAATTGAATTAACCTATTGTCATAGTTTAGAATAGTTAAATGACCGATACCGTTTTTTATACTATAAGTACCAATTTCTACACGGTAGTTTAAACGATAACCATTTTCAACGAAAACATTTCCACAAAAAATCATATCGGTAAACACCTTAACAGAAATACAACCTTCAGCCCTGATAGTTTTGACAGATTTTAAAGTCAGTCTTGTAGCATTTTTCATTCGTTTATCCGTAATCATCAACTCTTTATCAGATTTAAATACCCATATGTGTGGTTGCTCCGTAGCAGTCTGACCAATAAGTAGATCATAGTTTAAATAACTATCAGGAACAATAACTGCCTCAACATCCATTTTAGCGTTGTTAATCATTAAAGAAATCTTAGTTTTACCTAAAGCACTAACGTATGTATTACCAAAACCTTTTAGAGAAGGCAAATTATTCACTTGCCATTTTTGACGTGGTATAATTACTGATATGATGGATTCTTTTACCAAAGTACACTGACTACCAAAATCTACGTACCCTGTCAACTGCACATTATTAACGATAACTTTCTTAATGAATTTTTCGTCCACTCCTAAGTCAATACTATTGTCTAGTCATAATGTCTTAACTTCGGCTCTATCTACCCAAACGCTCTTATTGCATTTAGGATCGTCATGACCAATACGTTTACACTTTTGGCACTTAACAATAGGTTTCTTACATCCCGATACGTAATGGCCCGTTTCATGACAATTATAACACGCTGAAACTCTAATCAAATTACTTTTTACAGGTTTACGCGCTTCGTTAACAGAACGTACCGGTTTCTTGTTGAACCTATCTGATCGTTCATGTTTGACACCCCTCAAATAGCCCAGTAGTTTATCAGAATCCGTAAAACCTACTGCCTCTGCTCCGAACCGAACTGATCTATCATCTATTCCATAGACAATGCAGTCAACAGCATTCCTACCTATTATATTACACCGATTTAAGGCTATTTATTAACTTTTCATAATAGTACTCTTCTAAATCATCTCCAAACTTTGCCCTTATAGCTAACATTTCCGTAAGCATGTTTCCATAATTTTCATGTGACGGAAAAGCAGATTTTTTTGACCCACTCGTCCCATGAGATCAATACTGATGACTGTCCTTCGTACCACTTTTTTGCAGTACCAACTAACTTTGGGAGAGCATAGTGAGCGGTCTGTTGACTATCCCAGCCATAGATCTCTGAGCATTCCTTGACTTTATTCAGCCAAGTAGTAATTGTTTGGTTTTTCGATTTAGGATCGAATTCTGGAACTACATTATTATTAGTAAATCTTTTTTTACTCTGTGGATTTACGGCTAAGATTAATTGTAAGGACTCTTTGATGCATTTTAGCAATTCATTATTAACATCGATAGATGGAGGCTGCGGCGTAACAGACGTCAAACTTTCATTTGTACCAGAGCGGATTGGACTTCGAGATCTATTCACGCTTTCTCTATGAGGAGTTTGCAATCTGTGACGCCTCTGCCTATTACGACTACGGCATATATATCTACTTGTCGGTTCATTTATCTGCCTGTCTGTTGATGGCGTACTTGATGTGCGACGCCGCAATGGAGATATCACGACTGACCTGCTTCGACTTCTTGCCTGCGATTCAACCCTTGGAGGTGGTCTACTGGATCTGCGCCGCTCGAAGCTACGACCACCATTGCGGGGCGATGCTGGTGAGTGACGACGTCGTCTGGGCTCTGCTGACGAGCGATGACTTCGCCTGGGCGCTGCTGACGAGCGTCGACTTTGCTTCAAGTCTTCATCACGCCGATCTCGGCTGCGTCTCGAGGGTCCTCCCAGCACTATGCTGTGATGACTCCCGGTTGACATCTCTGACCGGTCACTGGACATCTCGCTGTCCAACAGTCTGAAAAAAAATGAAAAACAACGAGTACAATTAACATACCTTGCTGTGGACGTATGATTACACCAGGGTGGTAGCAATAGCTACACCGGAGTTCCTTGGTGTTATCCCAACTTCTGAATTGTTGAAAAAATTCTATCTTCAAAAACTCAAACACTATTTTTGTATAAAATAACTTTATTATACACACGGAATCCTGACTACAATTTCAACCGACTTGCTTCGTGGCTCCGTGATCACTGCCTTGCACTGCCTCTACAATTTTTAAAAACGACTTTCGCCCCACCCGGAAATGAAGATAACGTTCAAACCGTCATTTCGAAGTGTTGCCAAAGTAAAAATAATACATTGAATTGTCATGACCAAAATACATTTATCTTTGACAGTGTTGCCACAGTGGATATTATGCTTCGGTATTAAAATACATTTTATAAAAGCTGAATCCAAACTTCCATAATAATCGATGAGTCGATGAAATTCATAACTTATTTTAAATGAATGAAGCAAATCTATCCATAAAATGAGCAATATTTATTTGAAATTAAAACATGAATTTGAAACAAGCTAACATTTGTGTACCGTAGGTACGTATTGATCTCAGTACCGTTCGCAGCATACAACTTATAACAGGCACTATGTGCGTTATCTTTCTTAAAAACAACTCTGCGAGGTAGAATAGACACATTTGCACCACTATCCACTAAAAAGTTCAAACCTGAATTCCTGTCCTTGACACATAGACGGTGATCGCGCGGTCACAGCCTCCCGTCGCTGACTGTACCGACTCTAGTTTTCCGATGGCTTGGCGTCTGTCTTCTTCCAGTTGCACGGTTGCACACACTTATTCGCCTTGTTGCGGAATTTGAAGTGGTAGAAACATAACCAGTTGGGGTCGTCTTCAGGTGCCATTGCGTTTCTTCCAGACCTCAAGCTGGATCTTGATCTGGATCGGGACGTCCGAGGTTTATCGTTTTGTGAGCGACTTCTGTAACCGTTCTCGATGTTGCGTAATCGGTCACTCAATTTATTAATTTCCGCCAGTACTAAATTATCTCTGTCCGATGGGCCTGGTTTTTCTTTTACGCAAGCAACACTGTGTATTGGTGTCATCGTTTCAGCGACCTTGTCTGCAATGGATGCCAATTTTCTCTCTTCGTCCGTCGGGCTCTTGTCACTGCCGGGGTGCCAGCTGTTTTAGAACGTAACGGCTTGGCACGCGACGATGGGAAAAGGCCAGATGGGATGACCATAATGCCTTGGAAGGTGGATAGGCTTTTGGTGTGGGATGCAACATGTGTCGACACCCTTGCGCCATCCCATCTTCTTAGCACGGTGGGCTGTGTTGGGGCGGCTGCTGCAAGTGCAGAAAACCTCAAACGGCGCAAATATAACAACTTAAGGTGGATGCTCCAGGGTAGCCCGCGAAATTCAAATATTTTTACGTTTTTTGCAATTTGCCGGTCAGTGTGAAGCTGTATGTGGACCAAATGCATAGAAAGTTCATGTAGTTCGAAAGAATGAATATTTCAGAAATAATCATTCTTTCGAACTACATGAACTTAGAGGGCTATATTGATGATTAAAATGGTTATAATGGAAGCATTCACCTTAATTGGAAGTTACATATTTGCGCCGTTTGGCGCCTAGGCCCATGGGGTCCGAGTGCGCATCGAGTCTTTCGGGACATTAGCAAACAACTTGTCCGTAGACAGATTCTCTGTCTACGAACTTGTCGACTGTTCACGTGACCAGAGGGCTGGGCTTTTTTTCGGCCAAAGAATCAGCATTGCGATTCAACGCGGCAATGCTGCCAGTGTTCTGGGAACTTTTTTTTGCCATTGACAGCGATGTGGATTTTTTTTTTGATGCCCAATGATTAATTTTATTTTTATACGCGTTTGCACATAATTTCGTGTTAATTAGTGTTTAGAGTTAGTTAAGTATTTGTGAATTCCTTAATAGAGTAGAATAATTATACATGTCGAAGTTTTTTCCGGGTTGGAATCGAGAGCACTAAAAAATCACAAGTACCGGGAGACCATAAACACATCAAAGTATTTTATGTGCTGTAATTGAAAGCGCTAAAGATTTATTAGTAACAGGAGAGCATAAATGTTTCAAAGTATGTTTTGGGCTGGAATTATGTGCGCTAAACACTCAAATGAACCAGGAGATTAAAAATATGTCGAAGAACTTGTGGGCTGGAATTGAGAGCGCTAAAAATTCACAAGTACACATGTAGTTCACATCCAGGAATAACACATAGGCTACTCTTTACCCCGGTAACTTACATGGCTTTATGGAAACTGAGAAAAAACTGGAAATTCAGAGCGCACTCATTCAGCAGAAGACCAGAAACATGTCGAAATATTTTCGGGGCTTTCTTTAATTGAAAGCGGTTAGGATTTAAAAGTACCAGGGGACCAGAAACATGTCAAAGTATTTCCAGCTCTGAAATTTTGAGCAGTTAGGATTCAAAAGTACCAGAAGAAAAGAAATAATTATGGCGATGCCGGAGCTGGAATTATGAGCGCTAAAGATTCACCAGTAGAAAGAAACCAGGCGACCAGAAACATGTCAAAGTATTTTTTCGGCAGAAATCGTAAGCGCTAAAGATTTACAAGTACCAGGAGACGACAAACATGTGGAAGTAATTTCGGGGCTGAAAACAAGAACAACAAAGACTCACAAAAATGAGGATTTCCGAGGATGAGAATATGAGACAAAAAGTTGTGCGCCTACTCTAAAGTTTACACAGACGAAGTCGTGGGCAGAAGCTAGTTTCTTTATAATATTATAGTAGGAATAATTGAATTCCTACATTAGGAACGCCACTCAAGCCGTGAACGCAACGCAAAAAAAAGAGTTTTGTTCCAGTTATTGATTCAACATTAATTTGAGCATTTACATGACATTGAATGATGCGTTATCTGCATTTTTGATCTGCATTTCTGAGACAGCATTATATTTTGACATGACAAAACAAACAATTTTATTGAGAAACAAGATGGCGACTTAAATTATCTGGAAAGATTTCAACAGACTCCAACGCAACGTGTTTTTGTTTCATTGTTTGTAAACGAAGAAAATATTATAAAATAAAAACTTGGAACACATAAATAAATAAAGCAATGGGTTCTAAGAAACATAAGAAGGAATCAAAGAAGAAGAAGCACAGGAGTCGGTCCCGATCGCCTTTGGAAAATGAGGAAGTTCAACGTGAACGTACTGAACGTAAAAAACATCGCAAACACAAGGATCGCAAGCGAGACCGCTCCCCAGACGGTTAGTTGCACTTTCTATGATCTAGAATGGCATACGCCGGACACCGATGATTATTTCTAATATTTTGAATACCTGCTAACCACACATTATTTTGTGCGATATAGGTAGAGGCAGTATTAACGCGTTTATAATAAAACTAGCTTTTATAATAGCAAAAAATACTAATTTAGAAATCATGAATGGTGTCGGCGTTATTCCCATTTGGCAAAATAATGGCATTGTTTGCTCGTTATTTCAGACTCGGTGGCATTCGAGTAGTTCCACCGCGTCCCTGTGCTGCAGTCGTCAGGTAGGTATTGTGTGGAGCGGTGTGGAGTGGTGCCACTGTGGACCATCAGCTTAAAGAGCCATGGATTTATGTGAACTCTACAACTTTAAAAATATGTAGTTCTTACAAGTCCCGTAGCCAAATGGCAAAAACGGAATCTTAGTTAGGTATGTCCTGTACATTGTGTTCAAATGTTACACAAATATTTAACTTCAAGACCTACACCCACTACATCAATGAAATTTGGTATGAAGGGTCACAGTGTGCCAACTATGAACCGCTAAACAATTGTGAATTTATGAAATAGTAAAAATCATTTATTCACTTTGTATATTGAAATGTTTCTAACTTTTGGGAAATAATGTGTTAGTACACATATACACACACTATATTTTCTATTATGTCCTAAAACTTGTATTTCTTTTTTTTTTGTTTTATTGATATAATAGGATAAACAAATTGCAAATGGCAGTGCTAGTATGAAATAAAATACAAAGAAATAGTGTTCATTTGCACCATCATACCTGGTGCATATCAAAACAAAAAAAAAATATGCAAATTGGGAATACATCATGTATCACATCTACAAAAAATATTCTGTTCATGGAATCCTTCACTGTGTGTGTTACACACTTATGTTTATCATAAATGTAATTAAATTGTAGGTAGAAGAAAGCCTGTAAATAAATACATAATATGTACATGCAAACTAAAATAGCCTTCTGGTTGAGGTAGGAGGAAGCCACTGTAAGCTCCCATAAACACACAAAAGGAGTCCATTTCAGTTATCTCCTATTTTCCAAAGTGCATCTGTACCTTTTACCAATCGCCTATAGCTTTTGGGCATGAAGTTGACATCTAATCTCAACTTCGGCTCAACCATCAAGTTAAAAGCAAAGACTGCAGCCAAGACGCTGATCATCCTAAATAGGTGAGGTGCAACTTCTCCACATTTGTTATGCGCACAGCCAAAGTGTGGAATTCACCAACATCTGTGTTCTCTTTCTCATATAACCCGTCTGTCTTCAAAGCAAGAGTGAACAGGCTTCTTCTGAACACACTTGCTCTATAATAGACCCCGTTCATTGCTTTCCATGAGGAGTGATGGAGGTCAAGAGCAAGCCCATTCCTAAATAGACAAAAGATGCTACAAAGCCTATTCCTTCATAGGTCATTCACATATCTCAAAAGAAAATTTTCTTCACTTCGCTCTCTAATAAACTGTCTAAGTTAGTAAGCTTAAAACAAACCGAATTTTACTGTGTAAAGATGGTTACGTCATAGCCTTTCGTGATGTAAGTCTGATAGCATCATTATTCTTTTACAAAGCCATAGTAGCCTTCGCAAAAAAAACTTTGTTATTGTGACATAACTTAGCACTGTACCAATGTGCAAAATAACCGCATTGATGATTCCATCTCCATGCTTGACTAGAATTTGGCATGACAACTATAAAATATATTGTTTTGTTGACTGATGAAATACAATCCAGATTACTAATGTCTAAACAAAATACACTTTGAGACAAATTTTCAAGTAAAGCATTGCTGCAAAAGAGGAATGGTATACACTACAGCAAAACTATATTTGTCACATACCTACTACATGAAATGCTTGTAGTATCTAATATGTAGATATTACAAAAAGCAAGCATTTCATACGTATATACAATGTACAGTGTAGATTCTATTCTGTACATTGTAAAGCCAATGTATACTAAAATTATAAAGCTGAAGAGTTTGTTTGTTGAACCCACTCAACTTAGGAAGTACTAGTAAAAATTATTTTAGTCTTGTGTAGTTAAGTTATCGAGGAAGTCTTTAGGCTATATAACATCAGGCTATGACCAAAAAGAGCCGAGCATTCATGAAAGATGTGACAGACGAAGTTGCGAAGGTCAGCTTGTAAAGTCAGAAATTGCATATCCATAACATTAGGTTGAAAGACACGCCGGCCGGGGAACTGGCTATAATTATTTGTATACTTTGATTTACTAAGACACTTGAAATTCGTTGTCACTTGTCAGTAATGCTTCTACAATAAACTTAAAAATAAAAAGACATAGAACCTCCTACTTTTTGAAGAAGTTGGTTAAAAATATGTTTCATCAATGCTCTGGCATCTAATTGTACTAGTTTTTAGGTTATTTAAACTAATGGCAGGGGGGAGATCTTTGCCTATGTCAGAGTGACAGCATAGCAGGTTAATTAAATATGATAGGTCTACAAATCTAAATGAAGAGTATTAACAGTCAACATGGCTATTTGGTATACCGGCAAATATATTAATTTTTGCCACTGCATTGCCAAATATTTATTTCTGATATGTGCATTATAACTTTTTAAGCTAATGAAATACTTATGAGAGTGGTGTACAATAATTGTATACTCACCACACTCACGTTATTATATATAGTAGTTGCAAGTGAGCTGCATGCATATCAAATAGCTTTGTTGACTGTAGATAGAATTTTTAATAATAAATAAAAATAGTAAAACTAGTATGAAGAAAGGTTTTGTGAACTAATCCAGCTTGGGAACTGTCATCAGAATATTGAGTAAGTCTTCATTCAAGTCAATGTATAAATTTGAAGTGTGTTTATGATAAATCGGTGTTGTCGTAGCAACAGTTCTGTCGTGATGTGTGCTCGGAGGATAGCCGGCTGATTGTAAAGCGTCTGTCTCGGTTGTTATAGTTGAGGAAGTGCCGGTGGACTCGCACCTGGCGCGCGAGGCGGCGGCGCGCGAGGCGGCGGCGCGGGAGCCTCCGGCGCGGGAGCCTCCGGCGCGGGAGCCTCCGGCGCGGGAGCCTCCGCAGCACAGTCGCAGCAGCAGCGAGGAGCGGGACCGCCGCGCCCGCGAGCTGCACCGTGCGAGGAGAGATAAAGAAGATGCTGACAACCACAGGTAATCACTTCACATGAACCTTATCTAAGCTGTGCTACTTGATTACGTTACCGTGAACCGCATGATCATTCTACCTTTAAACTTTTTCCATTCATCTGTAAAATATTGTCAACCCAGTAGAAATACTATAATTTCATCCCTTCGTTCGTCATAGTCAATTCCCTCCTCGTTTCCAAAATAACTTACCCGTTTGTTGGAACAGAGAGAAGAGTTCAGAGAGCTCGGCGCGCACTGCCGAGCGCTCCATGTCGCCGGCGGGGGTCGCGGGGGTCGCGGGGGTCGCGGCGCTCGCGGGGGGCGCGCAGGAGAGCCTGTCCGTGGACGAGACCAACAAGCTGCGCGCCAAGCTGGGCCTCAAGCCGCTGGAGCGCGCGGAGAAGCCTGCAGGTACACACGCCTTATGCAGATACTATTGTAACTATAATACTAAAAATGCATAAGTGAGTTTCGTTTGTTGCATTTCACACCAAAATTGCAGACTTGATTTTAATTATTTTTAGAAAAAAGTGGACCCGGGAGACTTATAGGCTACTTTAACGCGAACATAGACACAGGCAAGGGAAAGTTTTTCTCAAAAAAAAATCAAAATAAATAAATAAAACTTGTTGCTGACTGATTGACGACTTTTACTGTAGATAAAACTTAATAAATAAGTAAACTGACAAAAGAAATAATCTGGGAGAGCATAATCTGGAACAGGCAGAGCCGTGACGTGTATGTTGTGTTGCAGAGGACGGCAAGCTGAAGGACGACCTGGGCGAGTTCTACCACAAGCCGGCTGCCAACCTGGCACAGCAGAAGAAGGCGGACAAGCTGCGCGAGAAGCTGCAGCTGCACAGGGAGAAGAGGAAGATCGAGCAGAAGTCAGTAACAGTGGACTCTTTATACATAGTACTACTTTAGGAACTTAAAAACCAATGCGATGCTGATGCTAAACCAATAGGTGCTTGCAGACTTGTGTTAGTTTAACCAATCAAAAAGTGCTGATTGTCGGCCTAATAAGACGTAGCTTTTGATTTTTTGATAGATAGTAAATTTTACTGAAAACTTGAATATTTAACTGTGATTCTTAATTGCCTCGCTTGTGTAGTGTCGCAACTGCTGAACACGTGATGTGTGTGTGTGTGTGGCAATGTGCTGATGGGGTTCTCAATAGCAGCTTTATCTGGATTTATGTCTGAACCCCAAATTAGAGGATGTAAACAAAACTAGCTGTTCTATTCACCTTTACCGTATTTTTGTGATGGTTTTAATAATATGAGTGGTGCAGGTTGCAGAGCACGCTGCTGTCGCAGCAGTCGCAGCAGTCGGACGACGAGGACGCGGCGGCCTGGGTGTCGCGCTCCAGGGACGTCGAGCGGCAGAAGCGGGAGGCCGCCAAGAGGGTATCTACAGCCACTCTGCTGAATAACATTACCTTCATTATCTACCTTCATTATCTAAGGGATTCGTCAGATGTAGCAAAAGACAGAGAAAAGTGGAAGGATGGAATAGAAGCCTTTGCCTGGTATTGTTTACAACAGGCTTGTAATATTTTACATATCGAGAAAATAAGCATCGTCTTATTGTAATCTGCTTCGTATCGGGCAGTAAGGTCTAACGACCCCACATACCCTAGTGTCGAGAGTTTACAAACCGCCTCAGGTGCCTCTGACATGGGTTGTTTGACGACCGCCATTTGGCGGCCGGGACCACCGGCTTATTATAATTGTCTGACGTGTGTGTGGTGTGGTCCCCAGGCGGCCATGTTGGACGAGATGGACGAGGTGTTCGGCGTGTCGGCGCTGGTGGCTGCGGACGAGCGCGAGGAGCGGCAGCAGAGCTACTCGCAGCACGAGCTGCGCGGCCTCAGGGTCGCGCACGACATCGACGCGGTACGTATGTGTGTGTGGTGTGGTCCCCAGGCGGCCATGTTGGACGAGCGCGAGGAGCGGCAGCAGAGCTACTCGCAGCACGAGCTGCGCGGCCTCAGGGTCGCGCACGACATCGACGCGGTACGTATGTGTGTGTGGTGTGGTCCCCAGGCGGCCATGTTGGACGAGCGCGAGGAGCGGCAGCAGAGCTACTCGCAGCACGAGCTGCGCGGCCTCAGGGTCGCGCACGACATCGACGCGGTACGTATGTGTGTGTGGTGTGGTCCCCAGGCGGCCATGTTGGACGAGCGCGAGGAGCGGCAGCAGAGCTACTCGCAGCACGAGCTGCGCGGCCTCAGGGTCGCGCACGACATCGACGCGGTACGTATGTGTGTGTGGTGTGGTCCCCAGGCGGCCATGTTGGACGAGCGCGAGGAGCGGCAGCAGAGCTACTCGCAGCACGAGCTGCGCGGCCTCAGGGTCGCGCACGACATCGACGCGGTACGTATGTGTGTGTGGTGTGGTCCCCAGGCGGCCATGTTGGACGAGCGCGAGGAGCGGCAGCAGAGCTACTCGCAGCACGAGCTGCGCGGCCTCAGGGTCGCGCACGACATCGACGCGGTACGTATGTGTGTGTGGTGTGGTCCCCAGGCGGCCATGTTGGACGAGCGCGAGGAGCGGCAGCAGAGCTACTCGCAGCACGAGCTGCGCGGCCTCAGGGTCGCGCACGACATCGACGCGGTACGTATGTGTGTGTGGTGTGGTCCCCAGGCGGCCATGTTGGACGAGCGCGAGGAGCGGCAGCAGAGCTACTCGCAGCACGAGCTGCGCGGCCTCAGGGTCGCGCACGACATCGACGCGGTACGTATGTGTGTGTGGTGTGGTCCCCAGGCGGCCATGTTGGACGAGCGCGAGGAGCGGCAGCAGAGCTACTCGCAGCACGAGCTGCGCGGCCTCAGGGTCGCGCACGACATCGACGCGGTACGTATGTGTGTGTGGTGTGGTCCCCAGGCGGCCATGTTGGACGAGCGCGAGGAGCGGCAGCAGAGCTACTCGCAGCACGAGCTGCGCGGCCTCAGGGTCGCGCACGACATCGACGCGGTACGTATGTGTGTGTGGTGTGGTCCCCAGGCGGCCATGTTGGACGAGCGCGAGGAGCGGCAGCAGAGCTACTCGCAGCACGAGCTGCGCGGCCTCAGGGTCGCGCACGACATCGACGCGGTACGTATGTGTGTGTGGTGTGGTCCCCAGGCGGCCATGTTGGACGAGCGCGAGGAGCGGCAGCAGAGCTACTCGCAGCACGAGCTGCGCGGCCTCAGGGTCGCGCACGACATCGACGCGGTACGTATGTGTGTGTGGTGTGGTCCCCAGGCGGCCATGTTGGACGAGCGCGAGGAGCGGCAGCAGAGCTACTCGCAGCACGAGCTGCGCGGCCTCAGGGTCGCGCACGACATCGACGCGGTACGTATGTGTGTGTGGTGTGGTCCCCAGGCGGCCATGTTGGACGAGCGCGAGGAGCGGCAGCAGAGCTACTCGCAGCACGAGCTGCGCGGCCTCAGGGTCGCGCACGACATCGACGCGGTACGTATGTGTGTGTGGTGTGGTCCCCAGGCGGCCATGTTGGACGAGCGCGAGGAGCGGCAGCAGAGCTACTCGCAGCACGAGCTGCGCGGCCTCAGGGTCGCGCACGACATCGACGCGGTACGTATGTGTGTGTGGTGTGGTCCCCAGGCGGCCATGTTGGACGAGCGCGAGGAGCGGCAGCAGAGCTACTCGCAGCACGAGCTGCGCGGCCTCAGGGTCGCGCACGACATCGACGCGGTACGTATGTGTGTGTGGTGTGGTCCCCAGGCGGCCATGTTGGACGCAAGTATCATTCTTCATTATCAAATTCCTCAAAATACAAGGGTAAGGGCAATTGGTCATTCCATATGTGACTCGTGTTCTGATCAGGGGCACTGCACTAACATTGGGTGTCCAACGCGTCCATAACACCCTACCATTTCACATTTTTAAGATATACTTCTAAACTAATTTATAAAGCTGAAGAGTTTGTTTGCTTGAACGCGCTAATCTCAGGAACTGGTCAGATTTGAAAAATTCTTTCAGTGTTAGATAGCCCATTTATCGAGAAGGCTATAGGCCAAGGGTGGCTATCTTGATCACACCCAAGATCGACTTTCTACTGACGAAACCCTGTGGTGCGATCTACTAATTTCATACTTCTTAAAACTACTAATGTAACAGTAGGTAAAGTTCAGTATACAACTATGAAGTACTTTTCATTTTATTAACATAACCTATTTAGTAGTTGTGCAGTATGTTATTCGTACTTTTATATTTTTTGAGTTGCCGCGATCGACCGGTCGCGGTCGGCCATCCCTGCTGTGGCTACATATAACCGCGCTAAGCCTGTATGTCCTGCGCAGATCGCGGACGAGCGCGAGCTGGTGCTGACGCTGGCGGACCAGGCCGTGCTGGCCGACGACGCGGAGGACGTGCTCGTCAACGTCAACATCGTCGACGACGAGCGCACCAAGAAGGTAACGCTCCGTACCTTGTCGCACGACTCTGACTCACGTAAGCTTACCCTGTGCGCCCGAGCTAAACACTTGGGCGTCCAGGGTGTTTTGGGTTTCAAAAAGTTAAGCTGAACACTAATTTATAAATACAATTGTGATACATAGTTAGATTATGTGTTTATGAAACTAGAAAAAACAATCCTGATAAGAGAGGTAAGGCCGCGGACACGATCTCAGCGGGCAAGGAGCGGCGCGTCGTGGCGCGGGCAGTTAGATTAAACATATCTGCACTTGAACGCGCCGCTGCAGCGCTGGTCGCGTCCAATGCGGAGATGTATGTTGTAACTGCCCGCGCCGCTGAGTTCGTGTCCGCAGCCTAATACACTCAGTAATTGCTAGAAAGTTTAATGCAGTACCTAGCAGTCTGACACTAGCAGTGCAGTTTGTAAATTATAAAAGCTTTTCGGCAAATCAAAATCAAATTGACTGAAGACATGGGGAATGTCTACTAAAGTGTGCACGTCCATAACTGAAACTATAGCACCATGCTTGGCTTTAATATTTAATTTGTGTGTGGACCAAGGAGTCTTTCCAGATATAATGAAATATAGTAAGGTTATACCACTATTTAAATCGGGCGAAAGCAAAGACAACAATAATTATAGACCTGTATCTGTATTGCCGGTTTTTATCAAAGTGTTTGAAAAAGTAATGCTATCAGATGCTCAATCATTTTAACATCAATAAAATCGTACACGATCAACAGTATGGTTTTACCAGGGGTCGTTGTACGACTGATGCTGGTGCCACGTTGTTAAAACACATCTATTCAGCGTGGGAAGAGGCGTAAGATGCCATAGGAATCTTTTGTGACCTCTCCAAGGCATTTGATTGCGTAAATCACGAAACCTTGCTCCTAAAGCTAGGACATTACGGACTAGATAGGGTCCATAATTGTTTCTATGTATTTATTCTTACCACCTGTATTTTGACATTATGGATTGCAATAAACGATTTGAGATTTGAGATTTAGATAAACTTCCACTCAGTCTATAGACAGCAGCAAGTTCAAGTAAATGGTGTCAATTCACGGGGATTAAAAATCAAAATGGGGGTACCACAAGGCTCTAGTTTGGGTCCTTTCCTCTTTCTAGTAAATATTAATGATCTACCCCATCTTTTAAAAAATCAACCTCAAATGGTATTATTTGCTGACAATAGGTCCTTAATTTTTAAGATAGATAGACGTTCCATAAATCTTGACGAAGCGTATTATAAACTGGAAGATTATATCCTCGATAAAAACGCTTGGCTAAATGCTGGTCCTGCTCCACAGTCACAACTGCTTGGTCCACTTGTTAGGTTTTTATATTTGGAAGAGGTGCTCACCCTCTTTTTTATAGATACTTCATAATTATTATAATCACCATTTATATATTATTTTTGATGTAAGAACTTAACCGTTGTTTTTATTAATTAATTTTTCATTATTTGGTCATTGACAACCATAGTTTTGTGTAAAGTAGAAGCATATTTTTCAAATTTTGTAAATGTGAGTACATTGAAGCCATTTACATTTTATGTGATTAGTTATAGTTTTACTTGTTGGACATGAACGAGCATGGTGGTTGAGAGCATGTCATGCTCACTCAAATGTCTCGCTGATGGCGGCGCGTGGGTTTGATCATTCGGTTCCCTTCGAAATGGTTGAGCTGAAGGGTGCCGATACACGCGTCATGTTCGTGAACAGGCGCCGTCGGTTGAGACTGGTCATCTCTTAAATGCCATTGTATTATTTTAATCTTTATATTTTAAATTCTTATGATACGCTTTTTTTTTTCTTTTGCATTGTCCTCACATGCAGAAGCAAGTATGTGTAACTTAGAATTTTGTAAAACAGAACATGATTTAAAAGAGTGTCCATGGAGTTTCTTGCACGTTCTTCTCCATAGAGATCTACTCTTTGGAACGCGCAAATAGCTTCCATGTTTTTGACTGACCGACCTTGACGTTTCAAAAGTGCCTTTGAATGGTTTATTTGAAATAAAATGCTTTGAATTTTTGCACAAAACTAACTCTTTACTGCTTATGGATTCACATAATAAAACCTTTTACTTCCCACAGAATCTTTTAGAAGCGAAAAAAGCTAAGACAGGCTACCGCGCGTACGACGACGAGGCGGACTTGGAGGCGGCGGCGCTGGGGCTCGCGCGGCCCGTGCTGGCCAAGTACGACGCCGAGCTCAACCACGAGCTGGACGCCAAGACGCGCGGGTTCCTCATCGGAGACACGGCCGCGCTGGACGCCAAGAGATTCCGGGACATGATGGTGAGATCAGACGTTTCTTAACTTACTTATTTCCCTACTGACCGCCACCATGCAGGCCCGCACTTAGGCAGCGACTGTTAGGCCGGCTTTATTAATGTCCCGGCCTGTTATACCACTACTACAACTCGGGACGTGTGTAAGACTTGAAAATCATGTTCTTCATTCAAATTGCCGTAACACTTTTTGAACGCTAAAGTGTTACATAAAGAAGGCCCCCCAGCATATATGAAGTGAGTAATCCAACCATCTCAATTGATACGGTTGGTCAGCAAGTTAGTTATATGTTCTGAGTGGGATGTGGTTCCAGCGCCGGGAGCGGCTGCAGGGCGGCGGCGACAAGCGCCCGGAGTCGCTGCAGCTGCCGGCGCCGCGCCTGGCCGCCGACTACCTGGACGAGCACGAGATACAGACCAAGTTCAAGAAGACCAAGAGAAAGGTAACTACTGCGAACTGCTGCAACGGTACCGCAACATTCGTGTTAGTGTTAGAACCAACGCTTATTGTTTGCGCAATCGTGTGGAAATGTGTGAAACTGGTGTAGTATCGTGAAGTCAGTTAAGATATTTTTTTTTCATTGTCTACTAAAAAAATCTAATTAGTCCGCCAGTTAGATTATCAAAAAATATTTGACCCGTTTTTCTTTTGTTACGTAAATCAAAATTGACGAATATGCGACGCTTTTATAATTCTCATTACGTCACGCCATGGTATAATTTTTTGTGTGTACTGACGTCACGAGCCCCCATTCCCGAGTTTTTGATGCGTTTCATCTTTGTCGATATTCATTGATTTACAAAAACAAAAAATACGTATCCATTATTTTTCAATACTCTAACTGACGTCTAAATAGATTTGAAATTTATTGATAGTGGAAACTAACCTATCGGGTTGCGAGCTAGAATATACCACTAACATCACAATACTACAAAACAGTAGAGAGAATTATATTTTTCAGAGATTCTTACTGTCTATTTAGTTTATAGAACATAAAGCAGTGCCACACTTAGGTATAAACTATTGTGTTGTCCAGGGCAAGATACGTAAGAAGGCCAAGCACGAGCCCATCGACGTGGACGCGTACGACGCCGCCAGCGCGCCGCTCGACACGGACGACACGGGTACGGTCTACGGTACACCTACTCACATTAAGCTACTTCTATACATATAATAAAACAGTAGAGACCGTGATTTCTGTACATAGATCAAAAATACGAAAAATCGAGTACGATAGAGGTTTCTAAAAAAGAGCATTTTGATTTTTGTTAGCGTTTTTCTGAGCAATATTTAGTTTTTGTTTCATTCAAATTGAAAAAAAAAGTTATGGCTGAACATTTAAAAATTTCGTATCATCGTATTCCACCAGTTTTGTTCTATATATAATTTTTCATAAAACTAGCCCTTAAAACGTATCCTTAAAAATGATATTCATCACGCTATATCTTTGGGGAGCTAAGCAGTCTAAAACCATAACATATAACATCGGCTATTTAATCCCAACGTCAACTGAATTCATTGACCCGACGGTACAATAATAATAATAATGACATTCTTCAGAAATATCACAACTGGAAAGCTAAAAGGTTCAGACTATATTGGCAACTTTTGGAACAAAACATTTAATCATATTCACCCATACCTCTATAATTATATCAACACTTTCATTGTAAACCCAACAACGATGCCTACATACATAGCGGAAGGAATCACGTACATGATACCAAAAGACACCAGCGATACCAATAATCCAGCAAAGTACAGACCCACCCACAATATGCCTACAAACAATATCTACAATAATAACATTATGCATCACTCATATAATTTATAAACATCTTGAAACAAATACTAACCGAAGAGCAAAAAGGCTGTCGGTTTAGTCAGGGTTGTAAAGAACAACTTACTATAGATTCAGTTATACTCAAGCAGGTCCAAAGGAAGAAAAGAGATATATATACCATGTACATAGACTACAAAAAAGCTTACGATTCAGTGCCACACTCTTGGTTACTTGAAGTCTTGAAAATATATAAGATAAGTCCTATCATTGTTGCATTTTTACGAAATGTCATGTCACATTGGATGACACGTTTACATGTAACATCGCCTACAGGAACTGTTGAAACTGAACCTATTAAGATCCAAAGAGAAATATTTCAAGTTGACTCTTTCAGGTTCTGTCTGGCGTTAAATCCCCTATCCAACGAATTGAATACAATAACACCAGGATATAATCTACCATTTATTGATACTACAGCTGACATACGAACTGACAAACAAAACTATAAGATTAACCACCTTCTATATATGGACGATATAAAATTGTACGCTTCTACCCAAAGCTGATTTGTTTGCACTGGCAGAAATCGCAGACCAGTTTTCAACTGATATTAAAATGGAGTCAAGATCAAGTCAGTCAAAGCGGGCCAACCTTACCACCATTCATACACTATAATAAAATAAAAATAAAATATCTTTATTTCAGACATAATATAATAAGTTGTTAGTAATGAGTTAGTAACAAATTATGCTTTTAGCTTATTTATTAGGTACATAACCCTATTGCTACTTCCACCCAGTGTCTCTGGATGGGGCAGTCGGCTCTGTCAACAATCACTTTCAGGATGCTGTTCCGAGTGTTACGCAAGCGCTGCAGTAAGGATGCCGCTTTCTTACGCATGATGTCGTGGAAACCATCAGTGCGAGCTTCAGCGAACATGTCTGACGCACTGCAGCGGCACGGCAGCCGCAACAGCATCCTGAAGGCGCTGTTGTATTGAACTCGCAGGACGTTGTAGGCTCGGCTCGTATATGATACCCATAGGCCGCTTGAGAAGAAAGACTGGCAGAACGCTTTAAATAAAGTAACTTTGACGTCTGCCGTACATCGAGCGAACCTACGGGCCAGCATATTGCTCCTCACCGCCATCGCCCTGCGCTCGCGTTCTATGTCGCTGTCAACCCGTGAGTCACTGGTGACAATGTGACCCAGGTACTTAAAACTATCGACCACACTGAGTACCTACTACGCCGTAGAGATATACAGGAGGTACACGACGGGGCTGTTGCTTAGGTGATTTAAACACTAGGATCTCACTCTTTTTTGAGTTGTATTTAAGGCCGTGCACCTCCGCATACGTCTCGCAGGTCGATAGTAATTTTTTCAGCCCGCCTATCGATGGACTGAGCAACACCATGTTGTCCGCGTAGCTTATGTTATTGACACAAGTTCTGTCAATGTGACAGCCGACATGCATGCCGCTCAGTCGCTCGATAAGCTGGTTTATATAGAGGTTAAATAACAGAGGCGAGCTTAACCCCCCCTGCCTTACACCGCATTCCATCCCGTACTCATCCGACAGAGTACCGACCCACCTCACCCGGTTTGTCTGGTGAGCATACCAGTAGCTGAGAAGGGATGTATACTCCGCCGGCACACCCGCGCCCCTCAACTTGTCCCATAGCACATTATAAGCGACAAGATCGAAGGCTTTCGATAAGTCGAGAAAACACGCGTACACCGGCGTCCTTCTCGCCGTGTAGTACTTGACTGTGTGTTTCAGGCTAAGGATAGCACTCTCCGTGGATACTCCCGCTTTGAACCCGAACTGGGCATCATGTATCTCAACGTATTCCAATAGGTAGCCATTCAACAGACCGTCAAGCACTTTGGCCATGGTGGTAGCGAGCGAGATGAGACGATAGTTATTCATATCGGATGTATCACCCGTCTTGTTCTTAACTATAGGGACCACTATCGTCCGCATAAGTGGCTCTGGTAAATAAGAGTGACCGAGGCACAGGGTGAAAAACAGTGACAACACTCTAGGCAGGTGGACTCCCGCATGTTTAAAATGTTCGATGCTGAGTCCATGGTGACCTGGTGACTTCCCACGTTGCATTCTCCAAATAATTATAGCCACTTTCTTAGCAGGTATTTTTACGTTCCGCTCTGACACAGTGGCCTCAGCATCGTTAGCATTGCGAGACACTGAGCTCAAGGGCGACCGCACAGAAAAATGGTCCCTAAAAGCGTCGGCAATATGCTTGTGGTCAGTAATACGAGTACCACCGACACTCACCGGGAGACTCGCCCTCACATTCATCTTGTTTGTGTTTTTCCAAAAATGCTTAAAGTTCTTAGCAGCGTGGTTGGAAGCGCGGAGATCCATTCTAAGCTGGTCCTGCCTGTTTTGAAACCCTTAAGTTTGGCCTTGAAATGTCTCCTCGCCTCCGCCATATCACAAAATATACGACCACTGGCCGGTCGCCCGGCCGCTATCCACACTTGCAATTTAAGCCGTGCCTCACAATGTGCATCTGCGATATGTTTGTTCCACCCCTATACAGACAGGTGAAACCATAGCCTCCTTAAATGCAAACGAAACTTACAAGTATTTAGATTTTCATTCAGAATACGCAAATTAAACATAAAATTATTAAAAATAAACTTATTCAAGAATTTAAACATAGACTGAAATCCATTCTTAATACTCAATTGTACTCAAGACATACAGTAAAAGCTATAAATACCTTTGCTATCCCTATCCTCACATACTCCTTTGGTATAATAAGCTGGACAAAAACGGACCTTAAAAACCTACAGCGCGTCATTAATACCACTATGACCAAACATAGAAACCACCACCCTAGATCTTGCGTCCAGCGACTGACATTACCAAGGAAGGAGGGAGGACGAGGCATAATAGATATTACGAACCTACACACCAAACAAATAAGTACTATTAGAAAATATTTTAACACAAAAAGCGCTACCTCTGCCTTTCACAAAGCAATAGTATATAACGACCAAAAACTGACTTCATTAAACATGCACGAAAAACAACTCAAATCAACGAGAAACAGACTGACAACCCGACAAAAATATTAGAACGGACCCAGAAGTCACTTCATGGAGGACATCGCCGCGACCCTTGCCTAACGTCGATAAGTTAGCGTCGAACGAATGGCTCAGGCGTGGAGATTTATTCCCTGAGACTGAAGGGTTCATGATGCAATCCAAGATCAGGTTATTGAAACTCGCAACTATCAAAAGCACATCAAGCGAGTCCCCCATTCAACAGATTCTTGTAGGCGGTGTCATAGCTCTTCCGAAACTATACAACATATCACTGGAGCATGCAAAGCAATAGTTCAGACTGATTACAAACACAGACACGATCAATTAGCAAACATTATCCATCAAAAACTGGCTATAAAATATAAATTAATTACCACACCCCCAGTACTTTACTACAAATATGTTCCTGAAACAGTGCTGCAAAACGCAACGCATAAGTTGTACTTTGATCGAGTCATACTAACGGACAAGACAACACATTACAATAGACCAGACATTACTCTACTAGATAAAATTATTTCCCTCCAAGATTATTAAGATTCGCCGTCCTCGGCATACCCTCGTCGACCCTGACGACCCAATCACCGTCCTTCAAGAAAGCTGTAGGGAAACCAGCACTCTCAAGAAATACAAATACAGACCGCGATCCGTATTCCGACCTCGCCGCCGAGGTCCGTCGCGACGTCCCAGTAACGTTCCCCCCCGTCTTTTGCCAAACGAGCCAGCCCGCGAAGCTGAGCCAGTAGTGACAAATATCTCCCTAAATAATGACATGACCCAGCCAGTCTCTTGCTGCCCCCCCCCCCCCCCCTAAACGACGCCGCTGAGCCGAGGTCCGTACCCCACAGGGGGTGCCCTCAGCGAGCGGAGTTCTAATAAATATAAATTTGTAGCCTCGGCTGGGGGCCTTAAATTCTAGAGGCCCACACAGGCAAGTCCGGTTTAGTAGTTGACAACCCTCTAGGGTTGATAACGGCGAGTGGCCATCGACAAAAAAAAAAAAAAAACTACATAAAATTAATAAAACAGCGCAAATTATTGACATAGCAGTACCAAACACGCACAACATACAAAGTACAATAGCTGAAAAGCTTTCTAAATACACAGACTTTAAAATAGAAATAAGTAGAATGTAGCGACTAGGCAACGTTTCCATCATCTCTGTAGTGATCTCCACTAATGGTGTCGTGCCTAAACAACTGCACCTATCTTTAAAAATGCTAGACATAGCTTCCTCCACCTATCAAACTCTACAGAAAGCAGCTATCCTAAACACCTGCAGAATTGTCCGGAAACTCCTACAAAACGAAAACAACGCAGACACATCTTTTATAACTTAGGTTTACTCTCAGGGGTAGCACTTGGTTTCGGCCCGTGTTATTCTTAAAAACCGGCAGACTACTGCTGAGATACAAAAATGTATACCAATAAATAATAATAATAATAATGCTTTATTTCAGACCAAGTCCATAATTAGAGCATTTTACCTATTTAATAAAAAAATAACCTTAAGAATGCTGTTGCCGCTGCTCCGAAGGCGCTGCATCAGGGATGCTGTCTTTTTGCGAATAATGTCTTCAAGCCATTATTCGCAAAAAGACAGCCTCCGTAGTAAGGAAAAGATGAAAAAGAAGAAGGCAACTCAAATGCGCATAGTCTATACTAATATATAAAGCTGAAGAGATTGTTTGTTTGTTTGCTTGAACGCGCTAATCTCAGGAACTCCTGGTCCGATTTGAAAAAATATTTCAATGTTAGATAGCCTATTTATCGAGGACGGCTATAGGCTGTTATTATCACGCAGTTATTATCACGCTAAGTCCAATATGAGCGGAGCAGTGATGAAAATTGTGACGCATACGAAGTTGCGCGGGTCAACTAGTTACTTATACGAATACTGTTAAAAATTGTTGACGACACACACCACAATCAAGAAGGTGTTAGGTTGTCTTAGAAGATAGCCTATGTCGTAATTCTCGATTATTTTTAAGGCTTTCCTCAAGAGGTCACATAAGACGAGTTCAAATTTCCCCGTGATTAAAATTGCTATGTCATCTGCATCATCCACCGAATACAGACTGCTAGCGTTGAGCTCTGTGACGAGCTCATTAACAACTAGGTTCCACAGTAATGGAGACAGCACCCCACCCTGTGGGCAGCCTACATAGCAGTTGACAGTAAATTGAATAACGCGTAGTTTTAGCATGTTGTGTATCCATTCTATAAGCGTTGGCGCCACACCATGCATGGCTAGTGCCTGACTGATGCTGGCGAAGTTTTTTTGTCAAAGGTACCCAAGGTCTAACCAATGAAGGCGACCAGTGTTGGATTTTTGACTTTGACACCATTTCCTATGCGTGTGATCACGCATGGAGTGCGGATTCAATTGATTAGCCTGCGCAGTAGGCGTGTTGGTTTGGGTGTAAAGGTTTTAGTAGCAAAATTTGACTCCTTATCGTTCTGTCCCCCAGTCTCTCCAGAGTTTTCAGGAAAACGAGGTTAGGCTAATGGGTCTGAAGGATTTGGATTGAGTCTTGAGTGTAATCGCTCTTACTTGTTTCAAAATAAAAAAAATAAAAAAAATACTTCGCGCCATGTTAAGGGGATGTAGTGGTGAGCTAGACAGGCACGGAAAACCTTGACAAGGTATTCAGCTAGCGGAGTCTCCACTCCATCTGAGCAGAGCCGGGAAGATACCATCCAACCCTGCTGGTGTTGATTGCCCATGTTACTTTATCCTTGTCTATTACTTCTGAAGCCAGCTCCCAATCCAGGTTGCTCATGGCACTTTCCCTATGCGGTTCCCAACTTGGTAAATGATAATGATATTTATTTTGCAAATAGGTTACAAGTAACTCTTTTACACGTCATTTTTTTTTTTTGACATATTACTCTAGATGAGCTCTTGATGATTTTCTAGCTGACTACCCTGAGAAGAAACACCGAAACAAACTCAAGAGGTCATAGTCTCTTTTGAAGTTCATACAATCGCCAATAATGTATGAAAACCATGTTGGTTAACGTCTGAGGTGGCCTTTTGAGGAAAGCACCACGCAGGTTTGAGTGGGCCTGTCCAGACAGTGCAAGCATTTGTCAGTCATCGTGTAGCTCAACACAGAACTTAGAGGAGTTCAACGAGCCGACGAACAATACCAAAGTAAGGACATTTGGGTAGGCCGCATAGTATACTCAAACTGCCAGACTGTCATGAAAATTATCCTTAAAAATAAGGACCTACATACTCCTCACACTAACATTACATAATTTTTTAAGAACCATGCTAATTAGTGTCTGGAATGGTCTTTAGAAGAAAGAACCACACAGATTTGAGTGAAACCTGTCCAGTCAGTGCAAGCATTTTGTCAGTAGTCGTGTAGCTCAACTCAGATGTGTAGCTCAACTCAGATGTGTAGCTCAACTCAGATCCACTTAGGAGCTCAACAACTCTACGACAAAACCAAAGAAAGGACGGTCGCAATCCGGCAGCCCGGGAAGTGGGTGGTGAGAAGTAATTCGCTGGTTTCCGCATCGTTACTTGCGTAGGTGTTGTCTGGTTTTTAAGGCATCCTATTGAGAGATCCGTCTCGGCGGCGAGGACAGGTTTTGACCCTCATTGCCTGGCTGCTATTCTCAATGTTGGTGCAAAAACGCCTCCAGTAGTTCTTTCCTCTGAGGCGTATTAGTTTTTTGTAAGTTCTATGGGTGCTGTATATTGGTCCGTCTCTTGACGAAGGTGTGATCTGATCATAGCCCTGTTGAACAGCCTTCTCAGCCTGTGTCGGTGTCTTTCTAGTTCTGGACCCCACCAGGACTGCCTTGCTCCCTGCCTTGGTAGTGAGTGTACAAGACTGCTTATAGCTAGCTATAAAAGGATTGATGTGACGTTTCACATGTTCGTCTATGGAAATTTCATTTGGAAGGGAGAGTAACTTACTGAACTCTGCCTGGACCAGCGTGATAAACTTGGATTGATCTGTGTTACGAGGTATTCTCCTTGGTTGTGGCTTTGGTAGGTTGAAGTTGATGGCATATCGGATCAATTGTGGTCTGAACATGATAGGTATACATGCTTTCTATATTATACTATATCATGTGATTTTAAATTGTGGTCTGGTATGGAGTGTCCTTAAAGGCTGTCTCTGAATGGGGCGATGCCAATCTGGTCAAGTTCAATGCTGCTAAGATACAAGCGTGTCTATTTTCCGCCAAAAGGAGCCAATTCCACCCAGTTCCATCTTTCCGCGGTGAAACCGTGCCGATAACCGACCAACTTGAGCTTCTTGGGGTTATATTAACATCTACTCTCAATTTTGCCCTTACATAGAAGCAAAAGCTCAAGTGGCTGCAAGGAAGTTGGGGATTCTAGCAAAGGTGAGACGATACTTCACGCCGAAACAGCTGCTTAAATTCTATCAAGCGCAAGTTCGATCGTGTATGGAATACTGCTCTTATCTTTGGGATGGATCTGCCAGATAACAACTTGATGCCCTTGAGTCAATTGAGAAACGAGCCAAGAGGATCATCGGCAATGAGAGGCTCGTCGCGACGAAGCTCCAAAGTCTTGAACATCGACGACGAGTTGCTAGCCTGTCGGTTTTTTACCAGTTGCATTTTGGGGAATGTGCGTCGGAATTGCATAATTTAATTCTGCCAAGCCCGTTCCATCATCGGGCCACAAGACGATCGGCGATGCGCCACCGGTACACGGTGGATATCCCACCCATACGCACAAAACGTTTTGGTAACACATTCATAATGCGTACAGCTAAGGAGTGGAATTCCCTGCCGGAGTCTGTGTTTCCTGATAGCTACAACCTGGGAGTCTTTAAGTCAAGAGTGAATCGGTTGTTTCTAGGCAGGCGTGCTCCATCTTCGACCACATCATCGCTTACCTTCAGGTGAGATAGTGGTCAAATGCGTGCCTATCAATAGAAAAAAAAAAAAAGTGGTGTTGTCGAGTAGGTGATTTTGAAATGATGATCATTGTGGTATCTCTGTCACTTAGACGTGAAGCCTGGCCTACTGTCCGCGCCGCTGGCGGTGGACGAGGAGGAGACCGAGCCCGACACCGAGCTGCAGGCTGCCCTGGCGCGCGCGCGCCGTCTGCGTCAGGCCGAGCAGGCGGAGCAGGCGCAGTTCAAGGTGCCCAAGGTGAGCCCAGCAGACGTTCTGACTGCCACGAGGAGGACACGGAGCCCGACACCGAGCTGCAGGCTGCCCTGGCGCGCGCGCGCCGTCTGCGTCAGGCCGAGCAGGCGGAGCAGGCGCAGTTCAAGGTGCCCAAGGTGAGCCCAGCAGACGTTCTGACTGCCACGAGGAGGACACGGAGCCCGACACCGAGCTGCAGGCTGCCCTGGCGCGCGCGCGCCGTCTGCGTCAGGCCGAGCAGGCGGAGCAGGCGCAGTTCAAGGTGCCCAAGGTGAGCCCAGCAGACGTTCTGACTGCCACGAGGAGGACACGGAGCCCGACACCGAGCTGCAGGCTGCCCTGGCGCGCGCGCGCCGTCTGCGTCAGGCCGAGCAGGCGGAGCAGGCGCAGTTCAAGGTGCCCAAGGTGAGCCCAGCAGACGTTCTGACTGCCACGAGGAGGACACGGAGCCCGACACCGAGCTGCAGGCTGCCCTGGCGCGCGCGCGCCGTCTGCGTCAGGCCGAGCAGGCGGAGCAGGCGCAGTTCAAGGTGCCCAAGGTGAGCCCAGCAGACGTTCTGACTGCCACGAGGAGGACACGGAGCCCGACACCGAGCTGCAGGCTGCCCTGGCGCGCGCGCGCCGTCTGCGTCAGGCCGAGCAGGCGGAGCAGGCGCAGTTCAAGGTGCCCAAGGTGAGCCCAGCAGACGTTCTGACTGCCACGAGGAGGACACGGAGCCCGACACCGAGCTGCAGGCTGCCCTGGCGCGCGCGCGCCGTCTGCGTCAGGCCGAGCAGGCGGAGCAGGCGCAGTTCAAGGTGCCCAAGGTGAGCCCAGCAGACGTTCTGACTGCCACGAGGAGGACACGGAGCCCGACACCGAGCTGCAGGCTGCCCTGGCGCGCGCGCGCCGTCTGCGTCAGGCCGAGCAGGCGGAGCAGGCGCAGTTCAAGGTGCCCAAGGTGAGCCCAGCAGACGTTCTGACTGCCACGAGGAGGACACGGAGCCCATCTCCAGCTATAACACATGGATAAGATAAGTAGGATAAAATCCTTGTAACTGCTAACCGTTTTCTGTCCGAGACGCCTGTGATTCTACTCAATAGTACCCATGGCGTGACGCAGGTGGAAGAGCTCCTGGAGCGCGTGAAGGAGGAGGAGCCGGAGCAGCACGAGGCCGGCAGCTCCATGGTGCTGGACGCCACGGCCGAGTTCTGTCGCACGCTGGGCGACATCCCCACGTACGGGCTGGCCGGCAACCGCGACCATGCCGCGGAGATCATGGTACTCATACTTTATACTTATAATATTGAGCAGTTTGCCTGATTTTTCTCGACAAAATATATTCAACGTACTGTATCGTTTAACTTTTTAATTTCGTGAAAATACAATAATACGTGTCATTGGCAAAGCATAATAGTTTGGATGAATGGAGGCACTGATTGATGTTCAAATACATAACAAATAAAGAAGGACGGAACAAGGAACCTTGGGGCACTCCGCAGGGCACGTTTATCCAACTAGATATTTATAAATTAAGTACTACTGCTTATGATCTGTTATCAATATACGAAGAGAACCACCTCAAGAGATCTCCACGATAAAGAAGCTGAGGTACATGCCCATGTAGCTTAGCTTTTTTATCAGGGTATTGTGGTCGATCCGATCAAATGCCTTATGGAAATCTGTTTGCAAATTAATTAGATTTTGTCAGTAAAATGCACTATTGACTTGTACTCATAGTTATGTTCCAGGTAAAAATATTGTTTATATCGCTGTTTTAAACAACCGTATAGGGACCGTGCACGGCGTTGACTGCTATCTAGTGTCGCATATTCGAAGTTTTAAGAATAAGAATACATGACATCGAAGCTTCTGTGCTGCCATCTGCGGTTCCTGCACGCTTAGTTTAGGGGAACGTGCGCGAAGATAACTACGCCATCTAGATCTAGATTTCGAATTTTATACTTTAAAAAATACTTGACAGTGACATTTCTGTGCTGCTACCTATAGTTTCTGCACGTTCCCTATAACTATGTTTGAACACAGTAGATTGTTTTGTGTATGTTTTTGTGTACGCGCAGGATTTCGAGCGCGAGGACACGGAGGCAGAGCCCGAGGCGGACAGCGGCGCGGGCGCCTGGAGCCGCGTCGACGTGCACAACGAGAAGCCGGCAGACCTCGCCGCAGGTAGTGTACATAGCTTGTGTGCTTGTTGTGTGCGTGCCGCCGTGTGCGTGACAGCGGCGCGGGCGCCTGGAGCCGCGTCGACGTGCACAACGAGAAGCCGGCAGACCTCGCCGCAGGTAGTGTACATAGCTTGTGTGCTTGTTGTGTGCGTGCCGCCGTGTGCGTGACAGCGGCGCGGGCGCCTGGAGCCGCGTCGACGTGCACAACGAGAAGCCGGCAGACCTCGCCGCAGGTAGTGTACATAGCTTGTGTGCTTGTTGTGTGCGTGCCGCCGTGTGCGTGACAGCGGCGCGGGCGCCTGGAGCCGCGTCGACGTGCACAACGAGAAGCCGGCAGACCTCGCCGCAGGTAGTGTACATAGCTTGTGTGCTTGTTGTGTGCGTGCCGCCGTGTGCGTGACAGCGGCGCGGGCGCCTGGAGCCGCGTCGACGTGCACAACGAGAAGCCGGCAGACCTCGCCGCAGGTAGTGTACATAGCTTGTGTGCTTGTTGTGTGCGTGCCGCCGTGTGCGTGACAGCGGCGCGGGCGCCTGGAGCCGCGTCGACGTGCACAACGAGAAGCCGGCAGACCTCGCCGCAGGTAGTGTACATAGCTTGTGTGCTTGTTGTGTGCGTGCCGCCGTGTGCGTGACAGCGGCGCGGGCGCCTGGAGCCGCGTCGACGTGCACAACGAGAAGCCGGCAGACCTCGCCGCAGGTAGTGTACATAGCTTGTGTGCTTGTTGTGTGCGTGCCGCCGTGTGCGTGACAGCGGCGCGGGCGCCTGGAGCCGCGTCGACGTGCACAACGAGAAGCCGGCAGACCTCGCCGCAGGTAGTGTACATAGCTTGTGTGCTTGTTGTGTGCGTGCCGCCGTGTGCGTGACAGCGGCGCGGGCGCCTGGAGCCGCGTCGACGTGCACAACGAGAAGCCGGCAGACCTCGCCGCAGGTAGTGTACATAGCTTGTGTGCTTGTTGTGTGCGTGCCGCCGTGTGCGTGACAGCGGCGCGGGCGCCTGGAGCCGCGTCGACGTGCACAACGAGAAGCCGGCAGACCTCGCCGCAGGTAGTGTACATAGCTTGTGTGCTTGTTGTGTGCGTGCCGCCGTGTGCGTGACAGCGGCGCGGGCGCCTGGAGCCGCGTCGACGTGCACAACGAGAAGCCGGCAGACCTCGCCGCAGGTAGTGTACATAGCTTGTGTGCTTGTTGTGTGCGTGCCGCCGTGTGCGTGACAGCGGCGCGGGCGCCTGGAGCCGCGTCGACGTGCACAACGAGAAGCCGGCAGACCTCGCCGCAGGTAGTGTACATAGCTTGTGTGCTTGTTGTGTGCGTGCCGCCGTGTGCGTGACAGCGGCGCGGGCGCCTGGAGCCGCGTCGACGTGCACAACGAGAAGCCGGCAGACCTCGCCGCAGGTAGTGTACATAGCTTGTGTGCTTGTTGTGTGCGTGCCGCCGTGTGCGTGACAGCGGCGCGGGCGCCTGGAGCCGCGTCGACGTGCACAACGAGAAGCCGGCAGACCTCGCCGCAGGTAGTGTACATAGCTTGTGTGCTTGTTGTGTGCGTGCCGCCGTGTGCGTGACAGCGGCGCGGGCGCCTGGAGCCGCGTCGACGTGCACAACGAGAAGCCGGCAGACCTCGCCGCAGGTAGTGTACATAGCTTGTGTGCTTGTTGTGTGCGTGCCGCCGTGTGCGTGACAGCGGCGCGGGCGCCTGGAGCCGCGTCGACGTGCACAACGAGAAGCCGGCAGACCTCGCCGCAGGTAGTGTACATAGCTTGTGTGCTTGTTGTGTGCGTGCCGCCGTGTGCGTGACAGCGGCGCGGGCGCCTGGAGCCGCGTCGACGTGCACAACGAGAAGCCGGCAGACCTCGCCGCAGGTAGTGTACATAGCTTGTGTGCTTGTTGTGTGCGTGCCGCCGTGTGCGTGACAGCGGCGCGGGCGCCTGGAGCCGCGTCGACGTGCACAACGAGAAGCCGGCAGACCTCGCCGCAGGTAGTGTACATAGCTTGTGTGCTTGTTGTGTGCGTGCCGCCGTGTGCGTGACAGCGGCGCGGGCGCCTGGAGCCGCGTCGACGTGCACAACGAGAAGCCGGCAGACCTCGCCGCAGGTAGTGTACATAGCTTGTGTGCTTGTTGTGTGCGTGCCGCCGTGTGCGTGACAGCGGCGCGGGCGCCTGGAGCCGCGTCGACGTGCACAACGAGAAGCCGGCAGACCTCGCCGCAGGTAGTGTACATAGCTTGTGTGCTTGTTGTGTGCGTGCCGCCGTGTGCGTGACAGCGGCGCGGGCGCCTGGAGCCGCGTCGACGTGCACAACGAGAAGCCGGCAGACCTCGCCGCAGGTAGTGTACATAGCTTGTGTGCTTGTTGTGTGCGTGCCGCCGTGTGCGTGACAGCGGCGCGGGCGCCTGGAGCCGCGTCGACGTGCACAACGAGAAGCCGGCAGACCTCGCCGCAGGTAGTGTACATAGCTTGTGTGCTTGTTGTGTGCGTGACGTGGTGCGAGCGGGGCGCCGCGGGGGGGACGTGGAGCGAGCGCGGGGCCGCCAGGGTGCGGGCGACAACTCGTAAGGCCTAAGTAGACCGTAGTGGAAACCCCGCGAGGCGTATAACACGGATTGCAACTCGACTGTATCTAAAGACCCTTACCTTGCAGTCTAAAGAGCTGTTCTAAGTTATTGACGGCATCGTATGTGTGCAGGGTCGTGCGTGGGGCTGGAGGCGGAGCCGTCGCTGGGCGCGGGCGTGTGGGGCGCGCTGCAGCTCGCGCTCAGCAAGGGCTACCTGGAGCGCGCGGGCGTGGCGCCGCAGACCAACTGCGCCGCCAAGCATCTGCTGACCGCCAGGCACTACTCCATCGAGGACAAGACATACGGGTAACACTGACGTTCTCTATACGTGCGTGACGTATAAGACACTAATATCTATGCAATAAGTATAGTAAAAAAAAAAAAAAATTTCTACACTTGAGCTCCTGCTATGTTATGTCCTGCAGAGAGGACGACAAGTACGGGCGGCGCGAGCGCGGCGGCCACTCGGGCCCGCTGCAGGACTTCCGCGAGAAGAACAACTTCCGGCCCAACATCAAGCTGGAGTACGTGGACGACGACGGCCGGCCGCTGTGCCCCAAGGAGGCCTTCCGCTACCTGTCGCACAAGTTCCACGGCAAGGGGCCCGGCAAGAACAAGCAGGAGAAGCGCATCAAGAAGGCCGTGCAGGAGGGGGTGAGATATCACTTTCATTCATACCTAATTCAAGATAATCGTCAACAACTCAAATATCGACTTTAGCGTTCTTTTAAATTGGTTGATCGTATATCTTAATAAAAAAAGGGCCTAAATAGGTTGCAATGGAATTTGAACTTATTTATATATGTTTTTTTTTGCTATTCTAAAATGATTGATTTTTATCTCGAATTCTGAATTCAAAAATACACTCGTATATCATACTAGCTGACCTGTGCTGCCCTGGGCCTGTGCATTGGGCGGAACTTTTCGGGTGAATTTATATTTATAGCCTATGACACTCAAAAATAACGTGGCTTCCTATTGGTAAAAGAAGTTCAGTAGATCCAGGGATTACCCCTACAACCTCACAAACTACCTCTTCATAATATTAGTACAGATAGATGAAATCACATAACTGGAGGCTTTCTACTCGCGGAAGGTACGCTCACTTGTAAGTTTCATACAAAACTGACTCGGGCAGCACGTGAATTATTTGTGTTCAAGAAAAATAAAGGTCCAACCTACATCTATTTCGAGACGGCATCAAAAACAATTACCCAGCAGTGGTAGAATACAGTCCGGCCGTCCTGTTAAGAAGGAACGTGCACACAATATCGCTATGAACATAGACCAAAACGAACGTTCCGCAAAATAGTTGTTTAGTCGGTGTTTTTTTTTTTGTTATTTTTGTGCTGATAATAAATGTTTCATTAATTTTATTGTAATGTTTCATTGAAATCATATTGAATTAAAAACACAACCTGCTACTATAGTCTAAGAGTCAAGTCAAAAAGTGTTCAGTTCAACTGCACACGATTTTGTTAAACCTTCTCCAGCGCCACCTGATCAGAGGCGTGCTCAGTTGACGCAAACTGAACACGGGCTCGTAGAATTCCGTAGTAAAACAAACGCGTGTTGATTTCGCGAGCCCGGTGTCGCCAGTGAACACGGAAAGGGAAATACGCGGTAGGTATTGAATAGGTACTGTTCACAAACATAGTTTACTGCCTGTTTATTGATTCTGTGTAATAAATCCCATAATTTTTTGTATCTAAATAATAGTTTAAACAATATCGTTGTCAAGATTTGACATTAGGGTTATATTGTTCACACAAATAATTCACGTGCTGCCCGAGTCAGTTTTGTATGAAACTTACAACAAGTGAGCGTACCTTCCGCGAGTAGAAAGCCTCCAGTGATGTGATTCCATCTATCTGTACTAATATTATGAAGAGGTAGTGTTGAGGCACTAACCTCAACATCGGCGCGCGCATGGCGACAGCGGCAGTGAACGAGGGGCGCGGGGAAGGGGCGCGGGGAAGGGGCGCGGGGAAGCGGCGCGGGGAAGGGGCGCGGGGAAGGGGCGCGGGGAAGCGGCGCGGGGAAGGGGCGCGGGGAAGGGGCGCGGGGAAGCGGCGCGGGGAAGGGGCGCGTCACACCGCGCCACAACCAAGGAAGAGACACCGCACCACAACAGTCAGCTGTTGCACGCCTCAAAGCACGGCTGCGCTCACGCATATTAAATTAGCTTCTTGTTTATATCTTCGTAATACATATTTTAAACAGTCCACTATCGCTTTTATTATAATCTCCAAGAGCCATCGTCGCGATGAGGTAGTTTGTGACGTAGTAGGGGTAATCCCTGGATCTACTGAACTTCTTTTACCAATAGGAAGCCATATTTTTGAGTGTCATAGGCTATAAATATAAATTCACCCGAAAAGTTCCGCCCAATGCACAGGCCCGTAGACACGGGCTCGTAGAATTCCATAGTAAAACAAAAGCGTGTGGATTTCGCGAGCCCGGTGTCGCCAGTTGAACACGGAAAGGGAAATAAGCAAACCTACCATAGCAAGATGTCCTCCTAACATAAGACGTTCTGTTTCCAGCTGATGAAGAAGATGAGTTCGACGGACACTCCCCTCGGCACGCTGCAGATGTTGCAGGACAAGCAGCGCGAGACGCAGTCGCCCTACATCGTGCTGAGCGGCGTCAAGCGCGACAACGCCAACTAACTGCTCCACCAGCGTCCGTCACGCGCGACAACGCCAACTAACTGCTCCACCAGCGTCCGTCACGCGCGACAACGCCAACTAACTGCTCCACCAGCGTCCGTCACGCGCGACAACGCCAACTAACTGCTCCACCAGCGTCCGTCACGCGCGACAACGCCAACTAACTGCTCCACCAGCGTCCGTCACGCGCGACAACGCCAACTAACTGCTCCACCAGCGTCCGTCACGCGCGACAACGCCAACTAACTGCTCCACCAGCGTCCGTCACGCGCGACAACGCCAACTAACTGCTCCACCAGCGTCCGTCACGCGCGACAACGCCAACTAACTGCTCCACCAGCGTCCGTCACGCGCGACAACGCCAACTAACTGCTCCACCAGCGTCCGTCACGCGCGACAACGCCAACTAACTGCTCCACCAGCGTCCGTCACGCGCGACAACGCCAACTAACTGCTCCACCAGCGTCCGTCACGCGCGACAACGCCAACTAACTGCTCCACCAGCGTCCGTCACGCGCGACAACGCCAACTAACTGCTCCACCAGCGTCCGTCACGCGCGACAACGCCAACTAACTGCTCCACCAGCGTCCGTCACGCGCGACAACGCCAACTAACTGCTCCACCAGCGTCCGTCACGCGACCACACGCGCCAACGACATTCTGAATTATTCACAAAATTTATTACTAGAAACAATCAGAGTTGTATCTCTGTGCCTCTTGTTTGACAACTACGGCCGCGAACTGTCGCGTACTGTATAGTAGTGTGTTTTGGAGTGAGCTTGGACCAAACAGGTGCGGCTAAGTAACGAATGTACCGGTGTAAAGTTTCACTCTCGACCACAGTTTAGTAATGCTCCAATACCGCCTGTCCTGAAGTGGTGGTCGTGCAAGGAAGCCCGCTACCTATGCAGCTCAGCTCTCTGCCAAGCTAGCCATATACGCAATAATACAGTAGTCGTTCTAAACTCCTAACATACAACTCACATAGATTACCAACACATATTGATAACCGACTTGTTTGTATATTTTCGTATGACCTGATTTTGTGGCAATAAATACATATTAGACCGACGTTTTGTTGTTTTATTCCTAGTCCCTATATATATTATTGTCCTAATTTCAGTGTATTAAAGGTACACCTGACTAAATGGCTAATCAGATTTGGATGAATTTAGTACAAAGATATAGATAGATTCACAGAACAGATAAAGGAGGTTAGAAGGGTCTTGTGGGCGTGGCAGCCGCGCCGCACATGTGAACAGACGCTCATATATTTTCGACAAAATTTGATTCACCGGCCAACAATCGCTCTCTTATTGTGGCAGCGTACGAAACTCCGCAAAAAAAAAAGAATTATGTTGTCTTGTGCTATCATAACGTGTCGGAAAAGAAGCCAAGTGTGGCTTGAGAAGGCTTCCTTTCACCGGTAATTCCAAAAACCATAAAATACAAGAGATATTTGTAATTATTACAATAGTATTATGTAATTTGTAGACAAAAAAGATACTATCGCAAGCAGATACCAAATTATACATTGCTTGCAATACGTGGGTACCGTTTTGTACAACTCGGGCGATTGCGTAATGTATTTCGTTCACTGCGAACGTCGCGTGCGATGAGCCAAAGCTTGAACTCCGCGAAATCTATGCGTATCGATAGTGTTGTACCAAGTTGTATACAATGTCGATATTAAATAAAATTTGTGAATGTATGTAAAAGAAAAAATATCACGGAACAGAAAAACAGGTGGAAATGCTATGCGACGAAATTTGTATCGGAACCTGTGTCGCCACACTCACACTACTATACCGATAATCATTTCATTCAACACAAATCAAGGATACGATTGATTGGTCGTTTAAATTTTGGCCAAAACAAGAATAAGTCAAAGAACCTATATTTGAAAATATACTTTCGGCCTTACACGTAGGATTTATTTTGCTTTACGGTAAAAAGTACTCACGGCGTTTCGTTTTCTGAAATCATTCTAAGTTGAATTTACGAGTAAATTCCAAAAAATGTGACGTGTTGTGTGATGTGAGCTTGGTGTTGAAGTTTTGTATGGGAGCCGTACATGAAACTTGTTGGAATCGTTATGAAATTAGCTAATACATTTAAATTCAAATTCAAATTCAAAAGCATTTTATTTCAAATAAACCATTCACAGGCACTTTTGAAACGTCAAGGTCGGTCAGTCAAAAACATGGAAGCCATTTGCACGTTCCAAAGCGTAGATCTCTATGGAGAAGAACGTGCAAGAAACTCCACGGACACTCTTTTAAATCATGTTCTGGTTTTACAAAATTTCAAGTTACATATACTTGTTGCTTCTGCATGTGAGGACAATGCAAAGGAAAAATAAAAGGGCTTATTATAAGAATTTTAAATAAAAAGATTAAAATAAGCCAATGGCAGTTAAGAGATGACCAGTCTCAACCGACGGCGCCTGTTCACGAACATGACGCGTGTATCGGCACCCTTCAGCTCAACCATTTCGAAGGGAACCGAATGATCAAACCCACGCGCCGCCATCAGCGAGACATTTGAGTGAGCATGACATGCTCTCAACCACCATGCTCGTTCATGTCCAACAAGTAAAACTATAACTACTCACATAAAATGTAAATGGTTTCATGGTACTCACATTTACAAAATTTGAAAAATATGCTTCTACTTTACACAAAACTATGGTTGTCTTTGACCAAATAATGAAAAATAAATTAATAAAGAGAACGATTAAGATCTTACATCAAAAATAATAAATAAGTAATTAATATAATAATATAATTTGTATGTATATAAGAATAAATAAACGAAATAATGTAAGAACCTCTAAAAGGAGCGAGCATCTCTTCCAAATATAAAAACATAGAAACCTAAAAAGTGGACTTAAGCAGCTGTGACTGTGGAGCAGGACCAGCATTTAGCCAAGCGTTTTTATCGAGGATATAATCTTCCAGTTTATAATACGCTTGTCTACATAGTGTGCGTTTTATGCATGCTTTAAATTTTCTCTCATTCAGTTCGAGAATATCAACTGGTATTTTATTATAAAATTTAATACAGTACCCCATAAAAGAAGTGTGTACTTTGGCCAATCTGAATCGGGGTTGATCTAATTTGTTCCTATTTCTAGTGTTAAAATTATGCCTGTCACTAATCTTGCTAAAGAGATGAAGATTTTTCCGAACATACATAATATTTTCGTAAATGTATTGACAAGGTACCGTCATGATGTTGATATCCTTAAACAGTTCTCTTAGGGAATCACGCCGACGGAGATTGTAAATGGCTCTGATGGCTCTTTTCTGCAGGATAAATATAGACTCGATGTCTGCAGCACGTCCCCATAATAAGATACCGTAAGACATGATACTATGAAAGTAACTAAAATAGACCAGCCTCGCGGTATCTATATCGGTAAATTGACGGATTTTTCTGACAGTGTATGCTGCTGAACTTAGCCGTCCCGCAAGAGATGTTAAATGAGGACCCCATTGTAGCCTTGAGTCAAGCGTAATCCCCAGGAAAACCGTGTTTTCGACGAATTCAAGTTTCTCCTTGTTCAATACTATGACGCAATCATTTCTTTTAACGTTCGGTAAGGCAAATCTGATGCATTTAGTTTTTTTCCCATTTAATACTAAATTATTAGCAGTAAACCAATTTTGGACCTGCTGTAGGGCGTTATTTACGTCGTCAAGATTTATGGAACGTCTATCTATCTTAAAAATTAAGGACGTATCGTCAGCAAATAATACCATATGAGGTTGATTTTTTAAAAGATGGGGTAGATCATTAATATATACTAGAAAGAGGAAAGGACCCAAAATAGAGCCTTGTGGTACCCCCATTTTGACTTTTAAACCCCGTGAATTGACACCATTTATTTGAACTTGCTGCTGTCTATCATTTAAGTAAGATTTTATTAGACTGAGTGCAAGTTTACCTAGTCCGTAATGTCCTAGCTTTAGGAGCAAGGTTTCGTGATTTACACAATCAAATGCCTTGGAGAGGTCACAAAAGATTCCTATGGCATCTTGTGCCTCTTCCCACGCTGAGTATATGTGTTTTAACAACGTGGCACCAGCGTCAGTCGTACAACGACCCCTGGTAAAACCATACTGTTGATCGTGTAAAATTTTATTGATGTTAAAATGATTGAGCATCTGATTGAGCATTACTTTTTCAAACACTTTGCTAAAAACCGGCAAAACAGATACAGGTCTATAATTATTGGTGTCTTTGCTGTCGCCCGATTTAAATAGTGGTATAACCTTACTATATTTCATTATATCCGGAAAGACTCCTTGGTCTACACATAAATTAAATATTAAAGCCAAGTATGGTGCTATAGTTTCAATTATGGACGTGCACACTTTAATAGACATTCCCCATATGTCTTCGGTCAATTTGATTTTGATTTGCCGGAAAGCTTTTATGACTGTCACAGGGTTGATATGTTTGAACTGGAATTCAACCGTACAACCTGGAACGTTAGCTTTTAATAAATTATATGAGACCTCAGGTGAAGAATTTAAATATTCCGTAGTTTTAGTTGGTATATTGGTGAAAAAATTTACAAATTCTTGAGCTACTTCTAAATTAGAGCTTTTGGCACCATGTGTAGTCTCCAGTAAATAATCAGTGTAAAATTGATAAGTTCGGGTTTGCTTCGTAATACATTGTTAATATTAATAAAGTTCTACTTTCAAAATAGCGTAGCATTTAGCGTATCCATTTTTCTTTGACGATGGCGTCTTTGGGAAACCTAAAAATATTTTTAAGGTTATGTTTAGTGATTTGAATAAAATTTCTAGACGAACTACAAAAAAGTGTTTTTATCGATATCTATTCATCCAGTATCCAACCCGACTACATCACTATTTGAATAGCAAGAACTTTCGAGAACGAAACAGTAACTGAATCTATGTAAAATAAACTCTAAGCTAATGGGATAAGGTGGATTTTAACTAGACTTGAACTTAAGGTTTTTGCAAAATTAAATTTCCTAAGATTTTATTAGAAAACAAGTAAAATCGTAGTTAACGATGGTATGAAACACCTCCATTTTTAAGATTTATTCTCCTACTATCATTTTTGCACTCCAAAATGGAACAATACGGCATGGTTCACAAAATATAAATTTATATCGAGAGTGAGCGAGACGATCGGTTTGTCGTGATGTTAGAACACGACTGGGTTGAGGTACGCGTAGCACCGCGTAATACCGGCACGCGTGTGATAGATTATTTCAATAATTTCAGTTTATTTCAATAGTTTATTACTCTAACACATGTCTGTTTCCTTAATTGGGCACATATAAAAACATCTCTTAAATAATTATAACCTTGCTTACATGTAATACACAACATTCAACAGATTTTTCAATACTGTTTTCTATCTATTATCACTATTTTCCAAATAAATAAATACTGTCATATTTAATTGTTATTTACAAAATAACGTGACTTGTTTACTAATTGTGCCATTGTAAGGCCCAATATGTAATTGAACTAATTAATTTCAACATATTTACTGTATTTTTGTATAATTTAATCATAGTTCTATGATAAAATACAAATATTAACAAATAATGCAATGGCATCGTACGATGTGACGTCACTTGTTTACCACTGGCTATATAAGCCACCGCTCCGCCGTACTCGGCCCATTCGCTTCGGAGCAGTCACACCGAACGGACCTAAGTTAAGTAACCTTATTTTGTTGTAAAACTTTTATGTTTATTTTTAGTAAGTACCCTCTAATTTGTTAATATACTTTTGATGTATGATTTATGTGTATACTTACATTTTTGATAATTATTGCAAGTACATAAGATTTCTATGACTATAAAATAAATTATTAAAACTTAACTGCTTACTAAAATTTATCTATTTTATTTAAGATTAAATCATCTGTTCTGTTAAATTACTAATTCCAATCTATATTATTTTTAATAAATAAAATCTTTGTCCCTATGTACATCTATTATTTTTAGCTCCTCCAAATATGATTTACTCACATCAGAAGTGGGATCGGAACCTGTTTTATATCATTTTTCGATAAAAACTTTTTCAGATGGATCCTGCTGTGTTGGAAAGTCTTCTGAAAGCCATCCGTGATGCTGTAGCTGGTAACCGCAGTGAAGATGATGTGGTGTTGCCACCGTTTGATCCGGAAAAGAATGACAACGGTGCGGAGAGCTGGTGCAACAACATCGATACCGTAGCCAAGGATCGTGGATGGAGCAGCGTTACTACTGTCAGCAAAGCAGGTAAAGCCCTTAAGGGCTCTGCTCTTTTATGGTTTGATACCTGGGATCCAGATGAGGGTAGAACGTGGGAAAACTTTATGACGTGTGTTAAGGATTTGTACCCCGAGAAAAAGAATCTTTCAGAAAAACTTTCAAAAGCCGTACTTTATACCTCGGATGTAGCAGAAACATATTGTGAATATGCTAGGGAAAAGCTAAGGTTATTACGTAATACCAAAGTAATATTTTCTGAGGGACAGCTGGTCGAGCTTGTTTGTGGAGGTATATCGGATATTAATATTAGGATGGCATCGTTTAACAGTCGTGTTAACAGTACTTCGGAACTTATTTCTCTTTTTACCACCTATAGTAAAAACCCCAGAAAACGCCCACCCGAAACGAGTTACGTACCTTCAACTACTAAGCGCTTTAAGCCTGAAATTTCAAACTCTTCAAAGCCACCTATTTGTTTTCTGTGTAATAAAACTGGTCATGTTAGATCTCAGTGCTTCAAAAATAAAAATCAAGATACTTCAAATTCCGAAACGCCTAAGATTCAATGTTCTTACTGCAAAAAGGTTGGTCACGATGAGTCAATTTGCTTTTTCAAGAAAAGAGATGCGACAAAAAAATAATAACGTCAATTGTTCCACAAATGGTAACTTATCGCTTACTGATGTAGAAATTTGTGAAAGACCAATTAAAGCCCTAATAGTTTTGGTCGTAGTTTAGAACCCTGTTCGACATGATTAAAAGGAATAGGAAATGGAATAATTAGCATCTCCTCAAACATTAGTTTACCAGTCAGATTTAGTAACGACAACTTAGAAATCGAATTTTGTGTAGCCAACGATTCAGATTGCCATTATGATTGTTTGATAGGCAGAAACGCGGTTCAAAATCCGAACGTAGCTATTGTTTTAGATTCCAGTGGCTGTAGAATGGAACGAGTAAACTATACAGACTCGGTTAATACTATAAGTTCTCTTAACGCTATAGATAATTATATTCAAGATTTAGTGGAGTTAACAAGTCATCTTGATTTAAGCCTACAGCTCAAAATAAGAAATATTTTTGATAAATTCCCAAAAGTGATGCCAAATTCTAACTATATCAGTACAGTTAAAACGGGAGAAATGACCATCAGGCTAAAAAGGGATGAAGTTGTTTATTATAGACCATATAGGCTAGCATCTATAGAAAAAGAAAAAGTTCAGGATATTATTACGGATCTACTTAAAAAAAAAAAATAATCAGAGAAAGTCAGAGTTCATTCGCTAGCCCAGTCCTTTTAGTAAAGAAAAAGGATGGCAGCGATCGCCTTTGTATTGACTATAGGGCTCTTAATAAAATTATTGAAAAAGATAGATACCCACTGCCGTTAATAGAAGATCAAATTGATAAACTAGGAAAAGCAAAATATTTCATTTCTATAGACATGAAAAATGGCTTTCACCAAATCCCTATAAAAGAGGAATGTATTAAATATACCGCTTTTGTCACCCCTGATGGACATTTTGAATTTCTTAAAATGCCATTTGGTATCTGCAACGGCCCTTCTGTTTTTCAGCGGGCCATATTAAGGCAGTTAAAAACCTGTCATTTTTGTTAGTGTATATCGATGACTTGCTGATTTCATTTTCAGAAATGGCTCAGGGTTTAGAATATCTGGAAAAAACCATTGAGGCTCTATGTTTGGCAGGATTTACCATAAATTAAAAAAAAATGTAAATTCTTCGTTCAAGAAATCGACTATTTAGGTAGACATATTTCTAGTGACGGTGTTAGGCCGAGCAACGATAAAGTTAACGCTTTAACCAACTCCCCAGTCCCAGGTACAGTGAAAGAAGTCCGTCAATTCATGGGACTGGCGAGCTATTTCAGAAAATTTATACCCGAATTCGCATATCGTACGGCTTGTATCACTAAACTCACTAAAAAAGACCAGAAATGGCAATGGGGACCCGAACAAGATGCGGCTCGAGAGTACGTTATAAAACATTTAATTTCCAAACCACTGTTGAATATATTTGACACAAACTTAAGAACTGAACTACACACAGATGCTAGTAGCATTGGATACGGTGCTATACTTTTGCAGAAAGAGAATAACCAATGCCGTGTCGTATCATATTTTAGCAAACTTACTTCTCCAGCGGAATCTAAATACCCCTCGTACGAATTAGAAACGTTAGCCATTTTTAATGCTCTTAAAAAATTTCGGATTTATTTACTAGGTATAAATTTTACTATTGTTACGGATTGTAATTCCATCAAATCGACCATGAATAAAAGAGATATTTCTCCTCGTGTAGCGAGATGGTGGACATATATGCAAGGTTTTACGTTCAATATTATATATAAAAAGGGTAAATTCGTTACCCACGTTGATTATCTTAGTCGTAATCCCGTAATCACACCTACTGAATCGTTAGAGATAATTAATATAATTAATGAACCAGATTCTCCACCATCTTGGCTACACTCGGCACAAAATAACGACCCTGAGACACAAAATCTTTTATAGAAGGTTAGGACCGGTGATATAGATACAAATCGATATATTATCAGAAATAGCTTGTTGCTTTATAAGAATGAGGATGGTGATTTACCTAAATTTTTCATACCAAAAGGTTATCGACTCAGTTTATTGCGGTTGTTTCATGACGCAAATTGTCACGTTGGCTATTATAAAACCCTTAACAAAATATCCGAAAACTTTTGGTTTCCTAGTCTTGCTGCTTTTACTAAAAAAATATATAAGGCATTGCTTAGTGTGTGTAGAGGGTAAGGGTCACTCAGGGCCAAAACAAGGCCTCCTTCACCCTATAAAAAAAAATATACCATTTCACACGTTACATTTAGGTGTATCTTCCGAAGGTTATAAACATGTTTTAATAATAGTAGATGGTTTTACCAAATACTCTATGCTCAAATCACTAAAGACTCTTAACGGTCAAGAATTAGTTTCAATCCTGCGAGAGAACTTAACTTTGTTCGGTACACCTACCACGGTAGTAACTGACAGAGGCACAAATTTTACTTCTTATCATGTACGATCATTACTCAGAGATATGCAAATAAATCACCATATGATAGCCACGGGTACTCCTAGAAGCAACGGCCAAGTTGAAAAGTATGTGGGTACCATAATTAATATGTTAACCACTACTGTTAACGATTCTTCAGAATGGCCAAGCGTTTTGTGGAAAATACAAGGTTATTAATGGGTTGCAACGGAAATATACCGCCAATACAGGCTTGCCTAGACGAAGTACAGGATAATGATTCCGTTCGAGACATTGATGCTGAAGCTGATAGGGACTTAGCTAGGCAACGTCTTAGAGAGGCTGCAGAAAAGTATAAAAAACGATTTGATAGTACTCGTAGAAATAATATGGTTTTTAATATAGGTGATACAGTCTATGTAAATCAAGACCACAGAAGGCATGACAAACTAAGTCCTAAATTCAAAGGCCCTTATGAAATAATTAGTATTTTGGAGCATGATAGAATTTCTTTGAAGGGGCTTAACACATTAAGGAATCTTACTGTGGCAAAAGAAAAATTGAGACTTTGGCCGGGGGAATGGGTTGAACAAAATTCTTCTTTTGAGGAGTCCCCATAGCTCCAGCATCATTGGCCATAATAGATTATTATTTCGTTATGTTATTGTTTATGTTGTTAGATTAAATTTAATACGATTATTTAATTATGATTGTTTTGATTGTTGTCTCTTTGTGAAAAAGAAGTAAGTAATGTTATATACTTAGCAATATGTATTTGTAAATTAATCATCTGCACAAGTAGTTATTGTCTACAATTTGTGTTCAATTAACATTGTATGTTTGAAATTATTAAATGATATAAGCTAATAACAAAACACTTTTTATATTTTTTACATTACTGCTGGTCGGTCACTGCCCTGATATCAGTCTGAAATTCATTCGCAGCAGGTGATAGGACTGATATGTCAAGGCCAGAGGCTATTTTATGAATTGCTGTTTGGTCACTGCCCTGATATTAGTTTGAAATTCATGTGCAGCAAATGATAGAACTAATATGCCAAGGCCAGAGACTTAATGAAATATAATTAGTTGGGTACTTCGAGAACGAAGTACAGGTCAGTCTGGCCGTGATAGATTATTTCAATAATTTCAGTTTATTTCAATAGTTTATTACTCTAACACATGTCTGTTTCCTTAATTGGGCACATATAAAAACATCTCTTAAATAATTATAACCTTGCTTACATGTAATACACAACATTCAACAGATTTTTCAATACTGTTTTCTATCTATTATCACTATTTTCCAAATAAATAAATACTGTCATATTTAATTGTTATTTACAAAATAACGTGACTTGTTTACTAATTGTGCCATTGTAAGGCCCAATATGTAATTGAACTAATTAATTTCAACATATTTACTGTATTTTTGTATAATTTAATCATAGTTCTATGATAAAATACAAATATTAACAAATAATGCAATGGCATCGTACGATGTGACGTCACTTGTTTACCACTGGCTATATAAGCCACCGCTCCGCCGTACTCGGCCCATTCGCTTCGGAGCAGTCACACCGAACGGACCTAAGTTAAGTAACCTTATTTTGTTGTAAAACTTTTATGTTTATTTTTAGTAAGTACCCTCTAATTTGTTAATATACTTTTGATGTATGATTTATGTGTATACTTACATTTTTGATAATTATTGCAAGTACATAAGATTTCTATGACTATAAAATAAATTATTAAAACTTAACTGCTTACTAAAATTTATCTATTTTATTTAAGATTAAATCATCTGTTCTGTTAAATTACTAATTCCAATCTATATTATTTTTAATAAATAAAATCTTTGTCCCTATGTACATCTATTATTTTTAGCTCCTCCAAATATGATTTACTCACACGTGCCACGCCTACTTTGCACTTCTACTGTTTTTTCTGTTCTGTGAAAAATATAATCAGTTATATTATTATGATTAAATAATTTTATGTTTATTACTACCAAAGTACCAATTATTGTTCATTGTGGGTTATTAAATTAGTTTCTGAGTGCATTTCCCGGCTTGGTCTGAGCCGCGCCGCAGTCTAACTACGGAGATCAGACAGGACCTCTCACTTCCCAGCATGGTCACCGCCATGCTGGAGAGTGAGGGGTCCTGGGCAGCTGTCGCCTCTTTTTGCGAGGATGTCATCTCGCAAAAGGAGGCGGCGGAGCCCGCGCGGGAGGACGACCCTCTCGCTGCGCCGCTCCGAAGGCGAAGAAGAGGTTGGAGAAGACGTCGTCTTCTCCCTCCTCATGGTGGTGATGGGCGGGCGATAGGACCTCCGCCCGCATTGCACTCCACACCACCTTCGCCGGTCATTCCCAGCCCTCCCCCTTAACGGGGAGGACGTGAGGGGCCCGCCGTTTTAGGCGGGTTGTCGTCGGAGGAGGACTGGACGCCCAGGCTGCGCCGATCTCCCAGTCCTCTTCCACTCGGACGATGCGGGAATGCCGCTGGGTTATTTTAGTGGGTATACCGGGTCAGCCCGGGGAGTCCCACATACCTCTCCCACTCCCCCGATGGGAGGGTATGCGTAATGCATTTTTTCCCAGCGCAAAAAAAAAAAAATGGCGGGTTGGCCTCCGAGGCGGCGGGTATGTTGGAGGCGGTGGTGGCATAGTTCACCACCGCTATCGCAGTTTGTCTAAATCATAGACAGTACGTAGTCTAGAAAGGCGCAGCGCTACGCGACGCAGGAGGGCGTAGCGAGGGACTGTCAAGCGCGGTCGCATCAGCCGGCCCTCCTCGGTACACGGCACCCACTAGCCCGGCCTCCAGTGCTTGCCGCTGGTGGCAGGCCCGAAAGACCGAAATCAGCAGGGTACCGTGTGTAGACTCAAGAAGGAACCGATGGACGCAATTTTCAATACAATTTAATTCAATTTCTTTCATCAAACCTATTTCCCCTTTTTGGACTGACATCGTGATTTAATTAAAATGCTGACAAGACGCCGAGCTCGAGAACAAAACGCACGACTAACATCTTCGGGTTCGTCGCGGACCTGCGCCAGCCGCGAGTGCAGGGATTCTGGTAGCTGCAGTGCATCGAGCTCTAGCGACGAATACTTCTCGCCGCCGACGACACCACCACCTGCGTGTCGGCGCGGACGAGGCCGACCACCGGCCAGCTTGGGACCTCGAGGCGCACCGGTCTCTGACAGGGTCCCCGCTATCGGTGGAAGTGTGCAGCGTATAAAGTGGACTCAAGCCATGAATGAGAATGTCATACGCTCATACTTTGGGGCTACAGAGGGGGGAACTAACCTGACTGCGTACCGTGGTCGGATGCTCTCTCTGTTTCAGGTACTTGAGCCAGCTGTCAACGTTTCAGCCCAACGATTATCGGATCAGGTGCGGGTTATCCAGCGTAACTGAATGTTGGATGACGCAGTACTTGATAGACTGCGTCTGGAATTACGGAGCAGCCGCGTCTCACCTACTTCGCCACCGACCCCAACCCCAGTGCAAGTGTTTCACCGCGACCCAACTACGTCGGTGAAGATGATGATGACGGGGCCACATCCGTGAGTAGGTACCCAATGCAATGAGCGATTGAGGAGCGCTTTGGAGGATGCCTTCCGAGAGTATCGCTCCACACCGCCTGGGCTTAGACCTCGTCTACCTCGTTTGCCCATGCATAATAAAAATAGGGCGCTGGTGTGTGCTCTAGATTCGCAGCTAACAAGTTATTTTGATAGCAGCGAAGACCTTGCCGATACCCACTCGATCTTGTACTGTGCGGCTGCAGTGGCATGTCAAATTTCCTAGTAGTTACAGAGTTACACGACCAGCTATACTAGCCTCGCAGTGCAAGATCGAGCGTCGTATCTCAGCACTCATCGGCAAACTAATCTGCTTCAGGGAGGGCAACACTCGCCGCAGAGTGATGCGCTTTGTGAGGCGGGCGTTCTCGGGGACTGATATTAGTCCTCGGGATTATCTGACCCGCGTCACAGAGCGTATCGACTTCCTGATGCAGAAAGTCTATGCATGGGCAAACCGTATACGTCGGTACAAGCGGCGAGTGGAGCGATACACTCAGAATCGCACATTCCAAAGCAATGAAAAGTGGGTTTATAGGGCTTGGGAGCGACCAGACCAAGGTGTGACTGATACGCGCCTACCGGATGATGATGCCATGTGTTCATTCTGGCGCAGCATCTGGTCGGTGCCTGTCAGTCATACCGAGGGCGATTGGACTCGAGAGGTCGGCGCGTGCGATCTGATACCAGAAATGGGGGCAATTAACATCAGCCCCCAAGACGTAGCTCGTGCAGTCCGTCCGTTGCCTAACTGGAAATCTCCGGGACCGGACGGGCTGCACAACTTTTGGATTAAATGGTTCAAAAGATCGCACGTTCGGTTGGCATTTCAGTACCAGACTGCCTTGGATACCGGCTCGCTACCCGAGTTTCTTACAACAGGAGTTACCCACCTGCTTCACAAATCTGGTAGCAACGCGGAACTCAAAAATTATAGACCGATCACGTGCCTACGTGTTACGTGGCATCCATTTTAAGAGCCAAAATTAACACTCATATAGACAGCAACTCGATTATGTCTGCCTCTCAGAATGGATGTAGGAATGGGTCCCGCGGTACTAAGGAGCTGCTCCTCATAGATATGGCCCTTAGCCATCAGCTTCGGCGTTCCCGAAATGATCTGTCGACATGCTGGATAGACTATAAGAAGGTCTGTGACTTTGTGCCTCATACATGGCTCATGAGGGTGCTGGAGCTGTACAAAGTTGATGCAGTTTTACGCACCTTCCTGATGTCGTGTATGGGGCAGTGGAGGACGGTTCTTCACTTAACCGATAAGGATTGAGCGGGGTATATTTCAGGGCGATAGTTTGAGTCCACTTTGATTTTATCTAGCCTTGAATCCTCTAAGCACACTGCTGGAGAATTCAGGGCTAGGATATCGGTTGAAGAGAGGTGGTCAGGTTATATCTCACCTCTTTTACATGGATGATTTGAAACTCTTTGCCCCCACTAATCTGCAACTGATGGAGCTACTGAAGGTAACTGAAACTTTCAGTAGCGCCATCAGGATGCAGTTTGGTGTGGACAAATGTGCAGTCATGCATGTAAAGCGTGGAGAGATTATGGAATCCGTGGGAACTCAACTCCCTCTCTCTAACAAAAACTTACAAGTATTTGGGTATGTCGGAAGCGTTAGGTATCAATACTCGATAGTTACTACTATTATACTAATAGTATCAACTTCCTATTCGAACATGCTACGTCCGCCCTGTAAGATAACTCTCGAAAAGACGGAGTTGAATTCCTCGCACTCCAAGTTTTTCCAGCTTGTTAATTAAGATGGGAATAGAAATAGTGTCAAACGCTTTTTTGTACGCGATACTCATTTACGCCTTCTATCCAGGTTAGTACTCACAAAATTGGTTAGATAATAAACAGCATCATCTGTAGATCTGTTAGATCTAAAGCCAAAGTGATTATTTGCAAGTAGGTTATTTTTTTCCACGTATTTAGTGAGTCTATCTTGTCTTGTGTAACTATCTTTTCCAGTATTTTTGAGATAGCAGATAGAATAGAAATAGGACGATAGTTGGAGACGTCATTTCTATCACCATCCTTAAAAATTGGACAAACCGCGGAGTTTTTCAATTGGGAAGGGACAAGACCCGCATGAAGGCACTGGTTAAAAATGAAAGTAAGCGGCGAGACAAGGAAGTCAGGATGTTTTTTCAAGAATCTATATATATTATCACGGCCCACCGTACAATCTGCTTTTAGACCCATTATAATACGAGAGATCTCATTCTCACTTGAATCCTCCAGCACAAAGGAGTTAAGTTGTGTACTAGTGCTGGAAAGATTCATCACTAGAGGTGAGGCAGAATCGTGTAGTTTTGAGCAGCTTTCAGCCAACGACGAGCCAATGTTAACAAAATACTGATTTATACTGTCCAAAGATATTTCGGGTGAAGAGCCTATTGTCAAAAGCTGATTGGGGTGAGTAGAAACTTTATTAAAAATCGTGTGTATGTTACTTCCAGTGTGTTATTATCTGGCGAAGATTTTAATTTATTATGTAGTCTGTCTCTATTTATCATGTATCTAAGTAACCCAGGAGTTATCCATGGCTTAGTGATCTTCTTACGCCTAGACATTTTGACCATAACAGTGTTTTCTTTAATGGCGGTCTATATTGAGCTGGTTAGGTAGAAAAATTGGGATCATTTGACTGAAAGATTGAAGCTAAATCGATTTTTAGTATGTCTTTGGTTTAAGATTCCTCATTGGTTGGTTACATTGTACGTAGTGTTTGTAAGAGTTCTCGGTACAGTAAAATCTAAACATACAAGCACAGGGTAATTATCAGTTAAAATAGTTGTAGGAATTATTGTGTGTGTACGGTAGGAACTTCTAAACAATACATGGTCAAGACATGTGCCACACGCACTGCGAGTAATTTCTTTATGGGCGGGTAGTAAACCGTGAGAAGCTATAAGAGTTAAATATTTCTCTCCAGTCAAATCTATTTTAGAGTTGTTGATATAATAATAATAATAACTGTTCCCGATATCGGTGGGCTACTATTTTTATATTTTTAAATGTTTTTTTATTTATTTTATTCAAATATTTAAAAATATAATATATATGTTTAGTAAATGAATAAAGGAGATAATAATAATAATAAAATGTTGATTTTCTTCCACAAATAACACATATAAACTAATATTTAAGGAAAAAATATACAATTATTTCTATAACAATGTTCATTTGTGGGAGACTGGTGCCTAAACTAAGCCGTGACTTGTATTTCAGGACACCAGGGACTCCCCTCTACAGGCAAGATAGACATACAATGCTTTGCAATTTTTAATTCTGGTGATAAAACAAATTTTAGAGTTTAAGAGAAAAAAATAAATAATAATAAAATCTATTTGTATGAAGGGTTGTGTCGTAAGGTGCTTGTAGGATATGGATGAGGGGTATGTATGTATATTGTGCTTGTCTGTGATGTGTGTGTATGTGTGCGTGTGTTCGTGTAAGTAGTGTCAAGAGGTTGAGAAGCTATGTGAGTGGGTTACGTCTAATAAAATAAATTGTTGACAAAATATTGTACTTATTGGTAGAATTCCTAATTTAAAACCTAATTACGTTTTTATTACTAGCAGTTCTTCTGTTTTTATGTAATTCAATTTTAGTAGCCAATTAGTTAATATTAATTTACATTTAGATTGATTGTAATGGGAATATTAATATCTCCTATCAACATCAAGTTGTTTGATCCTTCTACTTGTAAAAGAGTTTCATGTAAAGAGTCTAGAAATGGGTCAAGGTTTTTGTAAGAGGGAGAGCGGTAGATAGAAACAATAGCAATCTGTTTGCCAAGACGCATTATAAGACAGTTTCCTTCTTGAAATGATGGTTCTTCAAACAGTAACTCAATATGATCTTTGTAATAAACAATCACTCGATCATTTTGTTTTAAGTTTTTTAAAGTAGAAAACGATTGGTATCCCGGTAAAGTAGGAATAACACTTGATTTTAATAACCAGCATTCCGTGAGGACTATAATGTCACAATTAATCTTTAATCTATCAAGTAATAGCACAAGTCCAGGAAGATTACAATTTATGCTGCGGATATTTTGCGTGAGTATTGTCAAACGTTTGTCCGGCGCAAAAGAAATCAATGTATGACAGTGTTCTAAATCACTGATGGATACTTTTGACACAGAGCAATTATCTATATCATTTGTTAAGCTATCTAAGTCACCAAAAATAAGTCTGTATATGAAATAGGACAAAGTAAAAGATAGCCACCAAAGTAAATAACAAGGTTAAATGTAACAAAAGTATGAGTACAGGGACATTTGTATAGATTACTCTTCGTTTCTTTAGGTTTGTAAACGTGTATGTGAAGTTTTTATGTTGAGTGTAGATGGACAAGACTTATAGATTAGCAGTAAAAATATAAAAGCATGCATAAAATACATTTTAAAAATACAATAATATGACAAAGCAATAACTAAGACCAGTCAGTTGGTGCACTTTAGTTTTTCCACATCAGACTCTGAGGATATCCGAATTTGCGGATCATTGACCTTTTTTCTAAGTGTAGCGGGGAGCGGCCTACTCAGGCGGCAGGCCGCGTGTAGCGGGGAGCGGCCTACTCAGGCGGCAGGCCGCGTGTAGCGGGGAGCGGCCTACTCAGGCGGCAGGCCGCGTGTAGCGGGGAGCGGCCTACTCAGGCGGCAGGCCGCGTGTAGCGGGGAGCGGCCTACTCAGGCGGCAGGCCGCGTGTAGCGGGGAGCGGCCTACTCAGGCGGCAGGCCGCGTGTAGCGGGGAGCGGCCTACTCAGGCGGCAGGCCGCGTGTAGCGGGGAGCGGCCTACTCAGGCGGCAGGCCGCGTGTAGCGGGGAGCGGCCTACTCAGGCGGCAGGCCGCGTGTAGCGGGGAGCGGCCTACTCAGGCGGCAGGCCGCGTGTAGCGGGGAGCGGCCTACTCAGGCGGCAGGCCGCGTGTAGCGGGGAGCGGCCTACTCAGGCGGCAGGCCGCGTGTAGCGGGGAGCGGCCTACTCAGGCGGCAGGCCGCGTGTAGCGGGGAGCGGCCTACTCAGGCGGCAGGCCGCGTGTAGCGGGGAGCGGCCTACTCAGGCGGCAGGCCGGGAGGGGCGGCGGGGCCGGCTACGTGCCCGCCCAGGTCGGGGGGGGAGGCACAAACTCACCCAGGCTCTCGAGCCTGAGGTCCCGCTGGATGACATCGTTCCTCACTGTGTAAGGGGCATGCACAATGGTCCGCAGCGCAAGGTGTCCTCCTGACGGTCAGTTTCGGATGAAATAAAAAAACGATTTATTAAAAAATGCTTTATTGATTTACAAAACTCAACAATACAATATAACACAATATAATAATAATAACTTACAGCAACACAGAAAACGGCAAGATTATTATTTACTCTTTGCAGTTTAGGATACATAATATACATACCTACTTATGTTTATTTACGCAATATTTTTAAAGGATGTGTTATTGCCCATTTTATAAATGTTAGACATACGATGTTGAGTAACTCAGCATCGCGTCCACATAACCGTAAATGCTGAAATAAATATTTAAAATAACAAACATATCTATGATAAATACTGCAGGGCTTGGACCTTCATAGCCTCCTTAATATTTTATGGATGAAACTCTGTATAAAACAACTAAGTTACTATTAAAGAAACAAAAGACCTGAAGTCAATTAAGATAAGAAATAGATAATGTACAATTCACCGAATCTTATCAATACAATTATTGTAGGGTGCGAATTAAAATGCATTCTGAGCGACGTTTGCAATAACAGGAATGTTCATACAAAAATATATTTACAAAACACTAAGTAAAGATATGCATTATTGCTCACCTCACTCTTACGTATACCTACATACTTTTGAAATTATTAAACAGTCTTATACATATACCTACACATATTTGTTCAAAATAATATATTTTTTTACATGCAATCACTATTTGCATTATAAGCTTTATAAATATATTTAAAGTAAATTCGTAAGTTATTAATTATTTACTATCCTTTTTTATATTCTAATCTTTTGCACGCACTCTCGGAAAGACTACAACGGAAGTCATGCTAACTCGAGACAAGAATCAAATCTTTCTCGATTTTAAATCGAGACTGACGAGACGAGGATCTCTGCCTAAATCTTATACCCTATTCGGAAAAAAAAACATTGAGCTGCCTATTTACACAATTCATTCACATATTTAATTATTCCATAAATTATATTATTTACTAAAATAAAAAAAAAACAACTCTATTCACAGATCACAAAAGTATTTTTCAAAAAATATTTCCGCTCTTGTAATTTAGTCATGTTTGCATGTGGTCCAAGCTCAGTTCATCGCCTTAGGAGTTATATGATATATCTCTTACACAGCTCATACATAATATTATTATTCGTATATATTTGGCACAAGAGCTACAAAACTATTTCTTTATCTAGTGTCTTACACAAATATACAATACTTAGGTACAGAGGAAGACCGCTAATTATTTTGATGTATTTTACTTATCAGCAAAATTATTAATTATGTATGTAGTAATTATTAGTCATGTATTGGCCTTTAGGCTACAAAAATAGTTCCATCTGCCTTTCTTTCTTTTCTGCCTTTGACACAAATCTATCTTAATTGTGTTCTAAAGTAGTAAACGTATTGTTATTCCATTTTACGCAGACACGTGAGTCATCGTGGAATGCTACTGCTTCATAAGTAAATACAAGTAAGAGCAAACAACATCGTCTACACAATCTACTGGAGATTATCCTTGCAGTCTTTACGTAATCATCACACTTTAGCAGTCCTTCGTTCGTCAATTAACATACATTTATAATTATGGTAGGCATTCCTATGCTCTCTTAGATAAATCGTTTCAGAGGTAAAGTATCATATGGATAGCAGGGTTAAGAAGGAAAGTTTTATCTGTAGCATGTCTCGTAACTAACCAATGGTTTTTTAATTTTGCCTCCATTGCTATCATTTCTGTAATAATTTCGAGCCTTTTGATTGAAGTTTTGGGATAAGTATTTGATATATTCGCTGTTGATTTTTTTTCCATACGTTCAGAGTTATTTTATCTATTTACAGATCAAACAATTCAAGGTCACTTTCGTACTCTTTGTTGTAATTGAAATGCGATCGCGATGCGGCGCGCCACGTCTTGATAAATGTTCTAGATTTCAATTTGAAAGGGCCTGCACGACGCTGGCACCTGGGCCTGCACGACGCTGGCACCTGGGCCTGCACGACGCTGGCACCTGGGCCTGCACGACGCTGGCACCTGGGCCTGCACGACGCTGGCACCTGGGCCTGCACGACGCTGGCACCTGGGCCTGCACGACGCTGGCACCTGGGCCTGCACGACGCTGGCACCTGGGCCTGCACGACGCTGGCACCTGGGCCTGCACGACGCTGGCATTGCGCCCGCAAGACGCTGGCACCTGGGCCTGCACGACGCTGGCACCTGGGCCTGCACGACGCTGGCACCTGGGCCTGCACGACGCTGGCACCTGGGCCTGCACGACGCTGGCACCTGGGCCTGCACGACGCTGGCACTTGGGCCCGCAAGACGCTGGCCCGCACAGTGCGCACGCAGCTCAGAACAGCGCGTGCGCGGGCACGATGCGCACGGGCGCGGGGCGGGACGCGGCGCCGCTCTCCCACGCCACCACCACGCCCGAGCCGTAGCAGCCGAACAGCAGCTGCGAGTCGCTGCTGTACGTGATGCTGTGGAGATACAGGGCGTATACTAGTGTGAGTACTATCACGTAACTAGCACGAGTGGGGTCCGGCAGCCGCAGATCCCACGAGGAGTACAGGCGCACCACGCAGTATAGTTGGTTACCTGAGCAGCAGCCGCAGGGCCCACGAGGAGTACAGGCGCACCACGCAGTATAGTTGGTTACCTGAGCAGCGGCCGCAGGGCCCACGAGGAGTACAGGCGCACCACGCAGTATAGTTGGTTACCTGAGCAGCGGCCGCAGGGCCCACGAGGAGTACAGGCGCACCACGCAGTATAGTTGGTTACCTGAGCAGCGGCCGCAGGGCCCACGAGGAGTACAGGCGCACCACGCAGTATAGTTAGTTACCTGAGCAGCGGCCGCAGGGCCCACGAGGAGTACAGGCGCACCACGCAGTATAGTTAGTTACCTGAGCAGCGGCCGCAGGTCCCACGAGGAGTACAGGCGCACCACGCAGTATAGTTAGTTACCTGAGCAGCGGCCGCAGGTCCCACGAGGAGTACAGGCGCACCACGCAGTATAGTTGGTTACCTGAGCAGCGGCCGCAGGGCCCACGAGGAGTACAGGCGCACCACGCAGTATAGTTATAGTTACCTGAGAGCGGCCGCAGGGCCCACGAGGAGTACAGGCGCACCACGCAGTATAGTTAGTTATCTGAGCAGCGGCCGCAGGGCCCACGAGGAGTACAGGCGCACCACGCAGTATAGTTAGTTACCTGAGCAGCGGCCGCAGGTCCCACGAGGAGTACAGGCGCACCACGCAGTATAGTTAGTTACCTGAGCAGCGGCCGCAGGTCCCACGAGGAGTACAGGCGCACCACGCAGTATAGTTGGTTACCTGAGCAGCGGCCGCAGGGCCCACGAGGAGTACAGGCGCACCACGCAGTATAGTTATAGTTACCTGAGCAGCGGCCGCAGGTCCCACGAGGAGTACAGGCGCACCACGCAGTATAGTTGGTTACCTGAGCAGCGGCCGCAGGGCCCACGAGGAGTACAGGCGCACCACGCAGTATAGTTAGTTACCTGAACAGCGGCCGCAGGTCCCACGAGGAGTACAGGCGCACCACGCAGTATAGTTAGTTACCTGAGCAGCGGCCGCAGGTCCCACGAGGAGTACAGGCGCACCACGCAGTATAGTTGGTTACCTGAGCAGCGGCCGCAGGGCCCACGAGGAGTACAGGCGCACCACGCAGTATAGTTATAGTTACCTGAGAGCGGCCGCAGGGCCCACGAGGAGTACAGGCGCACCACGCAGTATAGTTAGTTACCTGAGCAGCGGCCGCAGGGCCCACGAGGAGTACAGGCGCACCACGCAGTATAGTTGGTTACCTGAGCAGCGGCCGCAGGGCCCACGAGGAGTACAGGCGCACCACGCAGTATAGTTAGTTACCTGAGCAGCGGCCACAGGGCCCACGAGGAGTACAGGCGCACCACGCAGTATAGTTAGTTACCTGAGCAGCGGCCGCAGGTCCCACGAGGAGTACAGGCGCACCACGCAGTATAGTTATAGTTACCTGAGCAGCGGCCGCAGGGCCCACGAGGAGTACAGGCGCACCACGCAGTATAGTTAGTTACCTGAGCAGCGGCCGCAGGGCCCACGAGGAGTACAGGCGCACCACGCAGTATAGTTAGTTACCTGAGCAGCGGCCGCAGGGCCCACGAGGAGTACAGGCGCACCACGCAGTATAGTTAGTTACCTGAGCAGCGGCCGCAGGTCCCACGAGGAGTACAGGCGCACCACGCAGTATAGTTAGTTACCTGAGCAGCGGCCGCAGGTCCCACGAGGAGTACAGGCGCACCACGCAGTATAGTTGGTTACCTGAGCAGCGGCCGCAGGGCCCACGAGGAGTACAGGCGCACCACGCAGTATAGTTAGTTACCTGAGCAGCGGCCGCAGGGCCCACGAGGAGTACAGGCGCACCACGCAGTATAGTTAGTTACCTGAGCAGCGGCCGCAGGGCCCACGAGGAGTACAGGCGCACCACGCAGTATAGTTAGTTACCTGAGCAGCGGCCGCAGGTCCCACGAGGAGTACAGGCGCACCACGCAGTATAGTTGGTTACCTGAGCAGCGGCCGCAGGTCCCACGAGGAGTACAGGCGCACCACGCAGTATAGTTGGTTACCTGAGCAGCGGCCGCAGGGCCCACGAGGAGTACAGGCGCACCACGCGGTATAGTTATAGTTACCTGAGAGCGGCCGCAGGGCCCACGAGGAGTACAGGCGCACCACGCAGTATAGTTAGTTACCTGAGCAGCGGCCGCAGGTCCCACGAGGAGTACAGGCGCACCACGCAGTATAGTTAGTTACCTGAGCAGCGGCCGCAGGTCCCACGAGGAGTACAGGCGCACCACGCAGTATAGTTGGTTACCTGAGCAGCGGCCGCAGGGCCCACGAGGAGTACAGGCGCACCACGCGGTATAGTTATAGTTACCTGAGAGCGGCCGCAGGGCCCACGAGGAGTACAGGCGCACCACGCAGTATAGTTATAGTTACCTGAGCAGCGGCCGCAGGTCCCACGAGGAGTACAGGCGCACCACGCGGTATAGTTAGTTACCTGAGCAGCGGCCGCAGGTCCCACGAGGAGTACAGGCGCACCACGCAGTATAGTTGGTTACCTGAGCAGCGGCCGCAGGGCCCAGAGGAGTACAGGCGCACCACGCAGTATAGTTATAGTTACCTGAGAGCGGCCGCAGGGCCCACGAGGAGTACAGGCGCACCACGCAGTATAGTTAGTTACCTGAGCAGCGGCCGCAGGGCCCACGAGGAGTACAGGCGCACCACGCAGTATAGTTAGTTACCTGAGCAGCGGCCGCAGGTCCCACGAGGAGTACAGGCGCACCACGCAGTATAGTTAGTTACCTGAGCAGCGGCCGCAGGTCCCACGAGGAGTACAGGCGCACCACGCAGTATAGTTGGTTACCTGAGCAGCGGCCGCAGGGCCCACGAGGAGTACAGGCGCACCACGCAGTATAGTTATAGTTACCTGAGCAGCGGCCGCAGGGCCCACGAGGAGTACAGGCGCACCACGCAGTATAGTTAGTTACCTGAGCAGCGGCCGCAGGGCCCACGAGGAGTACAGGCGCACCACGCAGTATAGTTAGTTACCTGAGCAGCGGCCGCAGGGCCCACGAGGAGTACAGGCGCACCACGCAGTATAGTTAGTTACCTGAGCTGCGGCCGCAGGTCCCACGAGGAGTACAGGCGCACCACGCAGTATAGTTGGTTACCTGAGCAGCGGCCGCAGGGCCCACGAGGAGTACAGGCGCACCACGCAGTATAGTTAGTTACCTGAGCAGCGGCCGCAGGGCCCACGAGGAGTACAGGCGCACCACGCAGTATAGTTAGTTACCTGAGCAGCGGCCGCAGGTCCCACGAGGAGTACAGGCGCACCACGCAGTATAGTTAGTTACCTGAGCAGCGGCCGCAGGTCCCACGAGGAGTACAGGCGCACCACGCAGTATAGTTGGTTACTTGAGCAGCGGCCGCAGGGCCCACGAGGAGTACAGGCGCACCACGCAGTATAGTTATAGTTACCTGAGCAGCGGCCGCAGGTCCCACGAGGAGTACAGGCGCACCACGCATTATAGTTGGTTACCTGAGCAGCGGCCGCAGGGCCCACGAGGAGTACAGGCGCACCACGCAGTATAGTTAGTTACCTGAGCAGCGGCCGCAGGGCCCACGAGGAGTACAGGCGCACCACGCAGTATAGTTAGTTACCTGAGCAGCGGCCGCAGGTCCCACGAGGAGTACAGGCGCACCACGCAGTATAGTTAGTTACCTGAGCAGCGGCCGCAGGTCCCACGAGGAGTACAGGCGCACCACGCAGTATAGTTGGTTACCTGAGCAGCGGCCGCAGGGCCCACGAGGAGTACAGGCGCACCACGCAGTATAGTTATAGTTACCTGAGAGCGGCCGCAGGGCCCACGAGGAGTACAGGCGCACCACGCAGTATAGTTAGTTACCTGAGCAGCGGCCGCAGGTCCCACGAGGAGTACAGGCGCACCACGCAGTATAGTTAGTTACCTGAGCAGCGGCCGCAGGTCCCACGAGGAGTACAGGCGCACCACGCAGTATAGTTGGTTACCTGAGCAGCGGCCGCAGGGCCCACGAGGAGTACAGGCGCACCACGCAGTATAGTTATAGTTACCTGAGCAGCGGCCGCAGGGCCCACGAGGAGTACAGGCGCACCACGCAGTATAGTTAGTTACCTGAGCAGCGGCCGCAGGGCCCACGAGGAGTACAGGCGCACCACGCAGTATAGTTAGTTACCTGAGCAGCGGCCGCAGGGCCCACGAGGAGTACAGGCGCACCACGCAGTATAGTTAGTTACCTGAGCAGCGGCCGCAGGTCCCACGAGGAGTACAGGCGCACCACGCGGTATAGTTAGTTACCTGAGCAGCGGCCGCAGGTCCCACGAGGAGTACAGGCGCACCACGCAGTATAGTTGGTTACCTGAGCAGCGGCCGCAGGGCCCACGAGGAGTACAGGCGCACCACGCAGTATAGTTATAGTTACCTGAGAGCGGCCGCAGGGCCCACGAGGAGTACAGGCGCACCACGCAGTATAGTTAGTTACCTGAGCAGCGGCCGCAGGTCCCACGAGGAGTACAGGCGCACCACGCGGTATAGTTAGTTACCTGAGCAGCGGCCGCAGGGCCCACGAGGAGTACAGGCGCACCACGCAGTATAGTTATAGTTACCTGAGCAGCGGCCGCAGGGCCCACGAGGAGTACAGGCGCACCACGCAGTATAGTTAGTTACCTGAGCAGCGGCCGCAGGGCCCACGAGGAGTACAGGCGCACCACGCAGTATAGTTAGTTACCTGAGCAGCGGCCGCAGGGCCCACGAGGAGTACAGGCGCACCACGCAGTATAGTTAGTTACTTGAGCAGCGGCCGCAGGTCCCACGAGGAGTACAGGCGCACCACGCAGTATAGTTGGTTACCTGAGCAGCGGCCGCAGGGCCCACGAGGAGTACAGGCGCACCACGCAGTATAGTTATAGTTACCTGAGCAGCGGCCGCAGGGCCCACGAGGAGTACAGGCGCACCACGCAGTATAGTTAGTTACCTGAGCAGCGGCCGCAGGGCCCACGAGGAGTACAGGCGCACCACGCAGTATAGTTAGTTACCTGAGCAGCGGCCGCAGATCCCACGAGGAGTACAGGCGCACCACGCAGTATAGTTAGTTACCAGAGCAGCGGCGCGCGGCTGTCAGGCGGCGAGATGTACCGCAGCGGCCGCAGATCCCACGAGGAGTACAGGCGCATCACGCAGTATAGTTAGTTACCTGAGCAGCGGCGCGCGGCTGTCAGGCGGCGAGATGTACCGCAGCGGCCGCAGATCCCACGAGGAGTACAGGCGCACGCCGCCCGTGGCCAGGCCGGCCGCCACGCAGTTCACGCTCACGCCCTCGGGCGCGTTCGAGTAGCAGATGCAGGTCACTCGCTCGCACACTTTCACGCTACCTGTCAAATTTCATCAACATTATCATTTTTTTTAAATTGATAGGCACGCGTTTGACCACTATCTCACCTGATGGTAAGTGATGATGTGGTCGAAGATGGAGCACGCTTGCCTAGAAGTAACCTATTCATTCTTGACTTAAAGACTCCCAGGTTCTAGCTATCAGGAAACACAGACTCCGGCAGGGAATTCCACTCCTTAGCTGTACGCATTATGAATGTGTTCCAAAATGCGTGTGGGTGGGATGCCCACCGGTGGCGCATCGCCGTTCACCTTGTGGTCCAATGATGGAACGGGCTTGGCGGAATTAAATTATGCAATTCCGTCGCACATTCCCTAAAATGCAACCGGTAGAAAAGCGACAAGCTAGCAACTCGTCGTTGATGCTCAAGACTTTGGAGCTTCGTCGCGAAGAGCCTCTCATTGCCGATGATCCTCTTGGCTCGTTTCTCAATTGACTCAAGGGCATCAAGCTTGTATCTGGCAGATCCGTCCCAAAGTTAAGAGCAGTATTCCATACACGATCGAACTTGCGCTTGATAGAATTTGAGCAGCTGTTTCGGCGTGAAGTACCGTCTCACCTTTGCTAGGATCCTCAACTTCTTTGCAGCCACTCGAGCTGTTGCCTCTATGAAAGGGCCAAAATTGAGAGTACATGTTAATGTAACCCCAAGAAGCTCAAGTTGGTCGGTTATCGGCACGGTAGCACCTCGGAAAGATGGAGCTGGGTGGATTTGGCTCCTTTTGGCGGAAAATAGACATGCTTGGGTCTTAGCAGCATTGTACTTGACCAGATTGGCATCGCCCCATTCAGAGACAGCCTGTAAGGACACATTCAAGCGCTCAACCATAGCTCCCGGAGAGACCGGATCTGAGACCCACCAGCTCGTGCGTCGGACACGTATCTCTCAGCAACAGTGCTGTCGTCTGCATACCCATAGGTTTAAGCAGATCTTTAATATGCAGCAAGAACAGTGTTGCCGAAAGCACCGACCTCTGAAGAACCCCGGCATTAATATCCAGCAGTCCAGACGAGCAGCCATCTATGACCACTCGGATAGACCTATCCCTCAGGAAATCTGCGATCCAATCACACAAACCAGCGGGCAGACCGAAGGAAGGAAGCTTACTAATGAGGCTATCGTGACAGATTCTGTCGAAGGCCTTCGACATGTCAAGGGAGACCGCCAGTGCCTCCCCGTGCTTCTCTATGGCCTCATTCCAGATGTGAATGGCATACGCTAGAAGATCCCCAGTTGACCGATTTCGGCGGAACCCGTGTTGTCGGTCACTAAGGATATCATTCGCTTCTAGGTACGCCAGGAGCTTATGATTCAGCACACGTTCCATAATCTAACAGAGTATGGACGTAACCGAGATGGGTCTATAATATTACGGGTCAGCTCGACTACCCTCTTGGGCACGGGCTGCACGTTAGCTTTCTTCCAAGCTTTCGGCACTTTTTCAGTCTCAAACGAAAGGCGAAATAGGCGTGTCAAGATCGGAGACAACTCAGGCGCACAAGTCTTCAGAACAATTGCCGGTTTCCGTCGGGGCCACTAGCCTTGTTCACGTCAAGTTTACGCAGTACCCTACGGACGTCCTTCTGATGAATCTGAATGTTCGACATGCTCGACTCGCATCCACCAGGAGAAGCAGGGGGCCTCGCACCACCAGGATCCAGACGTGAAGATTCCGCAAACAAGGAAACTAACAAGTTTGCTTTCTCCTCAGCGGAGTGGGCCAGTGTCCCGTCGGGTCTCAGCAGTGGTGGTAGTGAGGGGTGGCAGAAGTTCGATTCGACCGACTTAGCCAGGGACCAAAAAGCCTTATTACCTGCTGGGTATGAAGAAAGTTTGTTCCCAATTCGGCTAATGTGGTCAAACCGTGCCCTCCGCAACGCTTTGCAGGACTTGGCAGCCCTGTTGAAGGCTCTCTTCTTCCGAGTAACGTCATTTGCTTTGCGCGTACGAGCGTCGACCCATGCTAGGTAAGCCGCGTGTTTAAGCGCATCAGCGCGACCGCACTCGGCACCAAACCATGGACGAGCTTCGCCAGACATAGTTATGTCAGAGAACGGAATGTAGTACTCCATTCCCCTCCGCAACACATCCGTCACGGCGCCCGAGCACGACGAAGCATCAGTCGAAGAAAAGCAAGTAGGCTGCCAAGGATAACATGCGAAGAAAGATCGCATGCCATCCCAATCAGCTGACCTGTATCGCCATACCCGCCGGGTGCCTCTAGGGCTAGAATCGGGCGGGGAGTAAAAGGACACAGACTTCACCAGACAGTGGTCGGAACTACCCAGTGGAAAAGAAATTGACACCGAGTAGCAGTCTGGATCTGTTGTCAGCAGAAGTTCCAAGCAATTGGCAGTGTGCGAATCAACATCCGGCACCCTCGCAGCCCCCTGGACCAGCTGGTTAAGATTTAGCGCTACGACTAGCTTAAACTAACTACTTGAAAGAAGCTAAAAAAGGCGGATGTAAAGTTTCGAGCGATAAGCGGTATGCACGGTCATCTTAGGTACGGTAGTAATTTCAAGACGATGCAGTCGTTGAAGCATAACGTCTGTCTATGACTGGATAGTGATTTAACCTCGCCGCTAAGTTCAGAGCGGCCCCAATATTTTATTTTTTGCGATAAATACAGGGTGTTTAACTATTGAATCAGTCAGCTTATTCAGGCAGGTAACACATAATTGTAACAGTAATAGTGACAGCACTCACCCACAAACCTCGCGTTGACCGTGTGCACCCTGATGAGCGACTGGTACTTGTAGGCGGCGTCCTTCTCGTACGCCTCCGCCGGGTCGTCGGCGGCGCCGGGCGGGACGTCGCCGGTGACGTCACTGCCCACGTGGCTGCTGACGTGGCTGCTGACGTTGCTGGCCATGTCGTGTACGGACGCGATGTCGCACAGCGTCTCGCTGATGGTCACGTTGGTCACTGACAGCATGTCGCGGTTTGGTAGCGTGCGGATGTAGATCAATCTGGAAATATTTTGTGATTTAGCAAAGAATTCAAAAAAGAAGAAGGGTTTGCTTTCTTACTGATGTTTTAATTTAATTTTAGAATGATGAGAGCTACACAAAATTAGTTATCAAGTTTTGTGGTTGATACGCAAACTGAAAACGATGTGTAAGATTAGTTTTTTTTTTCGTTTTTAGTCATTATAAAGCGAACGCAGGATAGCTTGAAATAGAAATGAGGCTATTAACCCTATGTAGAAAAAGAGATGATTTATACTTTATCATAATTTCACTTTAACACAATTTACATAACAGAGGTTGATCAAATATGACTTTGCGTTAAAAAAGGCGAAGTTTATAATAATATTACACGAATATAAACAAACCACATCGTATCATATCATATCATGTAAAATGACGGGACGTTATTTTATAAAAGTTGTCAGAAGCGTTTTAATGATTTGGCGCCCCGGGTCAGTTAGCTTTGCCACTCCATTCATTTAAGAAAAAGAAACCTGCTATGTGGTGTAAAATAATAAAGGCTTGTGTTTAAACACCGCCCAAAAAAGTACCTATTTTACTACCAAAAAAGTTCTAAACGGTTACCAAAACAGATAAATAGTCACCAAATAATATTCGAGAAGTAGCGCTCGCCGGCCGCTGCCGCGGCACCGCTCGGCTCGCGCGCGGTTGGTCACAATTCTAACCAAACCTAACCTATTTTATCCAGTTTGTAACCCCAAGCCTACATTTTATGGCAATCACAGTTGAGTTGGATAGAATTTGGTGACCGTTGATCCATTTTGGTGCCTAGGCTTAGAGTCTTAAAAATATTATTTTTGGTGACCGTCTAAATTATACCCAATAATAAATGACAAAAAAGAATCCCAAAAATGAACCATTTACTAACTACAACAGGTAAATATTTTAAATTAAGCTTAACAATAAAAGGGGCCCAAAGAAGGCCCGCTCCGCAGCTTGCAGCCCCGGGTCATGGCCTACTCCTTGGCCCTAGGATAAATACGACACTGAAGGTTGCGAAGCCACAGGTGATGTAGTAACAGAGGTAATTTAAGGAGGTACTTGTAGGCGTCCCACAGCACGATGTGGCCGTCGGAGCTGGCGGTGACGAGCAGGCCGGCACGCGCGCACACGTGCAGGCCGGCCACGGGCGCGGCGTGCGCGTGCAGCGCGCGCACGGACACGCGCGCCGCGCCGGCCGCCGCGCGCACGCGCAGCAGCAGCACGCGCCCGGACGCGTGGCCCAGCACCAGCGGGTAGGGGCAGCCCGCCGTCACGCACGACGACACCACCTTCGTTATCTGTCACAGTCCCGAGTTCATCTCGTTGAAGCTCTGTATCTATCATTTACAGTTCCCGTCACGCAAGTTTACCTCCCCGAAGTACGTCGCAATCGAGTCCGCAGGATGTCAATTTGACAAAAAACATAGGACAACAGATGCGCGTGAAAACGACTGTTGATGCGAAAAGTGATACACGTTGTCATTATTTTGGTTATTTCTTACTATTTGATTTGTTTTTGTGTGTTTTTGTGGTGTATTTGTTTGAGGTGTTACTTTTTGATATTGTTATTTTTACTGGTAGTCTTTGTTACTTACCTACTTGTTTATAATATAATACGTGTAACAAAAAAAATATCTAGGAACGTAACACTTTTTTACGCGATTACACCTGCGCGGTCGTCACTTAAACCTAACTTCGGAGGGGTAAACAACGCCGATGCGAACTATACATGCACTACTAAATTATGAAGTAGCCGATCAGTAAGTCTTAGGCTGGAAACAATGCTCGACCGTCGGTACGTCCTGACCGTCAGCGCTGACCTTCAGTTGCGAAAATGCATTAAGTACTACGCTGACGGCGATCTGCGTCACGAGTGTATAGTTCACAAGAAAAATGAATCCTTTTGCTGTAAATGCTGACTTATCGTCGAAATCCGGAATTAATTCTTTACAAACTTTTTGCAAAGCACTTATTTTAGCATCACGGTCTTTATAAAATACAGACGATAATTCCCATATTGCCGGATGAAGCCGCACTTCATTAATAAGGCGCTCTGTATCGATATTAATTTTTGCTTTGAGTGTACGTACGCGCGTACGGTCGGTCGCTTAGTCAGATAAGCACAGAACACAAATCAACGAAGCACTGAACGCATCCATACAATCTCATAGGTCGTCAGTGGACGAGCCGGACCGACCGTACGCGCGTGCCGTAAGTTATCTGTTCCAAAACGTAGTATCTTTGTAATATATTTTAAAATATGTAATAGCAATGAGTATAAAATATCTACTTAAAGTACTCAGAGTTTTTTACCTATTACTTAATTGGAAATGATACATCCAACAAACAAAACGATGCGATACTTTAACTAAATAAATAAGAAATATCTATAAATAACATATCTATATAGAAAAAAATACGGATGGTTTGAATAAAACGTTTATCTGAAATGTAGCAGAGTCGACATACCTGGTCCAGCGCACACACGTGCAGCAGCAGGTCCGGGCGGATGTCTCGTCTGCGCTTCAGGCGCACGATGTTGTCCGAGTGTCCCCACGACACTAGCGCTAGGGGCTGTTGTCCAGTGTTCTGTGAGGTGCTTGGGGCTTCTCCTGGAATGGGGATTGGCTCAGGAGTCGATTATGTATTATTTAAATGCAAGTAGTACTTGTTGAATAAAATGCAGTGTTTTTTGTTTTTACCCGCTAAAACATTTTATGAATACACGGAAACATTTCTCTATAATTCAATCTATTCCGTATTAATATTGCTATTCGAATGATTGGTGACAATTTGCTTAAAGAAATCCAATTTTGTTCGAATGAAAAATGTGTAAATGAAGAACAAATATAGTGTAGTAACCATGCATAGCCAGCAAGGCAGTGGCCCGGTTGGCGACGGCCACGGAGCGCGCGTGGGGCAGCGCGTGCAGCGCGGCGGCGCCGGCGCAGGTGCGGCGCCACACCACGCCGGGGGGGGGCAGCGCGGGCGAGCCGCAGTAGCGGCCCCAGCGCGCGCCCACCACGCCCGCCCACACCTGCGGCACCTAAGGGCAAGGCTCAGCTGTTAGGGACTATTCAAATATTACGTAACGCAATTTTTGGAGATTTTTGACACCCCTCTCCTCATGTAACGCGCCGTAAAGTTTTTTGTACCCCCCCCCCCCCTACCCCTATAAAATAATGACAAACTGAACAAAAACATAATTTGCTCTGTCCACAACAACTATCTTAAGAACGATTTCATAGCTGCCTCGAAGAAGTTTAAGAAACTAAATGCAGGAGATCTGACCTTTCAGGGTACTAACAGGGTTTACATAAACGACCACTTAACGCTGGAAAATAAACTCATGTTGAATAAAAACAAAAACCCGAGCCCAGGGAAGGAGCTTTGAACATGTATGGGTCAGGGGATGCAAAATTCTAGTCCGAAAAAACGCCACGTCTCCGAAACACCGCATCAAATCAGAGCAAGATCTAAAAAGTTTATATGTTAAAGGAATCGTGTCGGCTTCCTCGCAGGTTGTTCATAATAACTCATTTTGGGTCACTACGATTGAGAACCACATGAACACGTTTTTCTATACATTCCATTCTTGCGAGCCTCTTAAATCAAAATCACATTCAAACTTTATTGTAATCGATATTATTTGAATTGCTATCAGTGGTAAAATTGGTGTTCTCTTGTTTCGCAGACAGAAATTTCATAGAATTTCGTTTCGCAGAAAATGTTTCATATAATATTTGGTCCTTATAATTTTATGTCGAATATTATTGTTTCAAAGACTATTTACATACATGGCGGCGGTCCACCTCCTGCAGCGCCAGTACTCTATAGGATATGTCGCTCACCTGCTCAGTGGCGTGCTGCGTGAGGTCGTGCGCAGCGTGCGGGTGCGGCGCGCGCAGCAGCTGGCGCGGCGCCTGGCCGTACGTGCGCACCATGGCGGCGGTCCACCTCCTGCAGCGCCAGTACTCTATAGGATATGTCGCTCACCTGCTCAGTGGCGTGCTGCGTGAGGTCGTGCGCAGCGTGCGGGTGCGGCGCGCGCAGCAGCTGGCGCGGCGCCTGGCCGTACGTGCGCACCATGGCGGCGGTCCACCTCCTGCAGCGCCAGTACTCTATAGGATATGTCGCTCACCTGCTCAGTGGCGTGCTGCGTGAGGTCGTGCGCAGCGTGCGGGTGCGGCGCGCGCAGCAGCTGGCGCGGCGCCTGGCCGTACGTGCGCACCATGGCGGCGGTCCACCTCCTGCAGCGCCAGTACTCTATAGGATATGTCGCTCACCTGCTCAGTGGCGTGCTGCGTGAGGTCGTGCGCAGCGTGCGGGTGCGGCGCGCGCAGCAGCTGGCGCGGCGCCTGGCCGTACGTGCGCACCATGGCGGCGGTCCACCTCCTGCAGCGCCAGTACTCTATAGGATATGTCGCTCACCTGCTCAGCGGCGTGCTGCGTGAGGTCGTGCGCAGCGTGCGGGTGCGGCGCGCGCAGCAGCTGGCGCGGCGCCTGGCCGTACGTGCGCACCATGGCGGCGGTCCACCTCCTGCAGCGCCAGTACTCTATAGGATATGTCGCTCACCTGCTCAGCGGCGTGCTGCGTGAGGTCGTGCGCAGCGTGCGGGTGCGGCGCGCGCAGCAGCTGGCGCGGCGCCTGGCCGTACGTGCGCACCATGGCGGCGGTCCACCTCCTGCAGCGCCAGTACTCTATAGGATATGTCGCTCACCTGCTCAGCGGCGTGCTGCGTGAGGTCGTGCGCAGCGTGCGGGTGCGGCGCGCGCAGCAGCTGGCGCGGCGCCTGGCCGTACGTGCGCACCATGGCGGCGGTCCACCTCCTGCAGCGCCAGTACTCTATAGGATATGTCGCTCACCTGCTCAGCGGCGTGCTGCGTGAGGTCGTGCGCAGCGTGCGGGTGCGGCGCGCGCAGCAGCTGGCGCGGCGCCTGGCCGTACGTGCGCACCATGGCGGCGGTCCACCTCCTGCAGCGCCAGTACTCTATAGGATATGTCGCTCACCTGCTCAGCGGCGTGCTGCGTGAGGTCGTGCGCAGCGTGCGGGTGCGGCGCGCGCAGCAGCTGGCGCGGCGCCTGGCCGTACGTGCGCACCATGGCGGCGGTCCACCTCCTGCAGCGCCAGTACTCTATAGGATATGTCGCTCACCTGCTCAGCGGCGTGCTGCGTGAGGTCGTGCGCAGCGTGCGGGTGCGGCGCGCGCAGCAGCTGGCGCGGCGCCTGGCCGTACGTGCGCACCATGGCGGCGGTCCACCTCCTGCAGCGCCAGTACTCTATAGGATATGTCGCTCACCTGCTCAGCGGCGTGCTGCGTGAGGTCGTGCGCAGCGTGCGGGTGCGGCGCGCGCAGCAGCTGGCGCGGCGCCTGGCCGTACGTGCGCACCATGGCGGCGGTCCACCTCCTGCAGCGCCAGTACTCTATAGGATATGTCGCTCACCTGCTCAGCGGCGTGCTGCGTGAGGTCGTGCGCAGCGTGCGGGTGCGGCGCGCGCAGCAGCTGGCGCGGCGCCTGGCCGTACGTGCGCACCATGGCGGCGGTCCACCTCCTGCAGCGCCAGTACTCTATAGGATATGTCGCTCACCTGCTCAGCGGCGTGCTGCGTGAGGTCGTGCGCAGCGTGCGGGTGCGGCGCGCGCAGCAGCTGGCGCGGCGCCTGGCCGTACGTGCGCACCATAGCCGCCGCCGCTGTGCGGTCCACTTCTTCTTCCAAAGCCGATGGGTCGAAGCCGTAGTATGTCTGTACAGAGAAAATCTATCAAAAATACGCACACAAAGAAATATAAGACCAAGAAATGTCGTCATAAAATAACATCGTCTTATCGGCCAGAATGATTTGTTTAACTAAAGAAATAGCAGGCACTAACTATCGAATCACTAAAACTCGCCATATTTGCGGTTATATAAAGTGCAAGCAGAATTATTGATTTTCGACAACGGATGTGAAGTCGTCTCGTCTCAAAGTCCGGCGCGCCCAGGCCGTGTAGTGTAGTTATATGAGGACCATGATGATACTACGTCATCATGGTTCTCATATAACAGCTGCTACTACTCACGCAGGCCGGGAAGACGTTGAGCGCGTCCAGGGCCGCCTGGCCGGTCTGCTTGTAGCCGAACACCAGGTCGATCCAGTGCGGCAGGTGCTCGCTCACGTGCGCCGCCTCCAGCGCCTGGCGGTGGATGAGCGTGAACAGCCGCGCGTCCGGCGCCCAGGCCGGCAGCTCCACGTCGTCCACGCCCGCGCCGCACTGCCGCGTGCCCAGGTTCAGGCCTGCGGGAGAAACACGACTCTGTGATACATGTACGACTAAATATTATAGTAATAGCTTTGAGGGCCGAATCACACACGGCCGTAAGAGGGTGGGTAACCCCACACGTGATCCAGGAGTAGTGCTAATCAAGTGACACTAACTACTATTACTAGGCTTCAGCCGATGGCTTGTGACTACCCACTGGGCAAAGATGTACCGCCAAGTGGCTTAGCCGCGTTCCGGTACGATGCTCAGAGTAGCCAATTCAGAGTTGGGTCGAAATGGTGTTACTGGGGTACCCAACGCCCATTATCAGGAGTGGCTCTTCCCATTCTAGTGCACAGACCATACCCGACGAGAAGCGCGAAAGTTAGCGTTAGCATTAAACTTCATCCAGCTGGCAAGCTGTCTGTGGCTGGTCCAGGGGGTAACGAGGGTACCGGATGGTGATTCGCACAAAACCCAACTGGCTTAGTGCGAATCAACATCCGACACCTTGGACCTTCTGCTGACAACAGATCACCACTGTGTAATTCCGACCACTGTCTGGTGAAGTCTGTGTCCGCTTACTCTCCCCCCGATCGTAGCATTATGCACCCGGCGGCTATGGCGATACAGGTCAGCGGACTGGGATGGCATGCGATCATTCTTCGCATGTTATCCTTGGCAGTCCACTTGCTTTTCTTCGACTGATGTTTCGTCGTGCGCGGACTCCGTTATGGATACCCTCACATCAATGGAGTACATTCCGTTCTCTGACGTATCAATTTCTGGTGAGGCTCGTCCATGGTTTGTTGCCGAGTGCAATCGCGCTGATGCACTTAAACAAACGGCGTACCTAGCATGGGTGGACGTTCGTAGGCGCAAAGCAAATGATGTGAGCCAGAAGAAGTGGTTCTTCAACAGGGCTGCCAAGGCCTGCAAGGTGTTGCGGAGGACTAGGTTTGTCCACATAAGCCGAATTGGGATCAAACTTGCTTCATATCCAGCAGGTGGTATGGCGTTTTGGTTAAGTTTTGGTTAAGTCGGTGCAATCGAACTTCTGCCGTCCCACACTGCTGAGAACCGACGGGTAGCTGGCCCACTCCGCTGAGGAGAAAGCGAACATAAACATCTTTGTATGCGGAATCGAACGAGGCCCCCCTGGTTCTTCTTATGGATGCAAATCGAGTATATCGAACATTCGCATTCATCAGAAGGACGTCCGTAGGGTCGTCACAGGTTACGCAGTAGCGTAAGCTAGACTAGATTGGCTAAAAGGAGCCAATCCCACCCAGCTCCATCTTTCCGAGGTGTAACTGTGCCGATAACCGACCAACTTGAACTTCTTGGTGTTACATTAACATCGTTCATCATTAACAATTTCGTCCTTTCATAGAGGCAAAGGCTCAAGTGGTTGCCCAAAAATTGGGGATTCCAGCAAGGGTGAGATGGAACGCCGAAACAGCCGTTCAAACTCTATCAAGCGCAAGTTCGATCAATTCAAGTGTATGGAGTACTGTAAAATACACAGTTCAAGTGTATGGAGTACTATAAAATACAAATGAATACAAATCATTTATTAATGTTTCAGTTTACACAATGGTTTAGTGTTTGGAGCCTCCTTTTAAGCTAATAATGCCTGTGTTAGGAGACTCCGCTCTTCCCATAAAAAAGCAATAAATAATACAAAAAAAATATGTTGAGAAGATTTCCCGAGTGTGGGTACATGTGAGAAATTGAATGTGGACTGGTTGAGTATGTGATGGTGGATGTGAGAGTGTGTGGTGCAAACATTTGCTAGTGTGTATGCTATAGAAATGCCTCAGTGTCTTGGTTAAGATTCTTTTACATTCAAAACTTGTTTTGTTGTATAAGTCATTCATTTTGTTTATTTTGTTGTAGAGTTTAGCTGAATTGCGAAACGAGCCAAGCATCTTTTTTTTTTTTTTTTTTTAAGGATGGGAAATCATCAAATGACTCTTTCCGCTTTGGGTGAAGCAGGAGGGAGTGTCAGACTCTTACTGACTAAAACCCATCCGTGTTCCTCCTGGTGCCCTTTGCGTTCCAAGGCTACGGTACCTCTTTCGAACAGATTCCGCAGCGAGCCAAGCATCTTACCATCCCTACCTTGTTGCTATTCCACCAATTCGCACTGAGTGTTTTTGACACCGACTTCCGAAATTAAAGCTCTTTTCTTTCTTCCGAAGTTATTTTGTACCTTGTAGTATTTTGTTTATGGAAGTCGGTTGTATTTTTTGCTAAAGTTTTTTATTTTTCACTTTTTAGTGGTACCTAGGTACCTGCGTACCCATTAACAGCGTACCGGCGCAATGTTATGTTAAGAACTGTACCCCTATTCTGTAACAACATTTTCGAGTCTCGACAGCGGAATCCGAGGTGAGTATTAAGATAAGACCTTTATGTTGTGTGTTATAAAGTTCACTTTGTGAGCTATCTCATTCAGGTGAAGCTCGATATCGAAATGGTTACTTACAGAATAGACTAGCTGGTGTAAACACTAAAAAAACATGCGATTTCAACAATCCCGATCCCTTTGCTATCATTTATTGAAGAGTTCCGTTGCCTACCTCCGAAGTTCTTCGTCACATCTTCACCAAATTGAAACGGGACCAGTCCAGGAAAATACTCTTTCAAACAAAAAAATAATCATCCAAATCGGCTGACAATTGGCGAAAGAATCGTTGAATAAACATTTTTCATTGGATCTTATCATCAGATCCTAATTTATACCTTTAGTCATCAGCTCAGCAACATGAGATGATGATTACCAGGCACAAATATCTGAATTGCGTTAGAAAGTTCATGAAAAACATTGAATGTGCCTATAAAGTTTGAGGGTTGCCCTCGATTTTCGTGGAATCCCATCATCAGATTCTGACATGGTGACAATGGGACCAATCGGGATCAGTAATTTTTCAAATCGGTTCATAAATGACAGAGTTATGAGGTTACAAACATAAAAAAAAATACAACCGAATTGAGAACCTCCTCCTTTTTTTGAAGTCGGTTAAAAATAAAAACACGAATCAGCTAAAGAAAAAATCCGTATCTGAATCTGGTGACCTCATCGACGTGTCAATACAAATCTCTCGAAAAAACAAATGAAGATAGGACTGCCGCTTTCCCATCTATTGTTACCACAGTAACCGCCTGGTCGGAGGATCCTACCTTTTCAATGGCGGTTTGTAGGACTTTACCCTCTGTTCCACTACCTCTATAGATCTTCGGCAGTCTTCGTGGACGTGAACTGTTAGAAGCCAGAAAATCGGCCACCAGTCTTGCCAAAAAGTACCATGTGATCTAACTACTAGGTAGTCGAGATCAGATAGGCAATGGCTCAGTCAGTATTTGGGAAAAGACCAGGCAGATGAGTTGGTACCTACTGTCTCATAACAAAGGTTATTAGATAAACACCGTAAATAGCTTGATATATATAGTAGATAGTTAGTGACGAACCTTCGTTGTTGTGGAACAGCTCGGGCAGGTAGAACAGCTCCGGGATGAGCTCCTTGACGTCAGTGGGCGAGTCGTTGGTGATGAGTCGCCACGTGGTGGCCAGCGAGTGGAACGTGCGGTCGGGCATGTCGAAGTTATTGTCTGCACAGTGAACAACCGACTCGTTACAAATCATAATTTGAACTTATTGCTCGTAAAACACTGGTATTCAGCTAAATCCGGTTTTACTGGAAGCCGATCCCAATATAGTTGGGAAAAGGCTAGCCAGATGATGACTGCGGATAACTCATATTTGAAACTTTAACCATTTTTGAGGGAGCTTAGGCTTTAGACCGTAACGAAAGTGAGTCTAAAATGTACGGGATTGCCATTCGCTAGGGACATGTCACTTGGTCAATCCGAAATATTTAGACTAAATATTTCGGATAGCGATCGGAGTCAACCTTTCGATTGTGGCTATCGCTGGTAGAAAGCCACTGTCTGGAGCCTCTTGCAATGTTATCACACGCGACTTCTAGCGTTATGATCAGTCCCTTTAATTTCGCTGAAGGATCTTTTAAAAATATGCGACGAGAAAATGATGGTTATTACCTTGATAGTTGAGGAACAGCTCCGTGAAGGGCGGTATCCTCACGAGGTAGTGCAGCACTCCGCCCGAGTTGGAGTACAGCGACGCGTAGTGGTGCGGCTGCCGAGACAGCAGCGGGCTGCAGCCTTCGCGCCGGGCTGCCTTCAGGTCCTGCGCCAGCCCACAACGTACTTCATATTGTAATATTGTTAGGTTCTCACTTCAGTTTCTTTATGGACAGGTTAAGGACTTCATGTGGTCAATCCCGAAGTTATGAATACTTTAGACGAGTTCGAGACCAATTTTCGTTGAAGTCTATTTTAAAATGGTACAATACAGTAAAATGAACTTATTTCTGGGAACAAATCCAGAATAGAATAGAATAGAATAGAAAACAATTATTCGCGACAGACGCAACACATCAGCAAAAAACACATTATAAAAAAGAGAAACAAAAACACAAAATAGAAAATAAAAATTAATCAGATTTGATATAAACTTTTTTTAAGTTTGCACAAAACAGCGAACTCTTTTCAATCACGGAACTTCAAGTAATACAGGCGCAATGTATTGATACGACTGCGACATAAGTGAGTTGATAAAAAAAAATAAAGCTACACTACTTACATTATAATGGATGGATTATGTGAGGGAGAAAAAGGAGTTAGTGATAGCGTGACGGCTATCACTAACTCCCTTGCGCCGACCGGGACCTCAAGATACATGGGATAAGGGCAGGAAGACGACGACTACTTACATTATAAATATTAATATAATGCTGCTCCCTATTCTTGTTCTGCACGGCCATGGGCTTGCTGAGGTCCCTGAAGGACGCGGGGTCGTTGAGGTCCAGTATCCTGGAGGAGTAGTCCGCGACGACGAAGGGCAGCACGGGGTACTGCATGAGGTCGTTGTAGGAGCGGCCGCCCAGCCCGTTGAGGCGCATGAGGTACTCCCAGTTCGTGATAGAGCCGCTCCGCCACTGCGACATCGCGTCCGTCAGCGTGTCCGGCTCCACTCTGGAACGCAACCCGCGTTTGTTCTAAATGTGTTTCAGAGCTCGTTGACAACTACGGAAACGTTGGAAGCGCTTGTCTTGATATGGTCATGTGAAGAGGAGGGATGAAACGCATGCAACTAAAAGAGTTATAATGATATAATTATATAAATGTGGATGGTGTGAATTATACTTGTAACTATTCAGGTTATAAACTTTTTGTGTGCCCATCCAAATCCCTTCATTAGTTTTTGCGTGAAAGAGTAACAAACGTCCATAAATAAGAATGAATCTTTATTTGTAAACATTAACATGGTGTGCAAGATGTCATAATATAAGATTGGTTCTCTGTGTTTTGCCGTGAAGCGTACAAATATAAAATTTAAATTGAATAAACTATAAACAATTTTTATTTATTTGTTCAAGTGTTCCATATTAATTCAATCTTAATAAAAATAATAATGAATTAACGAATGTCGGAACGATATTGCAATTAAGTAAAAACAATAAAACAGATGTCAATATAAAAATATTACTAAAAATTAGTCGTCAAGTAACATCAGTCAAACAGGTCAATATATTAAAAAATAATCCAAAATTGTCCCAGCAGTAATGCAATAAAATAAAACAACTAAACAGACAGGTCAATACTAAAAATTATAGTGTTATTTTATCCTTCAGAAACACAGTTATGTCATAATAGGATCTATTTGCAATAAAGTTCTTTAAATGCTTTTTGAATACATGAATATTAAGCATTTTAATTGATTCCGGTATATGGTTATAGATAGTTGGTGCCATACAAAAAACACTATTATGCATCAGTGCTGTCTTGGACTGTCTCGAACACAACATATTGGCGTATCGTCGACGCCAGTTATTTCTATCTGACAGCTTGGGAAATAGATTTGGGTTCGTCGTGACAAATACTGCAACTTCTAAAATGTACAAACAGGGTACTGTAAGTATTTTATATTTAATAAAGAAGAGTTCCAAGAATAATATTAAGATTAATTATTAAACTTAAATGACCGCTAATACAGTCTGACACATATTTTATTGTTTCTGTGGATATACCGTCATGTCCTACGCTCTTAGTATTTCCTAAGGATTTGATTATTTGTTTAATGTCATCTTCGTGGCTTGGTGCCGTAAATATCGAGTGGACTGATTTGGATATATTCGAAGTGACGTTTATTCCGGTATTATAAGCAAGTATAATATTGTCCATATCCATCTCTCCTCACAAAATTTCACGTTTATAATACGTAGGGAGTGGGTTTCAAACACGGAAATAAAGCGAAGAAGAAATTACCGTGTTCCTCAACAAATTTACTAAAATAAAATGAAATTTTATTATCTCGGTTCCTATGAAGAAACAGTTTCCCAGCGCTATTGTCATGCTACGTAAAATAAAACAACTATATTCACATTAATACGTCTATGCAAACTAAAATAACCTTCAGCCACATGTGACATGCCCGCTTTAATGTGCATTGTTGGAATCTAATCCAAATAAATTCACAAATGATAAACTAGGAGCGTGGTGTATAAAAAGTATGTATGTGATACCGAAGCTAGCAAAGATGATGTGGTATCTGTAATGTGACCTGGCAGGAGGGTGGTGCGTGGCCGCCAGCGCCTTCAGGAAGGCGGCCCGCTCGAGCGCGTCGCCGAAGGCCAGCATGTGCGCGTGGCCGGAGCTCAGGAACAGCTCCACGGCGCGCTCCTGCAGGCACCAGCGCCGCGTGCCCACCTGCGACACACGGGGTTACAGATCCTCTAGCATGACGTAAACTGCGCGTTCCTTCACTGGTTTACCGAAGAATACCTAGACTTTTGGTGTACAAGAAAGCGTTCTGAATATTTATAGTCGTTCAAAGGAAGAGTGTCCGCAGACTAATAGGCGAAGTAGAGAGCGACTGAGAGGAGCAGACTTAACAATTGCAATATAGCCGTTTAAGAAACAAGTATCTGTAATTTAAGAAGTTATTTTAATATATTCCGTAATAGTAAAACGATTTAAAATATTTTCTTCTTAAAAAAACTATAAAAGCTCGTCAATAGTTTTAAAATGCTGAATTTTTAAAATCCAAATTTACTCATTTTAAGTTGTGTTTTGATAAGATTAGATTAAGCAGTGTATAAAACTGCACATAATTAGATATTTATAAAATCATGATCCTATACTTTTAAAAATAGACCTCACCACCCTATTATCAAAACCGGCCAAGTGCAAGTTGAACTCACACACGAAGGGTTCCGTATCATAAACCTTATGTTTTATTATTTATTGTTATTACGGCAATAGAAATACACAATCTGTGAAAATTTCAACTCTCTACTTATTACCGTTCTTGAGATGCAGCCCGCTGACAGACAGACGGACGGACGGACGGACAGCAGGGGCTTAGTAATAGGGTTCCGTTGGTTACTCTTCGGGTACGGAACCCTAAAAACCATTGTTATGTAGCAGTATCATAAGCTACTACTAACGCGCGACCTACACCTGGCAGCGATGGCCACTAAAATATAGTTACTCGCTGCACTTCTCGATAGCAAACTTCCAAACATTAGCATGCTTCTTTAAAATGTTTATAAATGTCAAGGTGTGAATATGATATTATAAAATGTATATTAATTTTGAATTATTAGCATTTTCTCACTTAATCTTGCATAAGTATATTTTAATGCAATAATTCGCATTTGAATGATTTTGTTAAAAATTCAAACTGCCCATTCAAAATAGACATTTCCCGACTTCGTTAGAGAAAATTAAAAAAAAAACTACGTATAATAAATTAAAAACAGAAAATTTTGAACAAAAAGCTGTGTTTAGGTTATTCCCTGATTTTGAACGAAGACTCTGCAACAGTGAATATAAGATCAACTCAACTCTTTATAATCATCTGCCATCTGCCAGCCTCTCCCCAACTATATTGGGGTCGGCTTCACTCCCCTTCAACTCAACTCTTTATAATGTATTTTGAAATTTGACTTTGGTTGTGATGGTAGACGGCATATTCTACCGGGGCTGCGGCATTTGTTTGAAAGATTCACCGCGGCCGTGGAACGCAAAGGGCATTAGGAGGAACACGGATGGTTTTAAGTCAGTAAGAGTCTGACTCCCTCCTGCATCGCACTGAGCGGGAGGAGTCATTTGATGATTTCCCATCATAAAAAAAAGCGGGCAGATCGCGCGGCACTATAGCGGCGTAGTGTCGTGTTCGTGGTTGTGGTTGTGTCGTCGAGGTATTTGTTTTTATTCGCGAACGATATGTCTGAACAACGACGACAACATTTTTTTGATTCAAATTTATTCTTAACGCTCGATTTATTGTGGCCAAAAGAAGAAAACAAATTGCACAAGACTGCGTAGCAGACGCTCGAGCTCGTCCCCGCTCGACTGTGGCGCACGGCTCGTGTCCGCCCTCGCGCCGCTCTTTTCGAGGGTGAATATTTTTATAGAAATATTTGAACTCGGGCGGCGCGTCGTCGGGCACGAAGTGGATGCACTTGTCGGTGAGCAGCAGCTCGCCGTCCAGCTCGTGATACAGAAGTGTTACCTGCAGCACATCCTCGAGCGCCCAGGCTGCGGCCTGCGGCGCGGCCTGCACCTCGGGGATGTAGAGGCGGTCCTTGCGGCTGGGCAGCTCGGGCGGCGCGTCGTCGGGCACGAAGTGGATGCACTTGTCGGTGAGCAGCAGCTCGCCGTCCAGCTCGTGATACAGAAGTGTTACCTGCAGCACATCCTCGAGCGCCCAGGCTGCGGCCTGCGGCGCGGCCTGCACCTCGGGGATGTAGAGGCGGTCCTTGCGGCTGGGCAGCTCGGGCGGCGCGTCGTCGGGCACGAAGTGGATGCACTTGTCGGTGAGCAGCAGCTCGCCGTCCAGCTCGTGATACAGAAGTGTTACCTGCAGCACATCCTCGAGCGCCCAGGCTGCGGCCTGCGGCGCGGCCTGCACCTCGGGGATGTAGAGGCGGTCCTTGCGGCTGGGCAGCTCGGGCGGCGCGTCGTCGGGCACGAAGTGGATGCACTTGTCGGTGAGCAGCAGCTCGCCGTCCAGCTCGTGATACAGAAGTGTTACCTGCAGCACATCCTCGAGCGCCCAGGCTGCGGCCTGCGGCGCGGCCTGCACCTCGGGGATGTAGAGGCGGTCCTTGCGGCTGGGCAGCTCGGGCGGCGCGTCGTCGGGCACGAAGTGGATGCACTTGTCGGTGAGCAGCAGCTCGCCGTCCAGCTCGTGATACAGAAGTGTTACCTGCAGCACATCCTCGAGCGCCCAGGCTGCGGCCTGCGGCGCGGCCTGCACCTCGGGGATGTAGAGGCGGTCCTTGCGGCTGGGCAGCTCGGGCGGCGCGTCGTCGGGCACGAAGTGGATGCACTTGTCGGTGAGCAGCAGCTCGCCGTCCAGCTCGTGATACAGAAGTGTTACCTGCAGCACATCCTCGAGCGCCCAGGCTGCGGCCTGCGGCGCGGCCTGCACCTCGGGGATGTAGAGGCGGTCCTTGCGGCTGGGCAGCTCGGGCGGCGCGTCGTCGGGCACGAAGTGGATGCACTTGTCGGTGAGCAGCAGCTCGCCGTCCAGCTCGTGATACAGAAGTGTTACCTGCAGCACATCCTCGAGCGCCCAGGCTGCGGCCTGCGGCGCGGCCTGCACCTCGGGGATGTAGAGGCGGTCCTTGCGGCTGGGCAGCTCGGGCGGCGCGTCGTCGGGCACGAAGTGGATGCACTTGTCGGTGAGCAGCAGCTCGCCGTCCAGCTCGTGATACAGAAGTGTTACCTGCAGCACATCCTCGAGCGCCCAGGCTGCGGCCTGCGGCGCGGCCTGCACCTCGGGGATGTAGAGGCGGTCCTTGCGGCTGGGCAGCTCGGGCGGCGCGTCGTCGGGCACGAAGTGGATGCACTTGTCGGTGAGCAGCAGCTCGCCGTCCAGCTCGTGATACAGAAGTGTTACCTGCAGCACATCCTCGAGCGCCCAGGCTGCGGCCTGCGGCGCGGCCTGCACCTCGGGGATGTAGAGGCGGTCCTTGCGGCTGGGCAGCTCGGGCGGCGCGTCGTCGGGCACGAAGTGGATGCACTTGTCGGTGAGCAGCAGCTCGCCGTCCAGCTCGTGATACAGAAGTGTTACCTGCAGCACATCCTCGAGCGCCCAGGCTGCGGCCTGCGGCGCGGCCTGCACCTCGGGGATGTAGAGGCGGTCCTTGCGGCTGGGCAGCTCGGGCGGCGCGTCGTCGGGCACGAAGTGGATGCACTTGTCGGTGAGCAGCAGCTCGCCGTCCAGCTCGTGATACAGAAGTGTTACCTGCAGCACATCCTCGAGCGCCCAGGCTGCGGCCTGCGGCGCGGCCTGCACCTCGGGGATGTAGAGGCGGTCCTTGCGGCTGGGCAGCTCGGGCGGCGCGTCGTCGGGCACGAAGTGGATGCACTTGTCGGTGAGCAGCAGCTCGCCGTCCAGCTCGTGATACAGAAGTGTTACCTGCAGCACATCCTCGAGCGCCCAGGCTGCGGCCTGCGGCGCGGCCTGCACCTCGGGGATGTAGAGGCGGTCCTTGCGGCTGGGCAGCTCGGGCGGCGCGTCGTCGGGCACGAAGTGGATGCACTTGTCGGTGAGCAGCAGCTCGCCGTCCAGCTCGTGATACAGAAGTGTTACCTGCAGCACATCCTCGAGCGCCCAGGCTGCGGCCTGCGGCGCGGCCTGCACCTCGGGGATGTAGAGGCGGTCCTTGCGGCTGGGCAGCTCGGGCGGCGCGTCGTCGGGCACGAAGTGGATGCACTTGTCGGTGAGCAGCAGCTCGCCGTCCAGCTCGTGATACAGAAGTGTTACCTGCAGCACATCCTCGAGCGCCCAGGCTGCGGCCTGCGGCGCGGCCTGCACCTCGGGGATGTAGAGGCGGTCCTTGCGGCTGGGCAGCTCGGGCGGCGCGTCGTCGGGCACGAAGTGGATGCACTTGTCGGTGAGCAGCAGCTCGCCGTCCAGCTCGTGATACAGAAGTGTTACCTGCAGCACATCCTCGAGCGCCCAGGCTGCGGCCTGCGGCGCGGCCTGCACCTCGGGGATGTAGAGGCGGTCCTTGCGGCTGGGCAGCTCGGGCGGCGCGTCGTCGGGCACGAAGTGGATGCACTTGTCGGTGAGCAGCAGCTCGCCGTCCAGCTCGTGATACAGAAGTGTTACCTGCAGCACATCCTCGAGCGCCCAGGCTGCGGCCTGCGGCGCGGCCTGCACCTCGGGGATGTAGAGGCGGTCCTTGCGGCTGGGCAGCTCGGGCGGCGCGTCGTCGGGCACGAAGTGGATGCACTTGTCGGTGAGCAGCAGCTCGTCGTCCAGCTCGTGATACAGAAGTGTTACCTGCAGCACATCCTCGAGCGCCCAGGCTGCGGCCTGCGGCGCGGCCTGCACCTCGGGGATGTAGAGGCGGTCCTTGCGGCTGGGCAGCTCGGGCGGCGCGTCGTCGGGCACGAAGTGGATGCACTTGTCGGTGAGCAGCAGCTCGCCGTCCAGCTCGTGATACAGAAGTGTTACCTGCAGCACATCCTCGAGCGCCCAGGCTGCGGCCTGCGGCGCGGCCTGCACCTCGGGGATGTAGAGGCGGTCCTTGCGGCTGGGCAGCTCGGGCGGCGCGTCGTCGGGCACGAAGTGGATGCACTTGTCGGTGAGCAGCAGCTCGCCGTCCAGCTCGGCGGCCACGGTGACGCAGGTGGCGCGCGCCATGTACGTCACGGTCTCGTGCAGCTGCAGGCGCGCCACCAGCCCCGAGCGCAGCGCCCAGCAGCCGCCCACCACCGAGCGCAGCGGCGGGCCCGCCATCTTCAGCTCTGGGAATTCATTTAAAGCATTGGGCTAATTTTGCATTTAATGTGCACTATAACGTTTACGGAACTCAAAATAAGTACGAGCGCGGAGAGTGCCATACTGAGGGTATGTGTGAGTAAGTCTTACCAGCCTTGTGTCGGTGCTGCGGCTTGAGGAACTTGTCGGGGATGTGCAGGTGCGCGCGGCGCAGGCGCACGCGCACGCGGCCCGGGCCCTCGGTGGCGTCCAGCTGCCACGAGCGCGGGTACGAGCGCGGAGAGTGCCATACCGCTGAGGGAACATCATTGCTGCTTAGTTATAAATAAACTAGACAAAGTAACAAGTTACATTCAAGTTTTGATGTCCAAACAACACTTTGGACTATAGCTCAAGTTAGTAGAAGAGAATGTAGTCCTATGGAACTACAGTATGGACTACTGATGAAAACATGAGGAAATCGACAAAATGTTCTCGAACCTAAAACGAAGGCAAGTGACATCTATCAATCCACACTGTGCGAATTACACGTTGGGCACTACGACTCTAATAAAATCCTGAAATCAATTCTAAGATAACATACAAAGGCATAGAAAAAATTTGATCCACTTAAGGTAATTTAGGAACAGTCATATAGTGATCGTGCACGGAGTTGACTATGCCACCTAGTGTTACATATTCGAAACTTTAATGCACCGGCATTTCTATTTTGACACCCCATGGAATCCACCCTAGTGTCGGAAACGTATTGCTGGAAATCCGCTGTTTATGTACTTTAGGTTCACTTTCTTCGCAATAATGGAACGGTGTTTTAGAAAAAATAAAAAAGCTGATTTACTTGCGATTGTTTATCTAATTACATGCACTAATATACGAACTAGATATCCACCCTGAGTCAGGGTATTACATAATAAATGATCATCACAATTGCTCGTAAATAGGGGGTATTATTGTTGTCAACCGACGATGTGTGCTCCACTGTACTTAGGGTGGTAAAACAATGTTCATTCGATACAGATTCCATCTATAAACCTCTGGCTCAGGGTGGATTCGGCCATAGGATCCCAAGTATCCACCCTAGGGTGTATTTTATAGGGTGTCAAAATGGAATTGCCGAGAATACTTGACATTGACGCTTCTGTGCTGCCACCTACGGTTCCTGCACGCTCAGTTTACCGGAACGTGCACGAAGTAGACTGTGCGTTGAAATTTTGAAATTTTTAGGCAACGACATGATGGTGGTCAAGCGCATGTCTATGCTGCCTCGTATAGTTCCTGCACGTGTATGGTTGTGTTAGCCTTACCCTGCTCGTGCGTGTAGGTGTCGACGAGGCGCTGCCAGGCGCAGGCGGCGGCGGCGTGCCGGCCGTGCGCGCGCCGCAGGTGCTCCATGAAGGCCTTGCGCTGCGAGTTCTGCACGTCCACCACGCCGCGCGTCACCGTCATCGCGCTCTCCGTCACCTTGCTGGCCAGCCCGTCCTTGCTCCATACCACTCTGCACGGGGAAACTAATTAATTAGGTAATGTAACCAGAAAATTCATCGTAATCAGTCTGTAATATATTCATAGGTGTGGCTAACGTAATCGGATCCTAATAGACATACTTGACGAGTAAAATGAAATCTATTTTGTTTTTTTCTCTCTTTATTTTTATTTAGGGACTTTCACACATCTGTGTATGCCAGTCCCATCGGACCTTATACAATAGCTTAATACTAAACCTTAACTACCTAAATCTAAACTGAGCAAAACTTAAAAACTTTGAAGGTAGCCTCCGAACTAGGAGTTGACAATATTTGATGGAATATACCCACATCATACCTATTTAACTGTAATTCTATTTGTACGGGTCAACCACCGTACAGCACGTTTACCTGGGTCATCATTATTGTGCCACCCGCTCAGTATTTTTCCATCATTTATATTATTGCACTTACACCGCAATAGTTTTCATCATCGCTTACCATCAGGTGAGATGGTGGTCAAGCGCGTGCCTATTAATAATAATAATCTGTGGTCCTGCTGTCAACTTGACTGACAAGAAAAATTTTCATGTCGTGTAGCTCATGTCAAAATAAAAATAACCAATGACAGAGTTACACGACCAAAACCAGCCGTACCAGCTTGGCAGTGCAGTACATGGGCCCGACATAGACCAACTAGCGTCCGAAGCCTGGCTGCGTTTCGGTGATCTTTTTGGAGAAACCGAAGGTTTTGTTTGTGCAATTATGGACGAAGTTATCATGACGAATAACTACCGGAGATTTATTGTGAAAGACGGCACGGTCGACATATGTCGGGCATGTCACCGTCCGGGAGAATCAATTCGCCACATTGTCTCTGGTTGTTCTCGTCTAGCTAACGGAGAATACTTGCATAGGCACAACCTTGTAGCCAGGATTATCCATCAGCAACTTGCTCTGAAATACTCTCTTGTGGAGTCGGAGGTGCCATACTATAGGTATGCGCCCGACCCAGTTCTCGATAATGGCAATATCACATCACATTGTACTGGGATCGGTCCATCATCACTGACAGGACTATTGTTGCCAATAAGCCTGATATAGTGGTGGTGGACCGAATTGTGAGGCGTGCAATGATTGTAGACATAACCGTCCCGCATGACTAGAACCTCGTGAAAGCCGAGAAAGACAAACAAATCAAATATATTGACTTGGCTCGCGAGGTTGTCGACATGTGGGAAGTGGACTCCGCAATCATTGTACCGATAGTCTTTTTTATTTTATTTTTTGTAACGGGGGGAAATCCTCATGGGTCTGTCAAACTCTTACTGACTAAAACCACCCCGGTGCTCCATCTCTCACCAACCGGAGATCGCGAGAACTAATGCGACTTCCGTAATCCCCGGCTGGTGCCAGCCCGTCTCTGCGGGCCACCTCGGGTCAGCGGGGGGAGTGAGGTGTTTGACTCCCCCCACGACGTCAAAGAGGGGCGCACGGGAACAATACGCGCCACCACCTCGGATCCGAATGAATGGATAAATAATCCCCGAATGAATAATAATAATAATAGCCACGAGCCTCGACCAACACCTTAGGAGGCTCTCGTTGGGCAGCTGGATCAAGGGCTTGATTCAGAAAGCGGTACTGGTTTGGGTCTGGACACGGCTCGCATTGTCAGGAGGTTCCTTTCTCTGGAGCCCTGACCACCGGTAGCTTGGACCCTGTTCCCGATACCGGTGGGCTAGTATTTTTTATATTTTTAAATGTTTTTTGTATTTTTATAGAAATATTTAAAATTGTAATTAGTATGTATATATAAATGAATAAATGGAATAATAATAAAAAAAAGTTTAGTACGTAATTCGGCGACATACCGTGCGCGTGACTCATAATCCCATATCGTTCACCATTCATCCTAGCAAAAATTAATCTTAATCTTACATTTGTGGAAACAGACAATACAGTGAATTTATTAACCTTGAACTGACTTTCATCTCTTATCTCACCCTCTATCTCTATCTTAATCCAACCCCGAACATTGGTCCTTCGAGCACGTTAGCGGGACCGAAACGCGTGTGCAAAACTTTGTGCTTTGTTCTTTTGTGTGTGCGTTTTAGCGGTTTCGTTATAGGCAATCAGAAGAAACCTTGGAACATACAGTGTGCGTCATCTCGTGATCCTGTTCAATCCCGGTGCCTAGGGAGGCGCCACTTTGCCTTTTCTCGTGATCCTGTTCAATCCCGGTGCCTAGGAAGGCACCACTTTACTTCATCTCGTGATCCTGTTCAATCCCGGTGCCTAGGAAGGCGCCACTTTACTTCATCTCGTGATCCTGTTCAATCCCGGTGCCTAGGAAGGCGCCACTTTGCCTCATCTCGTGATCCTGTTCAATCCCGGTGCCTAGGAAGGCGCCACTTTGCCTCATCTCGTGATCTTGTTCAATCCCGGTGCCTAGGGAGGCGCCACTTTGCCTTATCTCGTGATCCTGTTCAATCCCGGTGCCTAGGAAGGCGCCACTTTGCCTCATCTCGTGATCCTGTTCAATCCCGGTGCCTAAGAAGGCGCCACTTTGCCTCATCTCGTGATCCTGGTCAATCCCGGTGCCTAGGAAGGCGCCACTTTGCCTCATCTCGTGATCCTGGTCAATCCCGGTGCCTAGGAAGGCGCCACTTTGCCTCATCTCGTGATCCTGTTCAATCCCGGTGCCTAGGAAGGCGCCACTTTGCCTCATCTCGTGATCCTGGTCAATCCTGGTGCCTAGGAGGGCGCCACTCATCTAGGCATAGATAGACTTTACTCCAACTTCAAGAAAGATGGAGCAGAGCGGAAGACCCCCGACTACCTACGTCGACGATTAGCAAGCCTAGAGCAATATTTTACAGAGTTTCATAACAATCATATGAATTTGTTATCCTTTGGTGATCGATCTCACGCGTATTTCACTACCGATGCGGTGTACTCACTTGGCTATAACGGAGCGGGTCCTGCCGGCCTGTCGCGCCCAGCGCTCCTCGTCCAGCCGCAGTAGGGCCGCCGCCTCGGGCGCCAGCGCGTCGTGCGGCACGCGCTCGCTGAGCGGGGCCTGGCGCCCCCTGCGGTGTACTCACTTGGCTATAACGGAGCGGGTCCTGCCGGCCTGTCGCGCCCAGCGCTCCTCGTCCAGCCGCAGTAGGGCCGCCGCCTCGGGCGCCAGCGCGTCGTGCGGCACGCGCTCGCTGAGCGGGGCCTGGCGCCCCCTGCGGTGTACTCACTTGGCTATAACGGAGCGGGTCCTGCCGGCCTGTCGCGCCCAGCGCTCCTCGTCCAGCCGCAGTAGGGCCGCCGCCTCGGGCGCCAGCGCGTCGTGCGGCACGCGCTCGCTGAGCGGGGCCTGGCGCCCCCTGCGGTGTACTCACTTGGCTATAACGGAGCGGGTCCTGCCGGCCTGTCGCGCCCAGCGCTCCTCGTCCAGCCGCAGTAGGGCCGCCGCCTCGGGCGCCAGCGCGTCGTGCGGCACGCGCTCGCTGAGCGGGGCCTGGCGCCCCCTGCGGTGTACTCACTTGGCTATAACGGAGCGGGTCCTGCCGGCCTGTCGCGCCCAGCGCTCCTCGTCCAGCCGCAGTAGGGCCGCCGCCTCGGGCGCCAGCGCGTCGTGCGGCACGCGCTCGCTGAGCGGGGCCTGGCGCCCCCTGCGGTGTACTCACTTGGCTATAACGGAGCGGGTCCTGCCGGCCTGTCGCGCCCAGCGCTCCTCGTCCAGCCGCAGTAGGGCCGCCGCCTCGGGCGCCAGCGCGTCGTGCGGCACGCGCTCGCTGAGCGGGGCCTGGCGCCCCCTGCGGTGTACTCACTTGGCTATAACGGAGCGGGTCCTGCCGGCCTGTCGCGCCCAGCGCTCCTCGTCCAGCCGCAGTAGGGCCGCCGCCTCGGGCGCCAGCGCGTCGTGCGGCACGCGCTCGCTGAGCGGGGCCTGGCGCCCCCTGCGGTGTACTCACTTGGCTATAACGGAGCGGGTCCTGCCGGCCTGTCGCGCCCAGCGCTCCTCGTCCAGCCGCAGTAGGGCCGCCGCCTCGGGCGCCAGCGCGTCGTGCGGCACGCGCTCGCTGAGCGGGGCCTGGCGCCCCCTGCGGTGTACTCACTTGGCTATAACGGAGCGGGTCCTGCCGGCCTGTCGCGCCCAGCGCTCCTCGTCCAGCCGCAGTAGGGCCGCCGCCTCGGGCGCCAGCGCGTCGTGCGGCACGCGCTCGCTGAGCGGGGCCTGGCGCCCCCTGCGGTGTACTCACTTGGCTATAACGGAGCGGGTCCTGCCGGCCTGTCGCGCCCAGCGCTCCTCGTCCAGCCGCAGTAGGGCCGCCGCCTCGGGCGCCAGCGCGTCGTGCGGCACGCGCTCGCTGAGCGGGGCCTGGCGCCCCCTGCGGTGTACTCACTTGGCTATAACGGAGCGGGTCCTGCCGGCCTGTCGCGCCCAGCGCTCCTCGTCCAGCCGCAGTAGGGCCGCCGCCTCGGGCGCCAGCGCGTCGTGCGGCACGCGCTCGCTGAGCGGGGCCTGGCGCCCCCTGCGGTGTACTCACTTGGCTATAACGGAGCGGGTCCTGCCGGCCTGTCGCGCCCAGCGCTCCTCGTCCAGCCGCAGTAGGGCCGCCGCCTCGGGCGCCAGCGCGTCGTGCGGCACGCGCTCGCTGAGCGGGGCCTGGCGCCCCCTGCGGTGTACTCACTTGGCTATAACGGAGCGGGTCCTGCCGGCCTGTCGCGCCCAGCGCTCCTCGTCCAGCCGCAGTAGGGCCGCCGCCTCGGGCGCCAGCGCGTCGTGCGGCACGCGCTCGCTGAGCGGGGCCTGGCGCCCCCTGCGGTGTACTCACTTGGCTATAACGGAGCGGGTCCTGCCGGCCTGTCGCGCCCAGCGCTCCTCGTCCAGCCGCAGTAGGGCCGCCGCCTCGGGCGCCAGCGCGTCGTGCGGCACGCGCTCGCTGAGCGGGGCCTGGCGCCCCCTGCGGTGTACTCACTTGGCTATAACGGAGCGGGTCCTGCCGGCCTGTCGCGCCCAGCGCTCCTCGTCCAGCCGCAGTAGGGCCGCCGCCTCGGGCGCCAGCGCGTCGTGCGGCACGCGCTCGCTGAGCGGGGCCTGGCGCCCCCTGCGGTGTACTCACTTGGCTATAACGGAGCGGGTCCTGCCGGCCTGTCGCGCCCAGCGCTCCTCGTCCAGCCGCAGTAGGGCCGCCGCCTCGGGCGCCAGCGCGTCGTGCGGCACGCGCTCGCTGAGCGGGGCCTGGCGCCCCCTGCGGTGTACTCACTTGGCTATAACGGAGCGGGTCCTGCCGGCCTGTCGCGCCCAGCGCTCCTCGTCCAGCCGCAGTAGGGCCGCCGCCTCGGGCGCCAGCGCGTCGTGCGGCACGCGCTCGCTGAGCGGGGCCTGGCGCCCCCTGCGGTGTACTCACTTGGCTATAACGGAGCGGGTCCTGCCGGCCTGTCGCGCCCAGCGCTCCTCGTCCAGCCGCAGTAGGGCCGCCGCCTCGGGCGCCAGCGCGTCGTGCGGCACGCGCTCGCTGAGCGGGGCCTGGCGCCCCCTGCGGTGTACTCACTTGGCTATAACGGAGCGGGTCCTGCCGGCCTGTCGCGCCCAGCGCTCCTCGTCCAGCCGCAGTAGGGCCGCCGCCTCGGGCGCCAGCGCGTCGTGCGGCACGCGCTCGCTGAGCGGGGCCTGGCGCCCCCTGCGGTGTACTCACTTGGCTATAACGGAGCGGGTCCTGCCGGCCTGTCGCGCCCAGCGCTCCTCGTCCAGCCGCAGTAGGGCCGCCGCCTCGGGCGCCAGCGCGTCGTGCGGCACGCGCTCGCTGAGCGGGGCCTGGCGCCCCCTGCGGTGTACTCACTTGGCTATAACGGAGCGGGTCCTGCCGGCCTGTCGCGCCCAGCGCTCCTCGTCCAGCCGCAGTAGGGCCGCCGCCTCGGGCGCCAGCGCGTCGTGCGGCACGCGCTCGCTGAGCGGGGCCTGGCGCCCCCTGCGGTGTACTCACTTGGCTATAACGGAGCGGGTCCTGCCGGCCTGTCGCGCCCAGCGCTCCTCGTCCAGCCGCAGTAGGGCCGCCGCCTCGGGCGCCAGCGCGTCGTGCGGCACGCGCTCGCTGAGCGGGGCCTGGCGCCCCCTGCGGTGTACTCACTTGGCTATAACGGAGCGGGTCCTGCCGGCCTGTCGCGCCCAGCGCTCCTCGTCCAGCCGCAGTAGGGCCGCCGCCTCGGGCGCCAGCGCGTCGTGCGGCACGCGCTCGCTGAGCGGGGCCTGGCGCCCCCTGCGGTGTACTCACTTGGCTATAACGGAGCGGGTCCTGCCGGCCTGTCGCGCCCAGCGCTCCTCGTCCAGCCGCAGTAGGGCCGCCGCCTCGGGCGCCAGCGCGTCGTGCGGCACGCGCTCGCTGAGCGGGGCCTGGCGCCCCCTGCGGTGTACTCACTTGGCTATAACGGAGCGGGTCCTGCCGGCCTGTCGCGCCCAGCGCTCCTCGTCCAGCCGCAGTAGGGCCGCCGCCTCGGGCGCCAGCGCGTCGTGCGGCACGCGCTCGCTGAGCGGGGCCTGGCGCCCCCTGCGGTGTACTCACTTGGCTATAACGGAGCGGGTCCTGCCGGCCTGTCGCGCCCAGCGCTCCTCGTCCAGCCGCAGTAGGGCCGCCGCCTCGGGCGCCAGCGCGTCGTGCGGCACGCGCTCGCTGAGCGGGGCCTGGCGCCCCCTGCGGTGTACTCACTTGGCTATAACGGAGCGGGTCCTGCCGGCCTGTCGCGCCCAGCGCTCCTCGTCCAGCCGCAGTAGGGCCGCCGCCTCGGGCGCCAGCGCGTCGTGCGGCACGCGCTCGCTGAGCGGGGCCTGGCGCCCCCTGCGTTGTACTCACTTGGCTATAACGGAGCGGGTCCTGCCGGCCTGTCGCGCCCAGCGCTCCTCGTCCAGCCGCAGTAGGGCCGCCGCCTCGGGCGCCAGCGCGTCGTGCGGCACGCGCTCGCTGAGCGGGGCCTGGCGCCCCCTGCGGTGTACTCACTTGGCTATAACGGAGCGGGTCCTGCCGGCCTGTCGCGCCCAGCGCTCCTCGTCCAGCCGCAGTAGGGCCGCCGCCTCGGGCGCCAGCGCGTCGTGCGGCACGCGCTCGCTGAGCGGGGCCTGGCGCCCCCTGCGGTGTACTCACTTGGCTATAACGGAGCGGGTCCTGCCGGCCTGTCGCGCCCAGCGCTCCTCGTCCAGCCGCAGTAGGGCCGCCGCCTCGGGCGCCAGCGCGTCGTGCGGCACGCGCTCGCTGAGCGGGGCCTGGCGCCCCCTGCGGTGTACTCACTTGGCTATAACGGAGCGGGTCCTGCCGGCCTGTCGCGCCCAGCGCTCCTCGTCCAGCCGCAGTAGGGCCGCCGCCTCGGGCGCCAGCGCGTCGTGCGGCACGCGCTCGCTGAGCGGGGCCTGGCGCCCCCTGCGGTGTACTCACTTGGCTATAACGGAGCGGGTCCTGCCGGCCTGTCGCGCCCAGCGCTCCTCGTCCAGCCGCAGTAGGGCCGCCGCCTCGGGCGCCAGCGCGTCGTGCGGCACGCGCTCGCTGAGCGGGGCCTGGCGCCCCCTGCGGTGTACTCACTTGGCTATAACGGAGCGGGTCCTGCCGGCCTGTCGCGCCCAGCGCTCCTCGTCCAGCCGCAGTAGGGCCGCCGCCTCGGGCGCCAGCGCGTCGTGCGGCACGCGCTCGCTGAGCGGGGCCTGGCGCCCCCTGCGGTGTACTCACTTGGCTATAACGGAGCGGGTCCTGCCGGCCTGTCGCGCCCAGCGCTCCTCGTCCAGCCGCAGTAGGGCCGCCGCCTCGGGCGCCAGCGCGTCGTGCGGCACGCGCTCGCTGAGCGGGGCCTGGCGCCCCCTGCGGTGTACTCACTTGGCTATAACGGAGCGGGTCCTGCCGGCCTGTCGCGCCCAGCGCTCCTCGTCCAGCCGCAGTAGGGCCGCCGCCTCGGGCGCCAGCGCGTCGTGCGGCACGCGCTCGCTGAGCGGGGCCTGGCGCCCCCTGCGGTGTACTCACTTGGCTATAACGGAGCGGGTCCTGCCGGCCTGTCGCGCCCAGCGCTCCTCGTCCAGCCGCAGTAGGGCCGCCGCCTCGGGCGCCAGCGCGTCGTGCGGCACGCGCTCGCTGAGCGGGGCCTGGCGCCCCCTGCGGTGTACTCACTTGGCTATAACGGAGCGGGTCCTGCCGGCCTGTCGCGCCCAGCGCTCCTCGTCCAGCCGCAGTAGGGCCGCCGCCTCGGGCGCCAGCGCGTCGTGCGGCACGCGCTCGCTGAGCGGGGCCTGGCGCCCCCTGCGGTGTACTCACTTGGCTATAACGGAGCGGGTCCTGCCGGCCTGTCGCGCCCAGCGCTCCTCGTCCAGCCGCAGTAGGGCCGCCGCCTCGGGCGCCAGCGCGTCGTGCGGCACGCGCTCGCTGAGCGGGGCCTGGCGCCCCCTGCGGTGTACTCACTTGGCTATAACGGAGCGGGTCCTGCCAGCCTGTCGCGCCCAGCGCTCCTCGTCCAGCCGCAGTAGGGCCGCCGCCTCGGGCGCCAGCGCGTCGTGCGGCACGCGCTCGCTGAGCCCTGCCTGCGTGCCCACGGCCCAGGCGCGCGCCCAGTCCGTGATGGGCAGCTCTACTGGAGGAGTGCCGCATTCCGCTGTGCCGTGGATGTGCTTGAGGATCGTCAGGAGGTAGACAGCTAGCTGGAAGAAGGAGGAAACGTGCTATATTATAGCTTCACCCGATTCAGTTTCGTTTGTGCAGTAAAACACATTCAACTATCAGTACAAAGGAAGTCTATGTTCTAATTAAGTATATATATATATAACCCGCAGTTTATACCCCCCCCCCCCTTAGGCCCAACAGAACAGCACCGTAAGGGTGGCCCATCCACCACTTGTAGTGTTACCTTCCTCAGCTGCGCGGGATCAGTAGGTGTGAGCACGTGCAGCACGGGCGCGGGCGCGTGGTACAGCGCGCGCAGCAGGGCGGGCTGCAGGGCCCGGGCGCCGGGCGCGGGCGCGGCGGCCCACCAGAACAGCTCCTGCAGCGGGCTGGCCCAGTCCGCGCTGCTGCTCACCCACCACTTGGGTCGGGAAGCGTTGGAACCGCTCACCGCTGGAATGATTGGAATACTTTCATTTATTTACGTGACGCGTATTTCGTGTTTGGGTCATAAAAGTATACCAGATTGATCTGAATTCGTCCAGTAAATTCTTGCCTGTAACAGACGGACTGTTCGATGCAATAATTACTATCGAACACGGTTTGCTGATCTAGCTATTCAATTCCGCCGCACTTAGTGCGAAACAAAGCCAGTGCATATTCGGACAGCAAACCGCGTGCATTCGCCAGCTTATCATTAGCCATCATTTTAGCTTAGCTTTTCAATACTAAATAAACTGTTTTAATCAGTGATAAAGTGTTTTAATCAGTTTAGTAGCCATCCAAATAGTCGCGACCCCAACATTTTGGTCCTTCGAGCCAAGAACTTCGCGAGTCGTTTATATAGCGCGGTTTTTCTGAACTATCGACAAGTGAAGTGACTTTATCTGTGACTCTGGAATACAGCATCCATTAGCGAAGCTTAGCAGTGACTGTAGTGGTTACGACTTTAGCAGCAGTTTATTGAGTGGAGAGCTCAATATATTCAACCGAATACGTGTGTACGTACTCAGTAGCAGTGAGTGTTTAGCTCACACTAGCAGCACCAGCGCGTCACTGACTTGGGGAGCAACCTTCGTCGGGGTAGCCACAGCAAGGAAGTCTTTCAAGTAAGATCGTTCAATTTTACTCATTTTACCAGCAAGAGGATGGAGAGTCTGTATGTCAATCAAATCGAGATTTCAGAGAGTTTGGCAAAACTTCTGTCTAATTTTAAAAAGGATAGCGTAGAGCGTAAAACATTTGATTACTGTAAGCGTAAACTCGAGTTGCTTGAGAAGTACTGGGAAGAATTCCAGATAAATCATGAAAAAATTCTACCTTTTCAAAAGACCAATCATAAATATTTTGTCAACTCGTAATTTGAGCGTACGGAAGACATTTACGAGACAGCAAAGAAACTTATTAATCAACGTCAAAATGAGTTGGTTCAGCGAGGTCAACAGCCAGTGTATCCTCAACAAGCACAGCAATTCGCGGCCGGAACTACGGTGAGTCAGCCGGAACCGCAAGAAACAGCAGCAGCCTCTGCGACCTTTGAGTCGAGGGGAACCAATAGCAAGCTTGACGACATGCTTCATAAGCAGTCGGTCAATTTTAAAGCATTTATTCGAGCTGTCGGCAACATCGATATTGAGACAATTGCCGATAAATGGGATTTCGAAGATGCCCTTCGAATCCTGCAAAACCGATGGACTACCATTGACAACCTTCACTGGGAAATCATTGGCGAGTCAGGAGATGATCTAGCAAGTGATTATGAGTCCCATTTCAATAGACACGAGCGGACTTACAACAGCATAAAGAAAGCGATCAACTCCAAAATGTGGTCAACATCCTATCGGGAAAAAGCAACACAACAAATGGAATTCCTGAGTTTACGGGAAACTATCAACAGTGGAAGTCATTTAAAGATTTATTTAGCGAGGCAATTCACAAAAACACAGCATTATCAAACGCACAAAAAATGCAATTCCTTAAAGGCAAGGTCAAAGGTGAAGCCGAGCGCTTGATACAGCACCTACCTATCAGTACCGACAATTATATCGTGTGTTGGGAGATTTTAAACCATCGCTTTGATAACAAGAAGCTCATATTTACATCTCACGTCAATGTGTTCCTGAACCTTCCCAACATACAGCAGCAATCATCATTTAAATCTAATGGCTAAGCAGCGCGGGATGACTCCTAAGGCGAAAATCGGGGAGGAGTTTGACAGGGTGGTCGCGATAGAGGCCGGAAAATGGAACGCGGTCTGTTTCTGTGTTTTCTGAGAGTTCCAGTTTCCCTACAGCTTACCTGAATCAGGGTTGCCTGCAGCTTGCCTGGAACTTTGTCGTCTCCCCTCTTAGAGACGAGACGAGCCGTCGCCGCCCAGGGACAAGAGCTTATACTTACCTAGTAGCAGGGTAGACAACAATCTATCCAGCAGCTGTGCGTCAGCGTGTAGCGGCTCTCTAGGAGAGTGCGTGAGTAGGAAGTTGACGGCGCGCACCACAGTAGACAGGTGCCTGGCCGCCAGCTCGCCGCGCTCGCTGCGGGACGAGCCGTCGCCGCCCAGGGACAAGAGCTTCTACTTACCTAGTAGCAGGGTAGACAACAATCTATCCAGCAGCTGTGCGTCAGCGTGTAGCGGCTCTCTAGGAGAGTGCGTGAGTAGGAAGTTGACGGCGCGCACCACAGTAGACAGGTGCCTGGCCGCCAGCTCGCCGCGCTCGCTGCGGGACGAGCCGTCGCCGCCCAGGGACAAGAGCTTCTACTTACCTAGTAGCAGGGTAGACAACAATCTATCCAGCAGCTGTGCGTCAGCGTGTAGCGGCTCTCTAGGAGAGTGCGTGAGTAGGAAGTTGACGGCGCGCACCACAGTAGACAGGTGCCTGGCCGCCAGCTCGCCGCGCTCGCTGCGGGACGAGCCGTCGCCGCCCAGGGACAAGAGCTTCTACTTACCTAGTAGCAGGGTAGACAACAATCTATCCAGCAGCTGTGCGTCAGCGTGTAGCGGCTCTCTAGGAGAGTGCGTGAGTAGGAAGTTGACGGCGCGCACCACAGTAGACAGGTGCCTGGCCGCCAGCTCGCCGCGCTCGCTGCGGGACGAGCCGTCGCCGCCCAGGGACACCGCGGATGATAGCACTGGGGACAAACACGTTGCTCCATTAACATACTTATACATGACAACAAGCATATTCTTTAAATACTGATAAGCAGACTCTTTATTCAAAATTTCTACGGGGAACTGCAATTTAGAACCCGCTAACCAGTATTTAAACTAAGCTAATGCTTATAGTTTTTGTAATTAAGTAAATATTTAATTAAATAAACATTTTTTAAAATCAAGGTTGTACGTTTATAAGAAAACTAGATGGTTTCTAGCACGCGTTCCAAGAGTATGGAACGCGTGCTGAATGGTTAGCTCCTGGCATACCTGGAAGCGAACAATATCCTTAGTGACCGACAATATGCCGCCGAAATCAGTCAACTGGGCATCTTTTAGCGCATACGCTAAAAGATGCCCAGTTGACCGAAGGCATACCATTCACGTCTATTGTGAGGCCATCGAGAAACAGGAGGAGGCACTTGCAGTCTCTCTTGACATCTCGAAGGCATTCGACAAGGTCTGGCACGAATGCACGATAAAATGTCTCTAAATGGGGCGATGCCAATCTGGTCAAGTTTAGTTCAATGCTGCTAAGCGAGTCTTTTTTCCGCTAAAGGGAGCCTATTCCACCCAGCTCCGTCTTTCCGAGACGTAACCGGGTCGATAACCGACCGACTTGAGCTTCTTGGTGTTACGTTAACATCTACCCTCAATTTTGGCTTTTTCATAGAGGCAAGGCTCAAGTGGCTGCCAGAAAGTTGGGAATCCTAGCAAAGGTGATACGGTTTTTTACGCCAGAACAGCTGCTCAAACTCTATCAAGCATAAGTTCGGCCGTGTATGGAGTACTACTCTCATCTTTGGGACGGATCTGCCAGATACCTGCTTGATGCCCTTGTGTCAATTGAGAAACGAGCCAAGATGATCATCGGCAATGAGAGGCTCGTCGAATCGAAGCTACAAAGTGAGTTGCTAGCCTGTCGGTATTCTATCGGTTGTATTTTGGGGAGTGTACGACGAAATTGCATAATTTAATTCCACCAAGCTCGTTCCATCATTGGACTACAAGACGAACGGCGACGCGCCACCCACCGGTACATGGTGGACATCCCATCCACACGCACAAAACGTTCTACGAACACATTCATCGTGCGTGCAGCTAAGGAATGGAATTCCCTGCCAGGGCCTATGTTTCCTGAAAGCTACAGTCTGGGAGTCTTTAAGTCAAGAGTGAATAGGTGATAGGCAAGCGTGCTCGGTCTTCGACCGCATCATCGCTTACCATCAGGTGATATAGTGGTCAGACGTATGCGTTTGCTCTTATTTTTGCTGTGCCCGACAGGGTCCATGATTGTTATTTTTTAAATGTTTACCACCTAAGCCTACGTTGTGGAATGCAAAAATGTAGTGAGTATCAGCGGGAAAAAATAAAATAAAGTCAACTTGTTATTAACAGCGTAGACTTGACTAAATAACATCAGCATGTTTTTTTGTGCTAGGCAACGGCTACCGCGACTACAATACTCGTAGCTGTAACCTTGGCGGTTAGTGCCAACAATCCTAATATTTAAAATTCTACCGTTACTGAGTGATTGAGTGGCTGACAGACAGACGATTGAGGAAGCTGAAATTGCTGTTGGCCCTTGGGGAGCGTAGGGGAGCACTAAGAGAATTTCTCGAAATTCGTAAGATAGTCATCATTTCAGCCGAAAGATGTCCACTACTGGACAAAGGCCTCCCCCAAGATGATAAGTTAGTATTTCGATAAAATCGTTTTTTTTCTTATGTGCTTATCTGCAATCAGTACTCTACTATAAGCACATGGTTTGTGAGGTTTTCTTAGATCAAGTGCATCCTCCAGCGAGGACAGCTACTCATTACACTTTTACATATAGTGAAATCTTACTACAGTATGTCTTTTCTCTTGAGACGTTTTTGATAGCTGCGCGTGAGTAGTTTAGGCGCAAGTACATTGGGATGTTTTTCCAGCCGCTTTTGTTTTTTTTTTTTGTTGAGGCCTGAATAACTCTTTTATTGTGGTCATATTTAGGAGTGTGTAGATTTCGGAATTAGTAACCAACCATGGAACATGTGCTATTGTTCTTAACCCGTCAGGCATTTGAAAGACAATACGATTTGGCCCGAATCGGTACACGATCCTTGACCGGTATTTCGTACCGCATTCTTTACAATGTTGCTGTGTTTGAATTACTGGCACTTTCCTAAAGCTTGTCCCAGTTGGTTTCAGAATAGACTTGTAAATTAGTTGTTTGTCTAGCGATTAACTAGCTATTTGACCCAGCATCCAATAGGGAATTCGGTGCCGTATATTGAGTTCTTCTCTCTTGCATTTAATATACTGGTTCCGGGGCGATCCAGGTGTATGCAGGTGTCTTTGTGTGGTAATGTAGAATTTAAGGGGTACAGGCGGGCAGTTTTCTCTCCGAAGTGTAAAAGTAACTTGCACTGATTTTGTTGCGCTAGCGTTAATCTTCAATTTTTGAAGCCACTTCGTAATAGCGTCAAAGCCCTGTTGCTCTGTGGCCAGCTCAGGCTGCTTGTTACTCGCGATTATGGCAGTGTCATCGGCGAAAGTAGCAGTCATGACTCCGTTTAAAAGTTGTAGGTCTGAGGTGTATAAGGTGTACAGAATAGGTCCGAACACCGATCCTTGGGGCACACCTGTTATTATGCTGTAGAATTGAGAAATTGATGCAGATTCCTTCACCTGAAAGGTTATCTCTGTGAGATAGGATTTCAGAAAAATGTAATAGCTGTGCGGAAGACTTGTTTTTTATCTTACAGAGAAGACCCTCGTGCCAGACCCTATCAAATGCCTTCTGGATGTCCAAAAAGGCATAAGAACAGTACTTTTTTTCCTCTACAGATTTTCTTAACTAAATCCAAATTGGTTATTTAGGATGGAATTATTGTTTTCTGATAAAGGCGTAATTCGATGAAGGATAAATTTTTCAGACTTTTGACAGTATAGGTAAGAGGCTGATAGGCCTATAACAGGAGGTAGTCTGCTTTGCCGGTTTCTCTTTTTGTTGTTTTTTTTTTAATATGGAAAATCATCAAATGACTCCTCCCGCTCTGGGTAAAGCAGGAGGGAGTGTCAGACTTAAGAGTCTGACACTCCCTTAAAGTCAAGCCTTTTAGTCAGTAAGCTGACTAAAACCCATCCGTGTTCCTCCTAGTAGCGTTCCAGGGTACGGTGCCTCTGACGAACGAAGTCCGCAGCCCCAGCAGGCACTGCCCCTAGCGGGCTCCGTCTTTAATGCTGACAGCTCTTTGAGGCACGCGTGGAACACAGCGCGCCGTCGCGTCGCCCCGGTCCTGGTTCTGATCAGACGGCGAGCCACCCAATGCTCGCCGTCCTTGCCCTGCGCCTACGGTGGCCGAGAATCGTCCTGCGACTCCCGACGGCCGGAGTGTCTTCTTCTGTTGCGACGGCTGGGGCGTGAGGTACCTCTCTCTCACGCGTTCGGCTTCCTCCTTTGCTAGCATTGCTGCTTCGCAGAAGGAAGTCATCGCTTCCCATGTATCCTCGCTCCGGACCATGGCTTGAACTTAGTCTTAGAGGTTATGGTATTAATATTCCTCCAAACTTCTTGAACTGTCACCGGTGCAGGTGGAAGCTACATTTGTATAGGCTGGATTAGAATAGATTTAACCTTTATTTCAGAATCTGTGTTACTGATGTGATTTGAGTTGAACACATTCGATAAAATGTTCTGCGATCAAATTTGTCTTCTCTTGTGATGTCGGGCCCAGCCATTATTGTGGTCTGTCGTCCGACTTTGTAAATTTTTGTAAATTTGTAGTAGGTGCTGGCATTAAGTCGAACAAATTACTTTTAAATTAGATCTTTGATTTTTTACTTTTATAAGTACCGACCAGTAGTAAAGTAGTTGTGTTTAGTTTGCGCGTTGTAGGAGGTGTGCAGCTTGTCCTCCAAGTGGTCCAGCTGCGCGTTGTACAGGGACAGCTGCGCGCCCCGCGCCGCCCGCACCTCGCGCGCCCCCCCGCACAGCTCCACGTAGGTCAGCATGTGGTGCAGCTCGGATATCGTCTGCAATCACAACACATTTTAAATTTCGTCAGAAACATAATTTCGCAATTATGGCGCATCATGACGTGCCTCCATTTTACGTACTGCCAAAGATAATGAAAACGTAGAATTATCAATCTGTTCAAAACTCAGACAAACAACTCATCTTTTGAGGTTTCAGCCTTGCATACCTAAACGCCAAGTTTATTTTTGTTGTTTATTTTTTTATTTGTATACATTGAAAACTCGCTCATAAACGTGTTCCTAAAAGTCGTATTTAAATTATTATTTAATCTACCTATTCGTTCATTAACAAGAACGCTATCCGTTCCTGTTAATCATCATCATCTGCCTAGCCTTTTCCCAACTATATTGGGATCGGCTTCCAGTCAAACCGGATTCAGCTGAATACCAGTATTTTACGTGAAGCGGCTGCCTACCAGACCTCCACAACCCATTAAATGGGTAACACGGTATTTCTTGGCAAGACTGGAGTCAGATTTACTAGCTTCTGACAATCTTACGACTACCAAAGTTCTACAAATGACAGCCGGGACTAACAGCTTAACGTGCTTTCCGAGGCACGGAGGAAACTCGGTATGTTAAGATGGTCACCCATCCACAGACCAACCTTGGCAAGCGTTGCTTAACCTTGAAGATCGATCTGTGCGGCTGTTATTCTTTAGCCACGAGCTCCTCAAAGATCCGTTCCTGTTAATGTTGTTTTTATTTTGATCAACTAATTAGAATCGCCGTAACAAGAAGCGAATAAAGGAACGCTTTTTCTTTCTTCATTTCCTATCGATGGTATATTTACTGTTGGTATGTACTGTTTAGGCCCAGAAAAGCGCTTATACACTACACGGTATTCAGGACCCTATTTAATCCCGATTTAGGGTGGTGTAATAAGAGTTAAGGACCCAAGTTAGGGTGACTGCAGCCCGGTCTAATTAGCTCCCTAACTCCCTTACTATCGGGCAGTGTAATAGCGATTAGGGCATAAGGGAACATGTTGCCAACACCAATTTAAAAAATTCCCCAAAAATGCAAGTCAATTTCCCCAATAATGCAAGTCAATTTCCCCAATATGGGGACAAAAAATATACTGTTTCCCCACAAATTCGATTTTTACAATAATATTAGAAGAATAAAATTGATATTTAGAATCCCCGCATTTGCCCCACATCTTGCCAACCTCTAATAAATCCCCAAACAACTTGAGATTCTCCGCAGTTTGGGGAATTCCCCACACGTTGGCAACGCTGGCACTTCACAACTGAGTTAGGGGCGAATCGACCAACTAGTGTGTTAGCGGCTCCCTAGTTGGGGGCCACGCCCACCCGCCCCACCGGCCCTGAATACCGTGCAGTGTAATAAGCGCTTAAGTGGTCACGTCAAAGGCGGCGTCAGACTGTTTTCAGATTGTCGTGGGTGCACATTAGGGACACTCCAACAAATGGTACATAGTCCGCATCAGAAGTACCTCTCTCGCAGTTTCTTCGTCAGAAGCACCTTCCTGTACCTTCTCTACTGACCTGCATACTGTGTTGTGTGGAGAGCGCCTTGATGGCCACCCTGTTGAGCAGCTCGTACAAGTCCTCCAGCAGCAGCTCTCGACCTTCGAACGTGGCGTCGGGCATCTGCCCCACCGCGCGGATAGACCGCACCACCACCTCTACCAGGGAGATCTCGCTGAGGACTTTCAGAGATGCCTGTACAGCAGAACAAAATTGAATCGATTATTTTATTTACTTTTTCGTCGACTAGCTTCTGCCAGCGGCTTCGCCCGGATTCATAAAAAATTTAGAAAAAAGTCACTTAAAGCCTATACTAGTCCTGAAGGTATCAAAATTCGTCAAAATAAGTTCAGCGATTTAGGCGTGATGAACAGACAAATTCATTTTCACTTTAAATATAACTTGATAAAATAGTAGATTACGCACCGAGGGGATAAAACAGTGTCTTGTGTTACGGGCTTCATATTCTTCTTCTTATCGTGTGGGCACTAAGATTTAACGACCCCACACACCCATACTCCACCCGTATTGAATCACAAACTTAACTTTCGAGATTCTTTGGGATTCAAGCTAGCTCAAGTCAAAGACACCTTTATCCCTGAGGAGCATAGCCCACTTATTTTTTCTCACCTACTGCGAGAAAATTTTTTGTCATGAAGAGAGGTCGCCGACTGCTTCCCGACGGTCTCCCAGTTCACTTCCAAAATCAAGTTATATTATTGATCTCCGGGCAATAATATTGTACTGGATTTAATTATAACCCGCCAGATAATAATGACTTACTTTATGTTGAGTTTGTGTGACATATAATCTGACGTTTCCGTGCAGGTGGAGTGAAAAGATTCTTACGTCTTTAAAGTAATACAAAAAATGCGCAGCAGCGAACCCAGACGTCCACCCAGATGTCGTCCTGAGAATACCTTATCGATGATCCTCCGGGCGAGCAGCGTGACGTTGTGCGCGAGCGGCACGTCGGCCAGGCAGCACGGCAGCAGCGCCAGCAGCGGCGGGCTGCGCTGCAGCGACTCCTCCGTCACGTCCCCCCAGATGTCGTCCTGGGAATACCTTATCGATGATCCTCCGGGCGAGCAGCGTGACGTTGTGCGCGAGCGGCACGTCGGCCAGGCAGCACGGCAGCAGCGCCAGCAGCGGCGGGCTGCGCTGCAGCGACTCCTCCGTCACGTCCCCCCAGATGTCGTCCTGGGAATACCTTATCGATGATCCTCCGGGCGAGCAGCGTGACGTTGTGCGCGAGCGGCACGTCGGCCAGGCAGCACGGCAGCAGCGCCAGCAGCGGCGGGCTGCGCTGCAGCGACTCCTCCGTCACGTCCCCCCAGATGTCGTCCTGGGAATACCTTATCGATGATCCTCCGGGCGAGCAGCGTGACGTTGTGCGCGAGCGGCACGTCGGCCAGGCAGCACGGCAGCAGCGCCAGCAGCGGCGGGCTGCGCTGCAGCGACTCCTCCGTCACGTCCCCCCAGATGTCATCCTGGGAATACCTTATCGATGATCCTCCGGGCGAGCAGCGTGACGTTGTGCGCGAGCGGCACGTCGGCCAGGCAGCACGGCAGCAGCGCCAGCAGCGGCGGGCTGCGCTGCAGCGACTCCTCCGTCACGTCCCCCCAGATGTCGTCCTGGGAATACCTTATCGATGATCCTCCGGGCGAGCAGCGTGACGTTGTGCGCGAGCGGCACGTCGGCCAGGCAGCACGGCAGCAGCGCCAGCAGCGGCGGGCTGCGCTGCAGCGACTCCTCCGTCACGTCCCCCCAGATGTCGTCCTGGGAATACCTTATCGATGATCCTCCGAGCGAGCAGCGTGACGTTGTGCGCGAGCGGCACGTCGGCCAGGCAGCACGGCAGCAGCGCCAGCAGCGGCGGGCTGCGCTGCAGCGACTCCTCCGTCACGTCCACCCAGATGTCATCCTGGGAATAATGAGGGAAATCTTCTTTAATTATTTACTAATTTAACTAAATCTCAGAAAGCCATGACTTTAATTGAAATATTAGAGAATCGATGTAGCAGTCACAAGCGCAACATTCATTATGCTTTCCAAACCAATTACGATAGTTAGAATTTCGAGGAGATTTCAAGTATTTAAGTATTGAAGCGCGAAGCATTCCAACAATTTTATTATTATAGTTAATAGATTAATAACTCACATCCAGTTGATCTTCCAGTGGTACGTCACACTTGGTGAGCAGCGCTGCGCACGCGCTCGCAAGTTCCCACGAGCCCTCGTACAGAGATATCTGTGGAGTAAGTTACTGTCAAATTGCAGTTGATCACATATTACGATATGTTTGGTCCACTTCAAAATTCTTTAAACTAAACTTATCAAACAACCAAGAATCATTTGCAACAATTAGCTAATTGAATGTACTCACGTCATAATATTGCTGCTTGCAACAATAAAAAAATACTAAAGTGTACTGACAAAGACAATCTCCTTCAGCTCATATATGTGTCACATGAACAGGCGGGCAGTGTACCTGGTTGGCCAGATGTATGTAGTAGTGCTGCTGCTGCAGGCGGCGCGCCGTGTCGGCGGCGGCGCGCCGGGTCAGCGCCGCCAGCGCGCGCACGGCGGCGGCCCGCGCGCGCGCCTGGCGCTGGTTGCTCAGCACCACCAGGTTCTCCGCACAAACTGCGCCGGATATCGCCTGCCAATGTTACCTCGTGCACTTACTAATGATATTGTAATCATACCAGATCCCACTGCTTTCAGGAGAACTTCTTCAATTATGTGAATAAACATGTTCCTTTCAACTTTGCTAGCTTTTAAGTGTAATTTTGGTCTAAGCTTGTTGCAAACACTTATAAGTATGTACTTATGCAAACCTCGCGGCAAGCATTTGTAATCATATAAATTGTGTATAATGAGGTTATAAGTTGATAATTAATATTTTTAAGGAAAATTTTATTTTCTTCGTTTTAGAGCATTTAAAAAGCTTTTTAAAAAATGTTTTTTTTTTTTTGCTTTTAATTATTATTTTTTATTTTTGTTATTTTTTTCGAGTTACTTTCCATAAACCCTTTCATTTGATACCCATATTGTAGAAATGCTTCAAAAATAACTATTCCGCCATCTTGGATGGACCATCCAAGATGGCGGAATAGTTATTTTGGATTAGAACGTCACACATCTTATCGTGTATTGTCATTCAAACTAAACGTGTATACAAAATTTCAGCTCAATCGGTTGAAGATATCTGCTTCATAATTGAGTAGCAAGATTCCACCCGAACAAAAATAGATACATACATACATGTTAAGTATAAGCTTTTAATAAAAAGCAGCCCCGATACCAAAAATGTCATGTCACTTATGTAAAAAAAAGTTTGCATTTTTCTAAAAGGTAATCTCTGAATGCACATTGTTTAAACGGATTAATTAATCCGTTTAAACAATGATAGAAATCTATACAATCGCGGAGTGTTGTAGGCACGTTACGGTTACCATGGGTAGGCAGCAAAGCAGACTTAGGAAGCTACTAGTAAAAACATTTTAACAAAAAAAAAACCTCCGAAAAAACTGAAAAAACCATACGCGTCGACTTGAGAACCTCCTCTGTTTTTTCGTCGGTTAACAATTATAATCCAGTAAAATTTACATTTCGTTTCGACTTATTTCAAGCAACAACATCGCATTCAGAACAAGAAAATCGACAGTTTGAGTTTGATATTATGTGTAAAAGTTTTAAATAACACGAACATATCTTCTTTGCAGAACAAACATTTTATTAATTTCTCAGGGGGACAGCGCGTACGCAGTCCCCACTACCAAAAATTACGCATCCGAGTTATCCACATTAGGGATAATCGCAGGGGTCAACCTAACCGCAGTGCAATGGGAAGGTCTCGCCCTGGGGGAACCGCCTTCATGATCACGGTGTCCCCTATGCCAGGTAAGTATGAATTCACTACGGTAGCGCGAGAGGGTCATTCGACGGCGGAGAATCTTAACACCGCGATTCAGAAACGTGACGTAAAAGATCAACGCCATCTATCGAGTCTAGTGGAACTAAACTCTCAAGACGGACAAGGCTAACCGGTCGCGCCCGTATATCGCGTGGATGACAGATGCTTGTAAGCTATCCCGCTTATACCAGAATAATGTATTAACGTTAGAGCGAGATAACAAAGCACGCTTGTCATTTGGTACTGGTTTCGAAACACTCAATTCGTTTGTTTACTTTAGGTTTACGTAATTGCATGAAATTTTTATATCACGAAGTTAATGCAGTCTTTTTGTGAATGCAAATGTGTTGAAAGTGTCTCAGTTCATTCTATAACATATAAAAATATTAATGCGGTAAATACAATTCATACAGCATTTCAGGGTTAAGTACGTTTCGCATGTGTAATATTAGTTTCACTTACAATTTTCATCTATTTGTTTACATGTTATTATCTTTAATTTGTATAGATTTATATAAATAAGATTATTAGTAAAGCCCTATCACAGAATTGCGTTTTCACTCACAAAACTGCTGACTCATCGTATTATGTGAAAATTAGGCAGTTGCCTGCGTTTATTTTAGGGTTTATTACTAATTTAATTAAAGAATATTTATAAAATTTTTATTTCTTATGAACTATGGTTTAATTTAGTATAAATTTTACGTTATAATATTAACGTATTAATGAGAAATTTACAGTTAATTCTGAGCGGTTTTAGTAAGTAGTTTTTATGGATTTGAATGGGATTTTTATTACGGATATTCTATTCTTATTTCATATTTCTGAGGCCGCTATGAACGAAACTACTATATAAGGAATATTATGATATATATTTAATTTGGTTAGGACAGTAGTTCAATACACGAGCTCGAAAAACTGCCGTCGCGCTCTTCATGAGAAACTTACTTCGGAAGTTTGGCTTTTTACAAACAGGTAAGAGAAAAATGCGAAAAGTAAGGCCGCTATGTTCAATATTCATATTTATTCTCCACTACCCAATAAGTCAGAGTTGTCTAAATATTTCATTTACTGAGAATAAGAAAGCTAAATTTTAGCAAATAACAGTCAAATTGTAATAGGCCTCAGGCAAATAAATGTTTCAAACTTAAGTGTTTATTGACAACTAAACTAACTTATTCCTATAATAATGATGTTCCCGCGTATGTTCTCTAGAATAGAATACTCTTTATTATGTACACCATATAAGTTACAGAAAAGATCGATGAAACATTATTATAGGGTGACACAATGGGCGGTCTTATCGCTAAAAGCGATCTTTTCAAAACAACCTTTGGATGGATTCTGAAGATAAAAAGGAGAGACAGTACTGTAGGTAGTCTTTGATGTACTATTATACAAACATCAATACATATTAAATAGAATGTACAGTATAGTCACTTATGGCATGATCCTTACTTTTGCAGTATCTTATGTCACGGGCGTCATATTGAATCCCGAACGCAATGAAGAAGGTATTCGAGAGTTAACTTCCGAGCATAGCGACGGAGTTCGGAGTTTATCTCACGAGCGAAGCAAGGGAGTTATTACAAAAATTTTGGATGCAGCTCAGGATTTAAGCCAGCCCGCATCAAAGACAACTTTTGACACCACCTGCACGGATGCACAAATTATTTGCCATGAACATAAGCATAAACCTAACCTAAAGTACGTCATGTTAACCCGCGAGCGGCTCCCGTCGGCCTGCACTGCTACGTGCAGCGAGCGCAGTCAAAATGCGTTCAAATCACATTATTGGCTGACCGGTTCAAATGAAATTGAGTACAATATGACAGCGGTGCTGTGCGCTGGAGCCGCAGCTGCGGCCGGCGTACAATATGACAGCGGTGCAGTGCGCTGGAGCCGCAGCTGCGGCCGGCGTACAATATGACAGCGGTGTTGTGCGCTGGAGCCGCAGCTGCGGCCGGCGTACAATATGACAGCGGTGCGGTGCGCTGGAGCCGCAGCTGCGGCCGGCGTACAATATGACAGCGGTGCAGTGCGCTGGAGCCGCAGCTGCGGCCGGCGTACAATATGACAGCGGTGTTGTGCGCTGGAGCCGCAGCTGCGGCCGGCGTACAATATGACAGCGGTGCAGTGCGCTGGAGCCGCAGCTGCGGCCGGCGTACAATATGACAGCGGTGTTGTGCGCTGGAGCCGCAGCTGCGGCCGGCGTACAATATGACAGCGGTGTTGTGCGCTGAAGCCGCAGCTGCGGCCGGCGTACAATATGACAGCGGTGCAGTGCGCTGGAGCCGCAGCTGCGGCCGGCGTACAATATGACAGCGGTGTTGTGCGCTGGAGCCGCAGCTGCGGCCAGCGTACAATATGACAGCGGTGCAGTGCGCTGGAGCCGCAGCTGCGGCCGGCGTACAATATGACAGCGGTGCGGTGCGCTGTAGCCGCAGCTGCGGCCGGCGTACAATATGACAGCGGTGCAGTGCGCTGGAGCCGCAGCTGCGGCCGGCGTACAATATGACAGCGGTGTTGTGCGCTGGAGCCGCAGCTGCGGCCAGCGTACAATATGACAGCGGTGCGGTGCGCTGGAGCCGCAGCTGCGGCCGGCGTACAATATGACAGCGGTGCGGTGCGCTGTAGCCGCAGCTGCGGCTCCAGCGCCGATTCGCTCCAGCTCGCCGGCTGGCGGTAAGGAGTAGAGCATAATGTTCTCGCAGGTGGCAAAACTTGAGTATGCTCCGAGGGGATAAAGCAGTCTTTGTCGCAGGCTAGTTTAAATCCCTCGCTCCATTCAGGATTCTTGTATTGACTCCCTCGCCACGCTTAGGAGTTAACTCTCGAATCCTTCGCTGTGTTCGGGATTCAATATGACACCCGCGACATAAGACAATGTTTGATCCCCTCAGTTCATAATTTTCTATTATTTCTAAAGAGCATATATGCCTTACTTTTCACAACTTTCTGCGAGAAAATTGTGGTGTGTGACACTAACAGGTGGTGGGTGACACTAACAGGTGGTGTGTGACACTAACAGGTGATGTGTGACACTAACAGGTGGTGTGTGACACTAACAGGTGGTGTGTGACACTAACAGGTGGTGGGTGACACTAACAGGTGTTGTGTGACACTAACAGGTGGTGTGTGACACTAACAGGTGGTGTGGGACACTAACAGGTGGTGTGTGACACTAACAAGTGGTGTGTGACACTAACAGGTGGTGTGTGACACTAACAGGTGGTGTGTGACACTAACAGGTGGTGTGTGACACTAACAGGTGGTGGGTGACACTAACAGGTGGTGTGTGACACTAACAGGTGGTGTGTGACACTAACAGGTGGTGTGTGACACTAACAGGTGGTGTGTGACACTAACAGGTGGTGTGTGACACTAACAAGTGGTGTGTAAACTTTTTAACTATTGATAGGCACGAGCTTGACTACTATTTCACCTGATGGTAAGCGATGATGTGGTCGAAGATGGAGCACGCTTGCTCGGAAGTGACCAATTCACTCTTGACTTATAGACTCCCATGTTGTAGCTATCAGGAAACACTTAGTTTCGCGTTTATGATATTAAGTTAAGGAAATGTGTGACATTACCTGCTGGTGCGCATGGTCGGGCAGCAGCGCCAGCGCGTGTCGCAGCAGCAGCAGCAGCCCCTCGCACGCCGACCAGCCCGACGCCGCGCCCGCACGCACGCGCCGCTGGGAGGAAGCATTGTGTTACACACGACTGACCGTAGCTATAGTAGAACCAGTGCACAATATAGTGTAGCGACATCGATGCCGCCGCAACAAAAACCAACAGAACAAATCAACAACGCAACAAAAATAACCGCGACGCCATCTATCCAACTAGCAGCGAACTACTTCGTCGAAATCCTGCATCGCGCAAGCAAAGTTTACCGTGCGATTTGAACATGGCACAACAACCGCCTGGTCGGAGTCTCCCTTAGTTTGCGGGACTTTACTCTCTGTTCCGCATTCCTCCAAAATGTTAGAAATTAAAGAAGAAAACTAGAGTTCTGCCCTTGTTCTATCGAAGGTGTGACATTTTAGGTTCTATTAAGGTTAGTTGTAGAAAATTCTGGATATGATTCTGGGCTAATACAACTTGTAACAAAATAAACGCTATATTTCTTAAGGGATCATTGTTCTCATCCATATGAACATTTTGTTACTATAGAACCAACCCCGAAATAGTAAAAAAAAGTCAGCTGTTCAGTACATTTCGTCGAGTTATGCACTTAAGTGTTGTGGGTATCGATATTTTTTTCGTGATTTCAGTGTTGATCCCATAATAAAAGTTGTTCATTCTTTACGTTTATTCTGTTACAGGTTGCATAACAACGATACGAGGCTATATCGTTAAAAGTTTGCTTTGAATAAAATGCTAGATAAAACCAACTACTAACTAAAATAACAAGACTGTCAAATTGCTATAAGGGACCGTCTCGCTGAGCGATAGAATAGCGGCGAGTTTTTTCACCGCGTCGCCGCGATGTGCGAGTGGAGACACATTCATAGTTGTTATAGAAATACTTGGCACGGACGATAATATAGGGAACGTGCAAGGCGAAGACTGTGCCATCTAGTGTTAAGAATTCAGAACTTTTTCCTTATAAAAACTTGAATTAGACGCATCTGTGCTGCCACCTGTAGTTTCTGCACGCTCCCTATCGCCGCGATTCTCTCGCACGTGGAGACGACCCCTTACTGTCTTAATTCTTACTTAGCCTTTAAAAATAAGGTCTATTTATAAGAAAGGAGCTCCATCTTGAATCTAGATTAACGATCCAATCTAGGTGTAATCCTACATAATGTTGTTTTTTTTCCATTACTGAGTGAGTACTCACTCACTGACTGACAGACAACGCACAGCCGAAACTGCTAGTCGTAGAAAGCTGAAATTTGTCATGTCGGTTCCTTGGGGAGTTTAGGGGAGCACTAAGAGAGGATTTCTCGAAATTCCCACGGGAACGGGGAAAAACGGGACATGCGCGTACGATGTCGCGGGCAAAATGTAGTAAAAATATAAGGTAAGTATTGAATCGTCACCTGGTGGTAGATCCCGCTGGTGTACATCTCGACGGTGGTGTGGTTGACGTCGTCGGAGTCCACGACGATGTAGTCCGTGAGCGACGGCGCCGCCCCCGCGCTCCCCGCGCTCCCCGCGCCGCTGTCTGTAACCAGCGCCACCACTACTGAGCTGCTGCACAAGCTACTGATATACTTAGTGCCTAAGGGTGCGATAGGGCTGGCATAGCAGTTTAGACAAAAGCCCAAAAAAAAAGAAAAAAAGAAAAGGTTTGTGCCGAAAACAAAGCTACGGACTTAGATAGCTTTCTACATAGGTGCCAGCTGGGCCACTTGCGATACAAATCACTAAATGTTATAAAACAAAGTCTTCCGCCGCGTCTGTGTGTCTGTTCGCGATAAACTCAAAAACTAGAGACATATTAGACTAGAGTCAAGAGCATTATAAATTAAAAAAAAAAACTACTGCACCGATTTTCATGCTGGTTTTCAATGGATTGATTAGTTCTCGAGGAAGGTTTTAGTATACATATAATTTGTCAACTTTTTGTATACACTTTATCAATCAATATATATCAAATTCTTCCATTACTGACTGACCGAGTGCCTGACAGACAACGCACAGCGGAAACTGCTGGTCGTAGAAAGCTAAAATTTGGCGTGTAGGTTCCTTGGGGAGTATAAGGGAAGGAAGGATTTCTCGAAATTCCCACGGGAACAGGAAAAAATGGGATATGCACGTACGGAGTCGCGAGCTAAAGCTAGTATAAAATATAATAATATTTGTTGAGGAAGTGTCGGAAAAAAGTAAGCCGTTTGGGAGCTGATTACTTTAGGTCGCGATAACCGACATCCACGCGGGCGAAGCCGTCGGCATCAGCTACTTGTGTATAATTATGTACACAAGACACGGAAGCTAGCCAGTGCTGTTAAGCCTATGCGGGGCTAGTCGAAAGGGTTTGGATTCGGAAGGAACTACAAGATGCATAACACCTTCAGCTGGACCACCTTAGAGGTTTCTGCGTCTATACCTACAAAAGGCTTATTTGTGCTTATGACATGTTTTGTTGGAAATAAGTTAAGTACTCGATTTTTATATAATGCTCCAAAACCCTTAACAGTGTGGTAATAAGAATAAAAATTATTTATTGCGCAAGAAAATGTACCATGTCTAATTCAGCCTCGTGCAATTTAATTGAAGCGAGTGAATTATTTAGCTTTTTCATAATGCTTCTACGTAATACAGTGTCACAGAAGCTCAAATAATATTACAAGATTTTTGTTTTATGCAATGTATTATTGCAAGGATTTTTAAACAAAACGTTAAGTAAATATAGTCTTTCAATGTAACTTACTAAGTTCACATATTAGCTACTCTGTCACAATAGCTATTATACATTGAGATTATGAATGAAATAATTAAATCTTATCATTTTATATCGACCACTTCACTTACCGGCTACTGGGGTGTCTGAATTTTCAGACGTAGAGGATGTGTTGTGTTTCCTGAAATGAAAAGATACCGTATGAAACCAGTGACACAATAGGCTTGCTCACTGAAAAAATCTAATTTGGCCGTCAGTTAGATTATCAAAAAATATTTGTCTTGTTTTTTTTTATTTTGTTCCGTAAACCAAAACTGACGAAGATCCGACGCTTTTAAAATTCACAATACGTCAGGCCATGGTATAATTTTAGTGCGTTCTGACGTCACTCCCGAGTGATGCGTTTTATCTTTCGTCAGTGAAGTTCTAACAATGCGTAAGTCATCTTTGGCGGGTTTTTACATTTGAATGCCATTTGATGAAAATAGTTCACGCGCTTACATTCCACCAATCGGAAAAGAGATAGCTGACCCGACTGATTTTAAATAATTTTTCCAAATTTGTGTACATCAATAGTTGCTCACTAATATTTACACCTTGTTGCCCTCTCCTGTAAAGTAGGTTTTTTTGACTTACGCACTGTTAGAACTTCACTGACGCTTTGTCAATATTCATTGATTTACAAAAACAAAAAATTCGTATCCATTATTTTCAATACTCTAACTGACGTACTAAATAGATTTGAAATTTATTGATAGTGGAATCTAGCCTATTATGATTTAGAAAATGAGCAAAAATTTACGTCACCTACAGGTCAATAAATTGATATTTTTACAAAGCAAATAATTCAATTTATAACAATGTGAATGTAATATTTTCAGTGAGTCAGTTCTTTTTAACTATTTTAAATAATTAAAAGACATACCTGCCTTCCTTAATCTGCGAATTGATCATGGACTTCATTTGTTTAGTGGACTCGGTACTGCCACAGCTGCTGTCTATCCGGTCCTCAGGACTTGCAGTCTTATCCTTCAGAGAATTAAGGCTATTATCGTTCAGCACCTCTTCGGTGGACGCACTGGAGATGCTGGGCCGTTCCTCCACCTTCTTCTTGGCTCGCTTGGAAGGTCTCTTGGTGAAGCTGGACGAGAACTCGCTCATCTCTTGTGTTTCTGATGTTAGAAGGAAGTAGAAGTTTGCGCGGGAGTGGGTGACGAATGTGTCGCTAGCCTGGGAAAATAAACAGCTGATTTACTAGATACATATAACGTCACTCGCTAGTTGCGGCTGAACATAAGACAGAAGGTATGACTGGCACGTTTACCAGAGAATAGATAGAATACTCTTTATTATGTACACCATATAAGTTATAGAAAAGATAGATGAAGGAAACATTATGACACAATGGGCGGCCTTATCGCTAAAAGTATCTTTTAAGGACAACCTTTGGATTCAGAAATTTAATGGTTATACATGTAAATGTTTCCCAAGAACTCAACACAACATGAAACAAAAGCAATAGATAGGCGTATAGCAGGAAACATTCGTGCGACAAGTTTTGCGGTGAAATCTTGCGATAATGCCCAAAAGCATTGCTTAAAGGGGTAACGTTGTTGTTTAGACGTAATACTTATCTATAGTTACCTGATGCATTAACAGTAGGAAGTCACACAGCAGCGCCAGGCGGTGCAACAAGGGCGGCGCGCCCACCAGCCCGCGCACCACTTATCTATAGTTACCTGATGCATTAACAGTAGGAAGTCACACAGAAGCGCCAGGCGGTGCAACAAGGGCGGCGCGCCCACCAGCCCGCGCACCACTTATCTATAGTTACCTGATGCATTAACAGTAGGAAGTCACACAGCAGCGCCAGGCGGTGCAACAAGGGCGGCGCGCCCACCAGCCCGCGCACCACTTATCTATACTTACCTGATGCATTAACAGTAGGAAGTCACACAGCAGCGCCAGGCGGTGCAACAAGGGCGGCGCGCCCACCAGCCCGCGCACCACTTATCTATACTTACCTGATGCATTAACAGTAGGAAGTCACACAGCAGCGCCAGGCGGTGCAACAAGGGCGGCGCGCCCACCAGCCCGCGCACCACTTATCTATAGTTACGTTACCTGATGCATTAACAGTAGGAAGTCACACAGCAGCGCCAGGCGGTGCAACAAGGGCGGCGCGCCCACCAGCCCGCGCACCACTTATCTATACTTACCTGATGCATTAACAGTAGGAAGTCACACAGCAGCGCCAGGCGGTGCAACAAGGGCGGCGCGCCCACCAGCCCGCGCACCACTTATCTATACTTACCTGATGCATTAACAGTAGGAAGTCACACAGCAGCGCCAGGCGGTGCAACAAGGGCGGCGCGCCCACCAGCCCGCGCACCACTTATCTATACTTACCTGATGCATTAACAGTAGGAAGTCACACAGCAGCGCCAGGCGGTGCAACAAGGGCGGCGCGCCCACCAGCCCGCGCACCACTTATCTATACTTACCTGATGCATTAACAGTAGGAAGTCACACAGCAGCGCCAGGCGGTGCAACAAGGGCGGCGCGCCCACCAGCCCGCGCACCACTTATCTATAGTTACGTTACCTGATGCATTAACAGTAGGAAGTCACACAGCAGCGCCAGGCGGTGCAACAAGGGCGGCGCGCCCACCAGCCCGCGCACCACTTATCTATACTTACCTGATGCATTAACAGTAGGAAGTCACACAGCAGCGCCAGGCGGTGCAACAAGGGCGGCGCGCCCACCAGCCCGCGCACCACTTATCTATAGTTACGTTACCTGATGCATTAACAGTAGGAAGTCACACAGCAGCGCCAGGCGGTGCAACAAGGGCGGCGCGCCCACCAGCCCGCGCACCACTTATCTATACTTACCTGATGCATTAACAGTAGGAAGTCACACAGCAGCGCCAGGCGGTGCAACAAGGGCGGCGCGCCCACCAGCCCGCGCACCACTTATCTATAGTTACGTTACCTGATGCATTAACAGTAGGAAGTCACACAGCAGCGCCAGGCGGTGCAACAAGGGCGGCGCGCCCACCAGCCCGCGCACCACTTATCTATAGTTACGTTACCTGATGCATTAACAGTAGGAAGTCACACAGCAGCGCCAGGCGGTGCAACAAGGGCGGCGCGCCCACCAGCCCGCGCACCACTTATCTATACTTACCTGATGCATTAACAGTAGGAAGTCACACAGCAGCGCCAGGCGGTGCAACAAGGGCGGCGCGCCCACCAGCCCGCGCACCACTTATCTATAGTTACGTTACCTGATGCATTAACAGTAGGAAGTCACACAGCAGCGCCAGGCGGTGCAACAAGGGCGGCGCGCCCACCAGCCCGCGCACCACTTATCTATAGTTACCTGATGCATTAACAGTAGGAAGTCACACAGCAGCGCCAGGCGGTGCAACAAGGGCGGCGCGCCCACCAGCCCGCGCACCACTTATCTATACTTACCTGATGCATTAACAGTAGGAAGTCACACAGCAGCGCCAGGCGGTGCAACAAGGGCGGCGCGCCCACCAGCCCGCGCACCACTTATCTATAGTTACGTTACCTGATGCATTAACAGTAGGAAGTCACACAGCAGCGCCAGGCGGTGCAACAAGGGCGGCGCGCCCACCAGCCCGCGCACCACTTATCTATACTTACCTGATGCATTAACAGTAGGAAGTCACACAGCAGCGCCAGGCGGTGCAACAAGGGCGGCGCGCCCACCAGCCCGCGCACCACTTATCTATAGTTACCTGATGCATTAACAGTAGGAAGTCACACAGCAGCGCCAGGCGGTGCAACAAGGGCGGCGCGCCCACCAGCCCGCGCACCACTTATCTATACTTACCTGATGCATTAACAGTAGGAAGTCACACAGCAGCGCCAGGCGGTGCAACAAGGGCGGCGCGCCCACCAGCCCGCGCACCACTTATCTATAGTTACGTTACCTGATGCATTAACAGTAGGAAGTCACACAGCAGCGCCAGGCGGTGCAACAAGGGCGGCGCGCCCACCAGCCCGCGCACCACTTATCTATACTTACCTGATGCATTAACAGTAGGAAGTCACACAGCAGCGCCAGGCGGTGCAACAAGGGCGGCGCGCCCACCAGCCCGCGCACCACTTATCTATACTTACCTGATGCATTAACAGTAGGAAGTCACACAGCAGCGCCAGGCGGTGCAACAAGGGCGGCGCGCCCACCAGCCCGCGCACCACTTATCTATAGTTACCTGATGCATTAACAGTAGGAAGTCACACAGCAGCGCCAGGCGGTGCAACAAGGGCGGCGCGCCCACCAGCCCGCGCACCACTTCCACCAGCGCGCTGCTGGCCACCGCGTCCAGTGGACCGCACTCAGAGTTTAGGAATCGCTCCTGGCACAAAAATATAACATCATTGTTTGTATAAATGTTGTTTTATCAAGAACAGCGTTAAAATTATAGTTTTAATAATTGTAATTGTATGAAAAAATTTAAACGAAATTTTTCATCAATCAATCAATAATCAATCAATATTCTTTATTTGTAAACATAGGTTACAGTAGTGTGTAAGATGTTACAATGGTTATTTTATAGTTTCTCTATGTTTTGCCATTTGGCGTACAAATACACAAACATTTATATGGGAGGACAATTATGTACCTCTTAATTAAATTTTCACAATTCAGTATTATCAATGTCAATATTAAGATAAAATAAAATGTAATTTAATAAAATGCAATAGGCAATGTCAATTTTAAACGAAATGTAGATAGTTATGTCAAAAAAGATAATTATAATGTCAATAAGTTACATAAACGAAAATAATTTGAACTTCACATTGTCCTCAGAATTGCTATTGAGTCATCATGCATAAATAGTCATGTTACAAGTATACAAACACCATTAAGTCAACGAACTGTCATCAAAATACTCACTGAGACTATAGTAACATTTCTGTATTAATATAGTACATAATTTTCGCTTGAACTTGACTAAATTTAAACTTTTAATTGAACAAAGTAACTTATTAAATATTCTTTGGGCCATACGAAAAAAACTTTTTCTCATTAAAGCCGTGCCAGCATGTGGTACTATAAGCTCTAAATTATCTTTGTCACGTAGTTTCCTGTATTGGCTTTTAAAGGCAATTTCAAACAGGTTAAGGTTTGTTTTAACAAAAATATTTACTTCATAAATAAACAGGGAAGGCAAAGTAAGAATTTTCAGGCTTTTAAATAGAGGTTGACAGCTGTCAGTACTTTGTAATCCACACATAGCTCTGATGCATCTTTTTTGGGCTTTGAAAACATACTCTTTATTCACTGAGTTGCCCCAATATATTATACCATATCTTAGAGTGGATGCAACATAACCATGATATGCCATTAAAAGAGATTCTAGGCTTACAATTTTAGCTAGTTTATAAAGGGCATATGCAAATTTATTAACTTTTTTACAAATGTCGTCCGTTTGCGGTTTCCAAGAGAAGTTATTATCTATAATAATGCCCAGGAATCTAGTTATAGTTGCTGACTCTATTTTAGTCCCCAAATAATTAATGTCAACGTTTATATTAGGAATTCTTTGATAAAAGTGCATTACTTTAGTCTTTTCTAGATTTATAACAAGATTATTATTATTTAGCCAATTAATTATTTTGTTTAATGTCAAGTTTATCTCTGCTTCGTATGTATTAGGATCGTCACATTTTACTACTACCGTACTGTCGTCAGCAAATAGTACCATAGGATGCTTTATTTCTTTAGGTAGATCATTTATATACGTTAAGAATAGTGGAGGTCCTAACACAGTGCCTTGTGGGACTCCGTGTTGAATTATCCTACTACTAGATCTGTATCTCCTTTCGTTTCCAGTGCGTGGGCATATTCGTGTTATTTCTAAAATCTGTTTTCTGTTGTGTAAGTAAGATTTAATTAGATTTAAAATGTTACCTCGTATACCATAATGCTCTAATTTGTTTAATAGTATCTGATAATCTACAAAGTCAAAAGCTTTTGTAAGGTCCATATATATAGCACATACAGCAGCTCTCCTATCCACATTCGACAAAATAGGGCGTATCAGATCATGGATAGCCATATTAATTGTCCTGTTCTTACGAAACCCTTTCTGTTCATTAACTAGAATATTTGATTTTTCTAGGTAATTATAGAGTGCTTTATAAATTACTTTTTCAAATATTTTAGCAAATATAGGTATCAACGCAATGGGTCTATAATTTTTCATAAGGCATTTGTCTTGTTTCTTGTATAGTGGAGTAACTATGGAGGTTTTGAGTTTCTCCGGGAAGATACCATTCTCAATACTCAAATTGATTATGTAACTAAGATGTGGGGCTATGCATTGTGAGACTGCTTTTATGGCTTTTGTGCATATTCCATCACTACCTACACTCAGGGACCGTACAACCCCGGTTAAGACTTAACTCTTTCGAAGGGGTAAGCTGTTTAAGAGGTAACCTTATCATGATGTAACTCCTTGAACGGGTTTTATATTTGAAACCCACTGAAAGGGTAACCCCTTCATTGTGATAACCCGTTGAATGGGTTCTATACTTGAAACCCACTGAAAGGGTTACCCCTTCATTATGATAACCCATTCGAAAGGGTTACCCACATCCTATGGGGTTTAGATTAACTGCTTAGGAAAACCCTATCGAAAACCCCTTCAATGGGTAACTGAAATGCTCCCTGGTTGATACCTACCTGGTTGATTACTTCTACGTTTTCGTTATCTTTCTTTTGGTGTAAGCATGGTATTTATTTTTAGGGTTCCGTACCCAAATGGTAACCATTGGAACGCTATTACTAAGCCTCCGGTGTCCGTCCGTCCGCCCGTCCGTCCGTCCGTCTGTGTCTAGTGTCTGTACTATGATCAATGGCTTTGCAGACAGATCGATTCTTAGTTTGTCCTTGACATAGCGACAAGGACCACGTTAAGTGGTATGTGGGGAATATCTTCTCCCCCTCCATAAATAAGGATTATGATGATTGGTTTCCGTGATAACTAATCTTCAAAAAGATGATGAACATGATGATGATGATGTTGGTTGATGATGATGATGATGATGGTGATGTTGGTTGATGATGATGGTGATGATGATGTTGGTTGATGATGGTGATGACGATGTTATTGATGATGGTGATGATGATGTTATTGATGATGATGATGATGATGGCGATGATGTTGTTGGTTGATGATGGTGATGATGATGATGTTGGTAAATGATGGTGATGATGATGTTGGTTTATGGTGATGATGATGATGATGTTGGTAAATGATGATGGTGATGTTGGTTGATGATGATGATGATGATGATGTTGGTTGATGATGGTGATGATGATGATGATGGTGAATTATGATTTTGGTAAATCTATGATGATGATGATGATGTTACTAAATGATGACGATGATAATGATGATGGTGAATGATGATTTTGGTAAATGATGATGAAGATAACGGGACTTGGGGCACCCCTACTCGGACAGGTTAGGTTCAGATCCCGCCATGGCCCTCGTGGTTATTTTTTTTTTTAACCATCCAGAAGTTGGAGCCCTGCGAAGCGCGACTCCGCTGCTTTGCAACTGGGTGTGGACAGACTATAACTCCGTTAAGCCATTCGCATGATAAAGCAGCACAGACTATGGGTGTCTGTGTTGCAGCCGCCTTTTCATTTTTTCATTAAATTATAGAAACAAATGCAGCTGCACTACAGACAGACCGCTGTGTGGCAGCTGGGTTTAGACAGACTATAACTGCTTGAAGCCATCAGCAACATACTGCAGCCTGCAGCACAGACTACGGGTGTCTGTGTTGCAGCCGCCTTCGTATTTACGCGACCCGGACGGACGGGGCACGGCATTGTAACGTTACATATATTTTGTGCCCCGGTTGTTGCACGGTCCCACGTCATACGAACACTATTCGCTTATTTAACGAACACTTCGTTTAACACTCGGTGTAATATAAACGTGCAGTGCAGTACGGACGGGCTCCACTTCGGCCCCACCCCGGCCCGGACACGGCCCGGTCTAATATAAATCATCCCTTATTGAACGTTTCTGTCTATTGTGAAGAATGACTATTTTACGATACCAAAGTTACCTACCACCTTAAAATAATAACGCATAGAAGCCGCGTCTAGAGGTAAACATGAGCTAAATACTATATCATGTGTCCACTTTATTTTCTTGATGTGCGTGAGCCGAATGCATCTGCGTTACTCAATTGCACACAAATATAACTTTCAGTAATACCATTAGCAGACCGTTACTTACAAAAATATATGAAAAAACTAGCCAAGTGCGAGTCGGACTCGCACACGAAGGGTTCCGTAAACCTTAACTTTTATTATTTGTTGTTTTAAATATTAATAAATGTAATAATAATAAATGAATTTATTATTATTATTTTTTTTACTTTCTTGGGTCCCTCTTCCTAGAGAACCGGGCCTTTGGTTACGATAGGCCGAAGCCAACTCGCAGAGGCCTCTTTAGACATTTCAAATGGAATGGGACACCATAACCGACGATTATCCCTGTATGCACTGTGAAAGTATACCCAAGGACAGTCCCTGGTTGGAGCAGGACTATTGCAGAATATGGAAACAAAAGATGGAACGCTATGGGTTTGGCTGATTTAGTGGACTAATAATCGTTTACTATGGAAGAACTATTGGCCCCTGCCTGACCATTGACAATTAAAACGGCTTTAAAATAGCAGGGGGTGACTTGCACACTCAATAAATGCCCCCCCCCCCCAAAAAGGGTCGCTAGCACAAAGTAACGTAGCGCCAAGGGGGCAACATATCCTGAGGTGCTAGAGGAGTGGAGAGGTATACCACGGCTATCAGGACAATCCCATCCCGGAAGTACGGTCAAGATCCCTACCAGCACCTTACTGGATTATACATCCTTCTCCCGAGCAAGTTTTCTCTTGCGAATCTCCACTCAGACCGGCCGATTAAGGCAAGAAAGAGTTGGGAGCTCTGTTCCTCGTCAGTTTTCACCCCGGCCAGCCAATAAAGGCAAGCCGGAAATGAGGAACAAGAATTCTCCCTGGAGATCAGGTCCGTGGGGTCACCAGTGCCCAACAGTTCGTCACAAAACTGCCTTGCGGATGAATTTATTATTAATATTATTCCGTTAATTTATTTTCTTTACATATAAATTATATTTTTAAATACTTCAATAAAATTAAATATAAAAATAGTAGCCCCCTGGTATCGGGAACAGGGTCCAAGCTACTGGCGGTCAGGGCTCCAGAGAGAGGAACCTGTAGAATACGAGCCCGTATTGTTAGGAGGTTTCTCCAGAAATACCGCTTTCTGAATCAAGCCCTTGATCCAGCAGCCTAACGAAAGCCTCTTGAGGTGTTGTTAAATAAATCTGTGGCTTGACTGTCAAGTGAACTGACAAAAAGAAATTCTGCGAATATTTTAATTACATTTTATGAAAATAAACAAAATGGAACAACACGAAGATAAATCAATAGATAAAAATAAATACAGATAATACGGACAAATAAAAATAAATCAAAAAACCGCAACAGAACTATGACCACCGATCGCTGAAGAAGAAATAAATGTAGACAAGATCCGCAGCTCGTCGAGCACGCCCACCATCTCCGGCCTCGTCGCTCAGCTCCGCCTCGCTGCCGCCGGAACCCAGCCCCACCGTGCGTGCTGTGAAACCGGCCGTGGCAGTCGCGTCGAGCTCCAGCGACGAGTACTTCTCGCCGCCCACGATGCCACCACCTGCTCGTCGGTGAAGAGGACGCTAGCCTCCGGATGGCTTAGGACCTCGAGGCCCACCGGCCTCTGATAGGGTCCCAGCTCCCGGCGGAAGTGTGCAGCGTATGCGATGGACACGATCCATTAATAAAAATGTCATACGCATACGTCATACTTTGGGGCTACAGAGGGAGGAAACAACCTGACCGCGTACCGTGTTTGGATGCTCTCTTTGTTTCAGGTGCTTGCTTTATTATTACTATTTCGTTTATTTATTTTTATTTATATACAAAGTATATTTTTAAATATATCTCTAAAAAACCATAAAAAATATAGTTAATATGTCTGATGGACTCACCTGGACGGTGGCATGCCCGACACACGTCCACAGTCTCATCCTTCATAATATGCCTCCGGTAGTTATTTGTTGACAAATTACTTCGTCCATAATCGCACAGACAAAACCTTCAGTTTCCCCGAAGAGATCACTGAATCGTAGCAAATTCAAATTCAAAGCATTTTATTTCAAATAAACCATTCACAGGCACTTTTGAAACGTCAAGGTCGGTCAGTCAAAAACATGGAAGCTATTTGCACGTTCCAAAGCGTAGATCTCTATGGAGAAGAACGTGCAAGAAACTCCACGGACACTCTTTTAAATCATGTTCTGTTTTACAACATTCCAAGTTACATATACTTGTTGCTTCTGCATGTGAGGACAATGCAAAGGAAAAAAAAAGGGCTTATTATAAGAAATTTAAAAATAAAGATTAAAATAAGCCAATGGCAGTTAAGAGATGACCAGTCTCAACCGACGGCGCCTGTTCACGAACATGACGCGTGAATCGGCACCTTTCAGCTCAACCATTTCGAAGGGAACCGAATGATCAAACCCACGCGCCGCCATCAGCGAGACATTTGAGTGAGCATGACATGCTCTCAACCACCATGCTCGTTCATGTCCAACAAGTAAAACTATAACTACTCACATAAAATGTAAATGGTTTCATGGTACTCACATTTACAAAATTTGAAAAATATGCTTCTACTTTACACAAAACTATAACCAGGCCACGGACGCTGAAAAATCTACATTGGACCCATGAAGAGCCCGATAGAAGCGCCCGTGAAGCTCCTTGCTTTTCCATACTTCCTTGCGGTCATCTGTGGTAAGTATCACAGGTTTGCGCCAGTTCTCCTTAGCCATGGATAACGGGGTGAGACCCTTGTCCACTGCAACAACATCTCGGTGCATACCCACATCAGCTTTGAGAAAATATTCTCTGAGATTGCACATCTCGCGTTTGTGGAGAGTCTTGGCGTTTAAAAAGCCTCGACCTCCACACTTCCGCGGGATGTACAGTCTCATCTTCGACGATCGTGGGTGATGTATCCGGTTTGCGATCAGCAGTGTACGGACCCTCCTATCCAGAGCATCAAGCTCAGTTTGAGTCCATTTGAGTATGCCGAAAGAGTACATTAATACCGGCATGACCCAACCGTTGAAGGCGCGCACCTTATTTCCGCCCGACAAAAGGCTATTCAAAACCTTTTTCAGGCGGCCAAAGAAGCGTTCCTTCAACGATTGCTTTATATCAGTAACATTAATGCCCAACGCTTCCGATATACTCAAATACTTATAGGTTTCGGTTGAGCTGAGGGATCTAAACTGTATGGAATCCGAGAGTTGAATTCTCTCAGATTCCATAATCTCCCCTTTCTTTACATGCATGACTGCACATTTGTCTACACTAAATTCCATCCTGATGGCACTACTGAAGGTTTCAGTCACCTTCAGTAGCTCCATCGACAGGACGCCCAGGGTAAGCTGCTCTACGATGCCCCCTCTGTTAAGGAGAGATGGTGTACATACTTCGCGGAGCTGTCTAACAAACAGCATCCCCATAACCTTCCTCCCGAACCGCCTCCTAACCTTGGACTTATTTCCCCTATTTCCCCCGACGAAACCCGCATTTCTCTTCGCCACATGAAGAACCGAAAAGCGGTCGGGCCTGACAATGTGCCAATTGAAGTGTGGAAGGCGATGGGCCCACATGGCGTGGACCTTCTGACGGATCTTTTTAACCGCATCCTGATCACCAAGGAAATGCCGAACCAGTGGCGATTTAGCCTGATTATTCCTGTATACAAAGGCAAAGGTAGCGTACAGGATTGTAGTAGCTACCGCGGTATCAAGATCATGTGCCACACCATGAAGCTCTTCGAGCGCATCATTGACACACGGCTCCGTAGCGAGTGTACTGTCTCGCACCATGGACGCAGTGTTCGCCTTACGGACTCTGGCTGAAGCTTACAGAAAGAGAAGGAGAGCTTTGCATTTGGCCTTTTTAGACCTGCAGAAGGCCTTCGACTGTATACCTCGGCAGTCCATCTGGTGGACACTTCGCTTCAAGGGCGTTCCCGAGGCCTATATTGACATTATCAGAGACATGTACCGCGATTCCGTGTCTTCTGTCCAGACCGCTGTTGGCGAATCGAATGGCTTCCCAATATCTGTTGGCGTTCACCAAGGCTCGGCTCTTAGCCCGTTCTTGTTTAACGTAGTGCTCGATGTAGTTACGGCAAACATCCAAGATAAGCCCCCATGGCTAATGATGTATGCCGATGACATCGCCCTCGTTAATCGGAACAAAGCCCATCTTGAGCGCAAAGTCAACATTTGGAAGGACACGCTTGAAATCGGTGGTCTGAGACTAAATGTGGCGAAGACTGAGTACATGTCCTGTGGCGGCACGGATTCAAATAGGTTCATCCGAATAGGTTCGGACCTGATCAGAAAGTCCGATACGTTCAGGTACCTTGGATCCGTGCTGCACGAGTCTGGCAACGTGAACGACGATGTCCAAGCACGTATGGGCGCGGCTTGGGCGAAGTGGCGCGAGGTAACGGGCGTTGTATGCGACCGCAAAATGCCTCCGAAGCTCAAGGGGCAGATATATAAATGCATCATACGGCCTGTCCTACTGTACGGCGGCGAGTGTTGGCCAGCACTAAACAGACACACCCAGGAGCTTTGCGTCACGGAGATGAAGATGCTGAGGAGGATGAGTGGCGTAACGCAATCCGATCGCATACGCAACTCTTTCATCCGAGGTAGTCTTGGTGTCCGTGACGTGGGGGAAAAACTGCAAGAGTGTCGTCTGCGATGGTATGGCCACATCATGCGCCGCCCTATGGAGTACGTTGATCGGGGATGCATGAATTTGGCTGTTCTTGGGGCTAGGTCCCGTGGTCGCCCTCGCAAGCGCTGGTTGGACGTCGTCAAGTCCGACATGAGAGCCAATGGCCTAACTGAGAAGGATGTTCAAGATCGGGCAAAGTGGAGGAAGCTAAGTAGGAAGGCGGACCCTGGCAATAGCCGGGATTAACGCCAGGTGGAAGAAGAAGACTAACTGACTGACTAAATAGATTTGCAATTTATTGATGGTGGAAACTAGCCTATTGCCACCAATGTCCTATTTACAAAGACTAACCTTGTGCTATGCTAACCTAATGCTAAGTTAGTTTCTCGAAACTGGCATAATGCTATGTCGTTTTCAATAGCGTAGGTAGTGGATAGGTACATCAAACATTCTACACAATAAAAAGAAGAAAATTGTAAGTGTGGGTATTTTTTCCTGACAAATAGCAACACCGACTATATTGTGAAGGGCCCGGCGACGCATAAACTGTCCATGCAAACGTAATGCCAAAATCATTTGCTGTTCGAACATATTTTCACCATATTATGCTGATATTCAGATTTAGACAGTATTTTTTACCATCTCTTTAATTTCGCACATTTTAACGGTTTAAATGGCATGTTTTAATTTTGTTTTTTCTATATTATAAACAAAAACATTTCCAATATTGATTCCGCAGAAACATGACAATAGTAGTTGTAACTTATGGAAAAAAATAGGAAATCATTAAGTTTTCATTGATAACGGTAGGTATTACGGAACACATCCAAATTTATCATTTTCCAATCGTTAGTAGTTCTGTCTCGGCAAGTAACTGCTGTGTGTGTCGCTCCGACAGGCACTCACACTAACGCTAAGCGGGAACGCGGGCGCTGTTTTGTCATTGCCAGTGTTAGACGATTAGGTACTTTACTGTGCTGTGCGTGCGTAATCATTATTGTTTTCTAACTTGTATTATCATATTTCTGACACTTGACCTAAGCTATGAACTTGGATTTAGATATTTGCCTTTTAATTCGGTATCAAGTTACGTATATTTTTACGACCTTTGGTACAACCCAAAGATATTATTATAAGTTACTTACCTACCTTCTTAGCTACCTATTAATTATTAAAATATTTTTAAATTGAAAGAGCTCACTTCCTAAGTAAATTTTGTAAAAAATAGTAGGTGGTTATGTAGGTATTTACCTAATAAATAGGTACCTAGTTTTAGTGTAGACCTAAATTTTAAATGAGTAGGTACATTTGTTTCCATGTGATCTGTATCCGGATAAAAGAGTAACCTACCAATCCGTTTCATTACTAATATTAATCGGTGGGGTACGGTGAGGTACCTATCACAGCGCAGTTGTATTATCTACTTATTACAAGCTTTGTCATGTCTCTGTTCCGTTTCTTCACTCGGGTGGGCATACAGGTGATTATCTCAAAGACACTGCTCGTACTTGTAGGTACTTTGATGTTTATCCGGATCGCCTGGGGTAGGGTGCACATACGGCCATATTTGTCTGGACAAGTGTTGCTTTATGGCCTCGGTCCGGTTTTAGCTCGGACTTTCTTTTTAATTTCTAACACAAAAGTCAAAATATTGATAAAATAAAAATGAAAAGATCAAAGTCGTTCTAGTTAATTTTATAATTGTTGAGTTGAGCTTCACGATTAGGTACTGCAAATGCGTGCACTGCCTCGAAAAATCCACTAAATCTGTGTGGTTCTTCAGAAAACCATTTCAGTCACTAACATACATCGTCTAAACATATACCAGTCTATTTAGTGTAAATCTTTGACACTGTATACTCTGATTACCATTTTTTTAACTCATTCAGTCGATTATGGTCACCCAGTCGCCGCAGACACGAACTCGAGCGGCACGGCGACGCATATCCGGGCAGATCGCGCGGCGCGCGTAGTGTTATGATATTAGAAGTTGCCTATATATGAGTACGTTACTGCAGACGCGCGGGCACCACTGGATTAGGCGCGCCGCTCGTATGCAGCTGCGCCACTCCCGCGCTGCTTCCTTCGTGAACAGATCTACATATAACTGAAGGACTGAACTTCATGACAGAATACAGAACCAGTCGATGGGGCGGGCGACACGTAGGGGAGGCATGTGTCTAACTGTGGCCGACTTTTGACTGAAATGATGATGATGAAAACGACAATATATTTGCTCGAGGAACATAGTTTTACGCTATGTTGTGTGTTAGTTATTATAATGAGGTTATCAATTTGATTAGACCAAATAGGTTTGGTACGGATTGACTGTCGTCTGGCCGTTCCTAATCAACCAAATTAACTAAGACATTCCCATACAAAAAACACGCTCTTCTTAACGGCTTAAATTAAGCTGTTCAAAAGGGTAATACATATTGTAAGGGTTTTCATTTAACTGCTTAGAAAAACCATATCAAAAACCCTTTCGAAAACCCTTTCAAAAACCCTTTCGAAAACCCATTCAAAACCCTTTTAAAAACCCTTTCAATGGACAATCATAATAGTCCTTCAAGCTATTCGAAAGGGGTACCTACATCGTATGGGTTTTTATTTAAGTGCTTAGAAAAACCATATCAAAAACCCTTTCAATAAATAACCAATGGTTCGTGTTTAAGTCTTTCGAAAAGGTAAGCCGTTTATGAGGTTTGCTTATCACGATGATAACCCATTTAATGAGTTTAGTACTTGAAACCCATTCAAAGAGTAACGCAATCATTATGATAACCCATTGAAAGAGTTACATCATCATTATGATAACCCATTGAATGCGTTCTATACTTGAAACCCATTGAAAGAGTTACGCAATCATTATGATAACCCATTGAATAGGTTCTATACTTGAAACCCACTGAAAGGGTAACCCCTTCATTAAGATAACCCATTGAATAGGTTCTATACTTGAAACCCACTGAAAGGGTAACCCCTTCATTACGATAACCCATTCGAAAGGGTTACCCACATCGTATGGGTTTTTGATTAACTGCTTAGGAAAACCCTATCGAAAACCCCTTCAATGGGTAACCGAAATGCTCCCTGCCTACACTGTTTGTATCCCTAAGAGACCTAATATGATTCATGACGTCATGCGGCAGAGTTGGTTCCATAAATAAAGAGTTTAAAGTGTTTGACTTGGTAGGGATATTTTGTACTATGCTAATATTTGAATTCGATACTTGGTTAATATAATATTCGTTGAAGGAGTTTGCTATTTCAATAGGATTCGTAATTATCTTTGCATCAGTTTTTATTTCAGTTATAGGTTCTCTAGGAAAGTTAGTTTTATTTTTGTTAATGACGGTCCAAGTTGCTTTTGATTTATTTTGCGCTGTTTTGATAAAATAGTTATTTTGAGATTTTTGCGTTAAAGATATAATTTTTCTAAGTCTTTTCGAATATGCTTTGAACACATTTTTGTTCTTGAGAGTGGGGTTAGTTCTGTATTGCCACAGAAGCACACGTTTTCTTTTACTACATTTTTTTATTCCCTTTGAGATCCATTTAGATTTTTTAGTTACTGATTTTGTAATGGTTTCGTAAGGAAAACAGAGATAAAAGCATTGAAATAGTTCCAAAAAACAGTCATAAGCCTCATTAGGGTCCGAAGTATTGTAAATGTCTGAAAATGAGATACCTTTTATACAATTTTTAAATTTGTCCATATATTCATGACAATAATTTCTTCGTCTAATGCGCCACGACTTAATAGCACACGTTTTTTTAACTGGGCATCTTAAAACCTGTGTGGTGTGGTCTGACAGTCCAAATTCAATAATTTCCCCGTTGCAACCTCTGATATTGTGCGCGAAATTATCCAAACATGTCCCACTACTTATTCTAGTGGGTTGAGAGAGTTGCAATTGTAAATTATAGCTTAAAAGAATATATTCAAAATCTAGGGTCTGTTTATTTCTTTTTAATGTATTTATATTGAAGTCCCCACAAACGATAATCTTTTTATTACATTGAATGCATATTAGCTGAAGAATTGATTCTAATTTGTCATAAAAAGTATTTAAGTCAGAATTTGGAACTCTATATATACATACAACAATAATACCATGTTTGGTTAATTCAATTGCGCAACATTCAATCAAGTTTTTTATACAGTAATTGTTTAAATTTATCACTTTATACTGATGTCCAATTTTTGTTAATACACATGCACCACCTCTTTTACAGTCTCTGGAGAAACTTATGGCTATGTTATAGTTAGGTATATTTAATAATTCTTCTTGTTCAGGCGTCATAAAGTGTTCCGTAATACACAAAACATCGATAGGTTTTTTCTTACTTTCCAGCTCTTCCAAACAGACATTGAGGAGATCACTTTTGTTTAGGAGTCCGGCAATATTTTGGTGTAGGATATATATGTTATTGTATACGAAAAAAGTTTGAATTTTTCGAGTGACTTGCGTTTTGTTCGTTACTGTCAGAAATACTTTCTTGTGTGTAAGTATTATTTTGTATGTTGATCTGACCAAATCGATGTAGATCGACTAGTATGTTACTCATGATATTGTCAATTATATTTCTCATTCCTTTTTTGTTGATTTTGCCTGTAGAGTAAGAGAACATCTCATGTGTCAAGTTACGATTGCTGTCAAATATGTATGCGTACTCATGATTTAATATGTCAAGATATAGGAGATTGTTAAACATGTCAACTTTACAGTTATATATCGGTGCTCCTGTTATATATGTAGGGAGACAGATAATTATGTTGGTGTTTGTGACTTTTCGAAGAGATTCATTAATTGTCTTTATCACATTTATATAGTTGTTCTCTTCTCTTATATCATTCTCTCCAATGAAAAGCAAGCAATAGTCGTTTAAGGTGAAGTCTTTTAATTTTTGTTCGATATTACTTACGAGCCGTATTGTGGTGCTGTTGGGCATTGCGTAGTGACAATAGTTGAAGTAATCGGAGAAAACTTCTTCAATTATTGACGAGGATCCCTTTAATGTGTTGCAACTAAGAATACACAGTTTATGCTTTTTTTAGGCTTCGATACTATGTTTGGTATCTGCTCTTTAGAAGTAAATACCTCTTTTATTTTATTTGGAGTCTGAGTACGACTGTAGGTAGTTTGTATCCCTTTACTGACTTTGTCGAGTTGTGTAGATACCGCTTTTGCTTTAATTGGCGTCTGAGTACGGCTATCGGAAGTTTGTGTCTCTTTATTAAGTTTGTTGCGTTGCATAGACAGCTCTTTTTCGTTATTTGGCGTCTGAATACGAATATTAGCAGTTGAACTTGATGAGTTTAATTGGTGCTGTGATTTATTTTTGCGTGCTGGTGTTATATTTTTTTTCTCATGTGTCGAGCATATTTTCTTGTATTTGTTTAAAGTCTTTATCATATTTTGTAAGTCGGATTTGAGGCGAAAGTTTTCAACATTAAAATTTTCTATTTCTTGTTGTGCGCTCAGTAATTGATTCATAAGACGTGTTTTGTTCTGTTCTGCAAGCTCGCAGACTCCACTATTGTCGTTAAAGCTATCTGGTAAGCTCAACATTGTGTCGAGTATGGTTTTGTCGTTATTACCGATTATGTTAGATAAATCGGTTAATGAGCTCGTTCTATAAGGTTTACGGTATGTTATATTATTGCTGTCTGAATCCATTTTATTAGAAGCTATCGTGGCACCCTCTCTTGAGATGTAGACTTATAAGAACTTCTATAGTTGATTTGGTTAGGTAAGAATTTTGTTTCGTTCTTAGTTACTTATTTATGTTGTAGCTAACGAATAATTAATGTACTTACCTTCCCAAAAAGAGTTAGTTTTCTGCGGGTTACGAACTTGCATTCAATCGATTAGTGATGCTTCGTAGTCGCCTGTACTGCCAACGAGGCACGTGTAGTTAAGAATCAGTTGTGAAATTTAGCATCATAATGTGAAGCTCCAAGTTTCAAACCAAACAAAACCGTAATGACTCATGCGATTAAAATACCATTAGTCCATTATATGTATTGAGTTAAAATCGTAGAAAGACAATTTTTAAAATCCAAAAAGTATTTTGATCGATCTTAGGCTCGAACTAGTGGCCACTTGAATGAACGGTACACGTTAGCGCCCCTTGACCATTGAAACGTTAGAAACTTTGTCGTAATTTGTTAGCTGTTTCTTCATGTATTATTTTAAACAATCGGAGTCGTTAAACAGTGACTCATTTATGAGAACGAAACAACGGTGATCTTCTTTCGTTCTATTTTTATGCACTAATGTTTATAAAGTCAGTTTTATTTTTTTATCACTGTCACTATGCACTTGATTAAGTTTTACACGATAATAGTTTTACTGCACTTTGACACAATATTGTCGAGTTTATTGTAAGAAAAGTTAGATTTGTTGAACCTTTTCACTGTGTTTTTAAGTTTATAGTATTAATTTGTTTTTCTTTAGAGATAACACTGACACTACATTATCGGACCAATCTTTGTCGTTTTACGTGAAACTTAGCATAAATAAAGTATGTTTACATCAAAATTACATTAAATTAAAGCGGAGCTGTATACTTTGGGTTTCGAGAAGTACCCACCATGTATTTTTTATATGTATTAATCGAAGTAATCACCCATGCAATCAATGCATCTTTGCCAACGCAGTGGCAGTTTATTGATGCCCTTCTTAAAGAAATCAGCTGGACGGGAGGCAACAAATTCTTCAAAGGCATTTTGTACTGCCTCTCGGGTATTGAATTTTTTTCCCGCCAAGAAGTTATCCAAATTCTGGAAAAAGTAGTAGTCTGTAGGCGCAAGGTCTGGTGAGTAGGGCGGATGACGGAGAGCTTCCAACCCCAGTTCTTGCAACTTGGAGACCGTCTGCTGTGCAGTATGAGGTCGCGCGTTGTCGTGCAGGAGCAGCGGAGACGAGCGATTGACCAATGCTGGTTGGAGATGTGCCAGCTTCTCCAACATTGTGTTCAGTTCTTCACAGTACACATCTGCAGTAATGCTCACCCCGTTTGGTAAGAAGCTGTGATGAATCACACCGGCGCTAGACCACCAAACAGTGACCATCACTTTTCTAGGGGTAAGTTTTCGTTTAGGGCATTGTTTAGGTGCTGAACCAGGATCCAACCAACTTGCTGAGCGCTTGCGGTTATCAAACAGAATCCATTTTTCATCGCAGGTAACAATGCGGTTCAAAATTCCTTCATTTGTGTGTCTGTTGAGCAGTGCAAGGCACGTCTCGACGCGTACTTCGCGCTGGCGATCATTGAGTTCGTGGGGCACCCATTTGTCAAGCTTTTTTACCTTGCCAATTTGACGCAAATGAACCAATATTGTTTTGACGCTAACGTCGAAAGCTGCTGCTAATTCAGCCGTAGATTGTGTATCATCAGCTTCCACAATCGACTTTAATTCGTCATTGTCGACCAAAGTCTTCGGACGACCGCGAGGTTCATTTTTCAGGTCGAAATTTCCAGAACGGAAACGAGCAAACCAATAACAGGTGGTGCGTTGGTTTGTAGTGTTAGCTCCGTAAACGTCGTTGATGTTGCGTGTCACTTGTGCCGCGTTGCTGCCACGACGGTATTCATATTCCATAATTACTCGAATTTTTAACGTATCCATGATGACGAAAAAGATTGAAATGCGATGAAAATGTATGTAAACTAATCAATAAACAAATGACTACTTTTGAAAAAAAAACATGTTTTTAAAATAAAATTAATTTGAAATTAGAATTCTTAGCCAAACAAAAATTATTTTGATTTGAAATGGCCAGTACTGCAGAACGGCAATTTCATAGGTAAAGACTTAATATAAAGAAAATAATAATAATAAGCTCTGAACGGCCACGGAGGTCAATCTCAACGGAGACTAGAGCGGGAGATATTATAGTGTAGAACTGTGTGAGCAAAAACAGGTGCACCACCGCTTGCTTTCCTCTTATAATCCGATGGTCTAGATCTAGACCTGGTGCAGGACTAGCACAGCCACGTGCGCACCGAAGCTAGGGAGTGTCACAGCACTAACTCCTGTCACTGAAAAATTGCTAGTGGAAAAACCCAATTGCACTTTTTGCTTGACCTGAGAATTGAGCCTAGGAGCTCACTGTGTAGGCGGTACCGTACCTTGCAAGCTAGCAGCAGATGGTTGAGCAGGCCGGTGCGGTTCATCTGGTAGTGGTTGAAGGCCCGCCGCGGGTGCGAGTCCCGCAGCAGCGCCCGCAAGCAGCACAGCGTCAGCGCCCACGCAGAGCCGCGCTGTATCTCGCGGGAGCCGTTCAAGTTCTCCACCTCCCACGTTAGCTCCTAGAGAAAAAGATAAACTTTACCTCCAGTTCATGATAATACTGACCACTGCCGCTCTGCCCAGAGCGGACCGACGGAGAAAAACAGATAAGTAGCACAAAAACGACTACGGCAGTAGTGGAGACGAGCGCGGTTCCAGTTTATCCAGACCGCCTGCTAAACTGGTTCACAAGCTCATGCGGTTGGAGATGCGGAAAAATGTCATAGATGAAATAGAAATAAACGTGTAACACAACGCTGATATGTCACTTTAGTACTTGTAATTTTAATGTTTCATCACCCATCACCAGTCTATGCTGATCTATACTAATATTATACAGAGGTAAAGTTTATGATGTTGTGAGTTTGTAGGGGTAATCTCTGGATGTACTGAATTGATTTTGATAATTATTTTACCAATAGAACGCTACGTTACTTGTGAGTGTTATATATAGGCTATATATTAACCCGAAAAATACCACTCAACGAAGTGGGCACGGGTCAGCTAGTAACATATAAAGTTGAAAGCTTTTGGGGAACGGCTGCACCACTAAATAATATTGAATAACAAACCTGTTCAGTATCGAGGTGCCTCCAGGCGTTCGCGAGTAAGACCAACAGCTCGGGCTGCAGCAGCACGGCGTCGCTGCGGCTCGCCAGCTGCACGCTGTGCCCGCACGCGCTCAGCAGCGGACTGCTGCACGCTTCGTCTAGGATCACAAACCTGTTCAGTATCGAGGTGCCTCCAGGCGTTCGCGAGTAAGACCAACAGCTCGGGCTGCAGCAGCACGGCGTCGCTGCGGCTCGCCAGCTGCACGCTGTGCCCGCACGCGCTCAGCAGCGGACTGCTGCACGCTTCGTCTAGGATCACAAACCTGTTCAGTATCGAGGTGCCTCCAGGCGTTCGCGAGTAAGACCAACAGCTCGGGCTGCAGCAGCACGGCGTCGCTGCGGCTCGCCAGCTGCACGCTGTGCCCGCACGCGCTCAGCAGCGGACTGCTGCACGCTTCGTCTAGGATCACAAACCTGTTCAGTATCGAGGTGCCTCCAGGCGTTCGCGAGTAAGACCAACAGCTCGGGCTGCAGCAGCACGGCGTCGCTGCGGCTCGCCAGCTGCACGCTGTGCCCGCACGCGCTCAGCAGCGGACTGCTGCACGCTTCGTCTAGGATCACAAACCTGTTCAGTATCGAGGTGCCTCCAGGCGTTCGCGAGTAAGACCAACAGCTCGGGCTGCAGCAGCACGGCGTCGCTGCGGCTCGCCAGCTGCACGCTCTGCCCGCACGCGCTCAGCAGCGGACTGCTGCACGCTTCGTCTAGGATCACCTGGAGAACAACACGGCTCATATTTAACGACAGTTTGAACTGCGAAAGTGGAACAGACGAAGGAGGGCCGACAATTTAGCTTATTTGAGCAATAACGTTACGCGATATGTTGTTGGAAAGATTTTTCTAAATACTTAAGTGTCGAATCGCTGAAGGAAAAAAGTTATGACTAAATAAAAAGGAAAAATGTTTTTTACATTACATGTGCTTCTTTAATTTTTGTCGCTCCTCCTTTTATTGATTGAAACAATGATTATAATATTCTTTACATAATATGTCTTCATTAGTAGTACAGACTCACTTATTAGTAAGATATTTAGGGAAAGAACAGATTTAGTGACTATTTTTACAAGAGCGTATTAAATTGGAGAATCGTCAAGATACTTTCGAGATACCTGCACGTATACCTCTATCTGTTGAAAATTAAATTGTTATATAAAAAATGTATGTTGATGTATAGGAATTAAAGGTACCGTGGTCAAAGTAAAGATCAATTTAATACTCCGTGTAAAAAGCCGAACATTAAGTTTAGATTTGAGGCATACCTTAAGCGCCTGATGCGACAGATGACATTTGGGCGCGGCCAGCACGGTGAGCAGCATGTCGGGCGCGTCGGGCGCGTACAGCGCGGCGTGCAGCCGGTTGTCCACGCGGCACGCGCGCAGCACGACGCGCAGCGCCAGCGCCTGCTGGGCGGCCGAGCCTTCCAGCTCCACCACCTGGGGGACGACAGTGCACAGGAATCCTTCATTTTAAGGCCGTATCTTTGAAATTAATGGTAACTCGAAAGCGCCGAGGGGCACCGCGCACCCGACGCGGTCCCCGTATGCATCCACACCGAAAGTTCGAAATATCGAACCAAGCGCCAAAACATCAAATTAATTCAAGCCGCCAACTGATTCAGTGTTGCTCGCACACAAACTTCATAAGTTCCTGCTGTCAAAATATCAACAAAAAGAAGCACTCTTATAAACCGTGATTAGTCGTAGAATAAAGTAAAATATTAAACGCAGACAAATAATTATTTATTTTAAGATTTATTTTATTCAGTCGTTAGTAAATTATATAGTTTTGTATGTCCCCAAATTCTTTTGAAAAGTACTTATTTAGTAGATTTTTTAAGCACATGGCCACAATTGTGCGATAGAGATAGCACTAGAGAATTTTTAGCGCTCGGAAACTATGGAGTAGATCAATTGTAAAAAATCAGCTAATCATAATTGAACTAAGTATGTTATGGAAACGAATGAAATGATAAGTGGTTTATTTATTTCTTTTTTGCCGTGGAAAACCGAAACCGCTCAGAAACAGTGCATTTTTCAGAGATGGTTTTTTATCAATGAAGAAATTGTTTCTATAAATATTTTTTAACTCTTTATCATATAAAGTCAGTTAAATACTTAGTTAAACAATACTGAAGAAGCTAAATCTGATGCAACGACCTTTACAGTAAAATTCCGATGGAGTTGTACAGGAGCGCCGCTGCTATTATATGCGGCACGCCGCCGTTGTTATATGCGTAATGTCTTTAGTGACCAACAATAGGTTGTTCGCCAAAATCGGTCAACTGAGGATATTTTAGCGAATGCCATTCACATTTGGAGTGAGGCCATCGAGAAGCACGGGAAGATACTAGCAGTATCCCTTGATATCGCGAAGGCGTTCGACAGGGTCTGGCACGATAGCCTTATTAGTAAGCTTCCTTCCTTTGGTCTGCCCGCCGGATTGTGTGATTGGATTGCAGATTTCCTGAGGGATCGGTCTATCTGAGTACTCATAGATGGCTGCTCGTCCGGACTGCTGGATATTAATGCCGAAGTTCCTCAGGGGTCGGTGCTCTCGGCAACATTGTTCCTATTGCATATTAATGATCTGCTAAAACCCGGTACCTTAGTGTATGCAGACAATAGCACTGTTGCTGAGAGATACGTGTCCGACACACGAGCTCGTGGGTCGCAGATCCGGTCTCTCCCACTCCATCACATCATACAATTCAACCCAGCTTCATCTTTCCGAGGTGTAACCGTGCCGATAACCAACCAACTTGAGCTTCTTGGTGTCACGTTAACATCTACCCTCAATTTTGGCCCTTTCATAGAGGTAAAGGCCCAAGTGGCTGCCAGAAAGTTGGGATCCTAGCAAAGGTGAGACGGTTCTTCACGCCGAAACAGCAGCTCAAACTCTATCAAGCGCAAGTTCGATCGTATATGGAGTAACAGTACTCCATACGACACCACCGAACTCACAAGTCTCATCTTTGGGACGGATCTGCCAGAAATCAGCTAGATGCCCTTGAGTCAATTGAGAAACAAGCTAAGAGGATCATCGGCAATGATAGGCTCATCGAGTCGAAGCTCCAAAGTCGGTTGCATCTTGGGGAGTGTGCCACTGAAATGCATAATTTAATTGCACCAAGCCCGTTCCATCATCGGACCACAACACGTACGGCAATGCGCCACCGGTACATGGTGGACATCCCACCCACACGAACAAAACGATTTGGGAACACATTCATAATGCGTACAGCTAAGGAGTGGAATTCCCTGCCGGAGTCTGTTTCCTGATAGCTACAACCTGAGAGTCTTTAAGTCACGAGTGAATAGGTTACTTCTAGGCAAGCTTGTTTCATCTTCGACCGCATCATCGCTTACCATCAGGTGAGATAGTGGTCAAACGTATGCCTATCAATAGAAAAAAAAAATGTATATTTTCTTCGCCGACGTTATGAAAAGGCTATCAACACTTGATTGACATACTAATTTGTAGACTATACATTCAGTCAAAAAAGTATCGGGAATGGATGATTTGTTTATGGTTCCAAATTCAAATTTTTGTTTTTTTGTAGTTGTTCGATTGGCACAACTGTTTTCCATTTTGGCGCGGAGTTTGAGTTGCATCTGTTATTTATATTAAATACAGTGCTGGTTTTAGTAATATCATATATAGTGTGTATTGCGAATTTCAAAATGGACAAAAATATCGAACAAAGAGTTTGTCTTAAATTTTGCATCGCCAATGGAATTTCGTGTTCGGAGTCACTGAAAATGTTACAGTAGGCTTACGGTGAATCGACTTTATCAAAAACTCGTGCTTATGAGTGGTTAAAAGCGTTCAAAAGCGGTCGAGATGTGATGGAAGATTTGCCTCGCTCTGGTAGGCCGTCAACGTCTGCAACTGAAGTTAACATCGCAAAAGTGAAGGAAATAGTGACTGAAAATCCCCATTCAACTCTGAGAGAGATAGCCGCCGAACTTTCTGTATCTCACGAGTCGATCCGTACCATTTTAACTAATCATTTGGGTATGAAACATGTTGCTGCTCGGCTAGTCCCAAAAGATCTGAATTTTCTCCAAAAACTCAATCGCATGAAAGTCGCTGAGGACATGCTAGAACGAGTCAGTTCGGACCCAACATTCATGAAACGCATTGTTACTGGTGACGAGACGTGGGTTTACGAGTTTGACATGCAAACTAGTCAACAAGCTTCGGAGTGGCGCCTTCCAACTGAACCGAAACCGAAAAAACCACGCCAAAGTCGATCAAAAGTCAAAGTCATGTTGACTGTTTTCTTTGACTATCGCGGTGTTGTGCACTCTGAATTCTTACCGGAAGGTCTAACGGTAAATAAAGAATACTATATTATTTGAGCGTTATGCGGCGTTTAAGAGAGCAAATTCGACGAAAAAGGCCAGATTTGTGGAAAGAAAATTCTTGGATTTTGCACCACGACAATGCGCCTTCGCACAAGGCTATCATTGTGAACGAATTTTTAACCAAACACTCAACAAATACCATCCAGCAACCACCATATTCACCAGATATGGCTCCTGCTGACTTTTTTCTTTTTCCTAAACTCAAATTACCACTTCGTGGCATCCGTTTTCAATCGATAGAAGACATAAAGGAGAATTCGCGGCGAGAACTGAACTCAATTCCGGAAGCAGCGTTTAAAAAATGTTTTGGTGAATGTATTATTCGTTGGCGCAAGTGTATCGTTTCTAAAGGAGCATACTTTGAAGGTGATAAAATAAATTTGGATGAATAACAGACATTTTGTGTATTATTGATCTTTTCCCGGTACTTTCTTGACAAGTAGTATATATAGATATATCTGATGAGAAGTTGAAAATGCGAAAAAGCGAACTTAAGGCTTTGAACCGACAGCATTGTCTATTAACTTGTACATTGGCGACCGCTAAATATGTCGAACACTGCACCTGTTACTGTACGTCAAATTGTCAATGGCAAGTATCATGTAAAAATCTAGTGTTTCTGAAAGGAAACTCTGGTTTTAGTGATTAATCGACTTTTTCTCTGCTTTTAAAATGAAAATTCAAAATAAAAATAGCTAAAAAATAGCTGTATTTTTTATTTTACATTTCAAATACATTACTTAAAAATATTTTATATTTCGTATTTTAAGTACTTGCGAGATAGTATTTTGTATCTAGCGGCCGGAGTGGAGCCATTGGCTCCACCTGACGACACTGATTGAAACGAAAATAAACCATAAGAACATAAAAATAAAGTTTTAAATCAGTGGCGTCGGGTGGAACCAATGGTTCCACTCCGGCCGCTAGAGGTTAAAGCAAAATATGTATTTTGCCGAGACCTTTTTTTTTTTTTTTAATGATGGGAAATCATCAAATGACTCCTCCCGCTTTGGGTGAAGCAGAAGGGAGTGTCAGACTCTTACTGACTAAAACCCATCCGCGTTTCTCCCAGTGCCCTTTGCGTTCCAGGGTACGGTGCCTCTTTCGAACGAAGTCCGCAGCCCCAGCAGGCACTGGCTCTAGCGGGCCCCGTCTTTTACGCTGACAGCTCTTTGAGGCACGCGTGGAACACAGCGCGCTGTCCACCCATTTTGCCGAGCCCTGGTAAAGACTTCCCAAATATCAGGAGGATAGAATCCTGATGAAGTAAAATTGGGGCTAACTACTTAGACCACATAATATTGATTTAGATTCATAATATAAGTAGGATTACAGATTTTTTATTTATTTCTGGAATTTCTGAAACCCACGCAGACAAGTCGGGGGAAAAAGCTAGTATTTACTTAACACAATTCAAACTCGACTCATTTTCATTATTAGGCTTGTACCTTAGCTAACCTTTGACATTTTATAAAAAAAACTTTAGAGGATCCTTTACGTGTATACAAATGAAGGAGATGACTTGGAGTCGCTATTTTCTTCAAGCCGTAGCTATTAATTTCCTGGAAAACGCGTCCATTGTTGCCTTCCGGTAAGAACTACCAACGACGTTGTACTTTATTTTATTTTGATCTTTTATTTCATACCAATTATATACATAACTCAAAAGTTGGCGCGGATAGAAAAATGTAACGTTGTATATTGTTCAAGGTCATAAAAATATACTTTCAAATGGTTCAGACACTTTTTTAACACTAAATTTAATTTTAATCTGCTAAACCTGTACCATTTACTGTTGAAAAAAATATTTAAATTACGAAAATCTGACAGATCCAATTTGAAAAAAAGTGACGCAGGTCCTGCCTGCAAGAGCTCCCCGGAGCATCTGAAGAACTGAATAAACGAGAGACTTTTGTAAGGCAAAAGATGAGATGACGATAATAAGAGACAAGCTTGGAATAAAAAACGTAAGTGCCAAAATATTTTTTTGGATTTGATAACATAAAAGTATTATTAAATTAAAATCTGTTCAGTTGAAACCTCGATAATGTTATTTAATCTATTTTAAAGTAATTTTCATAGGACCAATCTAAAGCGTTGCGTCTTGTATCTAAAAAAAAAAAAGATATTTCTAACTTTGTATTTTTTTTCTATCGAGATAATGTCCTTGTAAAAACGGCTTTATACTGATTGAATCACCTTAAATAGCAAGTACTTAGACCACGATAAAGACCACAAACGCATGACAATGCACAGGTTACGGTTGCCAGGAATCGAACTGCTCGTTCGCAAACCCGGGATGTCTACTTCTGTTGAGGCGGCTGGGCCGTGAGGATTGCCTCTCCCCCACGCGGCCCACCTCCTTCTCTAGCATTACTGACAACAAAAGGAGTTGACTGCTTCTTATACAGAGGCATGAACTAGACCAGGGTCAAACACAAAAAAATTACCACCGCCAATCGTCGCTATAAGGGCACGTTGTTGCTCCACTCAAGTTGGGCTGATCTCCACCTTATACTCCGGGCGGTCCAGACAGTGAACCAGTTTTCAAATGATTATGAAAGCTTCCTAGACTAGTTTAACTTTATTTCCTCACCCTGGCGTACAGATACAGCAGTATGTCGGCGCCCCCTAGCATGTAGATGGCCGGCGTGACGCCCCGGTGGCGGCTGGCGAGGGGACTGCCGCTCCACGCGGTGAACAGCGTCTCCGGGATGGACGACCCGGGCCCACTGCCGGACGACGCTAGGCCTGATGCTGAGGCTGACATTAAGCTCGCTGTTGAGGCTACGCGGCCGGCGAATACTGGAGACATGGATACAAATTTTCAACACAACAGTTAATGAGTCGCGACTGCAAAGTGCTAGTCGACGCACAAGCGTAGCGTCCAAGGCATTTGTTTGTTTTAATCACGAGACCTTATTCTTAAAACTAGAACATTATAGACTTGGAAAAATTGCACTCAGTTGAGTGAAGTATTATTCAAATGACAGACTTTAGCAAGTTCATATAAATTGTGTCAATTCACGGAGTTTCAATTTCAAAATGGGGTACCACAAGGCACAATATTGAATCCTTTTCACTTTTTAGTAAACATTAATGATTCACCCCATCTTTTAAAAAATCTACCAAATGATGGTATTTTTAAGGAAAAAAACTAAATGCATTAGATTTGAATAACCGGACGTTAAAAATTGTAATTGCGACATAGTAATGAACAAAGAATTCGTCTTGAATTCATCGATAACACGGTTTTTCTAGGGATCACGCTTGACTCAAGGCTACAATGGATGTCATTTAACATCGCTTGCAGGACGGCTAAGTTCAGCAGCATATGCTGTGCGTAAAATAATAATACGTTTGTCTATGATCGCGTAACTTTTCTTTTCGAGGCTTTACTCTTTTTTAAAACCTTTCTTATCATCAATTACTTATTGTAGTAATAATTATTTTATTAAAAATTGTCTTTTTTTAAGGTTATGAACCAATCTTCACCATTGCATTAGTGAATTTTCTAGGCAACTATCAGAAATATTTAATGCAGTTTCTTCAAACACCAGTGTGTGTTGCTCAAAGAACAACACACACTGGTTGTTTCCTGATAGCTACAACCTGGGAGTGTTTAAGTCAAGGGTGAATAGGTTACTTCTAGGCAAGCGGCGCGTGCTCCATCTTCGACCACATCATCGCTTAAAACGCGTGCCTATCAATAGTAAAAAAAAAACCGGGTGTGTTCGTAAACTAAAGTGGTTTGTGTGAAAAAATGGTTTCAATGTGGAAGCATCGTTATACAATTATGCAGACAAAGATTGTCTGTCATTAAGAATCTTACATGATTTCAATTTAAATCATAAGAATCAGTCAAGCATGAAGGTGAGCTCCATGGTATTAAGTAAAAACTATTTTACAAAAAATAGAACCGACTTCCAAAAACAAAACACTACAAGGTACAAAATAACTTCGGAAGAAAGAAAAGAACTTTAATTTCTGAAGTCGGTGCTTTTGGTATTTTTTTCGTTTTTTGACACCGACTTCCGTTAGTGGTACCTAAGTACCTGCGTACCCATTAACAGCGTACCAGCGAAATGTTATGTTAAGAACTGGTGTAAACACTAAAAAAACATGCGATTTCAGCAATCCCGATCCCTTTGCTATCATTTATTGAAGAGTTCCGTTGCCTACCTCCGAAGTTCTTCGTCAGATCTTTACCAAATTGAATAGGGACCAGTCCCGGAAAATACTCTTTCAAACAAAAAAAGAATCATCCAAATCGGCTGACAAATGGCGAAAGTATCGCTGAACAAACATTTTTCATGGGATCGCATGATCAGATCCTGACTTATACCTTCCATCATCAGCTCAGCAACATGAGATGATGATTACCAGGCACAAATATCTGAATTGCGTTAGGAAGTTCATATAAAAACATTGTATGTGCCTATAAAGAGGGTTGCCCTCGATTTTCGTGGGATCATCAGATTCTGACATGGAGACAATGGGACCAATCGAGAAGTATACCGTTTCAGAAGAAACAAAAATTTTTCAAATCGGTTCATAAATGACGGAGTTATGAGGTAACAAACATAAAAAAAAACAATCGAATAGGGAAGATGCAAATACAGAATTTATGAGAATGTTGTCAGTAAAATGATAAAAAAGTATAAAATAAAGGCCATTACAAAGTTTTTATTTTGGTTAATATCGATTTTTAACAAAAATAATGAATTAAAGTAACGTGATACGGAACGTTTTTAAAAACAACAATCAGCGTTTAGTGACGTATCTGCTGTTATGCCAACAAAAGGCAACCTTATGTCTTTGAGTTGGGACAGTTCTTTACCAGTGATAGACACGAGTGACGTCATCGTCCGTTTTCGCGCGAACCTTGAAACTGGCGGTTTAAAAACGCACTTTTGGCAATAAATTGATGCGTTTTCATTTTTTTTTAATGTGGTGGTCTATTCTAGATGGAGTTCTTTAAAATTAAAGCAAAAATGGAAATACTGCATGTTCCCTATTGAGAACCTCCTCCTTTTTTTTAATTCGGTTAAAAATAAGCTTACAACCCTAATCTCTTCAAAGTTAGACTGAACAGGCTCCTTCTGGGTAGGCTCGCTTCATCGTAGACTTTGTCTCTGTCATCTCTGACATAGACTAGAGTCAAGAGGAAACCCATAACAAATAAAAAATGAAATGAATTTCGTAGCTTACCTGTAGGTAGTGCGACGGTCTGGTGGTACAAGTTCATGATATTGGGCGCGCTCGCCGAGAACGACAGCAGCAAGTTGTCATGCATCTCACGGAGTGTTGACGATGATATCTCAAATACCTATAATTTTACGGCATTTTGTACACTTTTGGTATTTCAAACCCCGATAGGACGCGTGCAGGAACTACATACACTTGACATTGACACTTTATTTTTAGACCAAAGTTCCGAATTTTCAACACTAGATGGTTGAGTCTACACCATGCATGCATGATAAAGGGAGCATGTAGGAGCTGTAGGTGTTATTGAGTGGTGGTGGTAGCAGGGTCATCTGGCCTTTTCCCAACTATATTCGGGTCGGCTTCCAGCCAAGCCGGGTTTAGCTGAATACCAGTACTTTACGAGGAGCGGCTGCCTACCAGACCTCCACAACCCATTAACTGGGTAACACGGTACTTCATGGCAAGACTGGAGTCAGATTTACTGGCTTCTGACAATCCGTAACGACTGCCAAAGATCTACAAATGACAGCCGGGACCAACGGCTTAACGTGCTTTCCGAGGCACGGAGGAAACTCGGTATGGTAAGATGATCACCCATCCACAGACCAACCTTGGAAAGCGTTGCTTAACCTTGAAGATCGACCCGTGCGGCTGTTATTATCAAGCCACGAGCTCCTCAATGGTGGTGAAAGCAGGGTATTTATACTTAAAAAGTTCCGAATTTGCGCCACTAGATGGCTCAGTTTTCGCCGTGCTCGTTCCCTATAGGTTATTATTGAATGTATCTTTACCTGATCCCAATCGATATTGGAGTCCAACACATTCGGTGTCAGCAGCAGCGGGAAGTTCGGGGTTTCGCATCGCACCTGTTAAAAGATGAAGAAAAAATTTTTAAAACTTTTGGCATTCTCTTGTTACATAGTAACAGTTCAAGTAGCGCAGAATATTTCTATGTCACCAAGAGCTGCAAGAATTCAGAATAGATTACAAGCTTTTTAGAAAAAATAATCACAAGATTGGCTACGTTGTTTATTGCTAAGAAGGGACAAAGCCCTGAATCACACTGACTGGAAACCTGCGCGGGACGCAACTGCATGTGGCATGCCGCTTTTCATTTTGAACTTTTTATACAAGTTAGTTGGGATTCCATGTTAATTCACGAATACAATACGTCACAACGACGTATTCTATTCGTGAATTAACATTGAGTGTGAGTGAGCAAATCACGGTTTGGGCAAAGTTTTAGAGCAGGTATCAGAAACAGGCGGCCCACGAGGTTCTCAAACCGAAAACGATGAAAATAATTATGTATGTGGGTAGTTTCACTTCGCCTTACAAACTTACAAAACCAGAAACACTGCCAAAACCCGAAGTGCGGTTACACCAAGTTTTAGGCGTCTACAACCAATTCAATAAGGTATTTAACAGAGCTTGATCTTTTGTTTTAACGGGGGATAAAACCACCCTGCTGTTCCATCTCTCACCTACGCCGGGTACCGCGGGAACGTACCAGACTCACTCGTAACTTTCCGCAGCCTGCTTCTGCGCGATAACTGCTTCGCAGAAGACCACCGCGTCCCAGGACTCCTCGCCGTTGGCCATTGCATGGATTACGGTCGGCAGCGAGAGATATATGCCTACCACAGAGATGAGGGCACGGCGTGGCTCCTCCCGCGCGGCACACTCTGCCAGCGTATGCCGCGCTGTGTCCTCCCGACAGTCGCCGCAGTGGTGACACCGAGCGTCCGGCTCCCTGCCTATGCGACACAGTGGTGACACCGCGCGGCCGGCTCCCTGCCTATGCGAAACAGTGGTGACACCGCGCGGCCGGCTCCCTGCCTATGCGACACAGTGGTGACACCGAGCGTCCGGCTCCCTGCCTATGCGACACAGTGGTGACACCGAGCGTCCGGCTCCCTGCCTATGCGACACAGTGGTGACACCGAGCGTCCGGCTCCTTGCCTATGCGACACAGTGGTGACACCGCGCGGCCGGCTCCCTGCCTATGCGACACAGTGGTGACACCGCGCGGCCGGCTCCCTGCCTATGCGACACAGTGGTGACACCGCGCGGCCGGCTCCCTGCCTATGCGACACAGTGGTGACACCGAGCGTCCGGCTCCCTGCCTATGCGACACAGTGGTGACACCGCGCGGCCGGCTCCCTGCCTATGCGACACAGTGGTGACACCGCGCGGCCGGCTCCCTGCCTATGCGACACAGTGGTGACACCGCGCGGCCGGCTCCCTGCCTATGCGACACAGTGGTGACACCGCGCGGCCGGCTCCCTGCCTATGCGACACAGTGGTGACACCGCGCGGCCGGCTCCCTGCCTATGCGACACAGTGGTGACACCGCGCGGCCGGCTCCCTGCCTATGCGACACAGTGGTGACACCGCGCGGCCGGCTCCCTGCCTATGCGACACAGTGGTGACACCGCGCGGCCGGCTCCCTGCCTATGCGACACAATGGTGACACCGCGCGGCCGGCTCCCTGCCTATGCGACACAGTGGTGACACCGCGCGGCCGGCTCCCTGCCTATGCGACACAGTGGTGACACCGCGCGGCCGGCTCCCTGCCTATGCGACACAGTGGTGACACCGCGCGGCCGGCTCCCTGCCTATGCGACACAGTGGTGACACCGCGCGGCCGGCTCCCTGCCTATGCGACTCAGTGGTGACACCGCGCGGCCGGCTCCCTGCCTATGCGACACAGTGGTGACACCGCGCGGCCGGCTCCCTGCCTATGCGACACAGTGGTGACACCGAGCGTCCGGCTCCCTGCCTATGCGACACAGTGGTGACACCGCGCGGCCGGCTCCCTGCCTATGCGACACAGTGGTGACACCGCGCGGCCGGCTCCCTGCCTATGCGACACAGTGGTGACACCGCGCGGCCGGCTCCCTGCCTATGCGACACAGGAACCTCCCTAGGCAAGCCTGCCCCGAGGGGACCTGGGTCACACGACACGACAGGGAGCCGTGCCTTCTCCCTTAGCACAGGTGCTCGCTCTGGCCGGATGGGTTCGATAGTGCCGAGGCCGGCGGAAAGGCGTGAGAGCCTGTCCCGCCATTCCACCACCAGGACCTCGCATAACGACGAAGCAGCTCCATATGTCACTGCATCAGTCACTTCCGGCTGTAAAGTAGGTGGCCGTGTAACCGCATTTGAATTTTGAACCCTGGTATATAATGCAATGCGGCCCGCACTGATTTCCTGGCAACCTTTTGGCCCCCCAGTAGCATAAGCCTATAAAAGTAGATAAAATAAAACAAAACCGAGCGAGATTACTCGTCGTTTGTTATTGGAGTACCAGAACAGTGGTTTGATAAATTGAACTAAACTGAAATATGGCCCATAAACGCTGAATTCAACGAGTGGATTTGGTTTCGGAAGTATACCAAAAATTCATCAAATTAGTACCATCGAAATTTTTTACCAAAACGTTAGAGGTCTTCGAACTAAGTTGGAAAAATTTAGAAATAACTTAGATTCACTAAATTCGGACTTGTTTGCAATTACCGAATCGGGTTGCAACGCTTCCATTCACGATTCTGAAATTGTCCCACTGGGATACAATATACTACTCTGTCAAGAAAGTACCGGGAAAAGATCAATAATACACAAAATGTCTGTTATTCATCCTAATTTATTTTATCACCTTCAAAGTATGCTCCTTTAGAAACGATACACTTGAGCCAACGAATAATCCATTCATCAAAACATTTTTTAAACGCTGCTTCCGGAATTGAGTTCAGTTCTTGCCGCGAATTCTCCTTTATGTCTTCTATCGATTGAAAACGGGTGCCACGAAGTGGTAATTTGAGTTTAGGAAAAAGAAAAAAGTCAGCAGGAGCCATATCTGGTGAATATGGTGGTTGCTGGATGGTATTTGTTGAGTGTTTGGTTAAAAATTCGTTCACAATGATAGCCTTGTGCGAAGGCGCATTGTCGTGGTGCAAAATCCAAGAATTTTCTTTCCACAAATCTGGCCTTTTTCGTCGAATTTGCTCTCTTAAACGCCGCATAACGCTCAAGTAATATTCTTTATTTACCGTTAGACCTTCCGGTAAGAATTCAGAGTGCACAACACCGCGAAAGTCAAAGAAAACAGTCAACATGACTTTGACTTTTGATCGACTTTGGCGTGGTTTTTTCGGTTTCGGTTCAGTTGGAAGGCGCCACTCCGAAGCTTGTTGACTAGTTTGCATGTCAAACTCGTAAACCCACGTCTCGTCACCAGTAACAATGCGTTTCATGAATGTTGGGTCCGAACTGACTCGTTCTAGCATGTCCTCAGCGACTTTCATGCGATTGAGTTTTTGGAGAAAATTCAGATCTTTTGGGACTAGCCGAGCAGCAACATGTTTCATACCCAAATGATTAGTTAAAATGGTACGGATCGACTCGTGAGATACAGAAAGTTCGGCGGCTATCTCTCTCAGAGTTGAATGGGGATTTTCAGTCACTATTTCCTTCACTTTTGCGATGTTAACTTCAGTTGCAGACGTTGACGGCCTACCAGAGCGAGGCAAATCTTCCATCACATCTCGACCGCTTTTGAACGCTTTGAACCACTCATAAGCACGAGTTTTTGATAAAGTCGATTCACCGTAAGCCTTCTGTAACATTTTCGGTGACTCCGAACACGAAATTCCATTGGCGATGCAAAATTTAAGACAAACTCTTTGTTCGATATTTTTGTCCATTATGAAATTCGCAATACACACTATATATGATATTACTAAAACCAGCACTGTATTTAATATAAATAACAGATGCAACTCAAACTCCGCGCCAAAATGGAAAACAGTTGTGCCAATCTAACAACTACAAAAAAAACAAAAATTTGAATTTGGAACCATAAACAAATCATCCATTCCCGATACTTTTTTGACTGAATGTACTTCGTAGCGACCGAGCGGATGGGCGATTGTCTCCCGCGACCGAATCCGCTACTGATACAAACTCGCGCGCTAGTGCATGCGCACTCAGTAATAGACCGCGATGGAACTTTTATAAGGCAAATTATGAATTGCTTTATTCTATGTTAAGTTCAACGGAATGGAATGATATGTACGAGATGCACGACTTGGACGCTATATTAAACTTCTTCTACAGTAAAATGAACAGAATTTTAGGTATATGTGTCCCCAAGAAAAATCGTAAGGTGAAGTCACGGTACACTTATCCTAATTGGTACACGAGCGAAATAGTACAAGATCTAAAAACTAAAGCTAGACTTCACAAGACGTTCAAGGAAACAAAGAATTTAATTGTTTACAGTGAATATTCTAAATACCGAGCAATTATTAAAAAAAATATTCATGCTGCGCACAAACTACATCAAACTAAAATTCAACGTCAGTTTGCTAAAGATCCAAGGTCATTCTGGCAATACATACGATCTAAGACCAGCACGGCTAACAGACACACTATTATTAAGGATGGTCAACACTTAACGGATCTTGAATGTGCCAAGCAATTTGCGATGTATTTCGAGTCGGTGTACAGTAGGGAGCCACCACAACTTGACCCGCGGGCGGCCGCGGCGACGGCGGCGGGGGCCATGAGTGGATCGCGCGTGCAACTAAACTCGCTAAGTCTTAAGACGTTAGCGCGGCACTGGACGGCCTAAAACCGAAGCGTTCAGCTGGCCCGGATGGGATACCAGCCTTCCTATTCAGGGACTGCAGTAGGGTATTAGCGGAACCTCTGCACTATATATTTAATACGTGTCTCCAATCAGCGACGTTCCCAACTCGATGGAAGACAACACGGGTTATTCCAGTCCCCAAGAGTAAGGCAGGACCCGACATCAGTGGATATAGACCGGTGGCCGTGTTGTCGACGCCGGCCAAGGTTTTCGAGTCTGCCATCCAGCGCTGCATGCAGGAGCAGGTCCGCGCTCAGCTATCGGATGCGCAGCACGGGTTCCGGCCGGGGCGCAGCACTGCCACCAATCTCCTTAACTTCATGTCACAGGTGGTGCCCGCGGTGGATGCTGGAGTGCAGGTAGACGCTGCTTATTTTGACTTCCAAAAAGCGTTCGACACCATCGATAATGACATACTATTACGCAAGTTAGCTGAAATTGGTTGCACACCACATCTGTTGCAGTTCTTAGTCAGCTATATGCAGGGCAGACAGCAGTATGTAGACTGCAGCGGCTGCGAATCCGATCCGTATTACACCTGGTCCGGGGTGAGTCAAGGAAGCAACGTGGGGCCTCTGGAATTCATTATAATGATAAACAATTTACCAGAAGTCGTCAAAAATGGATCTTGTTTGTTATTGGCAGATGACCTCAAGTTGCTGCTTGAGGTTAGGAAGGAGTCGGATTGCAAACGTTTGCAGGATGACATTGATAGGGTAGTGGAATGGAGCCATGAGAACAGGCTCTATTTCAACGTACCCAAGTGCTCGGTGATAAGTTTTACCCGCGCACGTACACCTCTCCTCTACGAGTACGTAGTGGATGCAGTACCGATGCAACGAGTCACGCAGGTACGTGATTTAGGGGTTGTTCTCACTCCAGAACTGTCTTTCCGTAAGCATATAACTAAGATCTGCAAAAAGGCATTTAGAAACTTGGGGTTTGTTCTGAGGCAGACGCGAGACTTTACCAGTATCACAGCCATCAGAGTCCTGTATGACGCATTAGTCAGGAGTCATGTGGAACATAGTGCTGTCGTATGGGCTCCACATGAGGCTAAGTACTCAGTGATGTTGGAGCGAGTCCAGAACAAATTCACGCGCCACCTATATAAAAAACTTTATGGGGTATACCCATTTTACCCTTTAATGTACCCCACTCTATTCGTACTGGGTATGGTGGGGTACAATCAACTCGGGGTGCGACGGGAATTTGCACTAGTGTCGTACATAGTGAAACTGCTCCGAGACATAGAGCACAACCTAGCTGTGCTGCAGCAGTTGTACTTGTCCGTACCCGACCGTTACGTGTGGACTGTGGAGGCGACGGCCCCGCCACTGCTGGTCGTGCCATCAGCCAGGCCGACCGTTACGTGTGGACTGTGGAGGCGACGGCCCCGCCACTGCTGGTCGTGCCATCAGCCAGGCCGACCGTTACGTGTGGACTGTGGAGGCGACGGCCCCGCCACTGCTGGTCGTGCCATCAGCCAGGCCGACCGTTACGTGTGGACTGTGGAGGCGACGGCCCCGCCACTGCTGGTCGTGCCATCAGCCAGGCCGACCGTTACGTGTGGACTGTGGAGGCGACGGCCCCGCCACTGCTGGTCGTGCCATCAGCCAGGCCGACCGTTACGTGTGGACTGTGGAGGCGACGGCCCCGCCACTGCTGGTCGTGCCATCAGCCAGGCCGACCGTTACGTGTGGACTGTGGAGGCGACGGCCCCGCCACTGCTGGTCGTGCCATCAGCCAGGCCGACCGTTACGTGTGGACTGTGGAGGCGACGGCCCCGCCACTGCTGGTCGTGCCATCAGCCAGGCCGACCGTTACGTGTGGACTGTGGAGGCGACGGCCCCGCCACTGCTGGTCGTACCATCAGCCAGGCCGACCGTTACGTGTGGACTGTGGAGGCGACGGCCCCGCCACTGCTGGTCGTACCATCAGCCAGGCCGACCGTTACGTGTGGACTGTGGAGGCGACGGCCCCGCCACTGCTGGTCGTACCATCAGCCAGGCCGACCGCTACGTGTGGACTGTGGAGGCGACGGCCCCCGCCACTGCTGGTCGTGCCATCAGCCAGGACCAACTTGCTGGCCAACAATTCGCACCATCAATTATATTCAGGTCGAAATTGATATATTCACATGTCCCTGGGGTGAATTCGCAAAAATAGTATTGTTTACACTTTGTTATAAAAAACTAACTTAATAGGTATTGTATTAGTAATTTGTGGTTTAATTTTAAGTTTGGGTGTGTGACTTAGCTATCGCATTAGGTTAAGACCTGTAATGGTAGTTTTAAGGCAGTTAAATAAATAAATAAATAAGGTTGCCGAGCCCTGCTATAGTGTTACCTGGCACGCATGGTCCGGGCCGTGCGCGGTGACGTGCAGCGCGCAGTACGTGCTGAGCACGGGCGCGCGGTACACGTGCACGGAGGACAGGTGGTAGGCTCCGGCCCCGGCGCCGCCCGGGCACGCGTGCCCGATCAGTACATTGGTGGGCGTCACCTTGCGGACTAGGATGCCTGGGGGATGAAAGGAAAAAAATTGTATTACCGAGGATTACATAAAAGTTACGAGGTCTAATTCAGTCTCTGAATTCTAATTCTATTTCATAATGTTTTTACGAAATGATCAATTTTTTAAACAGAACTTATTCAAAAGTAGGATGAATAAATATTTACCTTGCACAGGTAGGGTTACTGTCTCACATTCGTAGCCGTTAACATACAGAGTCACCTAGAACAGAACAAAAAACTATTTTTAGTACACCTAGTAATTATAAAGCCCCTAGTTTTGAGCAAGCGAGCAGACTCCCTGCTTTAAATGGTGCGCGCATGTCGCTCTGCAAGCGCGCCTCGCTCACGATGCGGTTCAGGCGGAACGTGAACATCCTGCAAGTAGCACAAAGCTCACCTGCACATAGATATGCCTCTTGTAGAGCAGCTCCTTGACGTTGAGCGCGACGCAGGTCCAGTGTCGCGCGCGCATGTCACTCTGCACGCGCGCCTCGCTCACGATGCGGTTCAGGCCCGGCTCCGGCCGCGACAGCCGGAACGTGAACATGCCTGCAACTTGTTATAATTAGTTTGGCACGCACGAGTGGCGGCGCACGCGGGCGCGCTCGCTGTCGTGTAGCTCGACAGCGAGTGCGCTGCGCTCGGCTGTATCCTCGTGTCCGAGCACGCACGAGTGGCGGCGCACGCGGGCGCGCTCGCTGTCGTGTAGCTCGACAGCGAGTGCGCTGCGCTCGGCTGTATCCTCGTGTCCGAGCACGCACGAGTGGCGGCGCACGCGGGCGCGCTCGCTGTCGTGTAGCTCGACAGCGAGTGCGCTGCGCTCGGCTGTATCCTCGTGACCGAGCACGCACGAGTGTCGCTGTCGTGTAGCTCGACAGCGAGTGCGCTGCGCTCGGCTGTATCCTCGTGTCCGAGCACGCACGAGTGGCGGCGCACGCGGGCGCGCTCGCTGTCGTGTAGCTCGACAGCGAGTGCGCTGCGCTCGGCTGTATCCTCGTGTCCGAGCACGCACGAGTGGCGGCGCACGCGGGCGCGCTCGCTGTCGTGTAGCTCGACAGCGAGTGCGCTGCGCTCGGCTGTATCCTCGTGACCGAGCACGCACGAGTGTCGCTGTCGTGTAGCTCGACAGCGAGTGCGCTGCGCTCGGCTGTATCCTCGTGTCCGAGCACGCACGAGTGGCGGCGCACGCGGGCGCGCTCGCTGTCGTGTAGCTCGACAGCGAGTGCGCTGCGCTCGGCTGTATCCTCGTGTCCGAGCACGCACGAGTGGCGGCGCACGCGGGCGCGCTCGCTGTCGTGTAGCTCGACAGCGAGTGCGCTGCGCTCGGCTGTATCCTCGTGACCGAGCACGCACGAGTGTCGCTGTCGTGTAGCTCGACAGCGAGTGCGCTGCGCTCGGCTGTATCCTCGTGTCCGAGCACGCACGAGTGGCGGCGCACGCGGGCGCGCTCGCTGTCGTGTAGCTCGACAGCGAGTGCGCTGCGCTCGGCTGTATCCTCGTGACCGAGCACGCACGAGTGTCGCTGTCGTGTAGCTCGACAGCGAGTGCGCTGCGCTCGGCTGTATCCTCGTGTCCGAGCACGCACGAGTGGCGGCGCACGCGGGCGCGCTCGCTGTCGTGTAGCTCGACAGCGAGTGCGCTGCGCTCGGCTGTATCCTCGTGACCGAGCACGCACGAGTGTCGCTGTCGTGTAGCTCGACAGCGAGTGCGCTGCACTCGGCTGTATCCTCGTGTCCGAGCACGCACGAGTGGCGGCGCACGCGGGCGCGCTCGCTGTCGTGTAGCTCGACAGCGAGTGCGCTGCGCTCGGCTGTATCCTCGTGTCCGAGCACGCACGAGTGGCGGCGCACGCGGGCGCGCTCGCTGTCGTGTAGCTCGACAGCGAGTGCGCTGCGCTCGGCTGTATCCTCGTGACCGAGCACGCACGAGTGTCGCTGTCGTGTAGCTCGACAGCGAGTGCGCTGCGCTCGGCTGTATCCTCGTGTCCGAGCACGCACGAGTGGCGGCGCACGCGGGCGCGCTCGCTGTCGTGTAGCTCGACAGCGAGTGCGCTGCGCTCGGCTGTATCCTCGTGACCGAGCACGCACGAGTGTCGCTGTCGTGTAGCTCGACAGCGAGTGCGCTGCGCTCGGCTGTATCCTCGTGTCCGAGCACGCACGAGTGTCGCTGTCGTGTAGCTCGACAGCGAGTGCGCTGCGCTCGGCTGTATCCTCGTGTCCGAGCACGCACGAGTGGCGGCGCACGCGGGCGCGCTCGCTGTCGTGTAGCTCGACAGCGAGTGCGCTGCGCTCGGCTGTATCCTCGTGTCCGAGCACGCACGAGTGGCGGCGCACGCGGGCGCGCTCGCTGTCGTGTAGCTCGACAGTGAGTGCGCTGCGCTCGGCTGTATCCTCGTGTCCGAGCACGCACGAGTGGCGGCGCACGCGGGCGCGCTCGCTGTCGTGTAGCTCGACAGCGAGTGCGCTGCGCTCGGCTGTATCCTCGTGTCCGAGCACGCACGAGTGGCGGCGCACGCGGGCGCGCTCGCTGTCGTGTAGCTCGACAGCGAGTGCGCTGCGCTCGGCTGTAGCCTCGTGACCGAGCACGCACGAGTGGCGGCGCACGCGGGCGCGCTCGCTGTCGTGTAGCTCGACAGCGAGTGCGCTGCGCTCGGCTGTATCCTCGTGTCCGAGCACGCACGAGTGGCGGCGCACGCGGGCGCGCTCGCTGTCGTGTAGCTCGACAGCGAGTGCGCTGCGCTCGGCTGTATCCTCGTGTCCGAGCACGCACGAGTGGCGGCGCACGCGGGCGCGCTTGCTGTCGTGTAGCTCGACAGCGAGTGCGCTGCGCTCGGCGGTATCCTCGTGTCCGAGCACGCACGAGTGGCGGCGTACGCGGGCGCGCTCGCTGTCGTGTAGCTCGACAGCGAGTGCGCTGCGCTCGGCTGTATCCTCGTGTCCGAGCACGCACGAGTGGCGGCGCACGCGGGCGCGCTCGCTGTCGTGTAGCTCGACAGCGAGTGCGCTGCGCTCGGCTGTATCCTCGTGTCCGAGCACGCACGAGTGTCGCTGTCGTGTAGCTCGACAGCGAGTGCGCTGCGCTCGGCTGTATCCTCGTGACCGAGCACGCACGAGTGTCGCTGTCGTGTAGCTCGACAGCGAGGGCGCTGCGCTCGGCTGTATCCTCGTGACCGAGCACGCACGAGTGTCGCTGTCGTGTAGCTCGACAGCGAGTGCGCTGCGCTCGGCTGTATCCTCGTGTCCGAGCACGCACGAGTGGCGGCGCACGCGGGCGCGCTCGCTGTCGTGTAGCTCGACAGCGAGTGCGCTGCGCTCGGCTGTATCCTCGTGTCCGAGCACGCACGAGTGTCGCTGTCGTGTAGCTCGACAGCGAGTGCGCTGCGCTCGGCTGTATCCTCGTGACCGAGCACGCACGAGTGTCGCTGTCGTGTAGCTCGACAGCGAGTGCGCTGCGCTCGGCTGTATCCTCGTGACCGAGCACGCACGAGTGTCGCTGTCGTGTAGCTCGACAGCGAGTGCGCTGCGCTCGGCTGTATCCTCGTGACCGAGCACGCACGAGTGTCGCTGTCGTGTAGCTCGACAGCGAGTGCGCTGCGCTCGGCTGTATCCTTGTGTCCGAGCACGCACGAGTGTCGCTGTCGTGTAGCTCGACAGCGAGTGCGCTGCGCTCGGCTGTATCCTCGTGACCGAGCACGCACGAGTGTCGCTGTCGTGTAGCTCGACAGCGAGTGCGCTGCGCTCGGCTGTATCCTCGTACTGAGCACGCACGAGTGTCGCTGTCGTGTAGCTCGACAGCGAGTGCGCTGCGCTCGGCTGTATCCTCGTACTGAGCACACACGAGTGTCGCTGTCGTGTAGCTCGACAGCGAGTGCGCTGCGCTCGGCTGTATCCTCGTGACCGAGCACGCACGAGTGTCGCTGTCGTGTAGCTCGACAGCGAGTGCGCTGCGCTCGGCTGTATCCTCGTGACCGAGCACGCACGAGTGTCGCTGTCGTGTAGCTCGACAGCGAGTGCGCTGCGCTCGGCTGTATCCTCGTGACCGAGCACGCACGAGTGTCGCTGTCGTGTAGCTCGACAGCGAGTGCGCTGCGCTCGGCTGTATCCTCGTGTCCGAGCACGCACGAGTGTCGCTGTCGTGTAGCTCGACAGCGAGTGCGCTGCGCTCGGCTGTATCCTCGTGACCGAGCACGCACGAGTGTCGCTGTCGTGTAGCTCGACAGCGAGTGCGCTGCGCTCGGCTGTATCCTCGTGACCGAGCACGCACGAGTGTCGCTGTCGTGTAGCTAGACAGCGAGTGCGCTGCGCTCGGCTGTATCCTCGTGACCGAGCACGCACGAGTGTCGCTGTCGTGTAGCTCGACAGCGAGTGCGCTGCGCTCGGCTGTATCCTCGTGACCGAGCACGCACGAGTGTCGCTGTCGTGTAGCTCGACAGCGAGTGCGCTGCGCTCGGCTGTATCCTCGTGACCGAGCACGCACGAGTGTCGCTGTCGTGTAGCTAGACAGCGAGTGCGCTGCGCTCGGCTGTATCCTCGTGACCGAGCACGCACGAGTGTCGCTGTCGTGTAGCTCGACAGCGAGTGCGCTGCGCTCGGCTGTATCCTCGTGACCGAGCACGCACGAGTGTCGCTGTCGTGTAGCTCGACAGCGAGTGCGCTGCGCTCGGCTGTATCCTCGTGACCGAGCACGCACGAGTGTCGCTGTCGTGTAGCTCGACAGCGAGTGCGCTGCGCTCGGCTGTATCCTCGTGTCCGAGCACGCACGAGTGTCGCTGTCGTGTAGCTCGACAGCGAGTGCGCTGCGCTCGGCTGTATCCTCGTGACCGAGCACGCACGAGTGTCGCTGTCGTGTAGCTCGACAGCGAGTGCGCTGCGCTCGGCTGTATCCTCGTGACCGAGCACGCACGAGTGTCGCTGTCGTGTAGCTCGACAGCGAGTGCGCTGCGCTCGGCTGTATCCTCGTGACCGAGCACGCACGAGTGTCGCTGTCGTGTAGCTCGACAGCGAGTGCGCTGCGCTCGGCTGTATCCTCGTGACCGAGCACGCACGAGTGTCGCTGTCGTGTAGCTCGACAGCGAGTGCGCTGCGCTCGGCTGTATCCTCGTGACCGAGCACGCACGAGTGTCGCTGTCGTGTAGCTCGACAGCGAGTGCGCTGCGCTCGGCTGTATCCTCGTGTCCGAGCACGCACGAGTGTCGCTGTCGTGTAGCTCGACAGCGAGTGCGCTGCGCTCGGCTGTATCCTCGTGACCGAGCACGCACGAGTGTCGCTGTCGTGTAGCTCGACAGCGAGTGCGCTGCGCTCGGCTGTATCCTCGTGACCGAGCACGCACGAGTGTCGCTGTCGTGTAGCTCGACAGCGAGTGCGCTGCGCTCGGCTGTATCCTCGTGACCGAGCACGCACGAGTGTCGCTGTCGTGTAGCTCGACAGCGAGTGCGCTGCGCTCGGCTGTATCCTCGTGACCGAGCACGCACGAGTGTCGCTGTCGTGTAGCTCGACAGCGAGTGCGCTGCGCTCGGCTGTATCCTCGTGACCGAGCACGCACGAGTGTCGCTGTCGTGTAGCTCGACAGCGAGTGCGCTGCGCTCGGCTGTATCCTCGTGACCGAGCACGCACGAGTGTCGCTGTCGTGTAGCTCGACAGCGAGTGCGCTGCGCTCGGCTGTATCCTCGTGACCGAGCACGCACGAGTGTCGCTGTCGTGTAGCTCGACAGCGCCGTATGGAGAGGTGCGACTCGTACACTTTTGGTAGGATGAAGTAGCACGACGATAATAATCATCGAAACACTCGACAGTGGAGAAAGTACCCCAAATTCGTTAAAGCAACTCTAAGTGTTATTTTTTTTTATATATAAAAACAACTAAACCATACCTGTGTTAGTATCGAGCCACACCTCCAGCATGAGCGACTCGTGCCCCACCGACAGCACATGAGACAGTTCCGTCGGCTTGCTAGGGACCTCTTTTTTGGGGGTCTTCTTCTTGTTATCTTCTGTATCTGAAGGATCGTCGTTGAACTCGTCAGTGCCTTCTGAAAACGATTGAAAGTCGATGTCGTCGTTACATAAATAAACTTTGTTGTGAAGGTGAGTTGTTTTGTTACGTAAAATGGAACATCAGTTACTTTAAGGCAGATTTTTCCAAAATGTAATGTTGGAAATAACCCTGGACGGTGAACAATCAAGCAATAATAACCTAAACTAAGAAATCACAGACATCATCACTCTTAAAGATGTTCGAAAGCAGCATGTTCAGCAGTAAAAGTTGATGTTGGTACTCACCCCAGTGCTCAGTGGCAGCTTGTGCTTGGTGCTGCGCGTGCAGCCAGGCCGTGAGCGCGAAGCCGGACAGCCACGGCGCCCAGCCCGCGCCCTCCACGCCGCAGCGCACCGCGTGGCACGACCACATGTTGGTACTCACCCCAGTGCTCAGTGGCAGCTTGTGCTTGGTGCTGCGCGTGCAGCCAGGCCGTGAGCGCGAAGCCGGACAGCCACGGCGCCCAGCCCGCGCCCTCCACGCCGCAGCGCACCGCGTGGCACGACCACGGCGAGCGGATGCCTGCAGGGCATCATCATCATCATATCAGCCCAAAAATGTCTCCCCCAAAGAGGGGATTTGCCATAATCGCCACTCTTGGCAGCGGGTTAGCGATCGCAGTGTATGGCATTGCGTTTTACAGAGAACGCTGCTGCCAATTCTCTGTTGAGTCCCTTAGTCGCATCTTACGACTAAATACACATCACTGCAAGGCATTCACATCTTATTTTTTTTATCTTTATGGTATTTATTACAAAAGTCTTAAACATAATAGGCGAAATACGCCTCTACGTAAAACTTCGGGGAGTACAGGTCTTAGACGCAATGTCTCTCTGGTCTAATAGGATTGCTGTCCCATGGGACTATAAGAGTATAGGCACAGAAAGTGCACCTGTGTTTACACACACTCTTGTGCACTATCATATTTCCTGCGTCCTTGACCAATCTCTTTTGAGATTTGCCACCGTGATGGTATAGAGGTATGCGGAACAGAGAGCAAAGTCCCGTAAACCTTCATTGAGAATGGACCTCCGACCGACGGTTGTTGTGTCCGGTGGTCATCTGCCCGTTAGTTGATATTCGGACTGTTGTATATGTTCAAATCGCACGGAACTCTGATACCGCGATACAGGATTACGTTAGTAGTCTGCTGCTGGCGGGATAGATGGCGTTGTGGTTCTTTTTGATGCGATTTAGATTTTTCCATGATGGCTTTTTCTTGTGGCGGCATTATTGCCGCTATAATCGAAATATACGATCCATAGGTAAAAAATATAGTTTACGATAAAGTTCGCGACTGCTGTGGTCAAAATTCGGAAGCGATATTTTGCGAGACCTTTCCATCACCATCACACGTTTTGTGACCTTACTTGCTTTCATTCGGCTAAGTATAATTTCACTTGACTCACCAGCCCTGGTGTGTGCCTCGTGGAACCGCTTGGCGCAGTTCTCAGCGTGGTGGCTCTGCGACGTCGTGGTATTTACCACAAGGTAATTGAGTTCCTCTGCCAGGGACTGTATACCGTCTGCAAATAAACATAAGGGTTATTACAGGGATTATTTATACATAACCAAATTCCACAATCGACACGAGGGTCGAGTGAGGAACTTGGTCAAGTGCTCTTTCCACTCTCTCTGTGTGCCTGCCTGCCCGGTCATAGACTCACCCCTACATAAATCTATACTAATGTTATAAAGTTGACGAGTTTGTTTGTTCGTTTGTTTGGTTGATCGCGCTAATCTCAGGAACTTTTTATTTGGTAAAGGGCTTGCTCTTGACCAAATCACGCCTGATGGAAAGCGATACATGAGGTCTGTGACGGAGCGAGCGTGCCCAGAAGATGCATGTTCACTCTTGTTTTGAAGGCAAACGGCTTATATGTGGACGGGAACACAGACGCCGGCAGAGAGTTCCACACCTTAGCTGTGCGCATAATAAATGTGAAAGAGAAGCGCTGCGTACGACTAGACGGGATATCGACCAAGTACGGATGGAAATAAAGGGCGATGGTGGGACTACTGATTCGAATTGAAAAGTTATTTTAGTGCCCATTTATCGAGGAAGGATATTATAGGCTTTATACACGCTACGACCATTAGGAGCGGAGCATTAATGAAACATGTGACGCAGACGAAGTTGCGCGGTTCAGCTAGTGTACACTAATATTATAAAGAGAAAAGATTTGTATGTTTGTTAGCAATAAACTCAAATATTAGTGGACTGATTTCAAAAATTCTTATTTCAATAAAATGCTACATTATTCCTGAGTACATAGACTTATATTTATTACTAGATAATAATAGGGATCTTTACAGTACCTCATGAAAATGTGTACTTTAGCTAATCTATCTGTCTGTTTTAGTTTATCTAATTTATTTTTACTTCCTGTATTAAATTTATGTCTATCACATATTTTACTAAAAAGATACTCACATATAACATTTTAATAAATGAATTGGAAAGACAATGTCATATTAATCTTTTAAAAACGTTCCCTAAGAGAATCGCGGCGACGCAGATTACAAAGGGCTATGACAGCTTTCTTGTAAAATTAATATGTATTCAATATCAGCATCATCATCATAGCTTAAGAACACTCACTGATATACCAGTCTCAAAATTGCACGATGTGTTGAAAGCGACCTTACCAAACACATAAAGATAAATAATAACGATTTGACAATATTTCCCCAAAATATAAGGAGCATTTATTGTAATTTTGACAGTTTCGTAGCAACTATGTCCACTTTTACATTTGAAATTGACATCATAATACTGACTGAGTGTAAATTATGTGACGAAAAACCTATCCCGCAACTCATAAGCTAAACTTCCCACACTACAACACGACACTTAAATCAAAATGATGGGGTAGTTGTCTACATAAAAATCTTTCTTGTGCCCAAAGTAAAGGAAATAAATTTAGTTCAGGCATCCTGCTTACAATTAGACATTCTTAATAATATTATTCTGTGCATTTACCGTTCCCCATCGCATTAAAATTGTGACAGTTTTATAGAATCACTCAGTAAAGAACTTAATGCTCACAGCACACAGAAAAGTATTATAATAGCGGGTGACATAAATGTTAACATTAAACCTAAAGATTCAGAACCATCTCATGAACGTAAAAATAGAGATAATTCTAACTATGCTATCAACTTTCGGCATACTACCTGGCCATACACTTCCCATGCAAGAAAAAAACTGCTTAGATCATTTTATGATCAGGATGAATAACAACAAGAAATCAGCTTTTGTCGGTGTACTGCACACTACAATTACTGACCACTATACGACATTTTTGTCTTTATGTAAAATAAAAACTAAACAAGTTGCACTAAAAATTAAAACTAGTCTGAATTTTGAAGAGGCATGTGTTTCAACACATACAGGAAAATAAAATTGCGGAACTACTCTCTTGCGATGATCCGATTGAACTTATTAATATTTTCATACACAAACTAACTAACTCCATAAATAGTAATACTACCACTGTAACAATTCCAAACAAAAAACGAATAATCAAGCCGTGGATTACTCAGGGTATATTAAAATGTATTAACAATCGTAATAATATGCAAAAATCGCTTAAAACGGAACCTAGCAATGAAATTTTAAAAATGACATTTAATAGATACAGAAACTATTGCAATAATCTTATAAAAAAAAATAAAAAGTAAATATCAAAATGAATTATTAGCCAACTCAGTAACAACCAATAAACTGCTCTGGAAAAATATAAAAAATGTAACCTATTCTCATAAAACGAAGTCCGAAAATACAGAATTAATAAACATTATGCCATCTCCTATCGATTCAGTTAATCATGTCAACAATTTTTAACCGACTGCAAAAAAAGGAGAAGGTTCTCAATTCGTCTGTATTTTTTTTTTTATGTTTGTTACCTCATAACTCCGTCATTTATGAACCGATTTGAAAATTTTTTGTGTCATCTGAAAGGGTATACTTCTCGATTGGTCCCATTGTCACGATGTCAGAATCTGATGATGGGATCCCATGAAAATCGAGGGCCACCCTCAAATTTTATAGACAATACAATGTTTTTCATGAACTTTCTAACGCAATTTACATATTTGTGCCTGGTAATCATCATCTCATGTTGCTGACCTGATGATGAAAGGTATAAATTAGGATCTGATGATGAGATCCCATGAAAAATGTTTGTTCAGCGATACTTTAGCCAATTGTCAGCCGATTTGGATGATTCTTTTTTTGTTTGAAAGAGTATTTTCCTAGACTGGTCCCGTTTCAATTTGGTGAAGATCTGATGAAGAACTTCGGAGGTAGGCCACGGAACTCTTCAATAAATGTTAGCAAAGGGATCGGGATTGCTGAAATCGCATGTTTTTTAGTGTTTACACCAGTTCTTAACATAACATTGCACCGGTACGCTGTTAACGGTACCTAGGTACCGCTAAAAAGTGAAAAATAAAAGTCTTTTTTACAAAAAATACAACTGACTTCCAAAAACAAAACACTACAAGGTACAAAATAACTTCGAAAGAAAGAAAGAAACTTTAATTTCAGAAGTCGGTGTCTAAAAACGAAAAAAATAACCAAAAACACTTCAGAAATTACAGTTTCTTTCTTTCTTTCGAAGTTATTTTGTACCTTGTAGTGTTTTGTTTTTGGAAGTCGGTTGTATTTTTTGTAAAAAAGACTTTTATTTCGTTAATATTGGAAAGCAACTGACACTGCAAATTCAACCCGACCTGAATTCTGACCCCCAAGGCCTATTTGGAAATCAATCCTCCGTATCGCATTCTTTTGTACTAGAAGATACTGACTGTATTGAACTGGATAGAATTCTAATGAGTTTAAAAACTGATAGTGCTCCCGGTACTATAGATAGTGGCAATAAATGTGTTACAGTCTTAATAGATCTAAAACAGGCGTTTGAAACCGTCTCTGTTCCAACCGTGACTAATTTAGAAAAATACGGAATAAGAGGAACTCCGCTTTCCCTTATAAAAAAATTATCTTTGTAATAAGAGACAATATGTTAAGATTGGAACGTATACCAGTGACTACGCGGATGTAACTTACGGAGTACCACAAGGAAGCGTATTGGATCCAACATTTTTCTTGCTTTATACCAAAGATCTCTGCATTTTAAAGCTCGGAAACGCAAACATTTTCTCATAAGCCGATTATTCAACTATTTTTTTTTTGGTATCTCATGGCAAGATGTTGGGTACACAGCTGTGATGGGCATGAATAAGATAACCAAATGGTTAAAAAATAATCTTCTCACTTTGACCACATCCTAAACTAATTTCGTGTGTTTCAGCATCAGTACACGAACTGAACCGACGCGACGAACGAGTTTAAAATTAAAATACATAACTGTAAGGACTTTAAAAATAAAAATTGTAATAAGACACAAACCAAATATATGGGAGTAATGGTAGACCAGAAATTATCTTGGTATTCTCATGTTGAACTGGTTGCTAGCAGGATTAGGAAACTCTGTTGGTTGTTCAGTGCACTGAGACATATTGTGCCAAAAAGTATAATTAGTCGAAATAACATCTCTAGAAATCTCCTTAATGAGATATACGTCGCTTTGACGCAATCTGTCTTAGTGTACTGTATGTACTGGGGAGGGTCAGCAAAAACTAGTTCATAGAAGTAGAGACGTGCACAACGTGCCTTAATAAAAACTATGTATTTTAAGAAAACTAGATATCCCACAGCTAGTCTTTATAACTTAAGTGAATTACTGTCCGTAAGAAAATTATACCTTACTCATATTATATTAAAGAAACACAAGACCCTACCTTACGATGCATCAAAACTAGCAAAACGGAGCAAGCATGTTATTGATGAAAGCATGATAAATAAAGAAATATATATATATATATAAGTATATAAAAACCAAAATTATGAATGCAAAAAATAATACTGAAATGGATCTAACAACTTACCTATGAGGAAACGGAAGACCTCTTGAAACCTACGACATGACCTATACTCTCACACAGGCACACAAACACACATACAAGCACACACATACAAGCACATACATACAAGCACACACACAACACAAATACACACACACCCTCACACTCACACACACACACAAACTATACTTATACCAATTTCGTCTGCTTCTGGTTAATTTGCAATTAATGACATAAGTACTTTTGTTTTTTTGCTTTATATTTATTTACTTTTTGTTATGGAAGAGCGGAGTCTTTTAATACAGGCATTGTTTGCTTAAAAAAAGGCTCCAATCACAAACTTATGTTTATAATCTTGTTGAAGTAATAAACAATTTTTGAATTTGATTTTTGAACTGCTGGGTTCTTGATTATCGCCCAATTTAAACTTTTTGTCTATAGACTCATTTGAATCACTGGTTTCTTTTTACTTGTAGCAACCCATGCAACTTACCCGTATTATCACTGTCCACCGGGAAGGTGAGTATACAGTCAGGCGTGTTGTACGTAGCAGTAGCCACGAGCCGGTACAGCGAGTTCAGCAGCATGTCCAGCGGGGGCTGCTCCGCGTTGAACAGCTTCAGGAAGGCGGCCAGCTCCGTGGGCTCGATGCTCTGGGACGCCAGCACGTGGATCAGTTCGAGGATGCTGCGCTGAAGGTCTGTGGAAAAATGGTAAAGTTTATATTTCCAAGAGATTCTCTCATCTTAGTTTCTTAAAGCCTGAGTTTGTGATCATTAACATATATGATTAGTTGATGTTATTTTAGCAATCACCATGACACACGCCATTGGAGACTTTTATTAGTGATTCCTCTGCTAATCACGATTTTGTCAATGATTGATTGATTGAAGGTTTTCTAATATGAACACACTTTTTGCTTTGTGTTAATTTACATTGAATGTTGTAGTGTATTTTGACGAATGTCGAAATTTTTCCTCTCGCCGGTCACAACAAAAGGAATACCATTGTATATCTGGCAGCTGTTGAGCCGGCCTGTAGTCGATTGTGGTGTAAAGTATTACCTTCGAGCCTGTCGTCCGTCACAGTGAGCAGCTGCGCGGGCGCGGGAGCCAGCAGCCGCTTGAGCAGCGGCGGGTGCGCTGCGCGCGCGCGGCCCAGCGCGGCGCCCACGCGCCCGCACCACGCGCGCGCCACGCTCACGCCCACGAGCCATGACGAGCCGTTACATTCGCCCTCTTCTTTACAACGGACGAGCCTGGAAACAAGGGTTTCTACCTCATCATCTGTTTAGCCTTTTCCCAACTATGTAGGTTGTGTCAGCTGAGGAGCTCGCGGCTAAATAATAACAGCCACTCGGGTAAGGACGGTGGGTCCGTGGATGGGTCACCATCCAATTACGTTCCGAGTTTCATCCGGGCCTCGGAAAACATGTGAAGCCGTCGGTCTCAGCTGTCATTTGACCATCTTTGGCAATTAGTAACCTGAAACTCTGACAGCAGTCTTACCAAAGGAGATCGTATTACCCAGGCTGGATTGTAGAGATCAGACATGCAGTGGCTAGATGTAAAATACTGGTATTCAGCTGCACAATTTAGACTGCAATTGAATGAACTGATGGATATGTTGAAATCAGCTTTGAGACTAATTGGATGCAGGCATACAGCGGAATACCAATTATTTACGTTGACCGACTTCCTAAATCAACACGTACTGGCCCAGCGTGGTAACCCACGGCCCGCTCCCTGAGAGGAGGCCTGTGACAACGCGGTAAAATCAGTAGTTGATTATGGTGACCGCTTTTTTGGCTTTCACAACCTCTTAGACTTACGACTAGTGGTCAGGGTTGACAACAAAGGCGTTATAATGTACCTATAAGGTTTTTGAAGCCTTACCGGTAAACTTAGAATTTTCCTATTTTTTGTTCAACGGCCAAATATTTGTCCCTGGTCTAAACCAGAAAGAGTAATATTTTTAAACATGTTTCGCCAGTTTCTAAATGTTTTTATTGTGCAATATATAAAGTAGAACCGCTAAGTTCCGTAATTTTGGAACTTAGCGGACAGTCACATCTTTTTTTACAAACACTTAATCATTGTTTCATAATTGATTTACATTCTAAAATATTACGAAACCAAAGCAGACCAGTTCTACAAGTGCTTTTAGCAAGTATCCTGCGAAAGGTGTTGCAAAAAGAAACACCAATTTTGGTTTGGATTTCAAAACATGTATTTATTATTATATTGATTGCTGTATTGTGCTCATCCAACATGATGATAAAGCTTTGCTCTTAGATACTGAACAAGGTATCTATCACTAGTTAGCTAAAACCATCACAACAACAAAGTAACACTGACATCAATCATAATATCACAGCTTTTTTAAAAAGTTCGTTAATTACTAGGTTCAGTGAAAACTCGATTATACATAATGGATTACCGATCGTAATCAAATATCTATGAAGTTTAGAAGATACAATACGTGGGTAAATACCTTATCCTTTCTAAAGGTAACTGATACAAAAAGTTCTTCATACTAAATACATTCAGTTAACCGTATTTTCGTTAACCTGAATGACTTATGAACTGGACCAATATTGTTGTACTAGTTGACCTATGCATCTTCTTCTGCTCCCCTCCTATTGATCTGCTGATGCCATATAGCAGCCTTTCTCGATAAATGGGCTATCTAACACTGAAATAATTTTTCAAATCGGACTAGTAGTTCCTGAGATTAGCGCGTTCAAGCAAACACACAAACTAATCAGCTTTATATATTAGTATTGAGTATAGATTATTAATCTATTCTCCAATATAGATGTCAAATGTCGTCTGTACAGTGACACTGTACCAAAGATCTGAGAGTCTCTTGTAAAAACCGCTGTGCCGTATTAACGAGTAGGTCCTGTACGTACTTGTGTATAAGCTGCGTGAGTATGTCGACGACGATGACGCACAGCTCGGGATGCGCCAGCTCGCCGCTCTTGGTGTACTCGCCGCATTCTGCGCCCAGCTCGCCCGGCGGCGACGAGATACCTGGTGGAACACTAACGTGTTGAAGCGGACCCCAAAACGCAACGAGGTTGGTACAGAAGGTTGGCGCCAGACATACAGGGTGACAAGCAGTCTGGTGCAGTTACTAACTGCATTAGAGTACATGAAAAGTATTTTAGAGTACATGAAAAGTGTTTTTAGGGTTCCGTACCATAATAAGCAAAAACGGTATTTTAGGATCTCTTTTTGTCCGTCAGTCTGTCTGTCTATCCGTTTGTCAAGACCCTTTTTTTTCAGGACCGCGAGGAACCAAGCTGAAATTAATATCAAATACTCAGGCCGACTGCACCTTAGAGTAGTAAAAATATCAAACTTCTAAATCAACGCAATGTAAAGATAAGGCCGTGTGTGCTTCGTTTATGGCGCACTACCTACAGGGTACTTCTCGTTGACCTGGAGTCATGTAAGGCAGAAAAGATCTTACATTACAAGTACAGGAAAAAGTCAGAAAATTTTGGCGTTTTTGCGGATCTTTTAATAACAGTCAAGTTTTTTTCACAATTGTTTCTTTGTATATCAGATACAGAAAATCACCCTTAAATCTGACGACACACGTCATTAACTTCTAGGGAAAACACGCATGCACACATAGGCACGTGTCTAAGTACAGCGAGTGTCGCGCCGCAAGTGCAAACGCACTTGAGGCGCGAGACCGGCTGGTGCGTGCGCATGCGACTGTTCGTGTTAGTTGAATGTAGCCGGCCTTACGTACCGTAGAGTGCCTATTTATCAATTGTGGGCTTCTTAAATCAAGGTTTATATTGGTGAGAAAACAACGCACACAAGGGACTAAAGTGCTACTTGTATTACATTTTCACAGGCAAAAATAACAACTAGAATTTTTCTTTCACGGTGTTAGAAAATAAAAACAAGTTTTAATCTATCTATACTAATATAAATGTAAAGAGGTAAAGTTTGTGAGCCTGTGAGATGTAGGGGGTAATCCCTGGATCTTCTGAACCGATTTTGAAATATATTAACCCAAAAAATACCGCCCAACAAAATGCACGGGTCAGCTAGTATACCATAAAGTTACAGAGATGGTTTGTAGGTGAGTACATTACACTCAACACTGCAAGCTTTCGCACACACACACCACATTTTTTGTGTTGTTTTTGTTAAGCTCGCGTTTGTTATCTATCGCTTCAAAACACCAATAGTTCTTATGTAATACACTATACTAAAGATTTATGAACGTCACACAACACAATGACAACTGTACGGTTTACAAAACAGTCCAACATTAATACAAGGATTCTAAATGAACAGAAGTTTCAAGAGACACAACTTGACAACAACACGTGGGTCGCTCACTCGCACCAGTAACATTAGTCAAGTTCGTAGATGATAACATGATTTTTACCTTCAAAAAGTTTTTCAAAATCAAAACTGGTTGAACCATTTGCCAGCAGGCCGTTACACACTTCCGGGTCCATAGTTAACTCACAAAACTCCGAACTTAGAACGTTTGTTTTGAACCTTTTACATTTTAAACTTAAAGTATTTTCGAAAGTCGCGACGAAGTTAATGATAGATACCGGTACGTCGCTATGCGGGCGAAGAGTCACTGACCACGCATAACGAAATATAGGCGCGGAAAAAACTAGAAGGTACTACTAGTCTTATATTATGTAAATTATAGCATGTTACAAGTTGAGGCATAACGTTGTAGGTTGTAGAGAGAAAGCTACCTCAAGTTGTTTATTTATTATTTGTTTTTACAAAAAAACTTAAATAAATATTTATATTTGAATCATATTCAAGTCTAACGCTAATCGCATTCATATATTTCTAAGTTCCTTGACTTAAAACAAGATTTATCTGATTTAGATCTTAGATATCTTATCAGCAAGATAAAAATCTGAATAATGAGGTGGGTATAAACAAATAAAATTCAAATGTTGAAACTCAAGGATTGCTACTAACAGCTGCCTAGCTGTTATTGAAAATATAAACAAAGATATCAACTTAAAATGTTATCTAAAAAAAATCTTTTTCGTATCAAAATCTAAATAACGTTAACGGCTCTAATCTGATAATATATCCAAGTTGAAGTGAGGTTTAACTCCTATTAACACTAAACTCAATTACAGTAGGCGTAAGATAAATGTGCAATAAATGTCATTGACCCACATACATTTATTGACTTTCTTAATATATATAGGAAACAGAAATAAAGACATAAAGCTGTCATAAATCGACTTCTATCGTGTTCCTTTACGTTCTCTGGTAATGAAAAGCGGTACAAAATGTATTGTTCGGGTATCTACGAAGGGCTATTAGGGAATATAATACTCTTTACTCTTTACACCATATAAGTTACAGAAAAGATAGATGAAGGAAACATTACATAGGGTGACACAATGGGCGGCCTTATCGCTAAAAGCGATCTTATAAAGACATACTTTGGATGGATTTTAAAGAGAGGAGTGACAGTCCTGCAGGTAGTCTTCGGTGTAGGGAAAGGTCAATGTACTTTATTGTAAGTTTATCTTGCGCCTACCCTAGATTTCCCTAGATTGCGTCACTGCTGGTTAGTGATGGAGAATTTAGGGTATTTTTCTGTTAATGGCGAATGAGTCGATTGGAGTAGAGAAAGTTTCCTTCGAAACGACTTGGAATATAGGCACAACCCTCGTCTTTCAGAAGAAAAAATCTCTCTTGTCCAAAGACTTGGCCACAGTCCAGGCTAACAGAAGTTTAACGAAAAGAGACAGACGGCAAGGGTTACGTTTTGGTGATACATACCTGATGGTGTCGAGGACATGGATCCTGAGAGCTTCCTGGTCCTGTAGAGCGGAGGTACATCCAGTTTGCCCAATTCCACATCCGCCTGCCAAAGAATACGCATATCTCATTTTTGTGTAAACATACGTACATGTTTTTTATTTGTTTGTGAAAAGGTTAATATTATATGGTCGAATAGGGACGACGCCTGAGTAAAAAAAATATGATTCTATTTAGTCCGCCCGTTAGATCATCAAAAATTATTGGACATGTATTTTTTGTTTTATCAAATCAACAAAAAATTACGAAGATAAGACGCATCCAAGATCAGAAGTGGGGTTTTGTGACGTCACTACTAGGTAAAAAAAGTGCACTGAAATGTGACGTCACAACAGCTTTCAAAGCGCTGTAACGTCAAAATTTTGTAAAAATCTAATTATTATTCGATAATTCGTTCTTAGTATAAGTATATAAACATCTAAGAACAAATAGTCGAATAATTTAAGTCAGTAGAATAAAATTCACTTTCAAGCTCCAGGCGTGCTAATATTAGGTGTCCTATCTTTTTACTCACGCATACATCGATATAATTATACAGGATATTTCGGAAGTCAATAATCATATTTAAGGATGCCGTTCTGTATCTGATGTAAGGTACGCAAACAATAGGTACAATAAAAAATATCGAATTTAAAAAAACCGACCTCAACTAATTACTAAAAACTTCTGAACTAATCATTTTTGAAGCAGTTGCATTTATTTTAGTTCAATCACAGATTTAATGCTACATAATTCATCATACACTGCATGATATTTTTTTTCTTTTCGTCATTCGTATCAATTAATATTGCTACTGTTTCTTTACTTTACATTGAACGTAACCTTGAAATATGACAACGCACTCTTCTGAAACACCCTGTATATTGTCATACCACTGTTAAACCCGAGATGGTTTGTGTTAGTATGTTTGTAAATTAAAATTGTAAAAAAAAATGTTCTTGGTCAATAAAAGATAAAAAAAAAAAGTTTTAAGGATACAAGTATTCAATATATTTTAATTATTTGACCGCGTTTTGTTTTATATCGTAAAGTAACGGCGGTATCACGGGTATTCTTATTATTTAGTAACACAACAAAAGGTCCAGTGATTAGACCTCGATATAGTTCAACGGGCGCTCGCGCTCCCAACCAACCTTAAAAACACGTGGACACGGACAAACCTGTTTTTTTAAACCTTTGGCTTTAATTATCGTCTCCTACTTAGTGGTTTCTAAATTGTTATGACAACGATAACGAAAAGTTATTTTATAACCTACTTTGAGATGCTCATTCAGTAAGAACCTACAAACAATCGAAATGCAGATATTTTAATTACACCTTTAGTAGAAATAGGCCAAGCATGAAAGTCTAATTTAGTTCATTTTTCGAAAAACAGATTGAATCTAGTTTTTTTTTTGTTTTGTTGAAGGATTGAGAGCAGACTGCGTCATTTTAAAAATCATTGTGAAACTTTGTAGTGGTCAGGGGCCCACGCCCACCTAGCTCGTCTAGTTAGCTCATTAATTTGCATTTGATTAGTTATTTTGAGCGCACATTAATAACTGTTAAACTATCGACACAGACCATTGTATTTACAACCTGTCTGGATCATGGCGAATGCAAAGAGCATGTTTTCAAAATATGTGCTATACCGTGTGTGTGTGAGCGACTTTATATGTAAAAAATTATAATTCGAGGTTTGGCTCTCGCATGTTTCCTCTTCCAATATTGGACCTATTTAAAAGATATTTCATAAACTGAATAAGATAATAAAAAGAATATATAGGTACTGTGTCCCTAAGTTTTCCTTTTTGACGATATATTAAACGTACTTATAAGTATTAGAAGCCTAAAAAAATGCTTAAAATTGTCCGATAAACCGCTGTCAACAGGGCACTGTGTGTACAAATTTGGCAACTATTAATGAGAAAAGAAAAGCATAGGGCCATATTATTCATCCTTGTTATTCAGTTTGTGAATTAATATCTTTCATTTCATATTCTTTCTTTCTTGCATTTCCTCTTAAAAACAGATGAGGTAGTGACTAAGTAATTTACACGAGAGGCAGCTTACCTACATTAGAAGGTCAACAGCAATGGAAGCTTCCCTGTAAGTACAATTTAGCTGGCGATATGATTAGATTTTGACGAAATTGAGCATAAAACAATTTCTTACTTATTGATATTTTACTATTGTATTTACCGTCGCCGTGTGTCTACAGGTTGCCATATAAAAACCAGCGCTGGGTGTCTCACAAACTTGGTAACCCTTTCTATAGGCACGCTCAATTATTTTCTTTTAAGAAGCGGAGAAACGGAGAAATTTTTTGACTCTGTGTCGTACAAATGTTGTCTATGTTACTCAATGTGTCGTCTTACCTCGTACCCCTCATCCGGCCTGGAGGCATAGGGCTCGCTGTGCTCGGAGGCGTAGGGCCCCGCCACGCTGTCCTCGCTGGACGAGCAGTCGGCGGAGCTGCCGCTTGAAGCGCACAGCAGCGGCGGCACCTGTCCACACACTGCACTTTATCAATATCACGAGCCACACTTGGGAACACCAGGCTACCAGGACACCAGGACATTAAACACACCGGGGTTGAGGGTTACCGCGGCCCTGGATCGCTAACGGCAATTGAAGGAACACGGATGGGTTTAAGTCCAGAGCCTGGCACCCCTCCCCACTCCACCCAGGGCAGGAATCATTTCCCACCATACTAAAGCGTATTAAAGGCAGCAGACTATAGCTTGGACTAACCCAGCAACTATACATAAATGTTTCATAAAAATAACAATATTGGCACTAATTATGGTAACTATTTTACGGTGCTTATCGCAATGCTTGCTTCAGAGCAGTCAATGAACTATGAGGTTAGTTTCGAGAAGATAGAGAGGCACTCAATAGTGGCGATCCGGTACAAGCGTGCTGACACTCAATAGATGACTATTATCCAATTGGTATATTGAGGAACCCGCCAAGAATTTGACTTGAATTCTTTTAGAATAGTTTTGTCAATTTATTTAAGCTTCTAGGAATTTATAACACTGTTTATGACGAACTAGCGACCTGCCAAGGCTTCGCACTGTTTGCAATTAATAAAACCATCATAATTCAGCCATTTTGTACAAAAATTTTACAAATTATATACACAAACCTTCCTCGCTTGTCCCTTTTTGTAATAGCGATAAAAAAAAACCTTAACCCGTTGTCTGGTTTAGAAGTCAGAGGAGTGGTTTACTACGTAGAGCTTAGAGAAAAGAAACGAAAGATAAACACAGACCATCAACAATAAAATTTCTACGTTATTATTATTAAAGATTACACTAGACAAACAAAAACAACAGACATCGCCTCGTGGCTGTAATTTCGACACAAACTCCGCGACAGCCTTCGGTATTAGGAACGTGCGCGAAGCCATACAACTTTAGCTGAACTTGACAAACCGCACTATTATAACGAAACGTACCAAAATATAAAGCAATTCATGTATAGTATACAGGTATTGTAATATTAGGTATTTTCGACAGACTATTATCATTTAAATAATGTCTTATAATAGGAAACACCTACAAGTATTTGGTTGCAAATGTCAGTCAGAGTGAAAGTTAATAGTTGCGATCAAGGATTTTAAGTGTCTGATGTTATAAATAAGTACTAATTGAATAAATCTCGTTATTTTGTGGTTTACACGTGGAACTCAGCAGCCATCTTCAATAGTTCTTTGGTGGTATTGTCATATTGCACGAAAACGTCAGATTATTTGTCAGGCAAACTCAACCTAAAGTAAGTCATTATTTCCCGGTGGGTTATAATTAAATTCAGAACAATATTATTGCCCGGAGGTCAATAGTGTCATTTGAATTTGGAACTCAACTTGTAGGCTGACGGGAACCGCTCGCGGCCAACCACCTCTCTACATGACTTGCGAACAATTTTCTTGCAGTATGGGTTATAAGTAGAGTAAGCTCTTCTAGGATAAAGGTGTCTTTGCCTTGGGCTAGCTTCCTTCGCTGCATTCAAGATTTTTGTTAAACTCTAAACTCCCTCGCTACGCTTCAGAGTTACCTCTCGCATCCTTAAGTTTTCTTACGTTACCTACCTATTAAACTTGAACTAATTAAATTTGCAAAATCCAATAACGCAGTTTTAGTTTTCAGTTTTGGATAGGCCATGCATGACCACTTTATAAATGACTGCCTAGCAGCACTTCTGTAATAAACATTTATTAGTCAAAGACATCACACTGATCTGGGTAGTCAGTGTAACCTGATAATCCTTTATTCATTTATAGCTGCAGATGGTTATCTCAATATTTCCTAGCTACTTTTGACGTCATGTTCTACTAAATCTATTCGACTATTAAAGTATTTATGTTTCTGCACCTTTCACTGATGTTCTACAACATTAATTGATGGAGGAAAAGAATATTTTTTCGTGTATAAATTAATATTCTAATTTTAAATATTTTTTATTATCGGTTTGTTTTTTACACAGTTGAAGGATTCTTGAATTTATAATTTTGTTAAAATGCAATGGAATTGTTTTGAGATTCATTCAACCACATTTCAATAGAGCTCTTAAGTCTTTGTGACATTAACAAAGCAATATATTATTATGTTTTAAAAATATATTAGACTACTGATAGATTGGACTACATTTAGCAGGTGGCATAAGAGTCGGGCAATATTGTTTTAATCATTCTGAGAGTTTGAGTTTCCAGCTAAACCTTTGATCAGGATGTCTTTTGTTCAAGAGAGAATAGTTATAGGTTCCTTCTAGACAAGCGGCCTCCTTGTCGACCACATCGTCGCTTACCATCAGGTGGGATTGGCCACAAACGCGAGCTAATTAAAAAAAAACCATCTAATCAACAGTTAGAAGTCGTTTTATACGTCCATTATACCGTAGAACAGTCAGTGACAAACCACAAATAGTCCTACTGCCCTCTGTTGTCTCATAATTGAGGCGTAGACACCGCAAGACACCCGATACTCTTCACCTACATCAAACTTGAACCTTACGTCGCCGTGATAGTTCCAGTTCGTTGAACGTGATCGATTCATGGGTGGACGGGTTTTGTGACATACTGTGGCGAGTGCCATCATCACGCACATAATTCAAGGACCTAGGGATGCTGGAAGCACTGAGTACCTAACTAATTGAAGGTTTGTAAATAAAAAATGGTCTAAGTGCCAAAAATACAATCAAATCAGGAAAAATGCGGAGGAATTCTGTGTATTTTGTTTTTGTATATTCATATGTATAATTCTATATAGTTAGGTTTAGTAGTTTTTCTGTTTTTGATAATAACTTCAATTATAAATCTTCCTTTAAAAAAAACAGGTATTTTATAATAGGTAATAAAATTTATGAGCCAAACCTTGTAAATTTCAAAAGAAACCGATAGCTTATATTTCCTTTACATTTTAAAATGCACGAAATCAAAATAGGCAGCACCGTAAGACCTAATGAATTTGCGCTCCACTTTATTGTTATATCTGAAAATATTGAAGATTTTCAAGCCTTCCTTTTTGCAGCTCTCAATGAAACGGCATGATTGTAATAAATAATCGTTTTTAATGTATACATCAGGGTTATTTTTAAGCGTAGGTATGTTATTGTTTAACGACTATGGGCTTTTGTCACTTAAAAAACTTTTTTTACAAAAAATACAACCGACTTCCAAAAACAAAACACAGGTGTTTTTGGTTCTTTTTCGTTTTTTGACACCGACTTCCGAAATTAAAGTATTTTCTTTCTGCCGAAGTTATTTTGTACCTTGTAGTGTTTTGTTTTTGGAAGTCAGTTGTATTTTTTGTACAAAAGTTTTTTTATTTTTCACTTTTTAGTGGTACCTAGGTACCTGCGTACCCATTAACAGCGTACCGGCGCAATGTTATGTTAAGAACTGGTGTAAACACTAAAAAATATGCGATTTCAGCAATCCCGATCCCTTTGCTATCATTTATTGAATAGTTCCGTTGCCTACCTCCGAAGTTCTTCACCAAATTGAAACGGGACCAGTCCAAGAAAATACTCTTTCAAACAAAAAAAGAATCATCCAAATCGGCTGACAATTGGCTAAAGTATCGCTGAACAAACATTCTTCATGGGATCGCATCATCAGATCCTAATTTATACCTGTCATCATCAACTCAGCAACATGAGATGATGATTACCAGACACAAATATCTTAATTGCGTTAGAAAGTTCATGAAAACCACTGTATGTGCCTATAAAATTTGAGAGTTGCCCTCGATTTTTGTGGGATCCCATCATCAAATACTGACATGGTGACAATGGGACCAATAGAGAAGTATACCCTTTCAGATGAAACAAACAATTTTTAAAACGGTTCATAAATGACGGAGTTATGAGGTAACAAACATAAAAAAAAAATACAACCGAATTGAGAACCTCCTCCTTTTTTTGAAATCGGTTAAAAAGAAAATGATTTGATCACGCTTGTTGCACTAAACAGAAAATTATTTAAATAATAATTTGCAACCAAGAGACTTCACTTTTAAGGAAACTAACATAGCTTTTAGTTTTAAGAGAACTCTCAATTAAATAGATAAATATGGTCTACCTGATGTCAAGCAGTCGCTGGTTGCAGACAACTCCATAATTGTCCTTATGTCAATATTAAAGCACACACATGGGTATGCACACACAAATTTTCAAGTTCTTCACACATGCACTATTGAGTCCTATCTTACACTACAAGAAGACTAATATTGATAGACACTATTAATAAGATGTTGTATGCACCCAAGTGCAAGAACGTCGCCTCAACAAATGACTGATCTTCATATGTGAGCGACGGCACTGCTGAGTTATTCCGCATTCTGATATTTTGATGCCAACCGGTCAAGTGCGAGACGCGGATTATACGTACTTATTATTTTTTTGCAGAATTTGTTTGAAAGAGTCACTGCGGCAAATACAAAGGGCATTTGGCGGAACACGGGTGGCTTTTAAGTCAGTAAAAGTCTCCGCTCCGCTCCGCCCAGAGCGGGAGGAGTCTTGATGCTTTCCCATCCAAAAAAAAAGCGTGTTATTTTATACCATGACAAATTGTTTAAGGGACCGTGTCTTTATGTTTGATTTATTTCAAAGTTTTTGTTTATGAAATGACAAAAGCGACCCAGACAAGAAATGTATAGAAGAGTTTCAGAACATTATCTAAACTAATACTACTTCTCGCCTAAATCGCTTTTGATGAATTACAAAGACAGGGACCCTGGAGTCGGTTATAGACTAATTTTTTTGCGAAATCTATCGCAAGCGAAGCTTGTTCGCAAACGCATAAAGATTCGGATGAAAATAGTAGGTATCTGCAGATATTGAAATATGTTTTCGTTCGGGATTTAAAAATTAATAGTTCCAATTTCATATACACTGAGGGAACTCTATATTTATCGCTAACAATTAAATACAGTTTCGATTGTGCGGAAACCGGTCCGGTGAGGTAATAATATAAGACGACCTACAAAACACGGACTTACATGGAATCATCAGATTTGGGCGTGTAACTTATTAGAATAAATACTTGTTCACAGAAAAACAACAAGAACAAACAAAAATATAATGAATTCCGAATTTCTTTTTATACACCTAATATTAGGCAAGAATTAAGTTTTTACTTTAAATGCAATAATTTGTTTGTTACGCTTTCATCCCTAAATAGCTGAACCGATTTTGATGTATTTTGGTACAGAGATAGATGGGGACTCTGTACACGGTTATAAGCTACTATTTTTTGGCGAATATCTATAATTATAACAAATATACACACATAATTATAATTGCCACCAGTACTGATTGGTAATAATAATTGAAAATTATGTTACTAGTGCATTATAGCATTGACAAATCATGCATTCAGTAAGAGTCGTTATAGTAATAATTTAGCAATGGGCAACGAAAGCGAACCTTATTCGCGCCTCTAATCTTAAGCGGTTAGGAGTTTGTGGGTCAAGGTTAACGAAACCTTTCCTTAAGGTCGATCCACTTACACGTGTGAGTTGGGGCCGGATTACTCTGGCGTTCATCAACGTAAAACCAATTTTTTTTCAAGGTTGGGAAAATGATCAAATGACTCCTCCCGCTCTGGGTGAAACAGAAGGGAGTGTCAGACTCTTACTGACTAAAACTCATCCGCGTTCTTCCTAATTCCCTTTGCATTCCGACCGCGGTGACTCTTTCGAACAAATTCCGCAAACCCGGAAAGTATATGGTATGTAGTATGTAGTAGTAGTAGTAGTTTAGTATAGAATTAACTATAACGAACAATGAAGTGTTACGAAATAGGAATAACACAAGAATGCGGGCCATGTCTGCCAAATCTCGCGTATATAGCGTATGTCCTCCAGCGCTATATGGATGAGTGTAAGTCACAGTGCTGTACGGTACCTTGGCGAGCGCGTGGCGCGGCATGGCGTGCGAGCGGGAGGCGCGCGCGGCGGCCACGCGGATGAGCGCCTCGCACAGCGCGCGCAGCCCGCCGCCGCCCTCCAGCGCTATATGGATGAGTGTAAGTGTTACAGTGCTGTACGGTACCTTGGCGAGCGCGTGGCGCGGCATGGCGTGCGAGCGGGAGGCGCGCGCGGCGGCCACGCGGATGAGCGCCTCGCACAGCGCGCGCAGCCCGCCGCCGCCCTCCAGCGCTATATGGATGAGTGTAAGTGTTACAGTGCTGTACGGTACCTTGGCGAGCGCGTGGCGCGGCATGGCGTGCGAGCGGGAGGCGCGCGCGGCGGCCACGCGGATGAGCGCCTCGCACAGCGCGCGCAGCCCGCCGCCGCCCTCCAGCGCTATATGGATGAGTGTAAGTGTTACAGTGCTGTACGGTACCTTGGCGAGCGCGTGGCGCGGCATGGCGTGCGAGCGGGAGGCGCGCGCGGCGGCCACGCGGATGAGCGCCTCGCACAGCGCGCGCAGCCCGCCGCCGCCCTCCAGCGCTATATGGATGAGTGTAAGTGTTACAGTGCTGTACGGTACCTTGGCGAGCGCGTGGCGCGGCATGGCGTGCGAGCGGGAGGCGCGCGCGGCGGCCACGCGGATGAGCGCCTCGCACAGCGCGCGCAGCCCGCCGCCGCCCTCCAGCGCTATATGGATGAGTGTAAGTGTTACAGTGCTGTACGGTACCTTGGCGAGCGCGTGGCGCGGCATGGCGTGCGAGCGGGAGGCGCGCGCGGCGGCCACGCGGATGAGCGCCTCGCACAGCGCGCGCAGCCCGCCGCCGCCCTCCAGCGCTATATGGATGAGTGTAAGTGTTACAGTGCTGTACGGTACCTTGGCGAGCGCGTGGCGCGGCATGGCGTGCGAGCGGGAGGCGCGCGCGGCGGCCACGCGGATGAGCGCCTCGCACAGCGCGCGCAGCCCGCCGCCGCCCTCCAGCGCTATATGGATGAGTGTAAGTGTTACAGTGCTGTACGGTACCTTGGCGAGCGCGTGGCGCGGCATGGCGTGCGAGCGGGAGGCGCGCGCGGCGGCCACGCGGATGAGCGCCTCGCACAGCGCGCGCAGCCCGCCGCCGCCCTCCAGCGCTATATGGATGAGTGTAAGTGTTACAGTGCTGTACGGTACCTTGGCGAGCGCGTGGCGCGGCATGGCGTGCGAGCGGGAGGCGCGCGCGGCGGCCACGCGGATGAGCGCCTCGCACAGCGCGCGCAGCCCGCCGCCGCCCTCCAGCGCTATATGGATGAGTGTAAGTGTTACAGTGCTGTACGGTACCTTGGCGAGCGCGTGGCGCGGCATGGCGTGCGAGCGGGAGGCGCGCGCGGCGGCCACGCGGATGAGCGCCTCGCACAGCGCGCGCAGCCCGCCGCCGCCCTCCAGCGCTATATGGATGAGTGTAAGTGTTACAGTGCTGTACGGTACCTTGGCGAGCGCGTGGCGCGGCATGGCGTGCGAGCGGGAGGCGCGCGCGGCGGCCACGCGGATGAGCGCCTCGCACAGCGCGCGCAGCCCGCCGCCGCCCTCCAGCGCTATATGGATGAGTGTAAGTGTTACAGTGCTGTACGGTACCTTGGCGAGCGCGTGGCGCGGCATGGCGTGCGAGCGGGAGGCGCGCGCGGCGGCCACGCGGATGAGCGCCTCGCACAGCGCGCGCAGCCCGCCGCCGCCCTCCAGCGCTATATGGATGAGTGTAAGTGTTACAGTGCTGTACGGTACCTTGGCGAGCGCGTGGCGCGGCATGGCGTGCGAGCGGGAGGCGCGCGCGGCGGCCACGCGGATGAGCGCCTCGCACAGCGCGCGCAGCCCGCCGCCGCCCTCCAGCGCTATATGGATGAGTGTAAGTGTTACAGTGCTGTACGGTACCTTGGCGAGCGCGTGGCGCGGCATGGCGTGCGAGCGGGAGGCGCGCGCGGCGGCCACGCGGATGAGCGCCTCGCACAGCGCGCGCAGCCCGCCGCCGCCCTCCAGCGCTATATGGATGAGTGTAAGTGTTACAGTGCTGTACGGTACCTTGGCGAGCGCGTGGCGCGGCATGGCGTGCGAGCGGGAGGCGCGCGCGGCGGCCACGCGGATGAGCGCCTCGCACAGCGCGCGCAGCCCGCCGCCGCCCTCCAGCGCCGCAGCGGGCGCGCCCAGCGCCACGCTCACCAGCGCGCAGCTCGCCTCCTTCGAGCGCCCCGATGTCACGTCTGTGTGGGAAAGCTGATCTGTCAGTAAACTCTACAATTCCCCTCAAGTCGTTGAACGAAATTCATTTTTTTTTTCGATTATCGTATCCTCATCAAAGTATTTTATTTCACGTATGCCAATAAATATGGGTACTTATGAAACTAAGGTATTGCAGCAAGATTGCTTCGGTAGTTTCATCATAGTATCACACGCGCGGATACTTAGCGCGTAGCTGAAATACAGCTATTTAGATTCCCATCTGTATAAGGCCGCAACAATGACCATCAAAGTACAATAACAGAGCACAATACCAATCCAACTGCGTCGAGGTGTACGGCAGGGAGACGTCATCTCTCCGAAACTGTTTAGGAACGCGTTGGAGGACGTTTTCAAGCCTCTAGATTGGAAAGGACGCATAAATATCAACAGTCAGTATACTGTCTGGCACCTCCGATTTGTGGATGACATAGTCATCATGGGTGAATCTTTGCAGGAGCTGGTGCTGGTAAACAGCCTGAGCGATCTTTAAGGCGGGTGGGTCTCAGGTTGAATCTAGGCAAAACCAAAGTCATCTACGGTCATGTCACCCCGAGACCTGTAATGGTAAATGGCGCTACCCTCGAGGTTGTGCAAAAATACATATTATATCTAGGCCACATTATACAACTTGGGCAGCACAACTGAGAAGGAAGCTACTACTAGATGAATTCGCTTGAGGTGGGCAGCATTTGGGAAGCTGCGTGATATCTTTGAATCGTCGATCCCACAATCCCTTATGACTAGGGTCTATAACCGGTGCGTCCTACCCATAATGACTTAAGGAGCCGAAACGTGGACACTCACCACAGGCCTGGTCCACAAATTCAAGGTTGCTCAGCGTGCAATAGAGAAAGCAATGCTCGGGATTTTTCTGGTGGATAGAATTCGCAACGAAGTCATTCGCCAGAGAACTAAAGTCTGACAATGAGTGTAGAATCAGCATGCTGAATTGGAAGTGGGCCGGCCATGTCTGCAGACGGACAGATGGTCGATGGAGCAGACATGTGTTAGAGTGGAGACCGCGTATGGGCAAACGTAGTGTTGGATGCCCTGCGGCACGATGGATCGATGATTTAAAGGAGGTGGCTGGCAGCGGAAGGATGCGGACTGCTAAAGACCGAGATGGTTGGCGCTCTTTGGGGGAGGCTTCCGTTCAGCAGTGGACGGATAATGGCTGAAATGATGATGAGATTCCCATCGACACGTTCAGAAAGTGACTTCCACGGCTGCTGAACATAGCCTCCCCAAGCGTCTGGGGCCCTGAAATTCACGCATCTAAATGATTCCTGCAAAGCTCACCAGGTTAACATTAATTAACCTTGTGGATAGCCGATGTCCATGATCCCATCATCATCATCATTTCAGCATAAAGAAACTAATAAACTTATTAAGTTGCAAGAAATTCAAACGAATGATTTTTCTGCTTTAATAACAAGACAAAACACTACTTTTCATATGAATGAGAGTGGAGGCTTGTCTGGACTACACAGATACACACTGATTTATTAGTCGATATTTCGAATTATTATCAGTCGATAAACACCATTTCTATACAAGTTGATGGTATCTTCCGCGGTGTTACGTCACTGCACTGATGTCCCACTATTTGTAATCAAATCTACTGTGAAACGAGCGGCCGGCGGGCGACATGTGTCCGCTAACTGGATGTCGCATTTAATCATCATCACATTTCATGTTCAACTTTATTGCTGAGAAAATACACTACAAAACCGTATGTAACATTTACTAATGCCAGTTTTAAACAAAATTGAACCTTATTTTATCTAACCTAAAGTTCAAAGTCAATTGTTTCTTAGTCAACAATATTCCATACTATATGAAACTATAAGGCTTCTGCTCTTGAGCTTGGGATATCAACTTTCTGCGGGATATTTGTACAGTCAACACGTCAATGGTGACTGTATGATTTGACAGCGTTATTTCGTAGCAATAAGTGCAGTTTTCGCACGCCAAATGTGACTGTTAACATGTGGTAAATTGTACGTTTAGTCTGTGCTAGTTACGTGATTAGTCGGATCAGTTGATAAGCTTACGACTCAGGTCATCAGCGGCGATGCATTCTTACTAATTGTATTAATTAGTAATGTGTTAATGCACTTCCTTAATAACATCTTTATGACACATATTTAAATTGTAACAGGTTGGAAACGACATACATTATATCGCAAGTTATCAATAGACAGTGTCTTTCGCATTCCTTGATTGTAGCTAATTATATGTTATTAGACTGCTAAAATGTTGAGAAAAAGAAATGCTTTGGGCATACTTTCATTTTGCCTGCAGTTTTAACAACTGCAATTCCCTGCTCCGGCAGTCTGTGTTTCTTGATAGCTACAACCGAGTCTTAAGGGCAGATTTTGGCCAAACGCAAGCTTATATAAAAAAATATAAAAAAACCGATCAAGAGCGAGTCAATCTCGCGCACCGAGGGTTCCATACAATTTTGTAGGTACCTACGTATTATAAATACTTAGTTCGAGAATCAAGCCTCGCAGTTTTTTCTTAGTTTTTTCGAGCTACGTATCTATCGCGGAGGCTTAATATTGTAGGCTCTCGTCAGCACTATGGTACGGAATCCTACAGGCCTGATCCACAAGTCGAACCTTCTAGTACTTCCCAACTACCAAATTAGTTCAAGTCATTACAGTCACGAGAGAAGAGTCACGATTAACGAACTAGAACAAATCAGAGATTTAACGAAATTGAACCTTGGCAGATACTTTTCAAGACCTTTTAGAAACCGAACCTAAACCCCCAACGAACTACAAAGCTTTGCGTCAACGCAGTTTAAAAATCGTGTGAAGGTCGTTCTCAAAAGGAAAATATTAACACCGCAACCATCAACGGGAAATACCCTATACATTTTAATTCCCTTGAGATTGTCGAAATACAACGTTGATACGACAGAGGGGCTTTCCTTTAAACTGCCTATACTAGGTACCATTTTCAAGCTCTGTACCAAAAATAAATTAATTAGGAGCAGTAGTTTAGTCGCAAATGATTTTTAAAGTTTTTGCACGGTTTGAACACGATGTATCTTTTCTAACATCTGATTATCGTCTAAGCATAGGTCATGCACCTTACAACGATAAATCTACGATGCGTTGTTGCCGCTCTGACGCATGTCGACATTCACTAAAAATTGGCAATGCAAACAAGGAAACAATCAATACACACACACTTGCACTTTCACTACGAAAGCGACTAACATAAAGCGAGCGAAAGAAATAGAGATAGGTCAGTTTGTTGCATCCTTGTTTTTTGCGATCGGTAAGTGGGGCCTCACGCCTCAGTGCGCCGACGCTTGTTTTTCGGAACGTATGTTTTGTGGAATTCGCGCGCAAACAATTGTAATTTTATTTTGTTATTGTGAGAGGACACGTAACTTGGGATTATTATTATTTAGTATTAGTGTTTTTTTTTGTGATTGACTGTTTTTTATGGTGATAGGACACGTAACTTGGGATTATTATTATTTAGTATTAGTATCTCCGGACCTCACTCCCATGGATTTCTTTTTGTGGGGTTACATTAAGGGTGAAGTGTATGCCTCAGAGGTAAATACAATTGATGAGTTAAAAAATAGGATTATTTTAGCATTTCACAAATTATAGTGCTTAGCGACGGACAGTGATCTAATTAGTAAAATAAATAACAATATTCTCCGTCGGTATAATTTGTGCATCAATGTGAATGGAGGACACATCGAAAATTTAAAAATTTTGTGTGTTTGTTTTTGTGCGCGTACTTCGAAACGTTACCTAACATAAAAGAGCCAGTGCGAGCGGAGGCCTAAGTCGCCGGCCGCCACCCCGGCCCGGCCCCCGCCGAGCACACGAGATACCGCACACCGCGCTCCGGCGCGCGCGCGACGTTGCCGCTTTGTTACCTAGCGGTATCTAAGGTCAGTGTCATTTTTTTACAAAGGGTGGTTGCGTTTTATTAGGATTTGCAAGCTATTTAGTTTGTTTGAAAAAAATATTTTCGTATTTATGGCGCTTTTTGTTTTTGTACCGTATCGAATTAATACTGAACACGTATAGTATACGTAGTTTAATTTAATGCCCCTCTGTCGTATCAACTCTGTATATGTTTTTTTGCGCCAAAATCGACCGTATCTTTTTTTACGTTAACTTATTTTTTTACAGCTGCAAGGAGCAGTAGACCTGAGTATATAGTTTTAAATTTAAATCGATACCTCAACGCGTTCCCGAGATAAACGGTCTTGACAGACAGACGGACGGACAACAAAGTGATCTTTTAAGGGTTCCGTTTTTTTCCTTTTGAGGTACGGAACACCAAAAATTCAAAAAGTGTGAACAGAACACTCACCTGACGCAGAAAGCTGCACAGTCAGCAACGCCTCAGTGATCTTGATGAGCACCCTCATGTCTGCGCTGGAACACTCGCAGTGACACACATAATGCAGCAGCACCTTCAGCAGCGCGTAGCTGTCCAGGAACACGCTCTCGCTCACCACGTACTCCCTGAACATGGGACTGTACAGGCACAAGCTCGCACAAGTCTTCCAAAACGTCCACACGTTCTTCAAAATCTCTATATGATCGGCTATTGTTTCTTCCAACACACTTTCTTTGGATGCGAAATTAGACTTTATTGACTGCGGCGAAGAGTGCTTACTTGAATGCAGATCTGCTGGATGGATGAACGCTAACATATCACGTTCCTTACTGATATCGCATAACTCTCCAAACTTCTCCTCAGGTAGTTTTAGCTTATAAATCTTGAAGCATTTATCAGTCACTTCCGCTAAAGATTTGAACAGCATTTGAACTGAGGCCAAGGAACTCATTTCTCTAAAGTAAGTCAGCTCGGAATTTTCCTTGATTAGTTTGAAAACCTCCACGATTATTGCTATTTCTAATATAGAGCAGCACTGGTTGGAAAACTCCGATAATGATACCAATTCTAATACGTAGCTTAATCCGCCTTTTTGTATAAACTGTTCGGCGAATGAGACTGTGTTCAGGAGACTTGCGAAGATGTTGAGACAGGATACGGTGAGAAAATACGCTGATTCTTCCATTCGTATGATGTATCTGTGTTTGGCGACGATGAAAGTTGGGTAGATGACGCTGAACAGTAGTTCACACTTCATTTCCATCCTACATTTGGGTGTCACCCTTAGAAGATGGCTGACAGTCGCATGCAGCACGTTATTATGGTTGTCTAGCTGTAACAAAGAGTTGTAATGGTACATGAACGACCACACACTCTTCCTCTCGATTGGGCTGATGCCATGTGAGCAGTACTTCCTTCCTACTTCCTTCTTATCATCACAGGGCTCGCAGATGGAACACGGGAGCTGATCTGTCACTTTTGGTACGAGTATACTGGCTCCTAACTCCCCGTATACCGTGTGCTCCAAGACTTGGAGACATAAGGAGGCGACACTGCTATGTGTTAGCATCAGCCTAACAATACTTTCCATTAATAGTCCCGGTGAGAAGCAGCAGCATACTCCACAGTTCAACATCACCTTCAGAATCTTGTTCCTTAGTACACTCTGTGCTGATACTTCCTCATCGGTCAGTAGTGACGTCAGAGTTCCATATAGAACTGAAATGCAGCACGCAGAAGACATTGGAAGGCCCGTGCTGGCTTCTCCGAGGATGTCGTGGTGATGGTGCATGCCTGCGGCTACTCGCTGGCGACACACTTTGTGCCTCGTCCTAGGACAAGCAGCGGAATGTATCACCTCACTGCGCACGCGCTTCATCCCTACCACCAACTTGCCAACAGTCTCTATTAACTTCTTTATTAAAACAACGCTTTCCTCTTCATCCCCTGGTATCCTTATCATAAGCTCTATACATTCCTTCAAGAGCCCACCTTTGAGACACTCCCCGTACAATTTGAATTGATCTGTGAATTCTCTAAGCTTGTCCACACTGCGACATTGCATCAACAAACAATGGAAGAACGCTGTTATAGAATACGCGATTCCAAATACGAATTTGAGCAAATTTTCCGATTCAGTCTTATCCTCTTTACGATTCTGGTATTCGAGTTTGTTCTGTCGACACTTTGAGATGACATCTTCGAGTATTCGGAGCAACATCGGCAGGATACCGTTGTTGATCAGTTTGGCACATAGGTCGGAGTGGATCAGAACCTGGTCTAACGACACCATCAGTAGTTCTGTTAACGCTACTTTTATTCGTGATACTTCTTGAGTATTTTCCTGTTGTGACTGAGGCACTGAAGTAAACTGTAACGAGCATAGATTTCGTAGCGAAAAGTTTATGCATTGCATGGAAATTTGTGAGCCTTCTGATCCCGACAGACTGCTCTCAGCCTTGCACAGCTCTTGGAGTAAATCAGTTATAATAAGAGTAAATTGGAATGTTGTGATTTCAGAGTTAATGATTTCTTTGTGTTTGTCGTTGATGTAGTCTTCTGCTTTTGGCTTGGCCTTTCTGGGAGCATAGAAGGGGTCGTAGTACGAGTCGTTAGGGTACTCGTTTGATGACCTGGTGCTGTTGAAGTACTCGAAGTCATCGTTGGGCGTGCACACCTTGATGGCTAGAGAGCGGTTCAGGATCTGCAGGTCGTCGTTGGAGTCGCCCGACTCTGATGATTGGTCTGTATGTTTGGATAATCTCTTTTTTGTTTGTTCTAGGGAATCGAACTTGGGTTGTGTTGAGTGTCTTGACCTGCAGACGAAAACATATGAAAAAATAAATATGTATGTTTTCAGTCATCATTCCGGTTCAGATTGGGGTATTCATAAAAACATATTCGGTTCCATTTGCATCTAATCTGTTGTATTGTAAACCAACATTAACCTAGTATAAAAAAAAAAACTATATAGAGAGTTAAGAATTACTTTGCTTGCTTAATTAAAATGCAAGTAAATAATAATAATTACCTGCCAGTAACGGAACCTCTGTCAGAAGAGGCGGCGGAGTGCACTTTGGACGCTTGTCCTCCGATAGGCTTCTGTTTCGACCATATTCTGAAACAGAACATACAATATAGAGTACATTTGGGTGAGGAATTATAGCCCTAATCCGTCCCAGCGAATTTCGAACACGTTGGCCTATTCAAAGGAGATAAGCCAAGTACGCAGATATTTTGGTGGACAGGTGTGTACGCAACCAGGTGCACTCGCTGTTCCTTTATTCATACAGTCCGATTGGACGGCAATTCGACATGACCCGGGAGACAGCAGTGGACCAACGGCTCGGCTTTGCGTGCTTTCCGAGACACGAAGGGTTTCACACCACCAACTTCCAAACTCCGGGCTGGTACTGGAGAAACCGAATAACACTTTTTGCAAGACTTGGAAATTGAACCCAGGACCCTATGCTCAGCAGTTGTACTGTGCGACCAAAAGACGAATTAGGCAGAAGTCAACATTATTAGATCAAAGCTTATAGAAACATACAGCTTCCACATGGACTTATGTATATAGCAAGATGCTGTCACTTATTCACTCTATAATCTTGAGTGCAACCTACCACAACACGAACAATAGTTTTACTAGTGTAATAACTACATCTTTTATCACACTACCAAGCTATTAAAATTATTCAAAACGAATAAAATAAAACTTAACGCCGATAGACAGTGCTAAGTCATAAAAATACTTTATCTCTTGAAATAAACAGGCAATAAAATGGTTTATAATTGGGAGCAGAAGGTGTCGGTCTATTTTCGATATGTGTCGCGGTGTCAAGGGCAGACAAGGTCTCTGTGTACGAGCCGCTAGCTCCTCCCCGCGGAGATTACGGTTTAATACTTATTTACTTTGTAGGAGTGATGTTATATTGTAGTTAGGCATAGATTATGGAAAGTGTGTAGAAGAGAAGCTCGTAAAGACGTATACTTTTCACGTATACATCAGAATCAATCACATCATTATTAATTTGCAAACATGGGTAATTTGTACAGATGTTTCATTTATAATTATTCTTCCATATCTTCCTGCCCTTATCCCTACTACTTGGGATCGGCGCAACACGTTTTTTTTCTTCCATTCTATCCTATCAGCCGTCACGCTATCACTAACTCCCTTTTCTTTCACACCACTCCTCACACAATCCATCCATCTTTTCTTGGGGCCTCCCTCTCCCTGGAAAGCCGCAACGATGCCGCCAGTGGCGAAAAGGGATGCTGTGTCCATATTTCCACCCAAAACTTTAGCGACCGTTTCGCTTCTGTTCATTCTTAGTCTGTGGTAAACGTTAGTACGTACACGAAAGCAATACTTCTTATTGATATAAGTCCTAACAAAGGACATTATTGTTGTAACGTGGCCTTATCTACGCTCACGTAGAGAGCAGGTCAGGTCTGTTTTATCATCAAACTATTTAGTTTAAAACACGTCTCTGCTACTAGATGTGTATGACTGCTAGGGGAGTGCATTTCCATTGAAGAATGACACATAAATTGTGTAAGAAGAGCTGGTGTATCAGCGTGCGCAGAGTGGCGGATTTGTTCATATCTGTTCATAATATTTTGATTGATATGATACTGCTTACTGTTGCTGGGTGCCCTTGTTCTAGTGGAGAACTGGTCGTGAGAGTATGGTAGTAGGTTCGATTAACAGGTTTATGCGTCGGCCACGAATGGACCGCCACGCTCGAGGCGTCAATTCGCTACAAGCGTCAATTCTTTCGTCAGACGATCATCGCTTCTGCTTGCGCTTGCAGCGTTACTTTTTATCCTTGTAGTATAATAGACATACATTTGTTTTTGACGCTAGACGCTGACGCTTGCAACGCAAGGCGAATTCGCTTGGAGCGTCGCATTTCGTAGCCCTCGGGTCATAGTTATTTTACGGTTTTATGGCCCGTTTGCTCCCGGAAGTTACATACCTATGAGAGAAGAGCTGGTGTATCGGCGTGCGCGGCGTGGCGGCCGACGGCGCGGCGCCTGCGCCGCTGTGGGCGCCGGCGCCGCTCAGCTCGCCGAACAGCCAGATGAGCACCGAGCTCAGCTGCCGACAGCATGATAGACCCTGCGCAAAAATACAATACGAATGTTTAATCATTTGTAAACTACCTTTGCCTTTGGTCGATGCAACACATTTCCTGCTCCTTTTTTGGCCTATTTACCGACACGGAGGAATCGGTTTGAAAAAGTGTGTAGCGGCATCAATACTGCTACAAGAAAAACCAACGGAGCAAATCTACATCGCAACAAAAAAAGAACCGCGACGCCATCTATGCAACTAGCAGCGAACTACTTCGTCGAAATCCTGCATCGCGCAAGCAAAGTTTACCGTGCGATTTGAACATATACATCAGCCCGAATATTATCTATCGGGCAGTAGCCCACCAGGCACAACAGCCGCCTGGTCGGAGGATCCTTCTATTTTCAATGGGGGTATGCGGGACTTTACTCTCTGTACCGCTACCTCCAAAAGTGAATGCTAGTTACTTTTTCAAATCATTCCTCACATAGGACATTCATCTTTTGTTTAGGCTTCCGTTCCCTCTCCAGACACACATTTAACAAAAAATAAAATAATAGGAACGCAGCTCAGCATCGGTCAGTGCTCAGCAATATGCTGAGCGGTGACCGATGCACACTGCACACAGTAGAGCCATAGCGTTCGTCTACCGAGAGGAAATTCACTTAAAATTTTATACTTCTAGATTATTTATACTAATCTATACTAGTAATAATAAGCTGAGTTTGTTTGTTTGGCTGAACGCGCTAATCTCAGGAACTACTGGTTCTAATTGAATAATTACTGAGCAAGTGATGGATAGCCCATTTATCGAGAAAGGCTATAGGCTATATAACATCACGCTACGACCAACATGAAAAATGTGCCGCAGACGAAGTTCCAGGGGTCAGCTAGTACAATATATGACTGACAGGGTCATTGATCTGTACAGAAGAGTGTTCTTAATATTTAAAGGTTAAATCGTATAACGACTACTTAAAACAAATCGTCGGTCGGTTTAAAGGATAGGTATAGGCGTTGAATGTTTAAGGGCGCTATTACAAAATCGAGCGCTTGCCCCGGACTAACGCTACAAACCGCGTTTCCCGAGATTTATAGTGATTGTAGGGCTGTATACAACAATTGCTTAAAAATATGAGCTTATCTACTTTTAAACAGACCAATTTTTTTTTTCGTGCATTATAACAATACCTACCTCCTTAATTATTAAATATTTTTTATTTGAATTTGGATTATACTTTCATAGATCAAAAATATAGTTTCGTACGGAAAATTGACAATAATTCTCAGTTTTACAGAATTATTTTTGGTGTATTAATGCATGAATCGGAACAAATAGATTTGATCATTCCAAAGTAAAAGGTACAATTGTATCATGGACATTTTTAAAATTGATTAAATTATTATATCTTCGGTGTACCAAAGCATCAAAAGATTCCCAAAAGCGTAATTTTATGAAACACCCTTTGCGGAGACAAGAAATTTACTGATGTACGTGAACAAATTGATATATTTATTTAGAACACTCCCAAGATCAACTATCAAACTTTCTTAGGCGTATTTTTGTTTTTTTTTTTTGTGCTATATCTAAAGCGTAATCAGACATCAAAACTCGAATCAAACGCTCAAATTCAAGAAAAATTGTGACAGCGCTCTTAATAGGAAGGCTACAGGTGATTGCCACACCACATGCTCACAGGCTATTTATAACTGTCAAAAAGGTGATATGTTAACCAGGCATGCATTGACACTATCACCGGGCGGCTGGTGCCGTGACGTCATCAGTGCACTGCCATAGGTTATCGAACTCCAATTACGAGTTACAACAAACATATTAATTGACCAACTGTTCCGCAATTTGTTAATGTCTGTTTATTCTATGACCAGCACTACGCCCGTGACTTTGTCCGCGCTGCAATTTTCTTAACGATCTCTAATTTTTTTCTAGACAAATTATATACTAAAACCTCTCTCGAGAACCACTCTATCCACTGGTGAAAACAGCATGGAAATCGGTGCAGCAGTTTTTGGGTTCCGTACCCGAAGGGTAACCAACGGAACTCTATTACTAAGCTTCCGCTGTCCGTCCGTCCGTCTGTCTGACAGCGGGCTGTATCTCAAGAACCGTAATAGATAGAGTTGATATTTTCACATATTGTGTATTTCTATTACTACTATACCAACAAATATTAAAAATTAAGGTTTATGGTACGGAACCCTTCGTGTGCAAGTCCGACTTACACTTGGCCGGTTTTTGAGTTTATCGCGAACATATACATACATACATATGAATATGTAGTGATACTGTCTAGTTGAGCTCCTGAGCGTGGGGTCGTAGGTTCGATTCTCAGATTAGGCAGTATTTTACGGTCTTATGGAATTTCGCTCCCATTACATTGGATTTAAACAACCGGCAAAGTGAAATTTAATTAAAACTCCTAGAAGGATACCAGGCTGGTGTTTGTTTATGTTATTTATAAAGTGTAACAGGATAATTTGTGTAGATAACGCCAAACATTACAAAATAAGCCGGGTTAATAAATAATAAACAGCCCGATAGTGGGGGTCTCCTAACATGTCAATTGCATATGTGCATGAGCACACGTCCTATCTCTTCGAGCGGTTCACTTAGCACTCTAAACAGTTTCAATATGTAGTAAACTGATTTACACGTCAGTGAGTAAACGTTACTTGATAACGCATAGTACCTGCTATCATTATCAATAAGACAACTAAGATTTTATGTTCTCTTATCCATTAAGTTATTTTTAGGGTAAAGGTATTCCCTCGTAAACGTGATCCCGTAATCGTGTCTGTTTTTTTAGGATTCCAAACCCAATTACGAAGAATTCGCTGTCGGTCTGTCTGACAGCGACCTGTATCTTTTTTATTTATTTTTTTAATTATTAATAGGCACGCGCTTGACCACCATCTCACCTGATGGTAAGCGATGATGTGGTCGAAGATGGAGCACGCTTGCCTAGAAGTAATCTATTCACTCTTGACTTAAAGACTCCCAGGTTGTAGCTATCAGGAAACACAAGACTCCGGCAGGGAATTCCACTCCTTAGCTGTACGCATTATGAATGTGTTCCCAAAACGTTTTGTGCGTGTGGGCCGCACTAGATACAGATAAACTTTCAAAGACTGTGTATTTATATTGCCGCTCGCAATTGGCAGGTTTTTCGTATATTAGGAATGTGGGATGTTCTATAGCGCGTTAATTTTTCTGTTAAGCATCACTTAGTAGCCTGAAGCTTGCCCGCTAAATGTAACTAGGCTAGCATCCTTCACATGAAACTTACTATAATATAATAATGGTAGTTAGGTATGTACACAGTCCATGTGGCATGTTTTCTAAATACGATAGGCGTGGTGTTATGAATGAATATTTCATAATTATCTCGTTGATACACGTGTAGCAACAAATATTTTTAGTTACCTAATAAACCAAATGTTTATAATAGCTTTATTTTTCATTGAGAATATAATTTAAAGATATTGTTTTCGTACAATTTGTAAACACTGATTTAATTTAAGAGTGTCTATGGAGCTTTTTGCACGATCTTCTACATAGGATCTAGAATAGAATAAAATACTCTTTATTATGTACACCATATAAAAGGTAGGGCCAGTGAGTGCGTTTTGCTGCAGAACAGCTTTGCTACTCTTGTCGCTAGCGCGGCAGAACTAGCTTTATCTAATAGGGAAGATGCAAATACAGAATTTTTGAGAATGTTGTTAATAAAATGAAAAAAAGTATAAGATAAAGGCCTTTGCAGCGTTTTTATTTTAGTTAATATCGGTTTTAAAAAAAATTATTATAGTTTTATAAAACAATAATCAGCGTTTAGTGACGTCACTGCTGTTATGACAACGAAAAGGCAACCTTATGTCTTTGAGTGAGGACAGTTCATGACAAGTGTCAGACAGGAGTGACTCAAGTTCGTTTTTCGGGCGAAATTACAAACTTTCAGTTTAAAATTGCAATTATGAAAAGAAAATAAAGCGCTTTTTAAATTTTTGTGTGGTCTATTTTACATAGAATTCTTTAAAATGGAAGCAAGATGTAAATATTGCATGTTCCCTATTGACTGACAGACCTTGACACTTCTTGGACTGACAGTCCTTGAGACTGGTCTATTTGAAGTAAAGGTTTTTGTATTTGTTTGTATTAGCCCAGTATTCTCGCCACGTGTGGGGAGATAGGAACATCATACATACTTCATCTTGTATTTTTTTGATGTAAGAGATATGGAATAAGTCGTATCGTATCGTCTATTTTCTCCTCTCAAAATTATGTTAATAGTATGTCTAGCTATTCGGCGAAACTAGCAGTCATTTAGTAACGTCATTATTTTAAATATTTCCTCTCCTTTAGTAGGTACCTAAAGATAATTCGGCTAGTAGTTGACAGGTAATGATTTCTGCAATTGTTGTTGTTTGTATGCTGCTTCATCGTTTTGCGCCATGAAAAAATGCTATTATTCTATACTATTGGAAATTATTTGGTTGATCGCGCTAATCTCAGGAACTAATGGGTCGAATTGAAAATATATGTATTTTAGTGTTGAATAGCCCATTTATCGAGAAAGGCTATATAACATTACGCTACGACCAAGGAGCGGAGCATTAATGAAAAATATGTCGCAGACGAAGCTGCGCGGGTCAGCTAGTTATCTAAAATACGTTTTTTTATAAAAATGTGATACAGATCTGGTGTATTTCGTAATGAAATGCATAATTCTGAGCGACGGCCGTTTTGCGCGGATGTGACACATAATTTCCACCGCTTTATTTTTACTTTTTATGAATCATGTACGGGTGTAATAAACTTAGGTATTTTCCTTTCTTTTAAGTTAATTAATTTGGTGGTAAGTGGGTCATGTATTTGTGTCTTCTTCCGTAGGTATGATTTTTGGGGCTTTGCTTTGAAAACAGGTTCAGTTTGTTAGTTAATCTAGAGTAGTATAGCGACACCTCCCTTAAGCGCACTTTATGTTAGGTCAGATGCATGGCCAGTCGGCTATCACCATAGTGATTGGCTAATATTTTTACCGTTACGACTGCTTGTACTATGCAGCTGCATCCGGTTAGATTACGATAGATACCCTATCCAAGCTGGATAAACCCTATGTACTTAGATGATGACATTATGAAAGAAGATTCTAATTAGCAACTCAATGTAGGTACACACTATCAAGCTCCTAGTGTAAAATTAGTAAGACGGTACGGTAAAGATCTGCCAAGATACTTGTGGCATTCATTAATAAATGTTTCCTTCAACAAGTAGTTACGCCCGACACTATGGTCCATCAGGTATCCATTGGTTGTGAGCGAACTTACTGAGTATTTGGTTGTTCAACTTATTATAACCCAAAGCCCTAATCATGTGATTCTAGTGAACACAACAATACTCATAATAAACTTCGTCGTAAGTCGTAGTTGATCGTGGCGCGCTGATAACAGAATGTTTCCGCCCAGGGTGCCGACCTGCCGATAACTTGCTGTACGTAGGTACACACTCGCTACGTCACACAATGCAGCCACGATTTGTGTAGGCACTCTAGGTACTCTAATATTTGTGTAGGCACTCTAGGTACTGTACTATTTGTGTAGGCACTCTAGGTACTGTACTATTTGTGTAGGCACTCTAGGTACTCTACTATTTGTGTAGGCACTCTAGGTACTGTATCATTTGTGTAGGCACTCTAGGTACTGGACCATTTGTGTAGGCACTCTAGGTACTCTACTACTTGTGTAGGCACTCTAGGTACTGTACCATTTGTGTAGGCACTCTAGGTACTGTACTATTTGTGTAGGCACTCTAGGTACTGTACTATTTGTGTAGGCACTCTAGGTACTCTAATATTTGTGTAGGCACTCTAGGTACTGTACCATTTGTGTAGGCACTCTAGGTACTGTACTATTTGTGTAGGCACTCTAGGTGCTCTACTATTTGTGTAGGCACTCTAGGTACTGTACTATTTGTGTAGGCACTCTAGGTGCTCTACTATTTGTGTAGGCACTCTAGGTACTGTACTATTTGTGTAGGCACTCTAGGTACTGTACTATTTGTGTAGGCACTCTAGGTACTGTACTATTTGTATAGGCACTCTAGGTACTCTAATATTTGTGTAGGCAATCTAGGTACTGTACCATTTGTGTAGGCACTCTAGGTACTGTACTATTTGTGTAGGCACTCTAGGTGCTCTACTATTTGTGTAGGCACTCTAGGTACTGTACTATTTGTGTAGGCACTCTAGGTACTGTACTATTTGTGTAGGCACTCTAGGTACTGTACTATTTGTGTAGGCACTCTAGGTACTGTACTATTTGTGTAGGCACTCTAGGTACTGTAGGCACTCTAGGTACTCTAATATTTGTGTAGGCACTCTAGGTACTGTACCATTTGTGTAGGCACTCTAGGTACTGTACTATTTGTGTAGGCACTCTAGGTGCTCTACTATTTGTGTAGGCACTCTAGGTGCTCTACTATTTGTGTAGGCACTCTAGGTACTGTACTATTTGTGTAGGCACTCTAGGTACTGTACTATTTGTGTAGGCACTCTAGGTACTGTACTATTTGTGTAGGCACTCTAGGTACTGTACTATTTGTGTAGGCACTCTAGGTACTCTACTATTTGTGTGGCACTCTATGTACTCTACTATTTGTGTAGTCACTCTAGGTACTGTACTATTTGTGTAGGCACTCTAGGTACTCTACTATTTGTGTAGGCACTCTAGGTACTGTACTATTTGTGTAGGCACTCTAGGTACTCTACTATTTGTGTAGGCACTCTATGTACTCTACTATTTGTGTAGTCACTCTAGGTACTCTACTATTTGTGTAGGCACTCTAGGTACTCTACTATTTGTGTAGGCACTCTAGGTACTCTACTATTTGTGTAGGCACTCTAGGTACTGTACCATTTGTGTAGGCACTCTAGGTACTGTACTATTTGTGTAGGCACTCTAGGTACTCTACTATTTGTGTTGGCACTCTAGGTACTCTACTATTTGTGTAGGCACTCTAGGTACTGTACTATTTGTGTAGGCACTCTAGGTACTCTAATATTTGTGTAGGCACTCTAGGTACTGTACCATTTGTGTAGGCACTCTAGGTACTGTACTATTTGTGTAGGCACTCTAGGTGCTCTACTATTTGTGTAGGCACTCTAGGTACTGTACTATTTGTGTAGGCACTCTAGGTACTGTACTATTTGTGTAGGCACTCTAGGTACTGTACTATTTGTGTAGGCACTCTAGGTACTGTACTATTTGTGTAGGCACTCTAGGTACTGTACTATTTGTGTAGGCACTCTAGGTACTCTACTATTTGTGTGGCACTCTATGTACTCTACTATTTGTGTAGTCACTCTAGGTACTGTACTATTTGTGTAGGCACTCTAGGTACTCTACTATTTGTGTAGGCACTCTAGGTACTGTACTATTTGTGTAGGCACTCTAGGTACTCTACTATTTGTGTAGGCACTCTATGTACTCTACTATTTGTGTAGTCACTCTAGGTACTCTACTATTTGTGTAGGCACTCTAGGTACTCTACTATTTGTGTAGGCACTCTAGGTACTCTACTATTTGTGTAGGCACTCTAGGTACTGTACCATTTGTGTAGGCACTCTAGGTACTGTACTATTTGTGTAGGCACTCTAGGTACTCTACTATTTGTGTTGGCACTCTAGGTACTCTACTATTTGTGTAGGCACTCTAGGTACTGTACTATTTGTGTAGGCACTCTAGGTACTCTAATATTTGTGTAGGCACTCTAGGTACTGTACCATTTGTGTAGGCACTCTAGGTACTGTACTATTTGTGTAGGCACTCTAGGTGCTCTACTATTTGTGTAGGCACTCTAGGTACTGTACTATTTGTGTAGGCACTCTAGGTACTGTACTATTTGTGTAGGCACTCTAGGTACTGTACTATTTGTGTAGGCACTCTAGGTACTGTACCATTTGTGTAGGCACTCTAGGTACTGTACCATTTGTGTAGGCACTCTAGGTACTGTACCATTTGTGTAGGCACTCTAGGTACTGTACTATTTGTGTAGGCACTCTAGGTACTGTACTATTTGTGTAGGCACTCTAGGTACTGTACTATTTGTGTAGGCACTCTAGGTAATCTACTAACTTCGAGACCTAGCGCAACTAGATCTAGTTGAAAGTACCTATATGAGTAGCAAATTTAACGGGGCACTGTATAAAGTTTTTCCTGGTACAATTTCGTTTTGAGTGTATACCTTAACCTACAGGGTAAATAAATTAGATAGCGGAAATGTTGGGTGGTGATAAAAAATAAGAATTTCACTTTTTTGATTTAAAATAAATTAGCTACAGCTGACTTCAACTGTTATTGAAATTATTTTTCTTTATTCAACGTTTAAAGCTATTTTTTGTTGAATTAACATAGGAGATGAATACTAATCACAATTGCGGAGATTCGCCAAAATAAAAAAAAATACTGTGTTTTAGTACGTAGCTATTTTCATCTAATGCCAAAATTCTACATGTTAGCTCTTACAAAGTTAAACACAGATATAAGAATATAAACAAGTACGCACGAACAGCGGATCACGCTTGTGAAGCGCTATTTACTTTCGATTGACACGATCGATAAGTTTACAATCCGATTACGAGGCGACGTTTAGAATAGACTAGCACTTCGCCCACGACTTAATCCGCGCTGTAATTTTATTAAGGATCCCTAATTTTTTTCTAGACAAATTATAAAAACCATCCTCAAGAACCACTCTATCCATTGGTAAAAACAGTATGAAAATCGGTCCTGTAGATTTTGAGTTTATCTCGAACAGACAGAACGCTCGAATAAACACTGTTTCCTTCTTTTCTTTTCTTTCTAAGACAGACGCGGCGGAGGACTTTCTTTTATAACATGTAGTGATGTACAAGTTGCCAACACGATAATACACTACTAGCTTTTGCCCGCGACTTTATTCGCGCATATCCCACTTTTTTCCTTCCCGCAGGAATTTCAGGAAATCCTCTCTTAGTGCTCCCTTACACTCCCCATGGAACCTACATGCTAAATATCAGCTTTCTACGATTAGAAGTTTAGACTATGGGTTGGGTTACTAGGAGTTTAGGGTGTGGGTTGGGTTACTAGGAGTTTAAAGTGTGGCACCAGTAACGGAAGAGTTTTATCATCATCTGCCTAGCCTTTTCCAAACTATATTGGGGTCGGCTTCCAGTCAAACCGGATTCAGCTGAATATCAGTGTTTTACGTGGAGCGGCTGCCTACCAGACCTCCACAACCCATCAACTGGGTAACACGGTACTTCTTGGCAAGACTGGAGTGAGATATACTGGCTTCTGACAATCCGTAACGACTGCCAAAGATCTACAAATGACAGCCGGGACCAACGGCTTAACGTGCTTTCCGAGGCACGGAGGAAACTCGGTATACTAAGATGGTCACCCATCCACAGACCAACCTTGGCAAGCGTTGCTTTACCTTAAAGATCGACCCGTGCGGCTGTTATTATTTAGCCCCGAGCTCCTGTAACGGAAGAGTTTTATATTATATTGATATTGATTGGTATGGCCGGAGGGCAGGGGAGAATCGTGCACGGCAGGAAGTACTGAGATACAGATACAACATGTAACAGAAGAAACGCAATGCCTCAAAGAGGGTAAATTGGACTTATCTTGATAAACAATTTTTACTATGGGACCCTGGATCTGGAGTACTTTCTGATCGTCTTTTCTGTGGATCGAGTCGGATCGACGCTTCACGATTCTATTATCCATTCGATAATAAACATTAAGATAAATAGAATATTCTTTAAGAATTGGGCAATGCCAGTCTGTAAAGGCGCCAATGCCGCCACAAGATAAACCAACGGAGCAAATCAACATCGCAACAAAAAGAACCGCAATGCCATCTATCCAATTAGCAGCAAACTACTACATCGAAATCCTGCATCGCGCAATCAGAGTTTACCATGCGATTCGAACATATACATCAGCCCGAATCAGCAGCCATCAGCATCGGGCAGTTGCCCACACCGGACACAACAACCGTCCGCTCGGAGGATCCTCCCTTTTCAATGGAGTTTTGCAGGACTTTACTCTCCGTGCCGCATACCTCTAAAAGTCCATTGGCAGTCACCCGACGCAGTCCATTGTCCAGGCATCAAAATCCTGTCGCAGGCTGCTTACATGAAACTGCAAACTACTCTACCACTTGATAATATACCTATCAATCTAATAAAAACATGTATGTTATCAGTGCGGTAGACGGTTTGAAGGTCAAGCGGTACACATATTTTTAAAGCTTTTTGCAAGGAACTAAATACAGTTTACAAAAACAACGGGTTTGATACAACTAATAGATGCCAAATGTTAATGTCTTCGATAAGATAACCGATATCTAAGTATGGAGGAAGTTTTATAAGCTTTACTTCCCATTATTGTTTAAAAGTTCGTTGCACTAAAAACATAAATGAAATGCTTATCTTAGAATCGCCAATTAGTGGTCTTTTGACACGATGCACAAAACTCATCTGGCCACTTAATTTGATAAGCAATAAAGATATCGATGTGTTTTTTTAGTATTTCTTTAATGCAAAAATTATTGCGAGGCATTGGACAAGGAAAATTAAAATTAAAATTTTATTTACCCTTGGATAACCACGTTATGATATACACAATATTAACATACATCACGCCTATAATCCTGTATTTCTCGCAAGCAGGCCAAGGTGTATAATATATAACACTATGCCTACATTTCGCCAGTAATCTTTAAGCTCCATGTAATAGGGGGCGTTATTGCCATTAACTGGTCACTAGTCTGGGCTTGCGGGTTGCTGCGAGGAAATTCCAGAAGGAAAGCCTCAATAACACTTTGGCCAGCTGAACCATAAGACAGTTAGCTTAAGTTCACATGCACCGAATGATGCCAGAAAGAGTGTCACAGTAATCAAAGTTAAATATAAGTAGCTAGTAGTAGTATCTATCTTTTTTGTAACTTATATGGTGTACATAATAAAGAGTATTCTATTCTAGCTGCCGCCTGCGACTTCGTACGCGCATATCCCATTTTTCCGTAGGAATTTCGAGAAATCTTCTGTTAGTGCTCCTCAACACTCTCCACGAACCTACATCCCAAATTTCAGCTTTCTACGGCGAGCAGTTTCGGCTGTACGTTGTCAGTCAGTCACTCATGAGTAACGGAGGAAAGTTAACTTAAGTTCACGTGCACCGAGAGTTGTTTCGGTCAGAAGGAGTGCCACGGAATGGGAATAAATAACGTACGTAATAAGATTCAATAAAACGCAGCAATAAACAACTCTCTCGGGTCAACAATAAAGAACGGATGTTTCGACCTTGTCAATGGTGCCTAGATTTGCTTGATTTATTACTCAATCGATCAACTGGGCGATTTATAGATGGAAAAGATTTAATTTTCTGCAATTCGAGTCGAGTTAAACTTTACTGATGTTATTTATTAGGAGGGAAGGCTAACATCATAGAACTCTTAGCCTTAAGAGGTTAAACAGTGTTGGACAGCAAACAAAACTTTTTATTTTTGCCAAATCCTTGCAGGCTGAATAAACTCAGTTTCTGTCAATTCAGACATAATCGTTAGAATCACAGAAATATAAATGACTAATGTCTACAATCGACATAAAGGGGGACTACTACATAGTTTTTCAGAAGTGAGTGGTCTTTGATTGAACTAATAAATGCCACCACAACTGCATCAGGCTGCTTGAAAAGAGATTTGTTTGGAACTTTGTAGTCGTTTTTGCGGTCGGGTTTTTTGAATTGCTCGGGTATTGTGTTCTGTGTCTGTTGTACCTACAGTAAAAACTGTTTATCAGATACACAACATCAACCTTAACCACACACCGTATAAAACATAGAATAAAAAATTGGGCTGGTCGTCACAAGCGGTTCCTCACCTCGACTCCTAAAGCCTTGAGTAGCACGAGGCACCTCCAGGCCACGCCGCCCAGCAGGTACTTCCTAAGGATCTGTTCCGAGGACTGCGTGTTGATGCGCGTGAAGAGGCTCGTCGGACCCACCTTCTGCTCTTCTGGCTTTTGTTCTGTTCCTGCCAGGATGGAGAAGATTAGAAATGGCAGTTGTTTGGAAAAGAAAGAATATAATTAATTTCCGTTAGCCCAATTTCTAGGCACTTCTAGGTTCTAGTCTTCAGGCTAGTCGTAGCGGCAACCCACTCTGCCTAGCAGCTTGATGAAAATACCCGAAGGTCTGGCTTATTGGCGAGCAATTGGAGATACCGACGTCCCACAGAGTATTGCTAAACGCTGAGGCTAGTGATGAAGGTGTAACCCTTTAAAGCACACCCTGTGCTCTAACACGGGCCTTCAATGTTGATAAGATTAAATATTCAAATAAAATCGATGAGACATCGACGTTGAAGTGAATGTCTAGTTTACTGGCCACTTTGTACAAGCCATCCTTTAAAGGATGAAGGTGGCAACTAAGTTGCAGTAAAGGTGTTCATACAGATCCCAAAACATTAGGCTTCTGGTGGGGAGTCAGTATTAACGTTAGGTATACTCGTACATGGGAGGTATCAGGTTCCTTGGTTGCTAAAACTTTTGCCTAGGTGGTGTCATTAATAGAAAGAAGTAAGAACTAAACCAAATTTACCGCCGACATCACTGTGTGTTTCATCCAGCGGCAGTGCGTCAAGCCCGGGCGGCTGCGCGTGCGCGTCGTACGGCAGCGGCACGGAGTAGTGCGTGTTGATGGATGACGTCACGCGGTGGATGCCGCACAGCAGCTCGCAGCCCACCAGCGTCACCACGCCACTCACTGGACTGAGGTGGAATACACAAAAAACTATTTACAAAAAATACAACCGACTTCCAAAAACAAAACACTACAAATTATAAAATAACTTCGGAAGAAAGAAAAGAACTTTAATTTCGGAAGTCGGTGTTTTTGGTTATTTTTTCGATTTTGACACCGACTTCCGAAATTAAAGTTCTTTGCCCTACCTACCTACCTGCGTACCCATTAACAGCGTACCAGCGTGAAGTTTTGTTAAGAACTGGTGTAAACAAGAAAAAGACATCCGATTTCAGCAATCCCGAACCATTTGCTATCATTTATTGAAGAGTTCCGTAGCCTACCTCCGAAGTTCTTCGTCAGATCTTCACTAAATTGAAATGAGACCAGTCCAGGAAAATACTCTTCCAAACAAAAATTTATCATCCAAATCAACTGACAATGGGGTATTTTACTAAAAAAATCTAATTAATCCGTCTGATAGATTTTCAAAAAATATTGGGCACGTATTTTTTCTTTTTTCACGTAAACAAAAAATAAAGAAGATACAGCAAGTTGAAGATACGCGTGACGTCATATGGCTTGGTAAAGAACATGGGTCTGAACGTATCCAGTTTGTACCAAGTTGAAATTGGTACCATTCGAAAGGTCTTTGAAAACGTAGATATTTTTTGTATGGGAGTAACTTTGTAACTTATGTAGGAAAAAAGATATTCGATGTTGAAAATACCGAAAATCCTTAGTAAAATCGACCCACGCACGTTCAATTTTTTTTTATTTTATCCATTAGGTGGGTAGTTCGAATTATTTTGTGCTAGCGTCGGTGTGTCGTCAGTAGTTAGTACCTGTTAGGAACTGATTTTGAGCGCGCGCGCATATCTTAGTTTATTTTATTCTTACTTTTATTTACAACCTCGGCTTTCACAACGGACTTCAGTGTATTACTTAACGATTGGATTATTATTATTACTCATCTGCTTCAAAAAAATGGAAGGTGAACGCCGTATACAGTGTGTTACATGTACAAGATCAGTAATTCGTGACCGAAACCGGCATATACTGACGCAAACCTATTTGGAAGACAATCCAGGCTTCACAGAGTATGTGATGGCACGGATTAAAATAAATGAGGTTAGTATAACAATAGCTTTTGATCATCGAGTACACGGTGTCTTTTTGTTCACTCTTTATTAAGTTATTTATTGTTTTAGTTACTTTATTAAGTTATTTTAGTTTTTCTTTTAGATGGCCCTGAATCAACTTCAGGCTATGTGTCATTGTTGTTGGGTAGCTGGAAGACGACAGCAAGCTAGGTTCGAACAAGAACAAAACCAGGGTTACCTATTTATTTAGTCCAAAAAGCAGAAAAAGTGCGATTATTGGCAATTAAAAATGTTACAAAGAAGTTATCATAACTTCGGTCTTTCATTCATTCATTCATTCGTTCACTTATTTTCGAGTTACTCAATTAGGCCTCTTCTAAATTACACCTAGTCTAAAATGCTACAAAGTGGGTACGGGTTCCATACAAAATTACCCATTGTTCTTTGGTACATTTTTACCAAGCCAAATGACGTCTGATAGATTCTTTTAAAATCTATCAGACGGACTAATTAGATTTTTTTGTAAAATACCCTATTGGTCCAAATATCGCTGAACAAACATTTTTCATGGGATCTCATCATCAGATCCTAATTTATACCTTCCATAATCAGCTCAGCAACATGACATGATGATTACCAGACAAATATCTGAATTGAGTCAGAATGTTTATGAAAAATATTGTATGTGCCTATAAAATTTGAGGGTTTCCTTCGATTTTCATGGGATCCCATTATCAGATTCTGACTTGGTGACAATGGGACCAATCGGGGAGTATACCCTTTCAGATAAAACAAGATTTTTTCAAATCGGTTCGTAAATGACGGAGTTATGAGGTAACAAACATAAAAAAAAATACAACCGAATTGAGAACCTCCTCCTTTTTTTGAAGTCGGTTAAAAATATTTATTTAGGTATCGATTTACGCGCACAAATGTACAAGAGGCAACTTAATGCTATAGGAATTCTGTACAAGTTAACTGTCGAGTTATTCAGATACAAATTGTGGTGGTATTTAATGAGGGATTCAACAACGAGAAACAGTTTCTGTAACACCCTTTCCATTCCATTTCCTACTACATACAGTAGAAAAATTTGTCAGAATAACGCAAAAAAAAGATGGTTGTTTAATTTTCAAAAAACACGCGTTGACATTGAGAAGTTCTGCACATACATACCGAGGTGCGGTAAGCCTTTGGCTCGTTTGATAAACAATTTATTAGTTATTGACAGGCGCATTGCGTACTTACGGTAAATGTAAATCGAGGTGCTGCCGTCGTGTCCTCCTTTTGATACGAGTCTTATTTCGAAAATCATCCATATTGTTACGATATTATGTAAAGCTATCAGATATAGATAAATATTATGCATATCTTCAAGATATCAAGATAATTCAAGGTCCCCAGCGTGGGAAAAAACTCCCAAACGCGACTTAGTCGGTCTGAAGCTTCCGCCCAAACACAATAAATGGTTATCTTTGATTGAAGAAACGTTTATCATGTCCTTACCAGAACTTGATCAACTCCTTAGGATTGGCGCCATCGTTGACGCGGATCAGGAACTCGGCCAGGAACAGGTCCAGCCACGTCGATTTCTGGAAAAAGAGACTTAATTATCGACGGTATATGAGTTGACGGACCTTCTCCATTGCTGTTAGGTTTAACGTTTGTGCACCTCGGTGTAAAGTCTACCAAGATAATCTAACCAAAATGACGTGGACGTGCTCATCTACAATAGATAACTGAGATCATTATGTATACCTATTTAATTGTTTTAAAGGTGCCGTATCCGAAGGATGCCAACGGGATCCTATTAATAGGCCTCCGCTGTAGGTCCGTCCGGCGTCATTCAGCGGAATGTATCTCATAAAATGAACTGTATCTAATAGGTAGCGAGTTGAAATTGCCACAGAGTGTGTATTTCTATTGCCGCTATGGCAAATAATCAATAAAATGAACTGTATCTAATAGGTAGCGAGTTGAAATTGCCACAGAGTGTGTATTTCTATTGCCGCTATGGCAAATAATCAATAAAATGAACTGTATCTAATAGGTAGCGAGTTGAAATTGCCACAGAGTGTGTATTTCTATTGCCGCTATGGCAAATAATCAATAAAATGAACTGTATCTAATAGGTAGCGAGTTGAAATTGCCACAGAGTGTGTATTTCTATTGCCGCTATGGCAAATAATCAAAAACAAAATGCCATGTTAAATAATTTCCTTGGGACTCGCCGAACTTCAATCTCTCGGCAGATTTCTTTTGGTCCCCACAGCAGATCCATAATCAGTTGTGGCGACTACAAAAGGTATAACGATTGGAAAAAGGTTGTTAGGCTTGCCCTATGATAAGGGATTCCCTTGCTGTAGCGGTTTTTGACGCCAAAGTGAAAGAAGCTTTAGTTTCTGTCAAATCGCATAGCAGACTAGCGTCATATTGTGTGTGCAATACATCATTTGAGCGCACCCAGTGGAGCGTGACCGCGACTCAATTGGATAATAGCTCGACCACTTTCGTATTTCGTGGTCTACGAACTATTTTATGTGCTGTTATTGCTTAACTCTTAATATTGCATTATAACAATGTAGATTTGATATTTTATTACATTTAGTATTTTTCTACTACACCGTGAATATCCTGTAGGATATTCACGGTGTAGTAGATGAAATGGGACTATGAAGTGGGAACAACCACTCATTTGTTTGCACAACTCGATAAAATGTACATACTTAACAGTTTTTATTCTGTCGCAGTTTGAGGGTGTGTCCTCCTTGTAAATGTATGAAGGGAACTATAAGACTAGCCTTTACGCTTATTGTAAGGTTTTCTAGGATGGATAAAAAAATTCTTAGATTATGAAATTGAGTTCCAAGACAAAAGTTTTCCTATCTTTACAAGTTTCTTCAAGCTCTTGCGATATAAGTGACCAAGGTCAGTAGATTAGCCTACATACTTATATTCAGCAAGATAATAGGTTCAATGACCGTTCGAACAGGCATGTTCTTGAGTGGGAAACCGCAAATCAGATCCAGGTTACGGCATTTGGCTGGCTTTTAGAGAGGCTCTTGTCTTACAATGGAATATCACAAGTTAGCGTATATTGAATACCTCCCCGATAACTAGCCTATCTAATCTACTGCCACTTTACGGGTTTACTTACTATGTCTACTGTCTACCGAGATTGTCAACGATAGGGTATTTAAGGAGCAGATACCCCATTAGCTGATATTTATGTTACATTAGACTATTTTCTTAATAATTAGGGTCGCTCGGGTGTGAAACGAGTGCGCGTTTAGTTACCTCAAGGTCGCTAGCTTATGTCGCTGTCGTCGCCTAAGTTGTTACAAGTACCGTCAGAAGCCAGATTTTCTGACACCTGTCTTGCCAAGGAACATCGTGGTACCCCGGAACTGGGTTATGAAAGCTAGATAGGCAGTCGCTCCATATAATTACAGCAGTAGTTACTGGTACAATTAGACTGGAAGCGAACTGAGTTTGGTTGCTTAACTCCGATTAGGTACTAAGATCTTACCTCATAAGTGCCAGTCTCCGCTTTGAAGAAGTGATCCCAGTATAGTTTGAGAGTGTCGATGCCCTCCTCCGCCGCCATTCGCGCTGTTTGCCGACCTATGACACGGTGATAACGATCAATTACACTATCAATCTATGACGATTGATCTGAGGAAGCCATACGTGTGTAAGTACCTACATAAGCTTTGGCCTCGGAACGTACGATCGGTTTACGCTCATAACGAATACAACAAATTATAAACATTGATCGTTTTTTTTGGCGGGAACAGCAACCTTTTTCTTTTTTTGAACCATAGATTACAGTTACAGTTCTCGCCATGTTATTGAATTGAATGCTGCTTGAATTGTTAATGGTACGTGATTGTAATTCACGAAGTCTTAATCTCTTTCACGTTTTCGATCTCTTTAGAGGAATACCGTGTACGTTAGTACGTTGTTGAATGATGCAATTATATTGAATCTTTCATTGTCACTCTCACTTTTAACTTGCTACTGAAACTGTGATTTTTCCCTGATCAAATAAAAAGCATCTCACTTAGAATTCATCATCTGTATGATGAATTCTAAGTGGGATGCTTTTCAGAACCCTGAGTAGGTACCTGCCTACCTAGATATTGCAATGTTGTACCTATTTGCTCTATCAGACCTACCAAGTAATAAAATTTACACTTCCAAATCAATAATTGTCTGTCAAGACAAGACACACACACTGAACAATAGTCATGTTTATCACTTTAATCCTTTCACTGTAAATCCAAGCACTAACGCTATGACTCCTTACTGCTTACTGCTGCATTCGCGTACAATACGTAGGTACATAGTGCCCGGCGAGTATGGACTGACGACGGACTACAGAAGCCTTATCAGTGCGGTCATTATTTATTGGAGACGAGAAGAATTGATAAGAGTCACTGTTGTCGTACGGCATAACTTTATCTGTCGCGAGATTCACATGTAGTACAACGATGTACAAGTAATTATGTTACTCAAATGTTACGAATCTAATCTGACTGATAGGTTTGGTAAAAAGCTTCTGTTTGTTGATAGTTCACTGACTGACTGACTTGAGATAGTGACTCGATTTGTACGGTATTGTAACAGTTGCGTTTGCTTTATACGTGACACTGTTTTGTTGCTTTTCTTACGTATTAGGGATGCTACAGGTGGTGAACAGGAGTAATTCTAATAATCCTTACGAATTCCTTACTTAATATTATAAATGCGAAAGTAACTCTGTCTGTCGCGCTTTCACGAAAAAACTTCAGAACCGATTTCAATGAAATTTGGTACCCAGATAGTCTAAAGCCTGAGAAAGGACATAGGCTACTTTTTATCCCGGGAGTGTGTTCCCCAGTGTGCGGCTTCGCTGGCAGTAGCTAGTTAGAAGATAAAACTCTTTACCTTAATTTAGAATTAGGAATTTTATTATTAAGAAAACAATTTAAAGCAGCCATTTAAAGTCTTTTTCACTAAGAGCCAAATTGGGTGCTTTACGTTCCACCTGTACAAATGACGGTTGCGGGCCCAGGAACTCTTTGGGCTGGAGTTAGCCCGCGGGCCACAATTTTCCTATCCATAATCTATACTAAACAAAGGGCTTATTATGAGAACCCCAGATACAGAACACAAGGTTTTTGTGTGTATATTTGCATCATGGCTGGCTAGTAAATGAGAGGTCAATTGAGGAAAGTTCAGTTTCTTTTTCTTTTTTCGTTTTTTCTTCTATCTGCAATCAGCCCTTTGAGCTTTAATCAGATTTGTATGTCTTTATTAGCAGTTCGAGATTCCTCACATCCTGTGATGTGTCATCTCCATATTTGTTAGGGTTATATTGACGCTATTCGCTTTCTTTTCAGTCTATAGGTAGACTCTGCGGACTCTAGTAGTATCACAGCTAGTTTATTTTTATGTTGTTGGAGTCTTTCTTTATAATTCTTGTAGCACTTTTCTATAAACTCCTTAACTGTTGGTATTTGTAGGTACTCGTGTACTTCAGTGTTCCTCGTAAACCAGGGTGCGCCACATATAATTTTCAGTGCTTTATTTTGGAAGCGTTGCAGTATTTCAACATTAGAATGGCTTGCTGATCCCCAGAGCTCTATTCCATACGTCCAGATAGGTTTCAGGATGGATTTATAGACAAGAAGCTTATTTTCCAAAGTAAATGATGACTGTCTGCCTATGAGCCAGTGAATTTTTTTGAGTTTTCGGTTCGCCTGGTCTCTTTTGGTCTTAATATCAGGTCTTAGGGTCATTAACGGTCGGTTCTCGCCAGGTAAGTCTTCTGTTGATGTGCATACCTAGGTACTTTACGACGCTTTTTTTGTGGTAGAATGTCATCGCCAAGTTTCACCGGTGGACAGTCACCTCTTTTGAGACTGAAGGTAATGTGGATCGACTTGGCAGCACTAGCTTTGATTCTCCACTTTTTCAGCCATGTTCCGATCTTATCCAGGTGGTCTTGGATTTTTGTAGATGCGGTGATTTGATCTTTATCACAAGATAGTACTGCGGTATCATCAGCATAGGTTGCAGTAACAATTAAGTTTGAGGTGGGTAGATCAGCAGTGTACACCGTGTATAGAACAGGGCCAAGTACAGAGCCTTGAGGCACTCCTGCTTCTATGGGATAAAATGATGATAGGCAGTCTCCAGTCCTAACTTGGAACACTCGGTTTTCCAGATAGGATCTGAGGAGCATATATGCAGGGTATGGTAAGCACATTTTAAGTTTACACAGGAGACCTTTGTGCCACACTCGGTCAAATGCTTGTTGTATGTCAAGGAAAGCGGCGGAGCAGTACTCTTTTGTTTCCAAGGATTGCCGGATTGTGTGAGCAACTCTGTATATTTGTTCTGTTGTTCCATGATTTGCTCGAAAGCCAAATTGGTGCTGTGGGATTGTTCCTTGTTCTTCTAGTATAGGTAACAATCGTTGCAAAAGTACCTTCTCAAAGAGTTTAGACAATAATGGAAGCAAACTTATTGGTCTATATGATGAAACTTCAGAAGACGGCTTTCCTGGTTTACATATCATGTTAATGATCGAGATTTTCCAGATGAGTGGGAAGTAATGTAGTTTTAATACTGCATTAAACAGAATAGTTAGCAGTACAATTCCCTTTCTTGGCAGGTGATTCAGAACCTCTGCTGTAATCAAATCAAATCCTGGGGCCTTTCTCTTTTTCAGACTTTTAATAGCTTTCTGCACTTCAGTTGGGGCGCATAATCGCAACGGAAGGGACATTTGCTGATCACTTTCGATGATTTGATCAATTTCTTCTTCTGTATTCCTGATGGCACGTTCATTGGGTTTGAATACATCTTTTAGAAAAATTGCAAATACTTCAGCTTTATCCGCAGGTTTCCTCGCCCATTCACCATTTGACTGTCGTAATGCAGGCATATGTTCTTGTGGCCGTTTTAATGACTTGGTTATTTTCCAAAGCGAGTAATCATCTGCCTTATGAGGTGACAAAGTTTTCAGTTTTTCTTGCAGGGTATCGTTTTCATGTTCTTTGAGCATTCGTTTTAATTCCTTTTGTGCTTTGTTGAGGGCTCTTTTATCGTGTACGTTCCTGCTTGTCTGCCATTGTCGTCTCAATCTACGTTTTGTGGTTAACATTTCCCGTATTTCCAGTGTATAATCCTGGTTCTGAGTCCTGTACTTTATACATGGAGTAGACATCCAGGCAGCCCTTTGGATAAGATTGATTATATAAAAAGCTGCCTTATCTATGTGATCTTCTGTTTTAAGTGGAATCAGTAGATTTGCATTTTCCTCTATAAAGCACCGGAAAGCATCCCAATCAGTTTTGCGATTGTATAGCGTTTCGCGAGGCTCTTTCAAGATAATTGCTGTGCTCAGTGTGCATATAACAGGTGTGTGATCGGAGTTACCATCCAAGCATGATTCCATATTTGTGTAAAACCCTGACATACCTATAGTGATAAAAAAATCGATTAGATCGGGGGTTTTGTTGGGATCGGCTGGCCAGTATGTTGGTTCACCTGTTGTCAGTACACTGAGAGAATTTGAGTCTATTGTCTTTTTTAATTCTCGGCCTCTGGTTGTGGTCAGTCTGGAGCCCCAGAACGTATTTTTAGCGTTCCAGTCCCCTCCGGCAACGTATCTGCTACCAAGTGTGTTTAGGAATTCATTAAACATTTGCTCATCAACTCGATGCCGAGGCGGGCAGTACACCGCTGCAATTTTGAGTGAACCTTGCCAGTCGTCCACTGAAATGACAGTACCCTGTAGATATGCTTGTTTGAAATTTAGGAGGTGTTGTTAGATGTTTTCTTTTATTATAATTGCAGACCCAGCGTGTGACGTTCCATCTGGATGGTTGGTGTAATAGATATTATACCCCTTCATTAGGATGATTTTGTTGTCTGTCATGTGTGTCTCTGATATTAGAAGAACATCTATCCTGTTATTTTTTATGAATGCTTCTATTTCTTGTCTATTGGGAGACAGACCATTAACGTTCCATGCAGCTATGAAAGTTCAGTTATGAACATAATTTATTGGTTATAATTGGCTGATTCTAATTGTGCACGCTGGCAGCACACAATAGGTGTTTCCAGCAGATCTGACTAGGTATATCTATAAATGACTGTTTATCTCAAGATATGCAATACTTGTGTATAATTTGAAAACAACTAGCCCTTAAAAAACCGTTGACAGTAAATCTTTGAATTGGAAAATAGATTTATAAATAGCTATGCTGTTTTTCGGTTTTGCAATTTCAATGTAGTTGTTTATGAAGTGCTGTCATACATATTGCAACTGAGCTCAAACGAATGCCATCACCCAGATGTGCACATTTTTTATTTATAAACACAAACAAACAAACAATTGCAGTAAACTTGCTGAATCTTTGAGAATTGATCATTAATTGGCACTGTTTATACATGCAACCAATAAAGTTTTATAAATATTTCAATAACAAGTAAGCACATTGAACACTCAATGGAATAGTTAGATAAAACATCACATTACACAATTGTTATCAGAGCAATAATAGATTCATTAACAATATAATTGCCCTGAGTAGTCTGCGGATTTGTGTAACAATGAAATAAATCACACACACATACATACAGACAGGCTGATAACAGAAATGGGAAAGTTTTGTGCCATGAATTGATTGAAATAAATTTGAAGGCATGCAAATGTGTAATTTGAAAGTGTAAAATAGTTACATTATTTATTAAGCACAAAATCACTATTTGGTGCTTAAATAAATAGTAGCTCTATTACACTACAGGAAATTCTATGTTTAATATAAAATATGTCAATGCTATCCCAGAAAGTGTTCAACTAAGTTCTGTATGTATCAGGGAACAATTTTTATTTTCTTATTAGAACCATCAAAACTAAGTACTATAAATTGATGGTCCAACACAATGAAGAAGGTTTTTGGAGGCAGCATGAACAGAGCAGTCCACATAGCAGAAGACTTGGATGGCTTGGAGATGCATCGTATTTAGACTAGATCCTCAGCAGTGAGGGAACAACAAAGAACGGAAGATAAAATGATAGAATAGGGATTTCCTGAATCATGAAATAGGGAAACTTATTTATGGAATATAGTTGAAAGCCTCATCCCACAGCTATTTAGTTCTTGTATTTGTTCCACTACTTTATTAATTTTGTGCACTAAGTATAAAATAGCCTCTGCTAAATAGATAATTTACTTTTTAAATGATCTAGTCCTAGAGAACAAGTTATTTTCCTAAATAATTATAAAAAAATATTCAAGCATTAATAATAGTAATTAGACAAAGATAAGAAAATTTGTTTACTCATGCTTGTCTGGTAGTTGTAAGAACTGTAAATATGTTTGTAAAATTAGGCAAATGCGCTTTTACTTTAAGGTAATGTAGGTACATAGGCTTTAAAAGAGTTTCTGTATACCTAGTCCGTAAACATTACTTCTCCGAACTGTTTACGAGCTTGCATAAGTTATAGGCGGTCGGCTCAATTTATAAACACACTTACTCATTGTAAATTTTAATAAATTCAGATGTGAAATGATTATTTTATTATGAAGTTCTCCAATGAGATTGTAATAGGTACAACAAACCAATCCTTCATGGGGAAATCGTTTAATATATTGTATAGCTCTAACTAAACAATTGTCTTATTAGATAAACAGATAAATACATTTTCCAGGTACAAAATAACAAAGTCAAATATGAATGAACACTCACATCAAACACCTGCTCAAAACCACAAATCTGCTAACAGCTCGATTATAAAACGCTTGCGGACATCAAATTTTAGTAATTATCTATCCTTAAAGTTATGTTATTGCTAGTAACTTCGAAAAAATAATATTTGCGGGTCAAACAACCTCGCTCTCGAGCCAAACTTTTTGACAACTTTGACATTTGTAGTGACGTCCACATCAGCTGTTAACTAAATTGAAACAATGATTTTCCTAGATCAATTAGTTTTCTTTTAATATTGTTTATCATGAGTTTCCAATAAATAGATGAACAGACTATCATTTGTTTGCATGATTTGGTACCTTTTCAATCGAAAACATTCCCGCAGCCTCGACTAAGCATCAAAATGGCACCATTGTGTTGGCAATAATTTTGCTAACGTCACTGTCACTGTCTCGAACTTGTCAGAACCATGTCAGGACAGCTGTAAATCTTGTCTGTCAGTGTCAATGAAAACCTAATAAAACGCGAGAAACTGGCGATGAAACGAGTGATTTGATTCGCTGTTAGAATAGGAAGTGTGCTGTACACAAATCTTGAGGTTCGGTTAGAAAACACGGAGTGCCATCATGTGGGAACAGATCATAGAATATTTGAAAGATCCACTGCTAGTGATTAAAGTGCAAAACTTTTTCGGTGTTACTTACAAAAGTAATCAAAGTACGGATCAAAATGAATCATCTGAAGTAGTACATTCGGATAGACTGGAGCGTTTGAACGAGGAGTCTGATATCAAGCAGCACAAGAGGATTCCGAGCAATATATCAAGTAGTTCTCAGTCGTCGTACGACACGGATAGCTCGGGGGACAGCGGCGGGAAGGAGGCCGTGGAGCTGAGCATCAACAGCAAGTTCTGGTACTACCTGTTCGTGCTGGGCACCGAACTGGGCGACGAGATCTTCTACGCGACATTTATTCCCTTCTGGTTCTGGAACATAGACGGAGCCGTCGGCCGCCGAGTGGTGCTGGTCTGGACTGTTTGCATGTATATTGGTGAGCTCATTTATTTAGTCATTAAGTTTATGCTATGTGTAGTACTGCCTATAGGAATTGCTAGAAATACTGCACTGCTAGTTTTAAAATTAATTATAACCCTTTTTTGGCAAGGAAAACATTTTTTAGGGCATAATTTAGATAATTGATTTAAAATGGAATCCTTCAGTTTTATTTGATCAAGTGACACTTCCCCACTTAAAAGTCTGAATGATAAATATCACATTTTTACTTACATAGAAGAGTAGTTCCTTGATGGAGGAAACACTACAAGATATTGACCCAAGAACACATCTGACTACAGTCTATGAAGACTGATGGTAGATTTATTATTTATTAAAAAAAAAAAGGATACTGGACCCATCATGAAATTCCCGAGTATATATTCCAAAGTACTACAATGTATATTCTACTATTAATTTATAGTTTACTAGTGATCCCTAGGGAACATACTCCCTGGATAAAAAGTATCCTATGTCCTTTCTCAGGCTTTAGACTATCTGTGTACCAAATTTTATTTCAATCAATTCAATACTTTTGGCGTGAAAGCGCGACAGACAGACATACAGAAAGAGTTACTTACGCATTTATAATATTAGTAAAGAGGTAAGGATTGTAACTCTTATTTATTTATTGAACACTTTGAGGTGTTCTTAATGCTTACCTTTTCTTTTTAAACATCAGATGTATTTAACCATTTGTAACAATTCACAGAAGCATCCTGTTTCTATTTAGCATTGATTGCTTTGCATGTGAATTCTTAAATCAAAGATACAGCATAAAATATAAATTCTCTTCTGATAGGAGACATGAAACTTGATCTTACTCAATGAGTAATTCAAACAATGACACTAGATGGAATGTTTGATAATATCAATGAGCATACACTTGATGGTCACACTCACACATACCTATATACAAACGTAAGTGTCCACTCATGTATAGCATAAATAATATTCATGCATGAGCTGCAGTTTTATTCAAAACGGATAATATAGTCTACCAGTTATATAAATATTGTTTAATTGCACACTATTTTAAGAGGAAATAATATATTTATTGTTTCAGCAGTGTAGAGAGCTGCATTATTTAAGTGAAGCTAATCGGAGCTCTTTGGGTGTTTTTTTAACCATATTAAAAGAACAGGTTTTTTTCTTGTTTTAAGCATTTCAGTCCCTAGAAACTATAATGATTTTACAAAGATATGCAGGTTTCTAAAGTATGATACCAATAATCTGTATCTAGATAAACTTGTTATCATGACTTTTATTTATTTTTCTGGTATTGTGATGTAGACAATGGAATTAAACTATACAGAATAAAAAGTCTTACACTCTGTCTACTTTCAAAATATCATACACCTATGTAACACTATTCTATTATGTTCTATTTATTGACAAACAAAGCAGATGTTGACTATTCTGCCAATGTCTAAAGTAGATTGGAAAAGCAAGTGCGAATATTATTAGTGAAAAAAAAAACAATGAATATATAACTTCAAAAATCATATTATTTAAAAATTACATAATTCTAGAATGTACCCACATTTAATAGACATGGCCGTAATACTAATAGTACATTATGTCATCATGTGGCCCTGAGCTTACAAATGAATATGTAGGCAGCAGAAATATAACAGGCTCGGTTTTGTGAATATGGGTCGAAGAATAAACTTATCGTTATTATGTTCGGTAACTTTAAGTTATGAGATTTATTTAAGTAACATTTGATGTGAAATCTATACAAATATTATAAAGCTGAAGAGTTTGTTTTTTTCGTTGAACATGCTGACCTCAGGAACTACTGGTTGGAATTGAAAAAATGTGACTCAGACAAAGTTGCACAGGTCAGCTAGTTAGGTACAGTCTATTTATACAAGATAATTCAATTTTATTTTTTCTTTACATTATCCTTAGTTCCTGAATATAAGATAATTCACTTGCACTTCACTTAAATTGGTTATTAGTTGCTTAAACAAAGCACTCAAAACAAGGCCATTCAAGTAAGTAACATGGCATTGACATTTTTCTCTCTTGAAATTCTTGAATGACTTAGTATTGTTTGTTAGGAACATTAAAACTCATAATTAAGGTACAGATATTAAACATGGTCATGATGGTAATTTTCAATTTAAAAAAATATAAACTGACATGACCATGTAGCTAATAAAAACATACTATGATTATTGTAGATAGATCAGAAAAAAAAAGGAAATCTTTCCAGAAAATTATGAAAAAGTCTTTTTTTGGAATTTTGCTATCTGGTCATTAATCAATAAGATAAAATAGTACAGATAAAGAATATATCAATGTTAATATAGTAATCCAATTCATACTATTTTAATACCTTCCTAAAATTGTATAATGATTGATGCAGACATAAAATGACTCATGCTGGTGTAATATGTTCCAATTCTTTACTACAACTGATTATCAAAATGATATAATGTTTGAGTACTTACCTTGTAATAAACTTTAAATAGAATGAGAGATATGCATATTATCTGGTGTCAATTTGGAGTTTCAAATTATAACATTAAATAGGTGGAATGAAAATGATATATTAAACTAGTTGACCCGCGCAACTTCGTCTGTGTCACAATTTTCATTACTGCTCCGCTCCTGTTGATCTTAGCGTGATGATATATGGCCTATAGCCTTCCTCGATAAATGGGCTATCTAACACTGAAAGAATTTTTCAAATCGGAACAGCAGTTCCTGAGATTAGCGCGTTCAAGTAAACAAACAAACTCTTCAGCTTTATATATTACGAGGGTGGATTGAAAAGTTCGCGGCCTCAGCAAGAAAACAATATAAAATATAAGCAAAGTAATTTTATTTTTTCACGTAATCTCCACTTAACTCTATGCACTTCTTCCATCTGGTTTCCAACGCCTGTCATGCCGGTCATAAAAAAAGTTTCTTCAAGGCCTTCAAAAAAGTCACCCACCGCAGCTTCGACCTCCTCATTTGATGAAAATTTTTGACCTCCAAGGTGGTTTTTTAGGTTTGGGAATAAGTGAAAGTCTGAAGGTGACAAATCGGGGGAATAAGCGGGATGGGGCAGTAATTCAGAGCCACAATCACGAATTTGAGCCATAGATTCAACAGACGTGTGAACGCGTGCATTATCCTGATGGAACAACACTTTCTTGCTGAGTAAAGCTGGCCTTTTCTCTTTGATTGTTTCACGCAAGCGACGTAAGAGGGTGCAGTAATAAGCCGAGTTTATAGTTTCACCTTTTGCAAGGTAGTCCACCATGATGACACCCTTAGCGTCCCAAAAAACTGACGCCATCACCTTGCCAGCTGACAAAATTGTTTTGGCTTTTTTTTGAGTCGGGTCCACTGCTTGGATTGCTGTTTTGACTCTGGGGTGTAGTGGTGTACCCAAGTTTCATCCATTGTTACAAATCTGGCCAAAAAATCTTGTGGCTCAGCCTCAAACATTTCCAAACAATCGCGAGAAATCGTGAGGCGTATTCGTCTTTGTTCGACTGAAAGCAATCTGGGTACCCACCGCGCAGAAATCTTAGAAAATCCAAGTTCATTGACTATGATGTTTTGTGTTCGTTTATACGAGATGCCAATAGTGTCTGCAATCTCCCTGATGGTCAATCTCCGATCTGTCAATATCAGATCACAGATTTTCCCGATGTTTTCTTCAGTCGTAGACGTCATAGGCCGGCCAGAGCGAGGGTCATCTTCAATACTCTCTCGTCCGCGTTTAAATGCAGCAACCCACTTTTTTACAGTCGTATACGACGGAGCAGATTCTCCCAATGTTATTGACATATCTTTGTGAATCTCTTTAGGAGTTATATTTTTTTTAAACAGGTATTTGATGACCGCACGTTGCTCAATTTTCTCCATTCTTTAAAAACGCTGCACAAAGGCTCACAAAATTGTCTAATTTAAATACAGTTAATGCTATTGCGATAGAATTTTACAATTTGACATCCAGAGAGTAAACTAATCAAATGAGGTCAGTTACATTAAAATAGTTGTAAGTCTTTTATGTGTTAGGCCGCGAGCTTTACAATCCACCCTCGTGGTATATAGATATGTATGAGTTCTTCCCCTCCCACTTATTACTCCGCTTGTACATTTATACATATTTTCTACTATCTTTATAAATATAATTCTACAGTACGTGTGTATGTCACTGAACTCCTCTTAAACGGCTGGATCAATTTGAATTAATTTTTTTGTATGCGTTTAGTTAGTGCCCTTGATGGTTTAGATTCACAAATAGGGTTGGTAGGGTAGGTAGGTAAAGTAGCCAGTTGACGGGAGCGAAGCCGCGCGGGTCAGCTAGTATTATATATATTTTTGATTAATTACTGTTAATTATGAAAAGCAAAAATGTCTAGATATTTAACATGTATAATTAGATTAATTATTATAGTACGAGATCCGACCGCGTGATTTATACGTTCATATGTTTGATTAATAAAATATAATTTTTATCGATATTTATAACTAAACCAATGCAGATCCGCAAAGGTGGCCATCCAAATTTGGCCGCAATTAATTTTAATTAAAATGTAATTAATTATTTATTTTTGAACAATTACGTTCACTTGTAATTGTTAAAAAATATATTTCATTAGAAAGAAATATACCTGAGATACCGAGAAAGTTCAAGGTGCCATCCCTCACTTGGCCGCAACCTAATGTCAGCCAGGTGTAAACAGGTATAATTTCGTTAAATATATACGTTCATAATGTATTATCATGTTATACATACCAAATTGAAGATTAATTCTTTCCCTACATGATGAGATATAGGTGCCTATGCAAAAATGCCCGCAAATAGTGACTGCCAACGATTAAAGATAAATAAAAGCGAGAGAAACTTAAGATAAACACCCCATGTCGAATAAAGATAGAGCATCCCAGCTGCTTGTCGTTTTTATGCTACTGCGCATGCGTCCATAGATAAGGTGCTCAACTAGTAGTTCGCGTATTTGCTTGGAGTTTAAAATACTCCAAAAATTGAGCAGTAAAAATAATATGTCATAATAATTAATCTACCAAACTAGTGTTTTCAATATTTTTTTAATTATATTCAACTAAAACAATATTTTTTAACTGTGAAACGTCATTTTAAATATAAAATTTATCTTTTAAATAAATTTTGTTTTATTACAATTTTTAACAATATTAAGTTTCGTTTATTTTCGGTCTTCATAAAAAATGTCATAAAAATTACTATCCAAACCAGTGTTTTTAATTTTTTTTTTTAATTATATCCAACTCAAACAATAACTTTGAACTGTAAGACGTTAATTTGAATCTATATTAAAATTTATCTTTATACACAAATGTTTTTTTTATTTTTATTTTCATCAATATAAAGTTTCGTTTATTTTTCTTGAATCCTTGATTAAAGAACTGAATTAAAAACAATGGTAACAGAATTAAACAGAATTGATTTTTTAATTCTGTTGAATTCTGTTTCCATTGCTTTTAATTCGGTTCTTTAATCAGGGATCTGATTAATATAAATTTTTCAGTTTTATTTTTTGAAAACAAAAAATGTTGGAATCATTTATTTAACAATTATTATTTGTTTAAAAAAATTATTTGTTAATTATATATTTTAAAAGAAAAATGCACAAACAAAATTATTCATTTGTCCTGTGTGATTAAAAATTGTACTTACATTTTGGGTTTTACAAAATTCTTCAAATTCTTCCTTGTATTTACTTTTTACAGTAATAACTTTTTTTAAACAATTCATGTGATAACCAAATTCATTTGTTGATTCCACATTAAGTTTTAGGTTATGATACATAAAATTTTTGTGACGTCGAAACAATATCATTAAAAAACACTTTTTAAATGATACATCACTAAAGTTAAGCACTTCTTGCTTTTCATTACACAACAAAAAACACTTCTTCATTTTATTCTTACGTTTTAATAACGTTAAGAATGAAATATATCAATATTAATATTAACAAAGTTTTATAATTTTGGACTTGAAAAAAAACAACGTGGCGCATAAGACTGTCAAAAACATATGATTGCAATATTCAGTACGGTATTTAGTTGAGCACCTTGCCTATGGACGCATGCGCAGTAGCATAAAAACGACAAGCAGCTGGGATGCTCTATCTTTATTCGACATGGGGTGTTTATCTTAAGTTTCTCTCGCTTTTATTTATCTTTAATCGTTGGCAGTCACTATTTGCGGGCATTTTTGCATAGGCACCTATATCTCATCATGTAGGGAAAGAATTAATCTTCAATTTGGTATGTATAACATGATAATACATTATGAACGTATATATTTAACGAAATTATACCTGTTTACACCTGGCTGACATTAGGTTGCGGCCAAGTGAGGGATGGCACCTTGAACTTTCTCGGTATCTCAGGTATATTTCTTTCTAATGAAATATATTTTTTAACAATTACAAGTGAACGTAATTGTTCAAAAATAAATAATTAATTACATTTTAATTAAAATTAATTGCGGCCAAATTTGGATGGCCACCTTTGCGGATCTGCATTGGTTTAGTTATAAATATCGATAAAAATTATATTTTATTAATCAAACATATGAACGTATAAATCACGCGGTCGGATCTTAGACTATTATAAGCATACCTAAATAATTTCTTATTGGATTAAACAATAGGATTTAAATAAAGTAGTAACATATTCATTTCACATTAATTATACTGAAATCTGTTTTTATCACATTTTCTATTGGTGAAAACAGTATTCAAATCCATTGCATAGTTTAGAAGAAGTAAGCAGAGGCAGAAGGCACCTATATTTTAGAGATAAGGGAATAAGAGCTTGTTTTAATGTTTGAACTTGCTATATTCGTAACTAGGTACCTGTATGATTTGGAAATTCTTTTTTCATTTGATAGCCCAATTCTTGAGCAAGGTGCCGAGCAAAAAGAAAGGGCAGTTGAAACTGGGGGCACAGCTAGACTCCATAAATAGAACGCCTTGACTTCTTGCCTTTGGTTCAGAATACATTGTTAGTTTTTCTTTATCTCATTGAACAAGGTAAATAGTGTTCTAAACATATTTTTCCTAAAGATAACAAAAACTACAGACTGTTACGAGCTATGTTAAGAAACAAAGTACAAAGTTATAATTGAATACAATGACTGCGCAATATCACGCGCTGAACGGCTGGGCAGAGTTGTATAGCCCTCCTATTGCCTACCAAGGCGTTGCTGGCAATCCTTGGGGAGGTGGATCGAATGCCACATCTGTCCCACCTGCACGCAAAATACGCGCTAAGACGAAATAAGAGAGTTGCGGAAACCAGTCGGATTTAAAATACAATACAATCCTATTTTCTCGTTCTACCTCTTCAAACAACATAAAATAGCTGTACCATTGCTGCACTATCAGAAGACTGTTAGTGCGCTGTGCCTGCAAGTCGCCCCGTTGCGCAAGGCCAGTCTCCTGTCCCTCGCACTGTGTGCGCTCAACGCTGCTTTGGACGTGAATCCTGACTGTGATGTGTTCGCGGACGATTGACGATCATGTCAGAATGTCTGGAGTTGTATGAGATAGGTGTGCCTAACATTTACTCAAACCAAGATGTTCTCTCATTCCAGGTCAAGGTTTCAAAGACATAATCCGCTGGCCGCGTCCCGGCTACCCAGTCAAGAAGCTGCAGACGAAATGGGCGGTGGAGTACGGCATGCCGTCGACCCACGCCATGGTTGGCGTGTCCATACCGTTCTCTGTGCTGCTGTACACCATGGACAGGTATCAGTACCCCATACACTGGGGGCTGATCATCGCGGTCTCGTGGTGCACGCTTATCTGTGTCAGCAGGGTTTATCTAGGGATGCATAGTGTGTTGGTAAGTTAATTTACATTATTAAAAACTGCTTTCCTAGCTTTAAACAATGCACCTGTCATGTCATCTCGACACCAGTGCCATAGGCAATAAGTCCACCAACGTACCTTTGTGCATAAGTTTAAATAAATTTTCGTCTTTCGGTCTTCAAAAAATGTTTGTTTCGATCAAAAAATCCGCTTTCTCCTTTTGAGGTAAGGAACCCTAAAAACATAACACTCATCATTTGCCTAGCCTTTTCCGAACTATATTGGGGTCGGCTTCCAGTCAAACCGGATTCAGCTGAATACCGATTTTAAATTTTTAAAATCGGTCCACAATTGGCGGAGAGATCGGTGAACATACATAAAAAAAAACAATACATACAGCCGAACATAGAACCTCCTCCTTTTTGAAGAAGTCGGTTAAAAATCATTAAAATTCAAGTTTTTTTGTGAGCTTTTCATTTTAATGGTTTGGCGCAGTTTGTCAAGTAAAATAATAGTGCACTACTTACCTACAAACTCAATAGTTGTTAATTCATACTTACCTTACATATAATTGGTCTCTTAGGACTCTTAGGACCTACTGCGGACACGCTTCAGGTCCGGGGCCTTTTAGGTAACAGAGGGTTCATTTGTGACATTAGTTTAAAATTCAAATATGTTTTCTTAGACATTGTAACAGAAGGAAAATCTTATAAGGAAACCGTCACCTTTTGAGCCTAATCATGAAAATGGTAAAACCACGCATCTTGACGGAAAATGATACATAGGTTTTCCTTGCTTGAAGGTTGAAACTTAGAATAAAGTAGTTATATCAAGGAAAGTATAGCTCTGATAAAAGCGGCAATTATGACGTTAATATCGATCTTGATAAAGGAATTTATGATGTGTGTCAAATTCCCAAGTGAATGACTAACTAATACCTACTGCGCGTTGCGTGCGTACACACAAAATGTGAGTACCTACGCCGTAGCTACGACGATGTTCCATAGGGGTAGGACAAGGCTCCTTACTATTCCTTACATGCACCATTTGCGTTTAGCAAGGCACCACTGTATGTGTTATAAATTCTCTAGCTGAACTGCGCAACTTCGTCTGCGTCACATTTTTCATTTATGGTCCACTCCTATTGGTCGTAGCGTGATGTTATAAAGCCTATAGCCTTCCTCGATGAATGGGCTATCCAACACTATTTTTTTGAGATTAGCGCGCTCCACCAAACAAACAAACATTTCAGCTTTATAATATACGTATCTAGGTATAGATACTCATTTAATTGGAACTGACAGAACGAAGATATGTGTTTTCATTCTTTGAAGGTAACTTATTATAGTAGAGTTATCCAATTGTTTTAGGAATTATTTATCAGTCAACCTTTTACCACTTAGAACCTCATCAGTCATTCTTTTGTTCATAAAAAGCAAGTTAACAGCTACAACACAATGTTTAGAACTCTAGATATGTTCAGAATTAATGCCCCAGTTAAAAAGAATACCGAAAATGTACGAGCACTCAGACTTAATCTACTATTAATTGGGTGGCGGAGGTCAGATAGCAGTAGTCCTGTACCAAAAAAAAATTCTCAGCCGCCTCTAGTTTAGGAATGTTACTTGACCCCATTTATACTTCCGAAAAAACCGAGCCGGTTCACGATGATAATTCTGTAAATTATACTTTATCGCACACGGTATAGAGCCCATATTTCGATGCTTCAGTTAAGGTAGTAGAGAGTCAAGTTTTAGATGTGTGACGCAGATTAACCAACAATAGATTTTTTGTCAGCTCCTTCCGTCACACTGGCGAAGGGATCTCTCTATTTAAAGTACAGTAATATTATAAGTATAGTAAGTATGACTGTCTTGTTGGTCTAGTGGTTACAAGTATTTTTTTAGCCTCTACGGTCCCACTGCTGGGCAAAGGTCTCCCTCAACTCCTTCCATTTATCTTATTCCCGAGCCAGCTCGAACCAACCCTGGCAGTAGGCGTCTAGGTCGTCTCGCTACCTCTTTCTAGGCCGACTTCGGCGGCGCCGTCCATCCTCAGGCACCCACTCTGTGAGACATTTGCCCTGCGATCACTGTGAGAAAGAAGAAAGTACTCGTCAATCGTGATCGGTCTTAAGGTGGATGCTCCAGGGTAGCCCGCGATATTCAAATATTTTTATGTTTTTTGCAATTTGTCGGTCAGTGTGAAGCTGTATGTGGACCAAATGCGATCCGCGACCGTAACGCGTATTTATCTAAAGAATTATAACCATTTTAATCTTCATTATTTCTGAAATATTCAATCGAAAGAATGAATATTTCAGAAATAATCATTCTTTTGAACTACATGAACTTAGAGGGCTATATTGAGCATTCACCTTAAGTTCACGCTTCACCTTGCTCCACGGTCCACGCCGTTCAAGTGCTCGTCACGTTATCATTTGGAGGCCTGGGCGGGAAGTCTCGGCATACTTAGCGATCGCCTAGCGACCAAATACGTTAAAGTCACCGTACACAGTCAATCCCGAACTCATTCCACGGTCAAAATCAATGATATGATCCGTGAATCGCGTTCGAAATTTACTGTGTGCACTCTAGCTTTTGCCCGCAACTTCGTACGCGCATATCTTGTTTTTTCTCGTTGGCGTAGGAATTTCGGGAAATTCTCTCTCTCAGTGCTCCCCTACACTCCCCAAGGAACCTACATGCCAAATTTCAGCTTCCTACGAGCAGTAGTTTCAGCTGTGCGTTGTTTGTCAGTCACTCAATCAGTCAGTAACGAAAGAATTTTATATTACTAAATCATCATCATCATATCCTCCGAAAGACGTCCGCTGCTGGACATACCCCAAGCGTCGCCACAACGACCGATCCTGCGCGTCCCGCATCCATAGGCTACCCGCGAACTTCGGTCCACCTTCCAATATTTTATATTCATTGATTATAATGTACCGCATGTCTCATTTCCAGGACATAGCAGCGGGCCTGCTGCTGGCCACGTCACTGATGGCGGTGCTCATCCCGCTGGTGGACCGGCTGGACGGCTTCCTGCTGACGTCACAGCTGTCTCCGTTCCTCGTCATCACTGCCTCCGTGCTCGTGATCGTGTTCCACCCCAACGCCGACAAGTGGACGCCTACCAGGTGAGCACACTTAAAATGTCATTAAATAAAGAAAAAGTTTTTATTGTCACATAACTGTCACGTATACAAATTGTAAACCACTAGCTGCCGCTCGTGGCTCCGCCCGCTAGCATGTCGAAAATTATCCCAAGGGATATACTCCCGGAATAAAAAGTACCTATGTACTTTATATTCCAGACTATAATCTACCTCTGTGCCAAATTTCATCAAGATCCCTTCAGCCGTTCTGACGTGATTGAGTAACAAAGTTCAGTCCAAACTATATTAGTATAGATAACTAAAATTAATTAGCGACAGTATTAGTAGCACTTAAATTATGTTTACTGCTGGACATAGGCCTGTCTTGTGCATGCACACAACACACAGCGGGGTTATCGGGACATGAGCCTCCCCAAGCGAAGCTACATTGATCCGTAGTATTCCGTAGTATGCATCTCACACACAGCGGATTAATCGGTCTAATAATACTAACCCAAAACCGATAGGCAATTAACTGCTCAGGGCATTGATCCCCACGCCCTGAGCAGTTAATTGCGAAGTAATAAAGATTTTGATTTCATAATAAACATACAAGAACAAGCCTTGAATAAAAATGATATTTGTTATTCGTCTTTCAAAACCAAAACACGTAAAAACCTTCAGTGAGAGTTGATCATGCTAAATATCTGTTCGTTATATTAATTTATTTGGGGTTCTATTGGTCTTAGCGTGATGATATATAGCCTATAGCCTTCCTCGATAAATGGGCTATCCAACACTGAAAGAATTTTTCAAATAGGACCAGTAGTTCCTGAGATTAGCGCGTTCAAGCAAACAAACAAACAAACTCTTCAGCTTTATAATATACTAGTATTAGTATAAGATCTTGCATACAGTGCATCCATCGTTTCTTTGGTATATACTATAGAGGAATATCAAACTAATAGCCAACCAACAAAGTAGTTGAGGTTTTAAAATAACAATATGCCACTGAGAGGTGTACCTAAACGCAAATGCCATGTTTCCTACGATAATGATTACTTACTTACTATTACCTGGTAAGAATGTAATAATATTAAGGAACTCTTTCCTTATTGATGTATGTATTTCCCAGATAATACAAACAATGAGTAATATACATAATACGTAGATTATGTATAGTTTGTTTTGTTATCTATCTAACCCGCTGGCCATCTCGCTATCATGCGTCATAAGAGGGTGCGCACGAATGAATCACGGTATCATTGGTTCTAGATAATATCATTACTCACTCGGTGTAAACGTAGTAAAATGTTTGTTTTAGATCATTTATTTTTCTGGGCACATAGTGATGCATCTAGGAAATATTTTTTCCATTTTATTATTCGGTGAATACCAACTGTAAACACCAGCTGTTATGTTGTATTCAGAACTATACAGTTAAGTAAACGCAACCTGTTTTTTTGCTATTTATTGTATTGAAAATTTAAATAGTCATGACCTATCAAGTTTTCTCACTCTGTTTTGCTCAACTGTCGATAAAAAAGGAGATTATAATTATTCTGAGACTCTTTATAATTATTCTGAGACTCTTTTTAGGGTTCTGTACCTGGAGTGTATTAAAAAAGGAGGAGATTATAATTATTCTGAGACTCTTTTTAGGGTTCTGTACCTGGAGTGTATTAAAAAAGGTCCCCATAAAGAGACGTGTTTTTGGAGTTTTTTTGCTTTATTTTAACGGCAAAATAGTAGATGATTACCATTTAATGGCGATGATACTGAGCCCTTCATGTATAAGTCTGACTCGCACTTGATCCGTTTTTTTTATTAGTGAAAATAATATATTCTAGGAATAATGCGTGGAATCAGACTGCTTTTGTACCGCTAAATATGTTTGAAATAATCAATTTCGCACCTATTGTTATAAACGTGGTCATATTATCAAAAATGATGTATACGCTATACCAGGCGAAAGAAAAAACGTAGTATGTTTTGTTTGACTTGTGTCCTTTTGTTTGACTTGTGTCCTTTTGTATGAATATTATCACTTGAGTGACGCGGCGGATGCGGCTCAGCAGCGGTACCCTTCTGCCCAATTGGTGTTACTGGGGGACTTCAATGCCCACCATCAGGAGTGGCTCTTCCCATACCAGTGCACAGACCATGCTGGACGAGAGACGCGAAAGCTAGCGCTTGCGTTAAATCTTACCCAGCTGGTCCAGGGGGCAACCAGGGTGCCGGATGTTGATTCGCACACTGCCAATTGCTTGGATCTGTTGCTGACAACAGATCCAGACCGCTATTCGGTGTCGATTTCATCACCACTGAGTAGTTCCGACCACTGTCTGGTGAAGTCTGTGTCTGTCTACTCTCCGCCCGATCTTAGCCCAAGAGGCACCCGGCGGGTATGGATATATCGATACAAGTCAGCAGATTCGGATGGCATGCGATCTTTCTTCGCATGTTACCCTTGGCAGCCTACTTGCTTTTCTTCCACTGATGCTACGTCGTGCGCGTATGCCGTGACGGATGTGTTGTGGAGGGGAATGGAGTACTACATTCCGTTCTCTGACATAGCAATATCTGGCAAAGCTCGTCCTTGGTTTGGTGCCGAGTGCAATCGCGCTGATGCGCATAAGCACGCGGCGTACCTAGCATGGGTCGACGCTCGTACGCGCAAAGCAAATGACGTGAGTCAGAAGAAGAGAGCCTTCAACAGGGCTGCTAAGTCCTGCAAGAAGGTGTTGCGGAGGGCTCGGTTTGACCACATTAGCCGAATAGGGAACAAACTTGCTTCATACCCAGCAGGTAGTAAGGCTTTTTGGTCCCTGGCTAAGTCGGTCGAATTGAACTTCTGCCGCCCCTCACTACCACCACTGCTGAGACCCGACGGGACGCTTGCCCACTCCGCTGAGGAGAAAGCGAACTTGTTTGCGGAATCTTCACGTCTGGATCCTGGTGGCGCGACACCCTCCGCCTCTCCTGGTGAATGCGAGTCGAGTATGTCGAACATTCGCATTCATCAGAAGGACGTCCGTAGGGTGCTGCGTAACCTAGACGTGAACAAGGCTAGTGGTCCCGACGGGATACCGGCAATTGTTCTGAAGACGTGTGCGCCTGAGCTGTCTCCGATCTTGACACGCCTATTTCGCCTTTCGTTCGAGACTGGAAAAGTGCCGAAAGCTTGGAAGCAAGCTAACGTGCAGCCCGTGCCCAAGAAGGGTAGTCGAGCTGACCCGTCGAATTATAGACCCATCTCGGTAACGTCTATACTCTGTAAGACTGTGGAACGCGTGCTGAATCATAAGCTCCTGGCGTACCTAGAAGCGAATGATATCCTTAGTGACCGACAATACGGGTTTTGCCGAAATCGGTCAACTGGGGATCTACTAGCGTATGCCATTCACATCTGGAGTGAGGCCATAGAGAAGCACGGGGAGGCACTGGCGGTCTCCCTTGACATCTCGAAGGCCTTCGACAGGGTCTGGGACGATAGCCTTATTAGTAAGCTTCCTTCCTTCGGTCTGCCCGCCGGTTTGTGTGATTGGATCACAGATTTCCTGAGGGATCGGTCTATCCAAGTGGTCATAGATGGCTGCTCGTCTGGACTGCTGGATATTAATGCCGGGGTTCCTCAGGGGTCGGTGCTTTCGGCAACACTGTTCTTGCTGCATATTAATGATCTGCTTAAACCCGGTACCTTTGGGTATGCAGACGACAGCACTGTTGCTGAGAGATACGTGTCCGACGCACGAGCTGGTGGGTCGCAGATCCGGTCTCTCCGGGAGGCAATGGTTGAGCGCTTGAACGTGTCCTTGCAGGCGGTCTCTGAATGGGGCGATGCCAATCTGGTCAAGTTCAATGCTGCTAAGACCCAAGCGTGTCTATTTTCCGCCAAAAGGAGCCAATTCCGCCCAGCTCCATCTTTCCGCGGTGAAACCGTGCCGATAACCGACCATCTTGAGCTTCTTGGGGTTACATTAACATCTCTCAATTTTGGCCCTTACATAGAGGCAAAAGCTCAAGTGGCTGCAAAGAAGTTAGGGATTCTGGCTAAGGTGAGACGGTACTTCACGCCGGAACAGCTGCTCAAACTCTATCAAGCGCAAGTTCGGTCGTGTATGGAATACTGCTCTCATCTTTGGGATGGATCTGCCAGATACCAGCTTGATGCCCTTGAGTCAATTGAGAAACGAGCCAAGAGGATCATCGGCAATGAGTGGCTCGTCACGTCGAAGCTCCAAAGTCTTGAACATCGACGACGAGTTGCTAGCCTGTCGGTTTTTTACCGGTTGCATTTTGGGGAATGTGCGACGGAATTGCATAATTTAATTCCGCCAAGCCCGTTCCATCATCGGACCACAAGACGAACGACGATGCGCCACCGGTACATGGTGGACATCCCACCCATACGCACAAAACGTTTTGGGAACACATTCATAGTGCGTACAGCTAAGGAGTGGAACTCCCTGCCGGAGTCTGTGTTTCCTGATAGCTACAACCTGGGAGTCTTTAAATCAAGAGTGAATAGGTTATTTCTAGGCAAGCGTGCTCCATCTTCGACCACATCCTCGCTTACCATCAGGTGAGATAGTGGTCAAACGCGTGCCTATCTATAGTAAAAAAAAAAAAAAACTTATCACCCCTCTTATTCAAAACGTTCTTTACAAAAAAAAATTGTCATGTTATTAATCACAATATTATTAATTATAGAACGATGACCGTTTTGCGCAAATGTGACGCATATTTTCCCGCAGCATCTATAAGTCACTAAATTTGTTTATTTTTCTATGGTATGCGTCATGCTTGGTGCAATCAAAACAATATTTTATTCCTTTCTTTTTAGAAAAAAATAAATAATAATAAACAAAACTGCAGGCACCGCACCTCACGACTTGACAATGACAAACAAAAGATGTACCTAACAATATTTATTTATTTAAAGTTCATGTACAATAGTGGTACATGGTCGGACTTAATGCAACAAGTCATCCTCTACCAGTACCTTTGGGTTAAAACGACTACTGTGGTTGGTGTACAAATCTATACTAATATACAAAGCTGAAGAGTTTGTTTGTTTATTTGCTTGAACGCGCTACTGGTCCGATTCGAAAAATTCTTTCAGTGTAAATCATCACGCTAAGACCAATAGGAGCGGAGCAGACGAAGTTGCGCGGGTCAACTAGTAATAAACAAATGTGTTCCAATTTCCAGAGGTGACACCACGATGATAGTGAGCGTGTGTGCGGGCATCCTGTTCGGCTCGTGGACCAACTACCAGCTGGGCAACATGGCGGCCAGCCCGCTGGCGGCGCCCTACGAGATCATCTGGCCCTCCTGCGACATGCTGGGCTGCACCATCCTGCGCACCACGCTCGGCTTCTGCGGCGTGCTGGCCACCAGGGCCATCGGCAAGTCCGTCTCCTACGCCTTCGTCTGCGCCCTCCTCGGCAAAGACAAAAACGAACTCAGGAACTCCGAAAACAGCTTAGACAATAAAAACAAAATCATAGTCGAACTCAGCTATAAGTACTTCACGTACGGCATGATCGGCTTCAACACCACCTTCGTGTTCCCGAATGTGTTCGGTCTGCTGAAGATCAACCGGCCGACGTACTACACGGAGATATAGCTGCTTTTGTAGTCGTCATGGGCGAGCTGTTGATATCGCGGAGTGTTGTGCGACGGAGCTTGGTTATCGTATGCGAATACGATACGGTGCGATAGCGAAGGAATTTCATACATGGCTATAGAAATTTCTTCAGTTTCTTAATTATTGAAAGAGGAAATATTTTTTAATCGGAGCAGAAATAAGCAATACTTGTGCGTCTGCGTATCTGTTGTGCTCCACGACACGAAACTAAGGGAAAATGTGAGTGAATGTTTGTGTTAGTTTGTTTTCTATTTTTTTAATTGATGTTTGAATGTTTTCTCTTCGGTCCGTATTATACTACAGATCGTTCAATCGATGCAATCATAATTATTTATTTAGTAGGCATCTTACAGTGCACGATGATGAATCAAAGAAACTGTCGTATAGACCGGACCTCTCCTCTATTTATTATAATATTATTCCAGTAATTTTAATTAGCCTACTAGCACTCCCGCCACCCACCATAGGTACTCTGATGGATGACGCATCGTTTCGGATCGCGGTGTGTCTCCGCTAGGCGCACCTTGTGTTGGTCCGCGTCGGTGTGACCGCGCGGTGCCTGTGGACACTGGACCCTCGCACACCGTGGCCGGTCCTGCTGCCACAGCGCAGGCCGCAGCACGACACGCTAGCATCAATGATATTATTCGTCGAGCTCTTGTCACCGCCGGCGTACCTGCAGTATTAGAACCTAGTGGCTTGGTACGTGACGATGGGAAGAGACCAGATGGTATGACGTTGGTGCCGTGGAAGGTGGGCAGGCCCTTGGTGCGGGACGCAACATGTGTCGACACCCTTGCGCCGTCACATGTTCCAAGTACGGCGAGCTGTGCCGGCGCTGCTGCTGCGGCTGCTGAGGCCCTCAAGCGGCGCAAATACTGTAACCTTGTTGGTAATTACAGTTTTGACCCTTTTGGGGTCGAAACAGACGCGAGACGTGCACTCGGACCCCATGCCGAGTGCGGGTCTCGCGTCTTTTTAAGGACATTTCTCGCCGACTGATCGACACTTTGCGTGAGCAGAGGGCTGGCTCGTTCTTTGTTCAAAGAATTAGCATTGCCATTCAACGCGCCAATGCTGCCAGTCTTCTGGGCACGTTTCCGGATGATAGCGATGCGCAGGAATTCTTCGACGCATGACTGTATTTGGTTTTGTATATTCATAATGTATATAGTTAGTTTTGTTAGCTATTTTGAAATAGATTTGTTAATATTTTGAATATAATATTTTTATCGAATATAGTATTATATTGACATGTTGGTACACGGAAAGTAGGTTGATAGTTGTACACCAATAGATGGCACTGCTGTGTTGTAGGATATGCAAGCTAGCTCGGCGGGTCTAAAACGGTCACTTTAGCAATATCAGAAAGCAAATCACGCGACCCGTCACTGTCAAATTTCCCCAATCAACATTGAACCTAATGAGTTAGCGATAAAGATGAAAATGAAATTTGACAGATTGTTGTGTATTTGATATCATGATTCTCCTAAAGTGACCTTTTTAGCCCCCGGTTGTGTACCCACCGCGCGGCCGCACGGAGCGCAGTTTCAAGGTGTTCAGGGAAATTGAAACGATTGTGAAGTGCTTTGACGTCATATTTTCAGTACCCAGTTACTGGGTTGTGAAGGTTAGATAATCAGTCGCTCCATGTAAAATACTGGTTCTCAGCTGCATTCCGATAAGGTTGTCAGCAGACCCCCAATATACTACAGTTATAAGAAAAAAGACGTATCTTCACATCACGAAGTAACCGAATTCCGACATTAAGAAAATAACTTAAGGTCGGAAATCGATGGACAGATTTGTCGAACCTGTTCGCACCTGCACGAACGCCGCAACGCATAGTTGGCTACCATGCAAATATAGCATTTAACTGTTTCAAGCTCGGTTCAATATTGTTTGACATCGCGAAACGCTCTCCGCCGCAGCCGGTCGCTGGGAGCCGTACTCGAAGCTGAAGAAAATAAATAGATATATCTATGATAGAAAATATGTACGAATGTTATCGAAAAGGTAAATTGTAATGGTTGGAGCAAAGTTGATCTGGTATGCATGTACTCATTGTGTCAGCGATCATATAGGAAAAATATTTGTAAGTAAGCAGGGATATTATTTTATTTAAATTGGAGTTTAAAAGTTTTTATTGTACACACTGTTTATCCTTACATCACAAGAATAATAAAAGTGGAAAAAACACGAGCTTTTAAGGTGGATGCTCCAGGGTAGCCCGCGTAGTTCATGTAGTTCGAAAGAATGAATATTTCAGAAATTATCATTCTTTCGAACTACATGAACTTAGAGGGCTATATTGATGATTAAAATGGTTATAATTCTTTAGATAAATACGCGTTACGGTCGCGGATCGCATTTGGTCCACATACAGCTTCACACTGACCGGCAAATTGCAAAAAACATAAAAATATTTGAATTTCGCGGGCTACCCTGGAGCATCCACCTTAACTAAAGCTTAAATATTTGAATTAACTGATTTATAAAGTTTCTTAGAAGGCTAAATCATAATGGTGATCTTTTTTTTATATATTCGGTTGCTTAAAATCTAATAATATAAGCGTGTTCATTGTATTTAGCACTATTTACCTTGTACATTGGGCCATGTAAATTTAAAACTTAAGTTAATTCAATTCTACTGTGCAATATTTTTGCCGAATTTTAACAATAACTTTGATGCGTTTTAGCATCGTTGTTAATATTTCAATACTAACACAAAACACCGAGGTTGTGAGAAGGGATACAAAGTGCCTGCAAAAGTGATGAATAGATTTATATGAGATGTATTTATTTCTGTTATTGTTTGCTACGAATTTGTCGGCAGGCGTCGTGGCCACTCACACTAGAGATTACGCTGTTATCGAAATAAAGTATCGATACTGAGGAACGAGTATTTTGATTTATGTTTTCTGCACTAACAATTAACATTCAAAATAATCTATCTTATAAGAAGAACGTTTAGAAGTTAACGAAACCATCTATGTGCCATCTGTCTTCAGAGCTCGATGTCATTATCAAGTTTTTGAAAAAGCAACTCTATATCATACACAACAAAGTTCAAATTCCATTGCAGCACATGATTTTTACGGCCTTTTATAAACAATAGTCAAACCTATTTAAAATACCCAATATTTGAGTTCTGTGCCTTCGGCTTGACCCTCGGACATAACCTACCTCTTTCGTCTCTGAGCGTGTTCCAGGCGCGGGGGTGACGGCCGTGCGGGGGGAGGCAGCCGCACGTTCTCGTCAGCACGCTTACTTTTACCGACTGTACGCACTTTTCTGTTACGAAGTGATTACGATCATAATAATACGGATTTTTCACGAAAAGTTAATATTTCAACGTTGCTGTAACGTTTTGTGAGTGATTTACCATTGGATATCGGGGTAAGTCATTACATTTATTAAATGTGTCTGTGTTGTTATGTTCAAGGTGTTGATTTTCTGTTAAACTATTTTGTTTGTGAAGTATTGCAAGCTTAGCATGCTCGCTGGCATTGCCGGTAGCATAATTTTTGTCGGACATGCCATCCACAAAATATGCTCGGGTAGTTATTTACCGTTTATTCTTTGGCCTACGCACTCAGAATGTCTAAGGGGTCTTGCTTAATCGGTGCAACAGCTAGAGGTCAGCTGAGTGCGCCTGCTTGGGTTTTGCACGACCGCTTCAATTTTTATTCAGATGACTCAACAACAGATCCTGGTAACCCTCGGCGAGCTACTGGACGAGCATGCAGCTACGGACCAGGACGACGGAATAGGGTATTTTACAAAAAAAATCTAATTAGTCCGTCTGATAGATTTTCAAAAAATATTCGACACGTATTTTTCTTTTTTCACGTAAACAAAAAATGAAGGAGATACAGCGAGTTGAAGACACGCGTGACGTCATCTGGCTTGGTAAAATTTACCAAGCCAGATGACGTCACGCGTGTCTTCCTTAATAACGCACTCCACAACATTCCTCCATCATCGACCCACTTATTCGAGGAAAATCAGCTTATTACTTTAGTCAAGGATAACAGGTGAGTGGCAGCTGCTTTAACTCACCAAAAACTACGGAAAAGATCGTTAATTCCTTTCTTAAACCAGCCCCACAAGCTACATACAAAGGCACGAAGCCATCTTAGCGCACCCGACCGGCTGCTCAATACTCCCGAAACAACCACTCATCGTCCCACCACTCATCATCCAGCAATCCGCCATCTAAAGGGCCGTCCAACTACAGTCAACGTAGGGGGAGGGGAGGAAGCAACAAGAAGTCTCGGAAACCATATTGACGGTTTTCGAGGCGGCCAGCTGGGCGATTTCCTACCACAATGGGAAAAAAAGGGACACCAAAAGCGATTTTAAAAATAATTTCGGGTTACACAATACCTCTCATGTATAAAACGGCTTCCATTCCCCTGCAAGAAAACTTAAAAAGATTTGCGACACCCTCGGACACGATGTCCAAAGAGCTCGGACAGCTTCTAGCCCACGGCGTAGTCGAGAAGTGTCTTTCCAAAACTGAATTTCAGTTGCGAATGTTTCTAATTCCTAAAACAAACGGAAAGTTCAGGCAAATATGGATGGGAAATCATCAAATGACTCCTCCCGCTCTGGTCGAAGCAAGAGGGAGTGTCAGACTCTTACTGACTAAAACCCATCCGTGTTCCTCCTGGTGCCCTTTGCGTTCCAAGGCTACGGTACCTCTTTCGAACAGATTCCGCAGCCCCAGCAGGACCTTCGTCGCCTGAATTGCTATTTAAAGCCTCTAAAATATCGCCTGGTAAATCAGACTCAGGTCCCCGGTGGTTTTCTCCAGCCCGGCGACTTCTTAGGAAGCTAGACATAAATCAGGCCTAGTTACTTTCATGTGCCAATAACAGTGAGCCACCGAAGATTTTTTGCGTTCGGTTATGCAAACGAACTCTTCCAGATGACGTCCCTTCCCTTCGGCCTATACAGTAGTTATAGGTAGTACAGTTTCTGAGAAGAAAGAGACTACGAAATTCTCGTATATTTAGACGATTTCCTTTTAGCACATCAAGACCCGGATGTACTAAAAAGCCATATTACCTACGCAGTGGGTCTTTTACAGAGCCTCGACTGGCTGTTAAATTTAGAAAAGTCGGTTCTAAAGGCTACAACAAACATAGAATTTCTAGGGATTGTGTGGGATACAGAGAGGAACGAGAAAAGGCCTCCGGAAGAGAAGATAATTCGAATATTGACAGATTTAGAAAGAGTTTTTCAAAAACGGTTTAGGAACATCACTCATAGGTCGACTGGGTTTTGCAGCTTTGGTGACCCCTCTAGGTCGTCTGTTCACCAGATATATTCAACGCGCCAGTCTAAAGCTATCTCAGACCCAGCCCAACCGGCTGCGGGTCTTACCACCACTAGCTGTCAACGAGGTTTCGTTCCAGAGCCTACTACGATTTTTGTTACGAAAGATGCGTCAGACTGGGGTGTTCAGATATGCGATTGTCATCTATAGGGGAAATGGACCACAGAGCAAGCTACTTGGCACATAATCAGAAGAGAACTATTCACCGTATACATAGCTCTAAAGAAATGTCAAAACACGGTATCAGCACAATCTATTATGATTCAAGCCGACAGCAGAACGGTGGTGTCGTAACTAAAGAATCAAGGAGGAACACGGTCCATGGTATTGTTAGAGGAGTCCAAAAAGATCTTATTATTAGCGGAGGCCTTAAGAGTAACCATTCATTCATTTTACCTCCCAGGCCGTTACAATTCTGTAGCCGACTGTTTGTCAAGGGGAAAATGTCTCCCAGATTGGCATGTCCTAGACGAGGTCACAACAAAGGTGGTTCTTCAAGTGGGGTATCCCTTAGATAGATTTATTCGCAACCAGTCGATCGAAAGTAGTCTCGACATATGTGTCGATACAAGCATCGGACACGCAAGCGCTGTTCATCAACGCATTCAGCCAGAGTTGGCATTACAGACTGGCATGGGTCTTTCCACCTCCTCCGCTGATACCCAGAGTACTACAACACCTCAACCAGTCTTCGGGAACCTACCTACTGATGGTTCCTCGCTGGGAAACAGTGTTTTGTGTTTAAATCTGTTTGTTTTGTGCGAGTGTGCATTTTTCTTTCTTTCTTTTTTGGAGGGGCGACCTGAAACGAAGGGCTCTGGAAGCCCCCTTTCAGATACACAACCTCAACAACTGTCTAATCGACCTATCCGCCGGTTGCCCTCTGCCGAACGCAGCAGACCTCTCTTTCGAGGTTTGGAAGATACGGGGTGGGGTGACCTTGTAGCAGATATGGATCCTGGCGATATCGATCTTGTACAATCAGCGTGGCGTGATTCCACGTGGCGCACCTATGAGTCTAACTGGAAACAGTGGGTCTCGTGGTGCAGACAAAATGGGCCCAAAAGCCCTAGTAATCCGCGACCCCAAGATGAAACCCGTGTAAGAAAGCTTGCAGCGTCAACTATTTTGGTCCAAAAGTCAGTTATTTTAACTATGGCGAACCCCACACAGGAAAAGCGGTTGGCAGCTCACCCTTTAGTTTCAACAATAGTCAAAGCTATAGGTATTAAAAAGTGCGCATCCTCATCATCAAAGTCACAAATTTGGGATGTCCACGATCTGCTAAAATGGTTGAGATCTCATTGCCCAAGTGAAAATACCATTTTCCAGGTTTCTCGGCATGTAGCCTTGCTTTTATTGTTGACGTCAGGTCGTCGCATCCACGACCTCACACTCTTAAGCATTGACGATCAACATAGCGATAGATCAAGCTCTTCGATAACATTCTGGCCTAAATTTGGCTCTAAGACCGATAACATAAAGAATCGGCAATCGTAATGGCAGTTATCTTGCTCAGGAGATCCAGAATAAAGTTTTGTCAAATGGGTGTATTGCCTGATAGACTTGTCAGCGAGTAGAAGAAGGGCACGAACGAATTTCCAGTCTTGTCATCACTACACGTGGTGAAGTAAAGGCCGCCACTAGAGCTATAATTGCTGGTTGGATTAAGAATCCCTTTCGAGATTTAGGCATAAACTATAGTCCGCGTTCAATTAGATCAGCAGTTGCGTCAAGATACTATCAGAATTATGTCCCTTTAGACTTTATCTTGAAAAGAGGAAACTGGAGAGGTTCCGACAATTTCTTTAAATATTATTGCAAATCGCTAGAACGTCCTAGAAATGACAACGTAGTAAATGTTCTTAATAGTTTCATTATCTGCAGTCTGATTAGCTGTAATTGTTACTGTGATTTTATTGAGATTCAAAGGACTGGAAAAGATCTCCCCATTTTAATTAATAACCATATAAGTTTTATTTTTGTTTTGTATAAGTCTAAATCGATACCTAAGACTTAATCGAATAACGTGCCGTTTTGTTATTATTGGACAGAGCTCCACTAACAGTTTAGATTGTAATAGTGATACTCGCTGTTTGAACGTTGTAAATTAGACCTAAGATATTTGAGAAAAAGACTTGTATTAGATTTATGATTCCTAAGGGAAATTTTATGTCTTTATTTACATAAATATCGGTTTTAATTCAAGGATACTTTACACCTATTCCTGTCACAGTACGCTATAGTTAGAGGGCGCCGGCAGAAAATAGACACACACACACGTCTCCGAACGTCAAGCCGAAGGCACAGAACTGAAATAAGACCGTTTTCCATCCCCAAGGGAAGAAAACGAGTATTTTTGGTCTTGCCGAGGACCGAAGCAAGGCCTTGCCGGCTCTTCGGAGTAAACATACTAACTAACGAGAACGCGCGCTCTACGGTCGCGCGGCAGCCGTCGCCCCTCGCGCGGGGCGTCTCCCCGCCTCACCCCCGCACCTGGAACACGCTCAGAGACGAAAGAACGTAAGTAGACGCGTGTGTGTATAGATAGGTAAGGTAGGTTATCTCCGAAGGTCAAGCCTCAGCAAGACCTGAACTACTCGTTTTCTTCCCTTCAGGGTGGAAAACGGGCTTACTAAAATCTATACTTGACTTGGCGGCAATGGATTTAAATGATTTCGAAGCATAAATTAAGTAGTACAGACGGATATAAGAAATATTATTTTTGTCATTTTGTGAAATATTGGCAACAAGTAAGATAAAAAACCGGCCAATTGCGAGTCGGATCTCACACGAAGGGTTCCGTAAAAAAACTTTTAGTGTATAGGCACCGTTTTAAATTTTGATTATTTGTTGTTATAGCGGCAATAGAAATGCACACTCTGTAAAAAATTCAACTGTCGTATCTATTATGGTTTTTGAGAGCCTGCTGACAAACAGACGGACGGACAGCGGAGGCTTAAGCAATGGTTCCGTTGGTTACCCTTTGGGTACGGAACCCTAAAAAGTATCGATATTACCACTGCATGTATAGTTTTTTCTGATTGGTAGTCATCAGACAAGTACCTACGAGGCAACTGTTTTATTGAGTACAATATCGCTTTTAGTTGGGACGTGGAAGTTTCATAACAGGCCACGTTTAAATAATGATAATACAGTTTACAATAATAATGATAAGAAGGTTAAATAAAATTATATGGCCATTTTATTTAATCAGTTGCCGCAGAGATATTTTTAATAGATAGTTGTTTATTGTTTGTATAATGTATAGCACGAACATGGACACAGCTACATGAATCTTTTAGCGCTCAAAAGGAACATTTTACTAATGTGTGCTTGCTTAGCGCCTCAGTCGGTGTTATTCAAGCGCTAAAATATCCTTCTACGTTGATTTGTTTAAGGTGAAAGATTTTGAGAAATAGTCATCTTTAAATGCTTAGTTCAGTATTCGAACGAGATGGATGCCTTTAGGGCCTGCGCACAACCTGGTCAGACGCAACACAGTTTTCACTGACAAACAAGTGTCAACCTTGTCTATATTGAAATAAAGTTTAAAATAAGTAAATCTGTTTATTACGACTGTATTTTAAGAGATACAATATTGGTATTTCTTTGGCAAGAAAAACAGCGTTTAACTAGGTCTGTGCGGGTTCTCAGCATTTGTATAAAACAGTGGTCTAACGCCTGATATCAATAATGAGTCATCAATCCGAATCTTGCTTCGCGGTATGTGAGTGTTACTTGTATTCAGCCACCCAAACACTCGGATGGGCATCTCGGTCGTTGATTGGTGACAGACTACCAGATCAGGATCCAAACTGGGATTCAGAAGTGTACAAGTAAATTATTAATTTCAGGCGTTAGTTATTGACTGTTATTGGATAAAATAGGATGTTCATGATTCAATCAAAGTAGTATAATTATAATATCTACTCGTATTTTCGGGATCTTTTAAAAATTAATTCCATAGGTTGTTTTAGCACTGTGCAGCGTGAAATACAGACCTATCACTTACGGTTGGCGCCCCGTAAATGTGCATTAACGGTCATTGACCCACATACGTTCATTGAGCCAAGAGAATCATCGGTAATGATAGGCTCGTCGCGTCGAAGCTCCAAAGTCTTGAGCATCGACGCCGAGTTGCTAGCCTGTAGGTTTTGTACCGGTTGCATTTAGGGGAATGTGCGACGGAATTGCATAATTTAATCCCGCCAAGGCCGTTCCATATCGGACTACAAGACGAACGGCGATGCGCCACCGGTACATGGTGGAAATCCCACCCACACGCACAAAACGTTTTGAGAACACATTCAGAGTGCGTACAGAGAAGTGGAATTCCCTACCGGAGTCTGTGTTTCCCGATAGCTACAACCTGGGAGTCTTTAAGTCAAGGATGAATAGGTTACTTCTAGGCAAGCGTGCTCCATCTTCGACCACATCATCGCTCACCAGCAGGTGAGATAGTGCTCAAAAGCGTGCCTAACAAAGTAAAAAATAAAAATTAAAAAAATAACTTTTTTAATAGGTATTAAAAACTGGAAAAAAGACATAAAACTGTCCTGAATCGTTCTATCGAGATCCTTTACATTCTCTAGAAATGAAAAACGTTCACAAATAATTATTGTTCGGGTAGTAAATAAGGGAAAGGTCCAAATTGTACTTTATTGCAAGTTTATCTGGCTCCTACCATATTTCATTCATGAATTAAAAGGTATTTCATTCACTAGGTATACATGACTTTCATATCACAAAATGCAGCTTCAGTAGTTGCAGAGCATACGATTACAATTTCATCATCCAGTAAAATGTAAGTACCTAATCATTTTATTTTATCATTCATTTTTTTTAGGATTCCGTACCCGCAGGGAAGTAATGGAACCCTATTACTTAGCCTCCGCTGTCCGTTCGCTTGTCAGTGGGCTGTATCTCATGAAGCTTAATAGGTAGTGTGTATTTTCTAAAACCGCTAGAAAAACAGATAGGTAGGTAATAAAAACTAAATTGAATTAGTTATTTAAGGTGCTCACTCCCAAAAATCAACGTGTTTTTTTAAGGCATGAATCCCTTCGTGTACGAGTCCGACTCGCACTTTGCTAGTTTTTGTTATTTTTATCTAAAATAAATATAATAATAATATGACGTAGAATGAGGTCAAGCAGTAATTTTAAACCTTTAGCCTCTATATTACTGTGAATAAGGGTTTAAAAGGTCAAATTAAGATAATTTAAAAAATGGGGAAAACCGCGGTACATGATTCGGAGTATTTATATGACAACAACAGGTTAAAACAAGAAAAGAGTGAATTACTTAGCTGTATTACAGTTTTCAGGAAACTGAAAAGATATTTTTTTTTTGCATTATCATAATTTCGTACATCATCACAATCAGCTTGGATTTCTTTTTTGCGTAGGTAAGTAATCGTATTATAACTCGGTGGGAACAAATTCGGTCAGAAAGCGCTGTTTCAGCGCTTTCTGACCGAATTTGCTGATGGCGAGATTTTGTATGTAAAAAGTCATAATTCGAGGTTTGGCTCTCGACTGTTTTCTCCTATAACTCAACAAATTGTTTTGGTATTATATTCATGCTTTCGTGCATTTTATCTTTTTCAATAGATGGCAATAACTTTTCTATGTATTTTTTATGCAAAAATATTCAGTACAGACACAGTTATTCTACGATTTTACTATATGTATAGATTATTTACACAAGGCTTATAAATTTAACGTCAAAAATAAACATATTTCGTGATATTATTCACTTTTGTTAATAAATTAAGTAATAATTTGTGTTCTAGAAAACCTTTAATTTTAATTTTTATATTAAGTTGTTTGGCAAAAAACTGGCCAAGTGCTAGTTGGACTCGCGTGCAAACGGTTCCGAACCAATTATTTTTTTTAACATGTTATTTTAACACTACAGACTGCTTATAGGTGTTCCTGTAATCTTTAGGTATAAACCTAAACCTAACCTAAACCTACACCTACAACCTACCACCTAAACCTGCATTTTTTTTCAAAATTGTAGGCTCTAGTTTTGGAGATAATAGTCATTTTTGGTCTTTTTTGGAATAACTTCAAAACCAGGTTCCGTTTTTTAGTCGGGTGTATGTAGTGTTGACAAATACACTACATACACCCGACTAAAAAACGGAACCCTTATGGGATCACCCATAAGGGTTCCGTTTTTTACGGATGTTCATAATTTTAAAATAGATAGTTTTGAAGTTATTCAAGAGAAATGACCATTCCCCCCCCCCTTATCTCTGCAACTACTAAGTCTAAAATTTTGAAAAAAAATGCGGATAATAGTCCTATACCCAAGGATTACAGGAAAACCTATAAGAAATATGTAATATTAAAAAAATGAATTCGGTTCGGAACCCTTCGCACGCAAGTCCCACTTGCACTTGGCCAGTTTTTTCCAGTAGGTAAGTAATTTATTGTGTTACAAAACGTTTGAATCACGTGGTCATCTGTTAGTGTAACCTGTCAGCTCCTTAACCTTAAGGTGAATGCTCCAAGGTAGCCCGCGAAATTCAAATATTTTTATGTTTTTTGCAATTTGCCGGTCAGTGTGAAGCTGTATGTGGACCAAATGCGATCCGCAACCGTAACGCGTATTTATCTAAAGAATTATAACCATTTTAATCATCAATATAGCCCTCTAAGTTCATGTAGTTCGAAAGAATGATTATTAAATATTCATTCTTTCGAACTACATGAATTTTGGCATTCGGTCCACATACAGCTTCACACTGACCGGCAAATTGCAAAAAACATAAAAATATTTGCGAGCATTCACCTTAACATGACAAAGTTTGCCCACCTACATCAACATGTTTGCCAACCTACTACAACATGTTTGCCCACCTACTACAACAAGGCTACGCGATTATTTTCCTTCTTCTATGTTCACTTAGTGATATAATGTAAATATCGATAATTTTATTTTGATAAACGACATATTACTGCCTGTTTGCATATGAAATCGCTTAATATCTAATTATAATTTACCCTATTTATATGTGCGGGGTTTTTTTGCTGAACAGATTTAGGAGGATTATGAACTACTAGCTTTTTCCCGCGGCTTCATATGCGCATATCCTGTTTTTTCCCGTTCCCGTAGAAATTTCTGGAAATCCTCTCTTTGTGCTCCCCTACACTCCCCAACGAAGCTAAACGCCAAATTTAAGCTTTCTACGACCAGTAGTTTCGGCTTTGCGTTATCTGTCAGTCACACAGTCAGTCGGTAATGGATTAATTTTATATACTTATTAGGATTATATTTATAACCAACTTTAATTAACAGTCAAAAACCACACAAAAAAATATCAAACTAGGTATGCAGGTACGTATGTAGTACCTAGTGCCGAATTAATCAGCTCGTTTCTTTGTTTATTTGTTATCTAGCTACTAGCTGAACGAGATACTTTGATATACGAGTAGGTACTTACCTGACATACGCAGACCTTACCTTACATAGTTTTTTAAATGGACTTTGAAACGGTCAAAAATGTTACACAATAATAAATTTGAAAATGTATCAAACATTAATATCGTGTCGGTAATTATTAAGCCAAGTAGGCTAATCGCTTGCCGGTAGCCTAGTAACCATTTTGACATATCCTTTAACTTGGTTTTCCCCAACTCCTATTTTGGTAAACCTCCATGATAGGGAGCAGGGTTTACGAAAATAGGAGTTGCAATGGCAACGGATAGATATCAAGAATTATCGTTTGTATGGGTTTCCCAGCGGTCAAATCAGGATATTATCTGGGAAATTTTGGAATTCTATTTAGGTCAAAGTTTCCTTACAAAGTGGCAGCAAAAAACATATACTGTTGGGATATCCTCAGTACCAATTGTGGTAGGTATTTTAGGTACTCCTAATAAATAGCTTTTGGTTTAACGTCCATTGGAACCTTTTATAAAAATTGCGCTATAAATAGTCTGTTATACATATAGCGGGGGTTTTTATTTTATTGTTTAGGTGCTAACAATAAACTAAAAACCCCCACGCTATATAATAATAATTATAATTTAAAGCCGATTTAACTGTCAGTGGTCAGGCAGGGGCCAATAGTTCTTCCATTGTAAACGATTATAAGTCCACTAAACCACCCAAACCCTTTCATCTTTTGTTTACACATTCTGCAATAGTCCTGCTCCAACCGGGGATTGTCCTTGGGTATACTTTCACAGTGCATGCAGGGATAATGGATAATCGTCCGTTGGTGTCCCATTCCATTTGAAAGGTCTAGGTAAAGGGACCTCCGCGAGTTAGCTTCGGCTCCTCGTACGCCTACCCGAGATAATAAAAAACAAATAATATTTATTTTTAATTTTATAGAAATATTTTAAAATGTAAACTTTATGTACTATAATGAATAATAAATGAAATAATAATAAAAAAATATTTATTCAGAAAGCGGTAGCGCGGTTCTGGACACGGCTCGCATTGTCAGGACTTCAGGAGGTTCCTTTCTCTGGAGCCCTGACCACCGGTAGCTTGGACCCTGTTCCCGATATCGGTGGGCTACTATTTTTATATTTTTAAATATTTATATATATATATATATTGCATAAAAATATTTGAAAATATATAAATAAGTGAAGAAGATAAATAAAGAAAACTAAAATACACTGGACAGCAAATAAACCGAGCCACCCGCTACCTAGGCACTCTAATTCGATTTTCTCAAAAACTAAAAAACCTACAATTATCAAATTTGTACCTACAGAAAGTGCGTTTCATGGTGATTAAAATGAAAGGAATCTCATTGGGTTTAATCAATATTTCAGTGTTTAGTAAGGATTTTACAAAGAAGAGTCGTTTTCCAGTCGTGACAATCGTTAGTAATGATAAAGTGAAAAAAAAAATTAAAGCCAAAAACAAAGATAAAATCAAAAAAAAGTTTTTGATCAATATTCCGTATTCCCTCCCCTTGCTCGGATAACTGCCAGCATCCTTGTATTCATCGACCTTACGAGCTTGACGATAAAATCTTGAGGAATTGTATTCCACTCCTCTTCAATTGCGATTCGCAGCTCTGGAAGCCTTGTTGGAGCAGGTACCCGGGCTCGAACCCGACGTTTCAGCTCATCCCATAAGTGTTCTATCGGATTCAAGTCCGGGCTTCGAGCTGGCCAGTCCATCGTACGAATGCTGACGTCGCGTAGATACTGGGTCACCACATGAGTAACATGAGGCCGTGCATTATCATGCATCAATTGCATATCCTGTCCGATATATCCTGCGTAAGGTACCACATGGTCTGCGAGGATTTCAGTAATGTAGCGATGAGAAGTCAGTCCACGTGTACGGCCCGTCGGTTCGATGAAAACTAACGCTGTATGTGCTGTTAACGAGATGCCGCCCCAGACCATTATTACAGATCCTCCTCCATAAGCAACAGTTTCCTCGATGCAATACTGAGAATAACGTTCTCCAGGGCGACGATATACTCTCTGACGTCGATCACTTCCATGTAGACTCACCCTGGTCTCATCAGTGAAGAGTACATTACTCCACTGCTCTAATGTCCAATCCCTATGCTCTCGAGCAAATTCAAGTCGTGCTCGACGGTGTGCTACCGTTAATGCTGGGCCTGTTGCAGCTCTTTTTGGGGTCAGGTTCCGTTCAGCAAGTCTCCTTCTGACGGTATCTGAACTTATGACCTTTTGGCGTTCGTCACGCAGACTTTGTTGGACTTGAACTGCGTTGAGGTGGCGATTTCGCAGAACAGTAAGGTGGATATAACGATCATCTGCTGCTGATGTAGCCCTAGGTCTGCCCGTACCTGGACGGCGATCGAATGCTCCAGTCTCTAGGTATCGTCTGTAAAGTCGTTGCACCGAAGATCTGCTGATTCGAATCCAATGCCTGCTGGAAGTAATGCTACAGCTTGAGCTGCTTCCTGAGGTGTTGTATCCATTATTAATCGAAAAAAGTAGTAAAAACACACGCGTTTGAGCAAACGATGGACAAAAACTAAAGAAATGATAAGAAATATCCGACTATCCTCATTGTAGAGAAAAAGAACGCTAATTTCAAACTCTGGTGAAAACAGAGCAAATCGTTAGCATTGTGTTTGTTGCTTGATTACAATGTCAGTTGACGGTACTTTCAAATTAATTTGTAGTCATTTTAATCACCATGAAACGCACTTTTTGCAGGTATAACTTTGATAGTTGTAAGTTTTATACTATTTGAGAAAATCGAATCAGAGTTCCTAGGTAGCGGGTGGCTCGGTTTATTTGCTAATTATTTGCTTGACCAGTGTATTTCCGAACGCAATATTTTCACTTTAGACCAACATTTTCACAACTTTTAACTCAGTTACGAAGCTGATAATTTTATATAGATACTAGCTGTTACCCGCGACTACGTTCGCGTGTGTGAAGGAAAAAAAATAAGTCATTAAATAAGATCGCTCAGATAAAAGATATACGAACAGTCAATTTCCAGCAATGCTTATAATTTACAAACACTTCAAAGATTTAGATCTAAGAATGTAAGTATATATCTAACAAAATATACATTTTTGGTTTGGTTACAAAATGGAGGTAATTTCTATTTTCTTTTTTTTACTAGGTATTGGTAGGCACGCGTTTGACCACTATCTCACCTGTGTAAGCGATGATGTGTAACATAATGAAAGTTTTTAAATTATTTAAAAAATCAAAGAAAATGCATATTTGAATTTAGAATTCTAAATCAGATTCAAATATTGTTCTGTTTCATTGTATTTGGAATACTTCACGTACGGAGCAAAAAAAAAATGAAACACCTCTGAAGTTTGGTTTTGTATTAGTATTACTTACTTATGTGCTTTTTTACATTAATTTAACAAAAAAAAATAATGCACGTTAATTGCGGATATTAAATTTCTATGGGATATTATAAGGTATTGAAAATTTATGTTTTGGCTTGGGCGAGATATCATAACGGTTAAGAAAAAATCCCTTTGGTAGGAGGTCACAGAGCTTATTTAATAATCAATATTAAATATATATATATATTATAGGCCAGATCCAGAAGGCATACACATTGAAAATAATTTCTAATTTCATTTCCTGAATGAAAATTTAAAGACATAAATGGAATTGTGTTAACTGCCAGCTATTAATTGGCGTATTTCTTTGGAAAAAGGAACCCTTATAGGATCAATTTGCTCTTCATCCGTCCGTTTGTCTGTCTAGAAGCTTTATCTCGGGAACACGTAGAGGTATCGAGTTGAAATTAAATATTCAGGTCAACAGTCCCTTGAAGCGGTGAACAAATCAAACTTCTAAGTTTACGTAAAAAAAGGTACGGCCGTTTACGCCTTAAAAATGTATATTTCGGCACTCTCGAAGTAATTTATATATAGGGACATAGAACTTTGGCAAGTAATAGTGTCTTATACTACCAGTATAGGGAAAAATCTGAAAACTATACATTTGTACGGAACCATCGGTGGGCGAGTCCGACTCGCACTTGGCCAGATTTTTAATGATATCAGGAGGCCTCTTTTGTACTTGCAGTACTGTTTCGATTTTTGTGGTGAGAAGTGTATTTTGTTCCTTGCAAAATGTTCTAATTTTGAACTCTGCATTTATTTGAACAAGACAATTTTGAAACTTTTAAGTCATCAGACTAAGGAAACACGTTTTGCCATACAAACTTAGCTGGACCGATTCCCCCATATAGTTGGAATCCTGAGAAGTAAACATTATAGAAAATGTTGAAATACCTATGCTTGTTTAGGTATATCAAAGATTAGTTGACCCGCGCAACTTCGTCTGCGTCACAATTTTCGTTACTGCTCGTGATGATATATAGCCTATAGCCTTCCTTGATAAATGGGATATTTAACGATGAAAGAATTTTTGAAATCGGACCAGTAGTTCCTGAGATTAGCGCGTTCAAGTAAACAAACAAACTCTTCAGCTTTATATATTAGTATAAGATAGATGAAGTATCATTAGTAGATCATGTTTTATGTTAATCTGACTCCAGATAAAAATGTTCCTTACAAACTTTACGATACCGTTCCGCGATGCTGTTAAATTTGCAAAATTTGCTATAATATTCCTTGTACACATTAGGTATAAATGAAAAATGTAATCTATCTATGAACTAAGGTGCCAACTTTCAAGTTTATTAACTCAAGGAATACGAATCTTCCATACAAATTTAACATAGGGACCAAAATCGTCTTAGTATTTACTTCGGTCAATATTAGTACCTACCAAGTTTCATGAAAATTGGTCCAAGGAATAAGATTCTTCCATACAAAGTTTAACATGGTTTAAAACCCCTTAATTCGCCTATTTTTATTTAGATTGTCATTATTAGTTTTTTACAACTACCCCCAGTAGTTGTAAAAAACTAATAATGACAATCTTCATTATTTACTTTGTCAACATTTGTACTAAATTAAAAAAAAAACCGGTCAAGAGCAAGTCGGACTCACGCACCGAGGGTTCCGTACAAATTTGTAGGTACGTATTATAAATAGTTCAGGAATCAAGTCTCGCTGGCAGTTTTTCCGAGCTAAGAACCAGAACAAAACAGAGATTTTACTATAGCAGATATTTTTCAAGCAAGACCTACAACGCTGCGCTGTTACAAATCGCGTGAGGGTCGTTCTCCAATAGAAAATATTAATACCGTGTTTCAGAAAAACGCTTCATCAGTGCAACGCCATCTATCGACCATTTCGTAAACTGACAAGCCAAAGTATTTGGCAGCGTGTTTCTTTTTAACCCAAAGGTTGCCTGTTAGAGAATGCCTTGTTGGTTTGCCTATGTACCACTATTGTACATGAAGCAAAAATAAGATATTAATTAATTAATACCTTCACTATTATTTTGGAACGTAGGTATTAACAGTTTAACAGATAACTTGTTATGGTGTTATTTTCATGCATTCGTGCATTTTATTTTTCACTTCAGTAGCTCAAACATGTAGGTTTTGCTGCCTGAAATCAGAGAGCAAAAGGCAATTTTGCTCACCGAGTGAGACCAAGTAACATTTTTTCTTGTATTTTAAGAAAGTCGCGAATATCTTATTTAGCTTTGGGTTAATTATACAATTCGAAACATTCACACTCTATCTCTTTCCCGCCATTAGAAAGAGAGAGAGACAAAGACCAGCCCTTTCGAAGTTCAAAATCAAAATTTGAATTCGACCTCAAAGACAAACACGTTCGGAATTTCGTACTAACTAAAGAAAGGAGACGGGCGAATCTGGGCCTAATGTTACACAAATGAAATATTTATCAATATTTTGTTTCAATTTTTTTGTGGTCAATTATAAAATATTAAGCAGTTTTATAATGGGATAAGAAATTAAATATTTTTAATCAAATTAATACTGACTTCCCTTATTTTCATATTAAAACAATGTTGCCATATAATATAGGTAAGTTAATAGATATACAATCGATTATTATTACAAAAATATAATTAATAATTAATTAATTATTTAAAATATTAATAATTATTCTTTACTACACAAGTTAAATAAAACACATATATTTTTGAAATAATGGTTTAAATAATGGTCGTAAAAATGAATTCCTTCATAAATCGATTTCACAATCGATTGTCAATGTTTTAATATAGAGGCAACAAAGCGGAACTTATGTCAATGTCAGTGTCAGGTCAAAAACTCAAACGTCAATCACATCATTCGCTTCGTTTGTTGTCTTTGCGGTGGTACGTTAGTGGATATTTTCTGTTGTGTTTTCGTGTGCTGTAATTATTAATATTCGATCAGTGATCTAACGACTTTGGCTACGTATAAAGGATTCTGACGGTTATTGCTTTAACGAACGACACACGCATTTCTTACAACGGACTCGGATTACTTGCCTACTCAACATACCATATTTTCTTTCTCCCATGGAGCAGTCGTAAATAATATAGTTTTTTTTAAATGGTATTAGGGTATAAATAAAATAATGCAATAATTGTTACTGTAACATCAGGCCCAACTTTCTAGGAACTTTCGCCCGTCTCCTTTTGCAAAATGGAATTTATTGAATTTTTAACTTATTCTTGTAATTAAACGAAAATAAGTATTTACTGCAAATAAAACTGATATTTAACCTGTAAATATTAATTTCTAGTTTCAATAATGTTACGTATTGTAATATATTTTGAATAATAAAATATCATGGGTGCTATTTCCGAACACGCCTTAATTTAAATAAAAGACCGGCAATAAAATTTCGTGGCTGGCGTAAAGAGTTGAATACGTTAAAAAATATTAAAATAATCGTAAAATATGAGTGAAACTAGCGACGAGAACAGTATTTTAACACCGGAAGAGTTAAAACAACAAGTTATTAATGCAGAATTAAGTTTCCTACCTGAGAAGTCTCGCGAGAAATATCTGAAAGCATACCATGTCTTCAATGAATGGAGACTTACAAAGGGCGCAAGCAGTTTTTCGAAGACGGTGTTGCTATCTTATTTTTAGATTTATCACAGACGAGGTGATCATCTACAATGTGGAATATTTACTCAATGTTGAAAGCTACTTTAAAAACAAAACATAACGTGCTTATTGAAACATACGCAAAACTCGTATCTTTTTTAACTTCAGTTGGGGCATAAGGCTAAAAATTCCAAAATATTCACGGCCCTTAACATAGAACTTAATGAAGCTCCGGACTGCAATTTTCTTGCCGCTAAAGTAAGTGGTACCTATGAATCTATGTTGTTAGTTACCTATTAAAATTTGTGTGTAGACTGTTATGTATAAAGGTACCTAAGCTACTACTAATTTTTGGAGGCGCAATGAATCCTAGTCTGGCTTAGCAATAATGTTAAAATATTTATTACGATGTGTAAAAGATGCTGTAAATGTTAAATTATGCTTATTAATTATGTAATATTTTCATTACAAGTTGTACTGATCATAGGAATTAGTGGAGCGTGTCGCAATAACGAGCTATTACTTACAGCCACAGAACAGTTCTGTTCCGTGCTTACAGCTAACAGTTAATAATATCGAAAAGCATTCAAATAAATTACTGTTAGTAAAATTGAAAAATACGAAGGCGAACCTTGACAGGTACTTTGTCGTACACGAAGAATATGTAGAAAGATACCAAAATTTACGTACAGCCAATATAAAAACCGACCGTTTTTTATACAATACCATAATAATAAATGCTCAAGACAGCCTATGGGAGTAAATAAAATAGATGCTATACCGCGAGAATTTCTTAAAACTGGAAGAGCCTCAGCTGTACACGGGTCACTGCTTTCGGAGAACTTCGGCAACGCTCTTAGCTGATTCCGGAGCCGATCTCACCACTTTAAAACGTCACGGCGGGAAAATCCAATACGGTTGCAGAAGGCTATATTGAAGACTCAATAGAAAATAAGTCGAGAAAATCTGTAAGCGTATAGTGGAAACAATAAGTCTGAATTCGACCTCGGATCTTTGGTCTCACCCACGCCCATCCACTTCCAACGACGCACAGTGTACTTATACAGAAAGCCAATCAGAGTCACCAACGTTCACCGTTGTTCCTTCTCAATCCGCCACCGAAACAGAAACCTTAACCCCGATTATCAAACTCAACTCAATGCAACTGCAAATAAATATGTTACTTTTAATTTGCAGAATTGTAGTAATTTTACTTTTAACTTTTAAAATGTTCCATTTTATTGAATTGGTACCTCTATCTACAATGTTAATTATTTTGATTTACAATAAATCGTTATTTCAATCCATTCCTGTGTATTATTTTATCTCCTAAAGTGTTCTCGCTGCTGAAGTGAAAAGTTATGTGTGTTACACGAGAGCAAAGCTTTTTGCATCTCGTGCCTTTGAATCCCTCGCCACACTAAGGATTGAACGAGTGAATCCTTCGTTTGCTCAGGATTCAAAATCAGCACTCGCAGCAAAAAACGACTTTTTTTTACTATTAATAGGCACGCGCTTGACCACCATCTCACCTGATGGTAAGCGATGACGTGGTCGAAAATGGAGCACGCCTGCCTAGAAGTAACCTATTCACTCTTGACTTAAAGATTCCCAGTTTGTAGCTATCGGGAAACACAGACTCCGGCAGGGAATTCCACTCCTTAGCTGTACGCATTATGAATGTGTTCCCAAAACGTTTTGTGCGTGTGGGTGGGATGTCCACCATGTACCGGTGGCGCATCGCCGTTCGTCTTGTGGTCCGATGATGGAACGGGCTTGGCGGAATTAAATTATGCAATTCCGTCGCACATTCCCTAAAATGCAACCGGTAGAAAACCGACAAGCCAGCAACTCGTCGTCGATGCTCAAGACTTTCCGAGCTTCGTCGCGACGAATCTCTCATTGCCAATGATCCTCTTGGCTCGTTTCTCAATTGACTCAAGGACATCAAGCTGGTATCTGGCAGATTCGTCCCAAAGATGAGAGCAGTATTCCATACACGATCGAACTTGCGCTTGATAGAGTTTGAGCAAGCTGTTCCGGCGTGAAGTACTGTCTCACCTTTGCTAGGATCCCCAACTTCCTTGCAGCCACTTGAGCTTTTGTCTGTATGAAAAGGCCAAAATTGAGAGTAGATGTTAATGTAACCCCAAGAAGTTCAAGTTGGTCGGTTATCGGCACTGTTGCACCTCGGAAAGATGGAGCTGGCTGGAATTGGCTCCTTTTGGCGGAAAATAGACACGCTGGGGTCTTAACAGCATTGAACTTGACCAGATTGGCATCACCCCATTCAGAGACAGCCTGTAAAGACACATACAAGCGCTCAACCATAGCCTCACCAGAGATCGTAACTGCGACCCACCAGCTCGTGCGTCGGACACGTATCTCTGAGCAACAGTGCTGTCGTCTGCATACCCAAAGATACCGGGTTTAAGCAGATCATTAATATGCAGCAAGAAGAGTGTTGCCGAAAGCACCGACCCCTGAGGAACCCCGGCATTAATATCCAGCAGTCCAGACGAGAAGCCATCTATGACCACTCGGATAGACCGATCCCTCAGGAAATCTACGATCCAATCATACAAACCGGCGGGCAGACCGAAGGAAGGAAGCTTACTAATAAGGCTATGCTCTCTAGTTGCACAAATAACTATTTTCTCAATAGATGGCGCTCTGACATCATGAAGTTTCTTCTTAAACTTAAAAATTTAATATCTTTTGATTCTGTTGGTCGATTTTGATGAAGTAAACGCTAAGTGTTACTCAGGATAACACTTAATTTTTTTAATTAAGTATCTAGATTTTGAATCCAACCAGTGGTTTATTACGCTCAATGATTGATTACGTATTTTAAATAAAGACTTTATTTTTATGGTTTAATTACAAATGTATAGTTTTTAGACTTTTCCCTAAACTTGTAGTATAAGACGGTATTACTTGTCAAATTTCATGGTTACGGTCAACGTAAAATACCCTATGAATTTTGATTCCCTTGAGAGAGTCGAAATTCTAGTTTTTTCGGCATAAACGACCATTTCTTTCTTTTATGTTAACTTATAAAAATATTTTTTTTACAGCTTCAAGGTACCGTAGACTTGAGTAAGTATACCTATATGGTTTAAATTCCAATTCGATACCTCCACGCGTTCCCGAGATAAAAATTCTTGACAGACAGACGGACGGACAAAAAAGTGATCCTGGGTTCCGTTTTCTCCTTTTGAGGCACGAAACCCTAAAAAAATTACTCAAGGAATAAGGTTTTTCATACAAACTTCCAACCCCTTTTTCACCCCCTTAGGGGATGAATTTTCAAAAATTCTTTCTTAGTGGATGCCTACTACGTTATACAAAGAACACACTCCAAGTTTCAGGTCTCTACGCTTAGTGGTTTAGGCTGTGCGTTGATCCGTCAGTCATTCAGGACAAAGGATTTTATATATAGATTATATATATGACTAGTTGACCCGTGCAACTTCGTCTGCTCTGCTCCTATTGGTCGCGTGATGGTATGTAGCCTATGGCCTTCCTCGATAATATGGCTATCTAACACTGAGAGACCATTTTCAATTCGGACCAGTAGTTCCTCAGCTCAGCAGTTCATTAGCGTGTTCAAGCAAACAAATAATAATAATAATGAAATAATAATAACAATTAAAATCACACACAAAAAAAAAGAAAAATTAAATTAAAATTCATAAATTAAATTAATCAATTAGTAATAAACAAACAAAATCTTCAGCTTTAAATATTAGTATAGACTAATAGGTATTATACATATTATCTGTGGTAGGTATAGATCATAAAAGCTTGTCGCGAATACTTAGAGGTAGGTACCTACTTACGCAAACCTCGCGACAAGCTTTTATGATCATGTAAATTGTGTATAATGAGGTTATAAGTTGATAGTTAAAATTTTAAAGGAAAATTTTATTTTCTTCTTTTTAGAGGATTTAAATAAAATCTTTAAAAAAAAAAGGTTTTTTTGCTTTTAATTTATTTTTTACTTATTTTTTTCGAGTTACTCTTAACAAGTCCTTTAATTTGATATGGGTATAAAAGGGCTGTAGTTGTAGAAGTGCATAAAAAATAACTATTCCGCCATGTTGGATGTTCCGCCATATTGGATTTAAAATGACGTCACGTTATTTTTCGAGTTACTCTCAACAGACCCTGTCATGATACCCATATTGTAGAAGTGCATAAAAACAACTACTCCGCCATATTGGATTTAGATTGACGTCACATTATTTTTCGAGTTACCCTCAACAAGCCTTTTCATTTGGTGCCCATATTGTAGAAGCGCTTTAAAAATAACTATTCCGCCATCTTGGATGGTCCGCCATACTGGATTTAGAATGACGTCACTTAAACTAAACGTGTATACAAACAGCTCAATCGGTTGAAGATATGTGCTTCAAAATTAAGTAGCAAGATTCCACCCAAACACAAACCTACGTACATACATAAGTACATTGCAAGTTAAATAAAAGCTTTTAAAAACAAAGAAAAATAAAATCAGAATTGGTACAAATGTGCCATTCCACTCTACAGCCTATGCCTTGGATATGACATTTTGTGGAACTTTTAAACTATAAATGGCGGTGGTGTCAAAACATAATAATTACCTACATATATCAATAAAATTGGTACCTACATATCAAGCGCTCTAATCAGTTATGAAGTCGCGACCCCAGCCCCAGTATAATTTATCTGCAGCCTATGAATAGCCGCTCTAAAGATAAGCAGCCACATTTGGCCAGTAGGCGCCGCATCAGCTTTATATGATGTAATCAAAATGGCCGCCGTTTTTAAATACGTAGGTAAATTATATATCTTTATTTATTAAATTTAGACAGAACGGCCGAAACCAATTTTCTAGGTACCTACATAGGTAAATACAGCACCAAAGCTGTGGGTGCTTAGGTAAAATAGAGCTTGCCTCTAGGCAAGCTGTTACAATAGCTGTTGTTGTAGCTGTATCGTTTCATTCCAAACGGGTAGGCAATAAATAAAAATACCTATTCGAGTTATTAGCGGTAACTCGATCAAAATAGAACCACATTTGAACTATTATAAAAATATACTAAGGTACATGGACTAATTAGATAAAATTAATTTTTAACACATTTGCTCGTAAATGGTTTCTTATATCACCAATTTCAATAACGTGTTGTACCTCATTACGTACTTGTGCGTTAATATAATGTAAAACACTCGGTTTATCAAGATGCTCAGCCTAAAACGAAAGGTAGGTACTTTTTTAAATCTTAGCAAAGAGCTTTTGTGTCAGAAAAATGGTCAACATTTTATGAATAAAATAAATTTTCGGGGGAGATAAAAAAATAAAAACATTGAATTCTTTCAATTTCATTAATTTTGACCATAAATTTACCACCATTTATTTATCTGTAACAAACACAAACATATTAATTTACTTTATTAGTAATGCTGGCTGTTTTTGTGCCTTTAAAAATAGCGCTGCTGCGCGCGCATCACTAATTTGTGAAGAAGTAAAAATTATTCCGCGCGCTTTTTCTTTTCGCTGTATGTGTTGTTTTTATTTGAAAATGTCGTCAAGTTATGATGAATTAATTAATTCGACACCGCCAGAAGTCTCAGAGGCAGTGAAAATGGCTACTCTAAGCCTCTTGCCCGAAAAATCGGCCGATAGATACCTACTTACAAGCGTATCAAAATTTAATCTTATGGAAAACAAGCAAATTGCAAATTCATTTTCAGAAAGTGTGTTTTTAGCCTATTTCATGGAACTTTTTCAAAAATATAAGTCAAACTCATTGTGGTGCTACTAAATAATGCTAAAAAGCACTGTGAAGAAAAACATGGTATTGATATCAAGTCATACTCCAACTTGCTGGCATTTCTAAAAAGACGCCCAAGTGGCCATGTGAGTAAAGAGTCGAAAGTATTTTCGGCTGACAATGTCAAGAAGTTCCTAAAAGAAGCTCCGAATTGCCGATATTTGGCAACAAAGGTCAGTTGAAACTAATTTATTGTTATTAACTTCTTTCACTTTCGTATTTAGGTACCTACAATATAGGTATTTTGTACGCTGTTTTTATCTTTAGGTTGTATTAATATTCCCTATAAATAGTGCATGTAGACGTCAAGAGTTGGCAGACATCACAACTAATGATGTCGAGAACCATGGGCGGGTTCTTCTTGTCCAGGTCAAAAACACAAAAAATAAAATTCCAAGATCGTTCACAATACAGGGGCCTCTTTGCACGATATAGATAGTAAAGAAATACGAAGCGCTTCGTTCAACAAAAACGATGCTGTCTAACAGATTTTTTAAAAATTACCACAATAGAAAATGCACTAGCCAACCCATTGGCATAAATTGGAGCAATTCCGAAACAAATTGCCACTTTCTTAAATTTGGTTGATCCACATGAATACACAGGGCACAGTTTCAGAAGGTCCTCAGCTACATTGCTCGCCGATTCAGGTACGAACTTATCTACATATAATAAAATCGTAGACCAACCGTGTCTGTACATTGATATTTTTGCATAAAAATTACGTAGAAAACTTATGAAAAAGATATGAAACGCAAATATGCTATTTTTGAAATTTTTGTCTGTTTGTCTGTGCGTTTGAGGGAGCATCACGCATAAACCACAGATTGGGTTCCAAAGGCACTTGGTGGTAAAATATTAAGTGATAACCCGAGTAACATTTAGCGTTTATTTCATCAAAATCGACCCACAAAATCAAAAGATATTGAATTTTTAAGTTTAGCAAGAAACTTCCTAATGTATTCTGTTCCTCATGTATTCTGATTAGACCGCCATTTATTGGAAAAGATGAAATGCACGAACGCAAGTATAAAAAACCAAAACAAATTGTTGAGTTACGAGTATGTGTGAAACTTTTAATACGTGGCAAAATAAAATTGAACATTTTTATATCTTATCGGTATTTATTATAACAACCGATCCACAAATCAAAATATATTGAATTTTTAAGTTTAGTAGGGAACTTCCTAATGTATTGTGATTAGGCAAAGCGCCATCTATTGAGAAAAATAAAATGTATGATAGCATGAAAATGAATATTACCCCAAAACACATTGTTGTGTATGAGTTGTTTGTGAAACTTTTATGCGTAGCAAAATAAAAGTGAACATTTTTAATACCTTATTGTTGTCATGCGAGGAGCTCGTGGCTAAATAATAATAGCCGCACGAGTCGATCTTGAAGGTTCAGCAACGCTTGCCAAGGTTGGTCTTTGGATGGGTGATCATCTTAACATAACGAGTTTCCTCCGTGCCTCGGAAAGCATGTTAAGCCGTTGGTCCCGGCTGTCATTTGTAGATCTTTGGCAGTCGTTACGGATTGTCAGAAGCCAGTAAATCTGACTCCAGTCTTGCCAAGAAGTATTGTGTTACCCAGTTAATGGGTTGTGGAGGTCTGGTAGGCAGCCGCTCTACGTAAAACACTAGTATTCAGCTGAATCCGGTTTGACTGGAAGCCGACCCCAATATAGTTGGGAAAAGGCTAGGCAGATGATGATTGTTGTCATGCGGGCGTCTTTCGATGCTAAACATTTTGCCAGATTACTTACTTGGTCGATAGATGGCTTTGCACTGATTACGCGTTTTTCTGAATTGCGGTGTAAGATTTTCTGCTGGAGAACGACCCTCACACGATTTTCAAACACAGTCGAGTTTGTTAGGTGTTAAGGTTCGATCTCTTAAAGGGCTTGAAAATCATTATTAGGGTTTAAATTACCAAAATCGCTTAAATATCTCGTGAGTTGACTCTGAAAGGAAACATGCGATACTTCTATTTTTGATTACATTTGAAAGAACCACGTCTAGAATAAATCGCTACATAAATAAAAAAATTAAAACGCTTTAATTGATTGCTGAAATTGCGTTTTTAAACGGACAGTTTAAATTTTCCAAAACGGACGATGACGTCACTCATGTCTGTCACAGTCATAATTCAAAGCCTCAGAGCAAGATCCCAGTGCTTCCAGAACTTACTTATTTTCTCAATCCCAAAATGTGTGGAATCGAATAGTGTTAGTATGTAGGTACTTTGAACATTCGCTTACCTGATAGTTTGAGTTGCCGCGACCGCCAATTTGTAAGTACAAAATACATATTCTTAAATAATTAGTAATTTAGTAAAAATTTAAAGACTAATTAGTCATTGTAATAGTGTAAGATCTGATCGCTATCTCCACTGAGAATTGAGATCCTATTCACAAGTATCTTTTGGACATAGTTTATTTATTAAGTATAAAAAGAAAATTGCAAAACTACCTCCTATAGACTTATGAAATACGTCATACTTACATAGGCTACCTACATCACTAAAAAAAATTGCCCATTGGATAGAGCTAGCAGATACTTATTATACGTACGTTGAAATTACACTGGCCGTGGCCACTACTCTATTCAAATATTTTGAAATAGGTAACGTCTGAGAGCCCTGAGATCTTGGACTATAAACTAACACGAGTGACGTCACCAGACGCTGATTTGTGTATTAAAACACGTTCCGTTTCACGTTACTTTAAATTTATAATTTTTGTTAAAAATCAATATTAACTGGAATAAAAACGTTGGCCCTTCTCTTATGCTTTTTTACATTTTAGTCAAAAAATATTGATAAATATTAAATCTGCATCTTCCCTATTGAATTCGTTAATTGTCCGTTTATCGTAGTCTTGAATTGGTTTGGTTTTTGCGAAGTTCTAGACTGTTCAAAATGCGGATCAGGCCTGTAGGGTTCCGTACCAAAAGTGTTGACGGGACTCTACTGCTAATCCTACGTACCTACGCGATTGATTCCGTTAAGGTGAATGCTCCAGGGTAGCCCGCGAAATTCAAATATTTTTATGTTTTTTGCAATTTGCCGGTCAGTGTGAAGCTGTATGTGGACCAAATGCAATCTGCGACCGTAACGCGTATTTATCTAAAGAATTATAACCATTTTAATCATCAATATAGCCCTTTAAGTTCATGTAGTTCGAAAGAATGATTATTTCTGAAATATTCATTCTTTCGAACTACATGAACTTTACTTAACAAAAAATATTTGAATTTCGCGGGCTACCCTGGAGCATCCACCTTAAGAGCGAAGCAACGAATGATTCGATTTGCAAAATAAGGCTAAGAATAATAGGGTACCGTACTAAAGGTGGTCACGGCGATGACGGACCCCATTACTAAGCTTCCGCGATCGATTCTGAATTCTGATTCGTGCGAAGTATCAGACGGTTCGACTTGCGGTACAAGGCGAATTATAGGGTTCCGTACCAAAGGTGCTAACGGGACCCTATTGCTAAGCCTTCGCATACGATTTTGATTCGTGCCAACGAACACGATTTTTAGGGTTCCGTACAGAGGTTGCCAACGGAACCCTGTTTATTAATAAGCCACCGCTGTCCGTCTTCCTTCAGTAAATACGTTTTATTTCTGTTTCGGTAATTTAAAAATGCCTTTTAGAAAAAGTTCGAATCTTTCACAACATAGCAAAAAGGCTAAATATATGAGACTAAGTAGGTCTCAAAGAACAGCAGAAGATCGAAATGCGGCTTGACAATTTATACGCAAGAAAATTATAGCGAGCGCAGTGACTCGCACGACATTTTTAGGATATCGCTGGTACCTATAGCTAATTTCACAGACGTTAGGGTGCACAAGCGGAATCGAAAATGTAAGGACCCCGCCTCGGATCAGCTAGTCTATTCTGTAAATAACCATTTCGATATCGAGCTTCACCTGAGTGATAAACCTTACAAAGTGAGCTTTATTGCACACAACATAAAGGTCTAACGTTTGACGTAATTTGATACTCACCTCGGATCCCGCTGTCGAGACATGAAAATGTTGTTACAGAATAGGGGTACAGATTAGATTTTGTCTAAACCATTCTTGCTAATTGTATAGTATTTTTCTTGTGAAGCTATGCCTGGAAACCTGAATCGCAATGTGATTAGTGAGCAAATCAATGATCTAGAAACTTTTAACACCCAGGCTTGGGTAGATTCGATTTCTTGGACCAGCTGTTGCTTGAAGGTGTAAACTGTAAAGTGTCAGCCAGACTCCATTAACTTCCATACTCCGGGCTGCTACTGAAAAACTGGCCAAGCGCGAGTCGGGACTCGTGTGCAAAGGGTTCCGAACGGATTTTTTTTTTAACATGTTATTTTAACACTACAGAATTCTTATCGATTTTTCTGTAATCGTAGTCTTGGAGATAAGGGTGGAGAATGGTCATTTTTGTCTAATTTCTTGAATAACTTCAAAATCAATTATTTTAAAATTATAAAAAAAAACCCCTCCCAGTAAGCCCTTTCTTTTGATATGTCACACGATATTGTTAAAAAAAACTTTTTTGAACAGTTCAGAACAGAAAACAGTATCGGTCCAGTGGATCCGGAGAAAACTGGCTGTGACAGACAGACAGACACCCGAGATCCTATAAGGGTTCCGGTTTTTGTTCGGAACCATAAAAATTACTAATAGAAAAACAGAATCATAATTTGCCCAACCCGGGAATCGAATCCAGGACCCCACACTCAGCAGCCATTGATACAGTTAAACATTTATTTTCAAAGACAAAACCTTGCCTTCTGAAAAGGGGAGGCCCCTCAAATTAGAGGAAGTTGCACTCATCATTAGATTAGAGCGCGATAGATGTTAACTAATTAAATGCTCCGACATCACCTTAGACAGTAGGTACATACACTTACACATGATACATATCGGCGTAGGTACTGTGAATCATTCTAGTAGGCAGGTAATTGAAAAAGTTGTGACCATATCTGATTCATAGCAGACCATAAAAGGATTTGTTTTGATGGACGATTGAATCATTTTAAAAAGAAGGCGCCACGCGTTATAAACTTGTATTTCTCAATATAAATTTCCCAGCGGTAGGAACATTATTCATTGATTATGTATGCTAATTGTCGAATTCGTAGCAGGAGATTCAATAAAACACTTTAATTGTGTTATAATTTGTATTTATAGATATATAAACTGACAACAATATAAAATAATGCGCTTAGTTATGCTACGCTAATTTATAATTATATATTTTATAACATGAAGGGTATCCAAATATTATACATAAGTATACCTACTTTAATTATTTTCTAATAAATTATAGTAGAGCAAGTTTCAGATGCTGAATGTCTGACTCGACCTTTCGTTGCCTCGCACTTACTGATAAAATATAATAAAGAAAAAAACGTCAAATTGTAATAAAAGCGTATCACAGCGTCGTTTCTACTTTGGGACAATCGTTGGGCAGCTTTTAGACTAGCGAAGTTGAGTAAGAGGTGACAGCCGGAGTCCAAACGTTGCACGGTCGAGCGTCACTGCCATACATGTAGACATTATAAAACGAAATGTATATAATTATTTATCGAAAGCTAAACTTAAAGCGGTCGATACCGACATGAACTTCATCGCACGTAACAGTCAGACATGCAGCAGCTGGGTTGCATACAATATTGTTTATCGTGTAGTCGTCACGGGAGCCAGAGCGTCAAACAGCACCTCTCGAGCTACGCGTGTAGTCCTTACATCTACGAATATAATTTATCCCTATTTGGCATGTGTTGCTGATTTGACGATCGAGGCTCGTGGCGCCATCACTTGAACATGCATATCTAGATAAGAAGATAGTTTGCCTCAAATTCCATACAAAGTTTGGTTGTCGGCAGATAGTTACAACAGCGATACTCAAAATGTCTGCGCAATCACACTCTTATCGATTTGTAGACCGCACAGAGACTCGGCTTTGCAGCTGTGCACCAGATTGAGTACCACTTAATTACAGTCTAATTAAAAATAAAATATATAAAGTAGGCTCTGATAAGGCCTTAAAATTATGTTGATAGTAACATGACCGTTCATATCTCCCGAGTAGAGATACGCAGTAGTCTTAACACCTACTTTCAACGGAAAGTTTGGGCAAGACTAAAATAATAATATTTAATAATTGTTTACATTCGATATAGGATTATTTTGAATGTAATAATTATATCGTCATGTCATTTTTTTACTGACGGCCATGCTAGGCAAATTGCTTTGCACAAATATTGTGAACTTGTTAAATTCTTCACGCTACCGCTACCTTGCCACTTATGTAAACAGAACTGTTTATATTTACATAATCATAATCTGGGTGGTTTCCATCAAGGCTGACCTTTTTTGCTACCTAAAAAAACCCGATTTGTAAACGGAAGACATTAAAATTCATCCTGCTAGTTATATAATTGAACATTGACCCGTTACAATAGTTGTTTTTGGCTCCAAGGACATTTCTAAGCCTGGTCGTACACCTTAAGACGAGCTGAAATCGTCAGCTTCACTTAACTAAAGCTGCAATATTCATAAAAACATTCAGTTAAGTTGTGCGGCAATTTTTTATCAATATAGCAGTTACCTGTGCAGTCGCGGAAAGAACATTAGTAGGTAGTACATAACAATAAAATACCAAAATTATTTTGTAAACAACATTTATTCGACTCTAATAAATATACAAATAACAGATTTTTACAGGCATTAGGACTATTTAAATAATTTTCTAAACTTAACATTCTTTCCACGACTGTACATGAGTCTTACAAATAACTTAAAACTATTTTGGGATTCACTGTACACAGTGTTGGGTTATTCCGTGTTGTGTTGAACAGTAGAAACTTCCCAATCACTTTATATTTAAATACATTTGTCCCGTCAAACAAATAGAGGGCACATCCGTATAGTTCTGACTTCATATAACATTCCCGGAAAGTTCCCACCATTGTGTACCGCGGACCGTGGTCGCCGTGTGGGCAACTTATCTTCTCCCCTCACTTATATTTACAAAGAGAGTGAAGACTATATCCTCGCAGAACTGAGCTTAGACCGTCCAAAACCAAACTTCAAGTGTCCAGGACATTGTCCAGTTGCGCTCATAGTCAGGGCAGTCTAGTACCGCCCCACACAACTAGTAGATACGTCAGTACAACTATTGTGTTACAGTTACGCTCGGGAAAACCTGAAGCATATAATTGCATGGTTACAATTAAGGACAGGTTTATGTAACTGTTTGTCTTAACATAGGTTACTATACGATTTTTATGGCAATATATAATTTAAATAGCAACCAATATTTTGTACTTAAGTTTAGTTTTGAATAGTCTAAGCCGCCGTCTCGATAGCAGGCAAGGAAATAATGTTCAGATCTATTTGTTGAAAACTTTACTACACTTTGACAACATTTTCTATGACAGTAGAACATTGTCGAGTCATGACGGGGAATTGTAACTAAGCGCTCGTCGAGTTATCCAGATGGGTAGGTGTGGGTCAGCTGGCGCGGGAAGGCTGCCGAGTGGGGGCGGGGGGGGGGGAGGGGGGGTCCTGGCGCCGCCCCTAGCAGCACCCCGTCAGCGTGCTGGTGCTCTCCCCTCGCAGCCTCGTCAGCGCCTCGAACACGCTCTCGCTGTCGCTGTCGTACATCTGTGGGAAACAACCGAACATTAGTACATATACAAGTAGTTACAGAACGCCGGAGCCGACGATAACGCAGCAGACAGCTCGCGATAAACAACTTATCCCTATACCTACTCATAATGTATGGCTTTAAAATTATGTTTTATAACTCGCTCATTTGAACTATAAGGTTACAGGAAAAAAATCCGCCAATAGCTGAACTCGGCGATATAAATAAATTTTAGCCTATTTATTCTCAATTGCGATAACTATGAGAACTGCGCATTGCCCTCCGACTACCTACAGTTTGCCAATTTGCGACGGACGTAAATACTCGTAGGATATCGTTTTATCATCCATATTCTCGTGACTGATTAAAACAAAATTGTTTTCAATAAAACAAAGGCCAAAGAACGAAAAGTTGGGGTTTTCCAAAACAAGGCTTAATGGCTTAATCTACCTAAAGTACTAAACAAAGATATCTATCAAGATAAAAGGAATATGGCTACATTTGTGGGCTTCCCCAAGATTAGTATCTAACAGAAATGTATAAGGGTGGCCTTGCACATGCCTGTAAGCGGCACAGAAGTATACGTGTAGCGAACCAGTGATGCCACAAATTGATTGGTTAATGTCGCGATAACACGCAAGCTACTTGCACACCTTTATGCAAGTTACAGGCAGAGTAAGGCTTAATGCTTGTGTTGTGACTTACATCATCATCAGAGTCTGATTCACTGTCGCTGTCGTCAGCCATATTGGCGAATGCGCGCGCGGCGGCAGTTCTCCTGGCGAGGCGGCGCGCCGTCCGGCCGCCGTAGTCGCGCGCGCTGCTGGCCGCGCCGGGCCGCTCGCGCACGTACTGCACCAGGCGAGCGTCGCCGCGCCGAGCAGCGATGTGCAGGGCTGTCCAACCCGCTAGGTTTTCCTGTTGACAACAGAGGAATAGACATCAGTACTGCTATACAGACCCAAAAAGAGAAGAATAGAAATAATCTTCATTGTAGTAGGTACCTTATACAAAAATTGTCAGTCAGTTAAAAGCGATCTTATACAGACATGCTCAGGTACAAGAAGACCTAGGCCTAGGAGACTTGGAACGGATATTGATAAACTTCTATTTTAAAATACCATGTTTACAATTTATTTCAGACATTCAATAAAACAACAAGGACGTCGGATTGGCCCCTTTTCGGTAGGTACAGGATAAACTTTGGCCGTGAGTACCCCAGAACCACAACAATGCGGCAAGTCTGCACACGCTCCTATTAATCCCTCATAGTAATGGCAAATACACTCGCTCATTGTTTGCCGAACACAAATGGGTACACAAACACAAAAAACCCCGACGCAAGAGATATGCCACTATCAGCAGATTAGCACGAATGGCATGGCGATGGGTTTTCCACCGCTCGCCGAGGAGACACGCAATAACTGAGGAGTTTGTTCGCTATGCCTCTAACTATTTACTGTTAGCTGTAAGGGTGTGTCTCTAGTTTTTTGGCACCTAGGCCAGTTAGTCGCGTTATGTAGGTAAATAGGTTTGTGGTTACGGTACGCTAACACTTGACTGGACTTGTATGTTTAGTTCACATAACCGCATTGCAATATCCGAATTTTTTACTGGTTGCTCTAAGTGTGAACATTTTGAGATGATAGCTAAGCACCTGTAGTTGCTTGAGGCGGTTACTCAAGACAAGAAAACAACGCAAATGTTTCCAAACATCCTTGATCGAGACAGATCACACATCTTTCCATTGAATGTAAGCAAGCTGATTCATATCTATTATTTCTGTCATCTATTCCTGTCGCCGCTACTCCGGCTGCACAGAGTTAACGCTAACGCCATCGAGAAATTTATAAAAACTCACGCTAAGGCCACAAATGACTGTTTTGCGACTCACTGCGTATTCACCCCTCAATTATTTTTTAATAACTTTTTTCCCGTCTTTGTGAATAAGAATCCGAACCGCGAATATGCTAAAACGGTTTGTCCCATGATCGAGTTATTTGCGTTCCGGAATACAGTGTGATGTGTTCCCCAAAGAGCTGTGTTCGGGCCAGTCCGCCGCCCAGCTGACTCACTTTGCGGTTAGAATTCTAGCAGTCCGTACATTCGTAGTACAGCTAGTGGAACTGGTATCACAGTTTACTTTTCCTTTTGTTTGTACCTTTTTGGTTATTTGGATGACCAAAACTTGAAACGAAAACTTAAGGAAATTGAAGAATGTCGTCATGGTAAATGTTTATCAATAACATTGTTGTAGAATGTGAACGTACCGTTAAATTGATATTCGCTCCGTAGAAGACCAGGGCTTGGAGGGCTTCCAAGTGTCCTGCTGATGCTGCTAGATGCACACACGCTTGTCCTGTAACAAACAAAAATAATTTGTTAATATCATAATCAATACCATCAATGGTAGTCCTCATATGTACATTTATTCCACTACCAATAATGCCGCGGAAGATTTCGCGAAGATAGATCTAGATGACGCAAGACACCCCTATCAGCTGAGGTTCAGTTTGCACTTAGGACTGAAGACAGTTCAAAATTGTTATAAGGTCAACTTCGTGCGTACGTACTGAAGCAGATAATTAGTTTCATACAAATAATGTAGATTTCCTACTAATCGATCGATAATCTAAGTAAATAACTGTGGGGAATTTGTTGCACGATGATATTGAGTGACGCAGTGCGTAAGTACGTAGTACTTATCTGTAAACTATTATAATAAATAATAACTGTTACAACTAATAAGTAGCTACAAAACTATCTGACAGAAAAATATCTTTCAAGAGCGTTTATATTTTAATGAAACGTCAATGATGATACGTAGGTTTTCCCAAAACAACAAATATGTACGGGAAAAATAACAATCTGATGTTTCGTTTTGTTTGAACTGTTTCCAACTACAAAGAACGCTCTGATTTTGAACAATTCGAGCAAAATATTGAGACGATACCAAAGTTAGATAACCTTTAACAATATTGACGTCATAACATAATTCTATAAATTTAATCATAAGCTGTTTAAACTGGTTCTATTATATGTATTTATTAAAGAACATAGCGTCATACTGTAAAAAAAAAAACAAACATTTATAAATGTAAATAATTTCTAAAAATACACGTGTAACATATTCTGGCTGAAAACTACGAATAACAAATGTATCATAAAGTCAAATTAAGTCCACAACAACGTGAACAAAATCCTTCTAGTTTTATTTTTTATAATAGGCACGCTCTATTCAATAAATTCATATTTGTTGAGATTGGTATGCAAACGGTTGCAGGCAGCACAATGTGCAAAAACTGAGAACATTGTTTATAGAAATGGTCCATAATGACCGGTCCGGTGAGCTCGCGCCTCTGGAACCGATCCAAATGTATTTAAAACGAATCTGAAATAGATCGCTCGCTAAAATGGCTGAGCTGTTTTTAAAGCTCAAGAATTTAGGTGAGCTTAATATAATCCTTTCTGATACTGTGGAACAATTTGATAGAGATCTCATCAGCTATTCAGAAGACGCAGCTGACGTACCTGTAGTAACGAAAGGAGAATCTGTTCATTAGATTTTGAAAGCACAAAATGTTAAGTTGACGATTGACCGATGAATGTTTGGCGTGTATATTTGCAATCGCGATCCCATAGCGTAACTAATCAAACACAAGGTGCCTAGCACCGACTTGCCGTGAATTAGAAAGATGTGCCGAGAGAAATAAACACCTTGAACGTAACTGCGAACTATTTTTATTTTAAGTAAGTATTTGCAATAATACTTAGCAGGTAGAGTTTATAATATCAGAGAAAATCAAATAGTCATGAACAGTTTACTGAATTCTAATCAGTTATAAGAGCACAGTGCAACTGGGAATTCCTAGACGCTGATGAATTGATGATGTAGTTCAGATTAAAAAGTTTCAGTCCTCTGTTATTCACCGCGCACCTGCGCAGTCATGCTGGTCATCATATTCTATACACTTGGGCATAAATTCGATAATTTATGACCATATTTCCCCGTGTGTTAGTATGAAATTTATGGCGTGGTAAACAACAAAGTCTCATATTTGCATATGGTAATAGACAATTTGTGCACATTATGCAGAACAATTATGAAGAAGATTGTGGACAATTTTATGGGTGGAAATTTTTAGTGCGGAAACATCGTTGTAATTCATAGTGGTACCTATGATGTCAAGGATACAAGAATGTTGCTACTACAGCGGGGAACCCAGAAACCTTGACATACAACCATTACGAAGTATTCATAAACAACAGACTAGGGGCAAACACAAGTGCTAAGGTAAAGGGGCTTTCCAAGAATATAAAGATGTGGGAGAGGAAACCGACAAATATTAACGAACGATCAAAAGGTGACAAGCTAGAGGTATGACGAGTCTCCTAATTATTATAGAATGTTTAATGCCAACTTTATATAAACCCGTAGCGTAAATATGGAACAGCTCAACCAACAACGGTGCGTTTGGACTCATTTCGTTGCTGGCTAGTCATACCTCTAGTACCTAATCATGGGTGTTGGAAAAAAAGTGGTACGCAATCAAAACATTGAAGCCGCGATACGCTGCGTCCACGACAGCTGACGTGACGGCGAGAGACGGATCAAGCGACACGAGTATCTCTGTAGTGGCATGTGTACGATGTCGTCACGCGGAGAGCGGGCCGAGGCGGGAGGGGGGTGCGGGCGCGCCGACCTGATGGGGTTTTCCCAACTATGTGGCGGCCGCGGCGCGGCGCGCGGCGACTGGCAACGCACGCGCCTCAACTCGACTGTCCTCGCCAAATATGGCGCGCCTACATTCTAGTTTCACTATTTCCGTATATCACACTAATCCTAACCTCCTTAATTTCCTGACAATTATCCGACTATTGTGCGACGATCAAGCTGCGGATTTTTTTTATACCTACTCTTAATATACCTGGGATTTTCCCGCAATGAATTCTATCAGGTGTCAATTCTCAAATTCTAACAACGCAATAAAAACCGAATGTTATGTAAGTTTTTATAGAAGAACGACACTTTTTCCCTATTTACGAATCGAAACATTAACGAGTTAACGAGTGCCGGCGGTAAGTGCTAACCGCAACGATACACAGGGTATTGCTGGTGCGTTGGCAGATGTCTTGGGAACCTATTATTATAAGAATTATAGAAAATGTTTAGAACCTAGTTTAAGCTGTAGTCTATCCTGCTGCACTATCTATTTAAATATCCAATCATAATCTGAGTCATGCCCAGCACTAATAGGGCCTAAAGTTCTTCGTGCAAATTGTGCACCAGCTAAAAATAGCAGCGGCATCATTTGCAACATTTTGATCTCACGCGGCTGTAACATTTCCAAAAACCATGAGGAACCCTGGCAGCCTGCCGCGCGGATGTTTCAACAGGTTTTCTTGTAAAAACCCATAGCCTTGCAAACAGAACTCGCCAGCACACTCAACTTTAAATTTTCTACATAAATATAATTAATTGACACGCCGCAGCTGTCGTTTGCCTGTTTGGGTTATTTTGTACGAAAATGGGGAATAACGTGTTACGTTAACTGTCCTAAGCGTTGTTCACACTGAGCTAATGAGGAGACAATGGGCAGGGCATGCGCAAGCGCCGGCTGATAGACGTCACTTTGACTTTTAAAGCTAACGTTAGTGTTCCGTTGAGTACACGCGTCCGGCTCGTGTACTTACTTATGATATTGTAACGGCGACGGGGTAATTAAGTTCTTTTCAAACTTTTGTAACTATAGTACGACTTGGTTAATGTTTTTCTTATGGACGAAACTTCAAATTGTCCGATTCTAGGTGCAAAGGTTACTACTATGTCCGCTTGTTTTTGCCAGTTGATCCAATAAACATTTTCTCAAGCTTAGTACAACCTGCCATGTTCTTTATAGCATCCTAAGAAAAGTCTATTTTTTCAGTAATGAAACTAAAAAGATCCGCAAATGAGAGCACGCGACTGAAGTGTAAACAACGGTTCTCAAGCACTTGTGTAACGGATGAGTACGTCGAGTTGTTGAAATTTTCATGATAATAAATTCTGTCCGAGGACATTGAAAAACCAGGTTGAGCGGAAAACCCCAGGCTTTATACAACGGTACAAGTGTTTAATACGAACAGATAGCGATGCTTTACGAGCTCTCACTTAGATAAGGTGTCTCCAAATATGACGCTAAAAGAAATTAAAGCGACACATTGTATTTTTAATTGACGGGCTGTGACTATCTTCCGACTAAGTACCATTGATTGGTCTGGAATAATAACAATAATTTGACATCAAAGTATTGTTCGCAGAATAAAAATTTAATCAGAGTTATTGCTCTGTGTTCCAGTTAAGTCAAAGTCAAATCTATACGACGCATGTTTTCATATTCTTAAAGTCCTTATGAATATGGTTATGGAGCTATATTACTACATTGACGTATGTAGCAATCACACAACTATTGTGTTTATGATTATTAATATCTATTATTTAAATCTGCTATTTACGTCTACGGGAAAACCAAATAAAACAACAATTAGAGTTGTTATCCTTGGGTAGATATATGCAACCTAAAGAAACTCAGAACAAATACAACACTCGAAATTAGCTACCTAACATGTTTATCGTAGCACCTCAAAACCGGATTCTCCAAAATTCCCAAAAAATTCGTTCGGTCACCTGCACCGGTGCAGCGGACGTTTAAGCACAACATCGACGCATACAACAACCATATTCGGGCAACAGTTCTGTTCCTTATGCAGCTCGATGTCAAAGACAAACAAGAGATTTAATTCAATAGTTGATTTAGTTGATGGAGATATAATTAGAAAGTGCGCCCGTGCATTCCCACGTAACATGTTCATAATACATGCGCTTGGGATTTCCGTCCGTATGTAACCGTGGCGAGGCACACTTTCACGTGGGTATTGCCCAGGCCATCAGCAGCATAACAGCCACCATTGTTCCGAGGCTCTGACTTCAACGTGAGCGATGCCAAACGTTTGCGGTTTTGCTGGGGTTTGCTCAATTGCTCACCTTGGCTCACCGACGCATGGTTGGCACTGCATAGCTTTTTGATGTCACTTCCTTAACAGAGCCTGTACTGTGAGTACCTAATTTAGAATTGATTGAATCTTTGAAAAGCAAAGCTGTTATTTAAAATCTACTCACTAAAGGCGTCCTTCGTCGTACAAAAATAAATCGGCGATAAATATACAAATAGCGTACATGTTTGGCGCTACGACATTCATAAGATATTGAAGTTGTCTTGCCAGGAAAAACCATCTCGCCGCGCCGCCTGCTTAGCATACTCGTAATTGCTTTTCAATTAACGCTCGAACAATGGTCGGGGTAACCCAAACCGTGTGTACGGGCCGCGCTGCGCTCGTCTGGGGGCGTTACACGGCCAAAAAGTTTGCTTTCACTCGGTGAGCGGCCGTCCGTGTTCGTTACGCGACCGGCTCCTCGTAACGCTGGGAATACCCACCGAGTAGCGAGTCCGCGCCGACAGCCTCCGAACTCGCTCTCAGACCCGACTTCGACGATCTCTCTAGGCCACCGAGAAATGTTGACCCCTTGCGGTCTCCAACGTTATTAATGAAGTGAGCTTTCCATCTTTTAACTTAGACGGGTGCCTAATGTCTTCCCAAGGTCAAAATCAGATATAAATATGCAAATGCGCGACAAACGTAGAACCAAAATTCTTTTACATTGGTTGTAAGACGTGTTATTTGCCAGGTCGGAAAAACCAGAGACAATAAAGAGCGCCAAGTTAATATATTTTTAATGCAGTTTACAGAGACAGGGAATTCCTAATTTGATTTACTGTGAATCTGAGGCGCGACAGAATGTTTTAGCTTCTGAAGCAGTTTTCGGCAGGTTGTCTGTACAAGCTGAGAGTTCTTTAATGGCATTGAGCGTAATCAAGACCTTGACGGACGTCACAAGCAGCTACAAGTAGGGCCGGTACGTTCACACGTAAACAATGTACGGCGCCTTTGTTTAGCATAGTAAACAGGTTCTAGTTGATCCTAGGCACGACTTAATTCAAGAGATATCCTAGAGAAGCTCCGTATTTTTTCTGCAGTACACGTGACGTGTCGTGCTGGTGCGTGTCCGGATCAGACGAAGCTACTAGTCACTGCTAGGACAATGCCTCTGCACTTGAAGGCGAACAAGTTTACAGGCCTTACGGATGACATTACTTACATAAACTTTAATAACTCTAATCAGTACACGGAAGCTGTCGCAATAGCAGCGCACACTGCGAAATAACGCCAAACGTGCTTTGGTCAATGTTTGATCAAAATATAGCGTGAATCTTAAACTATAGGAAGGACATGACCTAAGTAAAGCAGATAAAATCTAAATACATGGTGATAAAGACACAAAACGCATCTGAAAAAAAAACGATATATTGCATGCAAATCTGCATTTTTATGAACAAATGTTAAAACATATGCCTCAGCCTGTACCTGGAAAAACCGTTGAGCGGGTTTTTACTCTGACACCGTGATTCAGATGAACTGTTGCGAACCTAAATGTTGTACAAGTAGGTATTAATATAATAACTTCAGATTTATGTCGGTTTTAATCACGTAATAGAACTGGTTTGGTAATGTTTAAAAACTTTTTCATCCTAAGAGTCTTGCATTTAAAGGAATGATGCTTTCTACCGACACCACTTGCCTATCCTAATTTGGACCAAAAGGACCTACCAGCCCTCACTTCGTCATGTATCTGGTTTCTATTCAAAGGCTATCGGTAACCGTACTCTGGGTTTTTTCCTAGTCGTTGAACGAAGTGCTTGAACTTAGGGGCAAATAATATCAGGCCCGAGGTCATCGCAACATAGATGATGTCAGTCGGTGGTCATAAAACAACACACTCCCGCCATAACATTGTAGGGTACACAGAAGGAACTCTTGAATGAGCGAACACATGAATTAGATATTCTCAAAATTGTGAAAGTTTGTCTAGCACTAAAATTCCTTCTTTGCCTGAGAGGACTCTTAATAAGTAGCACATGATGTCATTCTTAACAATATGCCTAGAGTATCACTGTACCAGATGGTGCGAATGGAAAAAACGGTACCTACCAACTTCATAAGGAACTTGTCGATAGTGGAATTCCAGTGTAAGATTGTAGCTAATAACGCTGAGATCATCGCTCAAAGGAGCAACGAAATTAATCCAAAAACTTGCACTTACCATTATAGTTCTTTTGGTCCAGTACTGAGGCTGAAGCTCGCTTCCTAGGGGTAAGTTCTGGCACAGGCGCGAGTAGCGCTTGTAGGCATTCGATATGTCCTTTTGAACTAGCTTTGTGTAGGGGTGTCTCTCCGAGTCTGTCCCGCGCTGCGAGCGAGAGTTCCGCGCGCACCAGCATCCTGGTCACCACGGCGTTGCCGCTCATCACAGCCAGGTGCAGGGGTGTGTGGCCATCGTTGTTGGCTATGTCCAAGAGCGCTTTGTTTGGACACACCCTGATAAGTGCTCCTACTGATTTTACACAGCCGTGTACTGATGCTATGTGTAGTTGTCTGTAACAAGGGAACAGCCTGGTTAGAGAGCTTCTGCTGCTTGTAGAACCAATAAAAATATTTTTTTTTTTTCTAAATATAGACTATGATGGGATGGCTTGCGACCTTTACGGTATCGGACCGGTCGGTGCGCGAATGGGGCCCGCGTAAGATTAGCGCGTGACACAACAAACCTGTCCGCCAGCCTCGCAGCATTCTAGACCTCTCTAGACGTGACACGATTTTATTCAAGACTAATTTCTGCGTCTTCTCTATTCCTTTTTTTTTTATTACCTACTAGAAAATGTTGAGCTTATTGAGAAATGCCTGTAATTCGTAGGTTATCAGTGAGGCGCCAAACATATGATACAGACAGCGCGTGCACCGTGGTTCTATTTATCTACGCGCGTGTACTAGGAACTGCTCATGAATGCTAATGATGTTATAAGTGAAGGAAGTGTAAACTTCCTAGAGGGGACACCAATGTGTATGGTATTTAACAAAACTGAATCATAAACATGAAGGAACCTGCTACCAATGACCTCATGTTTATAAATATTAAATGAATATAAAACAAGAATAACACATGTTTGTTTAAACATTCAAATATCTAGTTGTTTTTCTTTAATGGAAGTTTTATCAAAATATATTGACAAAATAATTTTTTGATATTATATTCTTTTGGTAAAAGAGAATGGATAGACATCAGTGGCCTGTGGGCCATAATTGATGTATCTTCGTTGATTGTGTTAAGTGTACTGTAGACATTAGGTCAAAGACACAATAAGAAGTATTGCTGTGTCATCAACACTCATCAGTCTTGATCTCAACACTTCTAGAGTACCTACCTAATAAAAACTTGTGTGATTTCTAAAAGCAAAGTTCAGATCTACAAAACTTGACCATGTTTTTATGCTAGCAATTTGGTTTTATGACGTCATACAGTTAAGTGTCTGTTAACAGTTAGTAAAGACACAAAACAATTAACAAATGTTTGGCCAAATTTTAATGTAATGGAAGGAAAATAAATATAAAATGGTTGAGGCTATGAAATGTAGACATTGTGAACAGGGTCACTCCTTGGGGTTTGCCCAGAGGTCACCAACATTGATCCCATTAGCAAAATATTGTCATACAGTCAGCATAATGAATGCTTCTTGTTTTAATGATGGGCTAAACTTTGTTTTGCTTAAAAATAACGAACATTCTAAGATAAAATCCCTTGACATAATACTTTATCCAATCTGTGGTTCATTCAAAAAATTTTAAGCAGCATTCACATTCACATCTCAATCGCAATCTGCCAAAAATGTGGCCAAATTAGCAGTACTTTAGTCTGATTGAATGGAGATGGAGTGCAAGCATTCCATGGGTGGCTGGTAGTAGCTGGATGAGGGTTGCCAGAAATCAAGTGGAATGGCATGTACTAGGAGAGGCCTGTGTCCAGTAGTAGACAGCTATAGGCTGATAAAGATATAATACACACACACACATGACATGACATGACATTCTACTTGTTCTTTTATTACAGATTGCAGATTGTCTGCAAAGTGACTGGCACAATATTATCTGTCCTAATAAACATGAACTATTTAATCTAAACAATGGGTTATTCCCTCTTTTATCAGTATTTAGTTGAACAACACAGCTGTGATAAAGGGATTTTAATGAACATATTATTATATTTGATTGTAACATTTATGAAAATACTACTTAGTCTTTATGGCAATTATGTTCATTGGCTGATAATTTTATTATTGTAGGTTTTAGCAGTATATTTCTTTACTTAGTACAAGCTTTCTTTAACATTGAAATATTCAAGAATGCAGTTAATAATGATGTTATTACAAAAATAAGTCAAGGTCATTTAACATTAACTTTACAAGGCAATCAGTAAAGCCTAAATTCCATGACTCATCAATGAAACCTAAGGAAAATAGGATGGTTGCATATATTTTGAATATTGACCTGTTGTTCTCGGCAAACAAACCCGAAGTAGATTGCCTGTAATTAAAATGTTTTGATGCTTTAGAGCCATACTTTTACTTGCGTAATCTCACCATTATCTGTATGAATTGATATTATATTAATTGATAATTTGTTATTGTTATTGTTGATATTTTATCACAAAGGTGGCAAAGGGGCCTCGCCCTTCTACGTTGGTTTGATAAAGCTAAATCTTATTTTAACATGAAATATGGCTGATTCATGAAATATCTGTAATGAGCAATGTCAATTAGGTTCAAAACTGAGAGTAGTTTGTTATTTCGCAAGCTTATTGAATTTCTATTAGATTTTTCATAATGAATAAAAAAAGAAATGAGCTGAATATGCATCCAACTGTTTGTTTTTCATTTGAAAACCATTCATATATTATCTATTCAGCTTACTATTGGTCTGTTTCATTATTTTTTAGACGTAGCTAAAGTGATTACGACTTGAAACAGCTATTTAAGTTAAATTATGATCAATTAATCTATATCTATACTTTAAAGCTAAAAGTTTGTTTGTTTGTTTAATTGAACGCGCTAATCTCCGGAACTACTGGTCCCATTTGAAATATTCTTTCAGTGTTAGAATGTTAGCCAATTTATCATCACGCTAAGACCAATAGGAGCAGAGCAGTAATGATAATTGTGAAGCAGACAATGTAGCGCGGGTCAACTAGTACATTAGTACTAGTTGACCTGCGGAACTTTGTTTTGCTTTGTCTGATTAATATAAGGCTGAAGAGTGTTTGTTTGCTTTAATGCGCTAATCTCAGGAACTACTGGTTCCGATTGGAAAAATTCTTTCAGTGTTAGATAGCCCTATTATTGAGGAAAGCTTTAGGCTATATATCATCACGCTAAATAATAGGAGCAACAATAGGAACGGAGCAGACAAAGAAGAAGCAGGTCAACTACTAGTTGGCCCACGCAACTACTAACTTGAGCCAACCCTTAGGGGCAGAGTCTAGTAGTAGTCAGGTGAGTGTAGTTATCTGCTCATAAGAATTAAATGTGAAATAATTGCAGTTACCAAATCAAAGGCTACATTCAACTTCAATTCTAGTTTGGTGAGTCTTGCTAACTCTTTCTACATCATTATTTCACCATAAGAATTGATCAAACGTTGGATATTGATGGTGGCCGTATGACACTAGTAGGTTGTAAAAGTAAAAGCCAAATTGATATACTCACGTATCGCCATCTGCGTCCTGTTGGAAGAATATGACAATAGGTGGGATGGTCTTCTGTTCAGGCGGTAGAATGTTGATTTGTGGGGTCTGTGTGTCTTCCAGCTTCACGACCGTGAGGCACTCAGATAGGCACACAACACCACTGTCGTACTCGCTATCGTGTTGGGATGCACTGCACACTGCACTGGCACTTAACACTTTTTTATCCTCACTCGCAGGTTCGGGCTCGTTGTCCGACTCATCACCAGGAAGCACGTCCAAAGGTCCCGACAGAAAACCAGAATCGATGTTCTCGTCCTCCGTGATCTTGGTATCGAAATCGCTCCTCTTATTTGCACTCATTTTGTTGCTTTTATTTTGTCACACTTGAATTTCAAACACTTAAGATTGGAATGCACTTAATTTTTGTAATCTAACTATGCGAAATCATATTAATAAATGAAAAAATATGTCGCGTAGTAAACAACTGTTCCACAATGAAATCGCATGCGCAATGAATGATCAATTCACAATGATGAATGATGGCTATGGCTCGAGTCTCGACTGTTTTTGTGGTGCGTTCGGATAAACACACGTGTGTATCGCTGACCGTTTCAAAGCGAACTGAACGCCATCTGTATCGGGTTTTCCTTATATAAACGGTATTGTGCGTCGAATAAATGCTGGGTTATCCCAGGCAGTTCAGCGAAGTTTTGATAGGTTACGATAAATGTTTTCCACTTTTATTTTTATTTCCATACGTGTCATGAAAAGACGTTATTTTTTTAATCATTCTAAATTCTAGTCAACTTTCCTTATTTGTAAATTCCTGTATTTTTTTTTTTGTATTTACCGCTGGTCTTTAAATACCTTATAATTATTAATTATTACATTACATATTAAAATTTGTTTAGTCCCATATTCATAATAAAATCATTATCTATCTGTAGCTGGTGCACTTATACCAAGCTATTAAATATTTAAGATGTGGATAATAGTAATTTTGAAATTACCAATAATTTGCTGATAATATTTGCAATTTTCAAAGCACAACAAGAAAGAATAATTGTTTACTGAAATACATGATTAGTTTTTGAAATCGATTGTTTGTTTTGTAGAATCTGTGTGTATCCAAAAATATTTCCAACTGTTTTGTTTAGGGGCTGTCAAAGTCAAACTCAAGTGTCAGGCTATCTCATCAATGTATCTCATGTTCCCGCTTTTATTTTGGATACCTATTTCTAATCAAAACTTTGATTTCCAGTTATTTCCAATATAATAGTGTGTGAAAACGTAGAATAGTTATCTAAAATATCTGCTATTCTGCCATTTTTGTTGTAATGTTTGCCGAAAAAGTTATAGAATTATTGAAAGAAGCAGAAAGAAACCCTGTGACGATAGACCCATTCAATGTTTGTTTTGCTACATCCAGATTTGTCTTTTGCAAGCTTACTTTTAGTGTTATTAAACTTAATTGTTATTTTCAGGATGACAAAATAAGGCAAATATTAGAGGAAATGCATTCATTGTTCAGGATGAATATGAACGATGCGTAAGTTATAACATTTTGAAATTACTAACCTGTATTAGTATTACGATTTATATATTTTGATTAAATTCTGATGATTGTGACGTAACGCACCGGATCAACTCAGGATGGATGAAATGGCGACAGGTCACTGGAACAACTTGTGACCCTCGGATGCCCCTCAAATTAAAAGGGAAAATATATAAGTCCGTGATAAGACCTGTCGTAATATATGGATCAGAATGTTGGGCAGCGAAAAAGACGCATGAAAATAGATTGCATGTAGCGGAGATGAGAATGTTGAGATGGATGTGTGGAGTAACGAGAGTGGATAAAGTGAGAAATGAGTACATTAGAGGCACTTTAAAAGTGGCGCCAGAGACGGAAAAGTTAAAAGGGAATCGCTTGGTCTTGGTATGTTCATGTGAAGAGGAGGGATGAAACACATATAACTAGAAGAGTTATGAACATAAATGTAGATGGATGGAGAGGGAGAGGAAGGCCAAAAAAAAGATTGATGGATTGTGTGAGGAGCGATATGAAAGAAATGGGAGTTAGTGATAGAGTGACGACTGATAGAACAGAATGGAAGAATAAAACGTGTTGCGCCGACCCCAAGTAACATTGGATAAGGGCAGGAAGATGATGACGATGATGATGATGAAATTCTGATGATTGTATGAAATTTTAATAATTGCATTCATAACAAATTTAATGATATGAGGTTATGGTTTATATCTATCACCAGTTAATTTATGTATTTATTTACATTTCCAGTTGATTTTTTCTATTTATCTGATGTTTCTATTATATTTTTAGGGTTTTGATTAAAATACAGAACCCTTATAGGATCATTCGAGTGTCTGTCGTCTGTCACAGCCTGTTATCTCCGCATCCACTGGATCGATTTTGTCGAAATTTGGTACACATATTGACTTCTGTGACCCAAACACGTACGCGTTACGTAAATGATTAAATTTTTAGTATGGATGTCACTTTTGGGGGTGGAACTAGAAAAATAAAAAAAAGTTTTTTGAATAATACTGTGTGACATCAAATGGGAGGATTTTAATTGTATTTTTTTTTTCATAATTTTAAAATAAATGGTTTCGAAGTTATTCAAGAAATTAGACAAAGAATGACCATTCCCCCCTTGATGTCTGAAACTGCTGAGCCTAAAATTTTGAAAAAAATTGAGATAATAGATCTTCATCTATAGATTACAGGAAAATTTATCAGAATTCGATATTGTTCAAATAACATGATTAAAAAAGAAGAAATTAATTCGGAATCCTTTGCATGCAAGTATGACTCGCACTTGGCCAGTTTTTAAACATAAAGTTTAACTATTACAGTAATGCAACAATGGAAAATAAAACCCTGTGGACAACAGTACAAGTAAGACATTCCGCATTAGAGCGGAATAAACGCTGCCTCCTTGCTTACCTTTACAGCAGAATGGCTAAAATCAAGACCTTGAGATGGGAATTTGGTGCTATACTACCACCAGATGTGCGAGAACTGTTATCAGATGATGAATATGAGTGGTTCTCAAAATACTCCATGAATTTGGCTTCATACATGAGGTCTCTAGGTCAAGACATTGGATATAACGGCATTGACCTAACAGAAAACCTCAAGCCCCCAAAATCCTTGTACATTGAAGTTCTTTGTATGGCCGACTATGGAAAACTGGAGTTAGAAGATGGTGATGTGATCTTGTTGAAAAAGAACAGCAGACATTTCTTGCCAACTTCAGAGTGTCAAACACTTATCCGTCAAGGAATATTGAAACAAATCACTTGATGTTTGCTCTCTTTTTGAATTGTAAGTAGAATAAGTAAATGTTTAGTTTTGTATTATATTTTTTTATCAAAAGTACTTTTTTTATTTATGGTTTAGTAATTTTCCTAATAGGGTATTTTATTAAAAAAATCTAATTTAGTCCCTCAGATAGATTTTCAAAAAATACTGGACACATATTTTTCTTTTTTCATGTAAACAAAAATGAAGAGGATTCATTTTTTTTTAGTAAATCACCCTATTATAATGTAGTTTATGAGGACATCCCCACCCACAGCTTTTGATTTTTGATATAATTATCAAAAGTAGGTAATTTATCTATTTTGGTAATGGTAACTGAATTAAACCGCAATTGATATGGGTACCAAGGTGACTAATAATATAATGATGTCCAGTAACTAATAATAATAAATTCATTCATCCATTGGAACCAGTATTATCATATTGCAACTTCTATACGGCTTTTATTTAATTTTATGTGACACTAGTTGCCCCGCGCAACTTCGTCTGCGTCACAATTTATATTACTGCTCCGCTCCTATTGATCTTAATGTGATCCTATAGCCTACCTCGATAAATGGGCTATCTAACACTGAAAGAATTTTTCAAATCGGACCAGTAGTTCCTGGGATTAGTGCGTTCAAGCAAACAAACAAATTCTTCAGCTTTATATATTAGTATAGATTATATAGTACTATAGACTAGAGTGTGTGACTGATATACTCGTATAATCGACGCGCCTGGACGCCAACGACGCCAGTTTGCCAATTCGCTAGTCACATTACTGATTGTTATATTGAAGAGCGACTGTAAAGGGCTCTGCACACTGAGGCTGTAGCTGTAGTAAAAACTGCAAAAAAAAGTTGTGACAAACATTTCGTGCTACCGACATGCCGCCAAGAAACAAACTTCGTCTTGCAATGATTTGAACTAGCCCGTTGATAAGCAAGTCGCCGACACACATGTTGGCGACTCGGCTTTGGTGTATGCCCTAGATATCCCTTCAAGTCAGACTCCCGCGGAAACTGGCGTAATGTTCGCCATCCGACTACTTGCATCAACTGTATTTGGTCTCGTTAAAGTCGTGTATTCTCATCCCTAGGTTTGGGCAACACGCTCAAATTGGGAATTGGCATCAAACTTTGGGTATCGGCCCGACAGCATGGTCTTTGGAATATGCAGGTACCTATGTACCAAAGACATTAAATGTTTAATACCCAGCTATGTACCTACTACAAGTTTAGCATTCAATTGAAGTATTTTTAGTAGTTGCAAGTAACTTACGTATAGGTAGGTACATTAACAGAAACTCACGCCATTTTTCACATCGGGGACGGGGACTGACGTAAGTACCTACCCCTTTTGCTTCGTTTATATTCATACATCTGGTCGTACACTATAGGAAAATGTTATTTAAAAATAAATTAGTAAATTTCATTATGACTTGATTAGGTTGTAGGCTACCAAAGATATCTCGGTCTTTGGATTCGCCAGTGCGCCATTGACGATTTCTTATGAAAGCTTTTTAGGAAGCTAGAGTACCTGGGTATTTCGTAGAACCTGGTATCGTAGCGTAGATGTTGGACGAAATGGCCGCAACGTGCGTAGATCATGTTGCGAATGGATTTCCCTTTGAATACCTATAATACACACACAAAATGTTTTAGATAAATATAGTGCTTAAAAATTCAAAGAAGTGCTTTAGTCGACCTCTCCCATACTATCAAATCAACAAATAAAGAGACAATCGTATTTCAGTTTGTATTTTATTCAGTTGGGTTCGTCCAGCCAACCTGTGTTTTTGATTCTTGGCACATTTTTATTCCGTTTCCAGTCTAGTAAAAGTTTTTTTTGTGACCACTACGAACCGCCTGGCGGTGACAGTTGCCCGTCTGCTTGCCAACTTCGTTATGTACAAAAAGTCACGGCGTTTAGCGCGTTTTCGTATTTCGTGAGTTGCAAACTAAACGTAGATTTTCGTGAAAAGTTATATTCTTTTGACAGTTTTTTATGTTTTTGTATTCAGTTTAACAAAGCTCGAGGACTTTGTTAAAAGGATTTCTTTCAGCTCACTTATTACAGCCTTCAGTTTCAGGAGCAACAATTTAGTTCCATTTCCAGCGGCTCAGTCGTGTCTTTCTTTAATATCTCCGTACGTGTAATCCTGTCACTGCTGCCTATCTAAGCCGCAATCTTCATTGCCGCCCCCTATACCTTCGTAGCTTAGGCTTACTTTTAATTAAACCGTCGAAACGGTCGGCTTTATACGTCGGCAACGTATTTGACCGTTTTCCTTAGGTTTCAATATGTTCCGCCTTTCAGTAGGCGATTACAATGGGTTCGCTAAGCCGCGTACCAGCCGGATCGCCGGAGCGCCGCTGGGGAGCCGGTCTAGACACGGTGCACGCGGCTTACATCGACAAATTCTGAAATTTACTGCCGTGCCGTTCCGGCCCGAGTAATTCCTCGCTTAATATATAATATCTTCTCCGCAATTTACCGCATTTGTTTCGTGTTATCTTGAGCTAAAAGTTATTAATGAGCTGTGAGTCAGCGTTGCAAAATTACGTCGTAAGTTTGCAACGCGCTCGTACGTTACGTCGATACTCCAATGATTTAAACTTGTGCAAAAAATGGACCTGTGTAGGTAACTGTTAGCATCTTGATTTAGAATAGAACGAAAATAAGAACTATTGTTTGTTTCGTTTTGAATAAAACCCAGATAGATTGTGATCTAAATTCTAAGTCTAAACGAAGCTAACTTCTTACGCCAAAGGGATGTAAAAAGATTTATGTATAAAAGCAAGTACCTACCTACCTAAATCACTGAAAAAACAAAATCCTCTTGTGAAGTTTGTAGCGTCAAAACCAAATTAGCTAAGTGAGGCTTTCGTAGGCGTAGTACTGTTTATGTAAGTAAACGTAGACTGAAGTATTATCTTAGGTAGGCTAACGTTACCATAAGGATTCTAGTCTTTTTATAAACATATTCTACGTAGCGCCGCTTTATTTCTAGAGCTTGTTGTTATTTTAAGTCCTGAAAAGCGTTTATAACAGAGTTTAATACCGTAGAGACATAAATATGATCTACTTACTTACAAAGTAGGTACCTAGTCTAGAAATGGCTGATACAGTAATGAAGATTGCTGAAATTTGTTCTAGTGACCGCGGCCCTGGAACGCAAAGGGAATTAATAGGAATACGGATGGGTTTTAATCAGTAAGAGACTGACACTCCTTTCTGCTCCGCCCAGAGCGGAGGAGTCATTTGATGATTGCATGAAGTCTGAACAGATCTAAAATTGACTATTCCATGCGCTGAAATAATGTTTTATCCAAAAGGCAGAAATCATACCTTATTATCTCAATCATACCATAGGTACCTACTACTATACCTTACTATACTTACACTATTCGGGTAGTTTGGTAGACCATTTCGAAGGGTAGGTATCGAGTACTTCCACGAATAAAAACGGTTAGTCAAGCTAAGCTAAGCAGTGGCACGTTGAACAAAACCCTAACTAATTGTTTGATAAACAAGGCGACATGGGAAACACGCCGCCGCCGTGAGATACGGACGAGCCGAGAGTCACGTAATCACACCTTTCTCACACGTGGGGCCTGTGGAAAACCGCTGGATAATTTTCTTCTGTTGATTGGTTAAAGCTACATACCTACGCTGTACGTGTAAAAAGTCATAAATATCTACTATTTGGATACATACGATATCATAGATCAAAATTAATTTCTACATTTATAAATTACGCGGGATATTATAATGCCCATCTCCTGCTCTTGTTCCCCAACCACCCGGCACCTTCCAGAATCTGAACATGGTAAATATCAGATCAGCCCAAGTCGCCACATACCTACTGGTCGGAGAGAATTTGAAAACTTTAGTCATCAAAGGAAAATAAAGTCCTATGATGACTACATCGAGCCAACACCGACCTATAGGACGAGTATCTAAGGTTGAAGTTTGGTGCTCGTTGTTTGTACTATGTATTAGATAGCTACTTACTCAAATAAGAATACTCCAGTAAAATGTAATTTACCATTAGGTGGTCAATCTATTTGTTTTCACTCTGTTATTGATAAAAAGTCCCCGCCCTCGTAGCAGTCGTAGCTAGCATATTTGAACATTTTTGGACAAACCCACTTGATAACCGCACTGCTTGTAGAGATACATAAAATGAATCGTATTACTTTATATGTAGAAAACCAGATATATACATACACAATTTCGAATATTTATTACGTTAGGTACCTAAACGGCGTCGGTAACTAACCGCTTAAATATTTAACTCTCATTTAGAACGACCGACAATTGGAAAACCACATTAATAACCGAGATGGACTAAGTTTAGAGCCTAGTAACCGATTATGGACTGGTGGGGAAAACGAGCGGGTTACTGACCTTGTAAGTGAATTTTTTGGCCTTCATCTTCTTATCGAGTGGGCAGTAAGGTCTAACGATCTGACATGTTTTATCTGACGCCATTTGGCGGCCAGGACTACCGGCTTTACGTGCCTCCCAAGCACGGAATCATCTTTTTATCAGACAATCAGGTGATTCAAGCCTACAATGTCCTAGCCAAACTGGAAACAACTTAACAAAGTATGTTTCCTGTGGGAATCCAACCCACGACGACCGGGTCACAAGGCAAACGTCTAAATCACTCGACCACTGAGGCAGTTACCCAATTCCTGGCTTGTAGAGATAAAGTTGTATTCCTGTTGTATCCTTATCATTACAACAGGAACACAACTTTACAAAGTATGCTTTCCCGTGGGAATCGAACCCATGAACAAGGTCACAAGGCAAACGCCTAAACCAGTCAACAACTGAGGCAGTCTTGATGATATTTATAAACATTGATTGATGTTGGGATCTCCGGAAGCCCAAATATTTTGGCGCAACAGCGCACGGAGAAACCCAGTCGGCAGACGAAGTGTACCTGCCGTACCCTTGTGTGAACCAATATCAAAGTTTTTCCAAAAACGGTGCACAAAAAAAACCCGTTCGAATATGGGAATTTAATATTACTTAATTATTGTTAGTCAGTGGCTCTGCCAATTACCTTCTTGCTCTATGACGAATCGTTATTTACTCATCGAAGTACCTACGTACGGTAGGAAGATAAATTGTGAATGCATCATGTGGGAAAAAGGTAAGAATCGTCCGATTCACGTTATTACGAATATTCGTATAATAATTTATTGAATTACGTAAAATGTTTTCCTCTTTTCATATTCACGGAAAACAATAGGTGTAATGCAATTAGGTAAGCTTAGTTGATAACGTTTAATACGAGCAAAGTTCGTATTCAAAGTTTTGCCAAGTTTGCGGAATTTGTTCGAAAGGGTCACCGAGGGCAATAGGAGGAGGAACGGACGGGTTTTAGTCAGTAAGAGTCTGATACTCCCTTCTGCTCCGACCAGGGCGGGAGGAGTCATTTGATGATTTCCCACACTTAAAAAAATAACCGGCCATTGCGAGTCGGACTCGCCCACCTTATAATTTTAATTTATTTATTTCACACAAAAACAACATTTGCATCATAAAACTATGAACATATAGGCTTATAAGGTACAAAATATAGGTATTGGTAAGTACTTTGAATCCTAAACTAAAAACCACCGAGGGTTCCGTACAAATTTATAGTTACAATGTATAGTTTTCAGACTTGTCCTACACTTGTAGTATAAGGCGGTACTTATACTTGCCAAATTTTATAGTTCTAGGTCAACGGGACCCTATACATTTTGATTCCCTTGAGAGTGACGAAATATATTTTTTTTGCGGCATAAACGCCGTAGGTATCTTTTTTTGACGTTAACTTAGATGTTTGATTTTTTCACAGCTGCATGGGGCCATGAAGGGGCCTGAGTATATGGTTTTAATTTCAACTCGATGTCTCCACCGGTTCCCGAGATAAATGAAATTAACAGAGGGACGGACGGACAACAAAGTGATCCTATAAGGGTTCCGTTTTTCATTTTGAGGTAAGATCAGTAAGACGTACGTACGTTCTCCAAGATCATCATTTTGTCCTGCAGCCTTGGATCCTCTGTAGGTACAAGTAGGTACATACCTACCTACATTATTGATGAACTTCTCAAGCCTTAGTCTAATTGCTCTTGTAGCAATTTCTTGTGATCCTCACTGCCTTTTGTGTTTTATGATGGATTAATGTTGGGTAACGTTTTTGTTCTAATAGAAAGCTCAAGTTGTTTATGTGGATTTAAGAATACAAGCAATAGTTTATAATGATGAAATAGGTACAAACTGTCCATTTATTTATTTATTTATTTATTTAACACTTTACGCACACAGATGTACAGAGGCGGACTTAATGCCTGAGGCATTTTCTACCAGCATTTTTCTGTAAGCATTTATTTTATTACAGACGTACGTCTGTAATAAATAAAACACTACTATAGGCACATATATATATCATTACAGAAACCCAATGCGATAGTGTAGAAAAAATAAAATAATTATTACAATAACAAATAAATATCAGTTCAATTCAAACATACAATTAAATTTAATTAGGTACCATTAACAATGCCGGATTAACCCATAAGCAAATTAAGCAATTGCTTAGGGCATCACGTTTGGGGGGCACCATAAACAGATAAACTACAGGAATTAGAGGTCGTAAGTACCTACTTATTCTGGTCAAGTGGAACGAAAGTCGTCGCAAACCTACTGAAAAGTCAGCACGGTGTTAGTTACAAGACCCAAGTTACTCTTAAAGACGTGCACTTACAAAAACTGAACAAGTGCGAGTCGGACTCGCGAGCAAAGGGTTCGTAACATGTTTTTAGGGTTCCATACCTCAAAAGGAAAAAAACGGAACCCTTGTAGGATCACTTTGTTGTCCGTCCGTCTGTCAAGACCGTTTACCTCCGGAACGCGTGGAGGGGTTGAGTTGAATTTAAAACCATATATAACCAGGTCTGTGCCCCTTGTAGCTTTGAAATAATCAAACTTATAAGTCAACGTAAAAAAAGATAAAACGTATATTTCGATACTCTCAAGGGAATCAAAATGTAAAGATAGTGTATTTCCCATTGGGCACGCCACAATTGCGCCGATAAGTCCCCTCTTTGAGGAGTGGCTAGAGTCCTTACCTTCCGCTTGACGCAGGTACTCACCGGACACGGTTGTTTCGGGAGGTACCTGTTTCGAATAGCGCGGGAGGATACACCCGGTTGTCAACACTGCGAGGATCACCCGGAGGACTCGGTGGAGGTCGGCTCTGCTTGGGCGGAGCACCGCCGTGTCCTCGTCGAGACGATCGGCGGCGGCGATCTCTCGCGTCTAGCCCTGGTTCAAGCCAAGGTCAGGAGCGAGGAGACATGGGAAGCGGTCACCTCCTTCTGCTAAGCAGTAATGCTAGCAAAGGAGGAAGCCAAACGCGTGAGAGAGAGGGAAACCTCACGCCCCAGCCGCCGCAACAGAAGACGCCCCGGACGTCGGGAGTCGCAGGACGATTCTCGGGCACCGTAGGCGCGGGTCTGCGGACGGCGAGCATTGGGTGGCTCGCCGTCTGTGCAGAACCAGGCCCGGGTCGACGGCGCGCTGTGTTCCACGCGCGCCTCAAAGAACTGTCAGCATTAAAGACGGGGCCGCTAGGGCTAGTGCCTGCTGGGGCTGCGGACTTCATTCGAAAGAGGCACCGTACCCTGGAACGCGGCGGGCACTAGGAGGAACACGGATGGGTTTTAGTCAGTAAGAGTCTGACACTCCCTCCTGCTTTACCCAGAGCGTCATTTGATGATTTCCCATCCTAAAAAAAAGGGTATTTCCCATTGACCTAGAGCTATGAAATTTGGCAAGTAATTCCGTCTTATCCTACAAGTATAGGGAAAGTATGCAAACTATACCTGCATTTGTAATTAAAATGTAGTCTTTATTTAAAGTAATTTGTGGCTACAAATTTGACGCGCGGCGAGTCTGACTCGCACTTGGCCGGTGTTTTTAACACTAGAGACTTCTTATAGGTTTTCCTGTAATTAGGTTAAAAACTACAATATTTTTAATATTTTATTAAGCTCATTAGTTTCGGAGATAAGGAGGGGGGGGGGAATGGTAACTTTGGTCCAAAAACTACCACATGTGGATTTTAAAGGCACCAGATAAAAAATCCTAGTCAAGAGGCAGAGTGCTAAAATGTTAGAACCTGCTTTGCTTGCTCTTGTTGCATGTGTTCTTATCATAGGTATCTTACCTTTTCTGTACCTAATGGATAGGGGGCACCAGCGCCGTGAATGCTTAGGGCATCAAGAAGTCTTAAACCGGCACTGACCATTAATAATACAAACTTAATCAATTCAATGCAATGATCTCAATCAATCTAAATCCAACTAAATACAATAACATACAATGTGTAAAGTAACGTTTAGCATCGCACAGTGAAACAGCCAACTTAAGGGTGCTCTCTCGAAAAAGCTTAAAAATAGCGTGCAGATGAAGCAGCTTTTCGTCGGCATGCACTGAGAAAGTACATCTGTTAAAAATAGGTATTAATCTACATGATATTGTACGTAACTTGGTTTAGCCAGAATTTATGTATCGGTATCACATAATAGGAAAAAAATACACCAAATCACCTCCAAATCGTTGAGATGAAACCATTTTACTCCTTTATTTTTTAACAAAAGATATTTAGAAAAAAGTATTTGTTTTATTATAAAAAAAAAACACGGGTAGTGGAGTGGCGCGAAGAGGTGTAGTTAGCTCCGTTTGTATGCACAAGGTCATTGGCAAATATACAGGCCTTAAGTGACAATTTAAATTACTAGCTGACTTGCGCAACTTCGTCTGCGTCACATTTTTCATTAATGCTCCGCTCCTATTGGTCGTAGCGTGATGTTATATCATGTATAGCATAAAGCCTGCCTCGATAAATGGACTACCCAACACTAAACGAATTTTCCAGTACGAACCAGTAGGACTTACCTAAATTCGGTGTGAAATACATAGGTAGGAAGAGTACGAAAAACGGTTGTTCAAAAAAACCCAAATGCCTGAAAAACCAAACTGCCAGTTTGATATAAACAATGGCCAGTAAATCCATAAAACAAAATAATTAGGTAAACATGTGTTACTATTTCAGTCGGGTGATGTGCTGCGCGGGTTTTCCAACCCATTTCCCTTGTGTTTATTTATTTTCCATTACAGTGAAGTGGACTTTCCTCTGGCGCGCGTCCGTTACAATAACAACCCTGACCCGAAATAGATCGCTTTGGTTTTACACTAATCTCGTACTATCGATTAGAGCTTATGTACTGAGTGTACCCTGTTACCTGACTATGGATTGTAGTGTCCGGCTATTCAAACTAGGTTGAAAATTAGCACTTTTTGAACGTCAAAATTTACATGAAGACAGTCCCCCAAATCGCCCGCCAGTTACAAAAGCCGGACAAATCAGCCAGTTTAGCCGGACATTTAGGTAAAAAGGCCGGACACCCTTAATTTTTTAGTCTTAGTATAAAACGATTGTTTTTAAGTCAATCGAGGCTTTTTATAATTTAGGTACTTCAAAATTTAGCTTAAATCCTAAAGAGATAACAATAAAATGGTATGAATCAGTCTTTATAGTGTTAATCATTAAATATTCATAATCAGGTAGGTAGGTATATTAATTTCTATAGTTGATGGAATAGTAGTACCTATGTAGCTAGCTATACCTACAAGGTAAGGTAGGCGGGGTGAAAAATGCACAAATTCAAAAAGCCTAACAAAAGCCGGATAGGCCGGATACCTTCTGATTTGGCCGGACATGCAACCAAAAAACTTGACTGTGTCCGGCTTTAGGTGGGCAGTGTTGACTTCTTTAATATTCACTAGCACTTCGCCCGCGACTTCGTTCGCGCTGCAATTTTTTAAGGATCCTTAATTTTTTCTAGAAAAATTATATAGGTACCTAAGTACTCGAAACCTTCCTCGAGAACCACTCTATCCATTGGTGAAAAGAGCATGAAAATCGGTTCAATATTTTCTAAGTTTATCGTTAACAGACAAACAGTCGCACGGGTTCGATTCCCGCACGGAACAAGTATTTGTATGGCCTACAGAAGATAGTTGTTCCAGGTCTGGCTATTTGTGTATGTGACTTTGTTTATTTGTGAACGCACCCACGTTACAGGAGAAATTCCAAGTGTGGTGAAAAGTATAAAAAAAAAATAGATGCGGCGGAGGACTTTGATTTTTGTTGTAGTGATAATTTATAAATGTAGTGATAATTTATAATATGTAGTGATAATTCATAATATGTACCTAGTGATAATTTATAATATGTAGTGATGATTGATAGACTCGCGTTTGACCACAATATCACGATTGACGTAAAGCGAGCATGTGGTCGGCGATGGAGCATGCTAGCCTAGAAGTAAGTAGCCTCGGCATTAAAGTCTCTCTCGAAGTCAATTTCAAAGCTCATCGCTCTACAATAATGCAAAGGATGGGATTAGTTACGAGAAGGAGGCTTTGGGACCTACCTATCAATTAGATGATCATAACAAAACAAACCAAGAACGATCTAACTGGGGATACTCGTAAATACGCGTGCATAAATATCTACTTAGTAAGGTAGATAGGAGTCTGAACAAAGTCTGATATCAATAGGTATTAGAGAAGTAGTGGGTAGGTACTATCGACGAAACTACGGTACTTAGGTACTGTAGATTCATGGCCCATTCAACTGGTAATTCGTTTAAAAACGTCAAGCAGATATTAAAATAGTGTCATGTCATTGACATGATGCGAGATGTGTCAATTAGTTTAATGCTATTAAATAAACACTTCTCTTTTCCAAATTCCTTTACACATTTGCAGAATAGTCGACATTGGCTCTGCTTCTTATTAGCATAGAATAGTTTGTCGCATAGAAAATAGGTACACGTTCAAGAAAAAAAATGTACCTTATCAGAATGTTTATAGTAAAATACGCGTAATCAATGAATCAGGAAACAATTTTGCCGATCACACACTCCACGATCAATGAGAACGAAGCGCCACGTCAATGAATGAGTAAGATTTCTGAAAATTGGCAAGCGAAGAGCGATACAAGCTATTAATTAAACAAACAATCATCTCTAGTTTAACGAGTGTCATCATCATTCAGCGTGCGACTTTCCTGTTCCATCTACATAGCAATCACAATAACATGACGTCAGACATCTGAACATACTATATCAACACCTACGTCTATAGAAAAACCGTTGATATTCTATCTGAAAATATATATTCATCAGAAAGACGTCCGTAAGCTCCTGGCGTACCTAGAAGCGAATGATATTTTTAGTGATTGTCAATACGGGTTCCGCCGAAATCGGTCAACTGGGGATCTTCTAGCGTATGCCATTCAAATCTGGAGTGAGGCCATAGAGAAACACGGGGAGGCACTAGCGGTCTCCCTTGACATCTCGAAGGCCTTCGACAGGGTCTGGCACGATAGCCTTATTAGTAAGCTTCCTTCCTTCGGTCTGGCCGCCGGTTTGTGTGATTGGTTCGCAGATTTCCTGAGGGATCGGTCTATCCGAGTGGTCATAGATGGCTGCTCGTCTGGACTGCTGGATATTAATGCCGGGGTTTCTCAGGGGTCGGTGCTTTCGGCAACACTGTTCTTGCTGCATATTAATGATCTGCTTAAACCCGGTACCTTTGGGTATGCAGACGACAGCACTGTTGCTGAGAGATACGTGTCCGACACACGAGCTGGTGGGTCGCAGATCCGGTCTCTCCGGGAGGCAATGGTTGAGCGCTTGAACGTGTCCTTACAGGCTGTCTCTGAATGGGGCGATGCCAATCTGGTCAAGTTCAATGCTGCTAAGACCCAAGCGTGTCTATTTTCCGCCAAAAGGAGCCAATTCCACCCAGCTCCATCTTTCCGAGGTTTAACCGTGCCGATAACCGACCAACTTAAGCTTCTTGGGGTTACATTAACATCTCTCAATTTTGGCCCTTACATAGAGGCAAAAGCTCAAGTGGCTGCAAAGAAGTTGGGGATTCTAGCAAAGGTGAGACGATATTTCACGCCGGAACAGCTGCTTAAACTCTATCAAGCGCAAATTCGGTCGTGTATGGAATACTACTCTCATCTTTGGGATGGATCTGCCAGATACCAACTTGATGCCCTTGAGTCAATTGCGAAACGAGCCAAGAGGGTCATCGGCGATGAGAGGCTCGTCACGACGAAGCTCCAAAGTTTTGAACATCGACGACGAGTTGCTAGCCTGTCGGTTTTTTACCGGTTGCATTTTGGGGAATGTGCGACGGAATTGCATAATTTAATTCCGCCAAACCGTTCCATCATCGGACCACAAGACGAACGGCGATAGTGGTCAAACGCGCGCCTATCTATAGTAAAAAAAAAAAAAATCCTAACTGCCGCACGGGTCGATCTTGAAGGTTAAGCAACGCTTGCTTTTTTGGTTGGTCTGTGGATGGGTGACCTTAACATATCGAGTTTCCTCCGTGCCTCGGAAAGCACGTTAAGCCGTTGGTCCCGGCTGTGATTTGTAGATCTTTGGCAGTCGTTACGGATAGTCAGAAGCCAGTAAATCTTAATCCAGTCTTGCCAAGATGTACGAGGGGGCGTTTTTAAGTTTGCGGAATGGAGGGCAAGGAGTGAAAATAAAAATACTAAATTATTTTTCTTTTTCAATATATTCACCTGCTACCCTAATACATTTTTCAGATCTTTCAATTAGCTTATGTATACCTTCATAAAAAAATGTTTTGTCTTTGTCCGAAAAATAAGCTGAAACCGCGTCCTTCACTTCTTCATCAGTTGAAAATTTCTTTCCACGAAGTTCTTTTTTCAGATTTGGAAAGAGGTAATAATCACTGGGAGCCAGGTCTGGGCTGTAGGGTGGATGGTCTAAAATATCGAAGCCCACCTTATGCAGGGCAGCCAACGCAACACGGCTCTTGTGAACAGGCGCGTTGTCGTGAAGAAGAAGGACACCTTTGGTCAATTTTCCCCTCCTTTTTTCTTTAATACTTTCTTTCAACCTCTCGAGGATAGAAGCGTAGTATTCTCCGGTTATAGAAACGCCTTTATCTTTATAATCGGTCAACAGAATCCCTTCCAAATCCCAAAACACTGTTGCCATGATTTTCCCAGCCGATTTAAACTTCTTGGGTGGTGGTGTACCTTTTTTGTGTCACTGCATAGAGTCCTGTTTTGACTCAGGCTCATAATGATGAACCTAAGTTTCATCTCCAGTAACAATTCGACTCAATAGTCCATCCTTATCTTCGTTACAGAGGTCCAAAAACGTGCGAGAACACTCCACGAGGCGTTGTTTCTGAGGCGGCGTGAGCATTCTTGGCACCCATCTTGCACTGACCTTTGTCATGCCAAGATGATCGTGTAGAATTTTGAAAATTGTTGTATCCGATACTCCAACCATTTCTGCAAGCTGTTTCTTCTTTAGTCTGGCATCTTCCAATATAATTTTTTCGTCATTTTTAATGATTTCCGGAGTAGTCACCTCGATCGCCCGTCCGGGCCGCGGGTCGTCTTCAAGTGAGGTCCTGCCTTGTTTAAAAAGACAATGCCACTTGTAAACCATGGTTTTACCCGGGCAAGAGTCCCCGTAAACGGATTCCATCTCTTCCAGTATGTTTTGAACTGACTTTCCTTGGTAAGTTGGTAAGGAACTTTATTACGGCACGGTACTCGATTTTTTCCATAATGCACACTTTCTTCCCGATTGAGTTGTTTGCTTGACGATAGTTCAAAGATTAATGACCCAATTAAGACAAAACCTGGTATTTATACTAATATTGAGTGGCTGAAGTCGTGGCCACCTCGATAATGACCTATTTTTATCATCTACCCTCCCATTCCGCGAACTTAAAAACGCACCCTCGTACCGTGTTACCCAGTTAATGGGTTGTGGAGGTCTGGTAGGCAGCCGCTCCACGTAAAACACTGGTATTCAGCTGAATCCGGTTTGACTCGAAGCCGACCCCAATGTAGTTGGGAAAAGGCACATGATGATTCTATCTGAAAATATATCAAAATAATTTCTTGCAAGTTATATTACCAGCGCTTAAATTCCAAGTGTTTTGGAATTAGTAGAAATTCCCAAAAGATTGGAACAAACACGATAAAAGTAAGAAATGCGCGGGCGCCGCAGTTCGTTGAATGTCAGTCATTTATCGAATTTGTGAATTAAAAAGATTATTTTATCTATCTAAAAATAAACATTTTATCAATCCACTGTGGATTAGTGATACGACCACCGATTACTTATATTTTAAGTTTTGGATGTACTTGAATGAATGAATGAATACCTAAGTATCAACGAAAATAACTATAGCCAGCCAAAAAATAAAAATGGGAGCTTCTAAAAATTGGTCATGCAAGACGTCCACAGCTGGACATACGACTCCCCCAAGATGGGGGGGTTTGCCATAATCGCCACGCTTGGCAGGCGGGCTGGCGATCGCATTCGCAGTGCATGGTATTGAGTTTAACATGAACGCTGCTGCCCACTTTCTGGCGAGTCCCTTAGTCGCCTCTTACGACACCCACGGGAAGTAGTGGTATGGGATAGTATTATTCTTTTACGGCACCATATACGGCACCGGCCGACGCCATACGGCAAAGTTAAGAGATTAAGTACCATAAAACACCAAATAACAGGAAGGTAACTTTGTATAACATTACATAGGTACTTATATATAATAATATTTTTTATCCGATATAAAAAATACCTTTTTTTTCCTAATTGCCAAAATGGTTAACCTAAACTAACCTTCTCACCTAGGTACCTACGTAATTCATGCTAAACGTAGACCGTCGGATAATAAACAATTCTAGAGCACCTATCTACCCAGGTACCAGTTTTCCCCACCAAAATTCCGGCCCAATAAAAAACCCGCACCTCAAGTAGGTGCGGGTTTTTTTTATACCGAATATATAACAAATTTTATTATACCGAAATGCAACTCGAGTGTTTCCGGCCGGATGATGTATTTGGCATTTCCCAAATAACAAGCTGTTGTGATGAGAAAAGTACAGCTTTCTGATGAGTGTCCGTTCCTCACAGTAACAGTTCTAATTACCGAGAATTAAGTCAAGTCATCGGAAATAGGTATCCACGTAAGTCAGATTATGTGCCTACGTTCTTTTTTAAATATCTGATCAATGTTAGGCGCTAATTTGGGGTTTTCCAAGTGAGTAAATCAACAGAAAGATATGGTTTGAAACAATTAGGTAAATAGGAACTGATAGCACATAACCACTTGTGTATCTATTGACGCAAGTGGCCTTTTCCATAATCCTTTGTTGTGTTTATCGAGTGATCAATTGATCAACATGCGTCGTTCACTGTCTTTGGTGACGGGTGTAACAAGTGATTAAAGATTGACTGAAATTTGAGACAGAAGGTAATACTTAATACTAATGAAGCCAAGAAAGGCAGTTCCGTCCAGCGAAAGTAGTGGCAGCGGCTTTCGAATTGCCAGCTAGTACTTCAAGGTGTTCACTGTAACCGCTTGGCCGGCTGTCCAGTGTCCAGTTACCTAGGTACCTCCCTCGCTCTGCCAATAATTATGACGTAGGACGCCCCTCAACTCTCGACATGGTGGGGACAGGCTTAAACTGAAGGCGGGGTTCCACACTGGGCTGCCATAGGTTGGAAAAGGTAATTGAAACATCCTGCTCTACACGCATTTCAGTCCACACGTCATCATTATAAGATCTGAGGTCAACGTACGTAAGTATATCAGTGTGCTCCTGCAGTGAGTGACGACACGAGATGACGTCACAGTTCTGACGTCAGGATTCTCGCGAATACCTCCCACTTATCTACTGACACACAGGTACATTTGTTGCATAATTTAATGATTATTACCTGTGCTTCGCCGGTGAGTAAATATGACGCGATTGTAGGTAAAGCTATAATAAAATAATATAACTTTCGTGTGATAGAATTGGTCATAGTTATGACTCATTCCAGACCGGGGAGTTTTCGAATTGCGATTGCCCTATATTTGTCGGCTTGTGAAATCTGAACTCGTGATTAATTCATTATTGTGAGTCCAAAATCGGATATTCATTTTATTTTGGGAAATCCTAGAACATTGACTTCAGCAGGTAAACAGGAAAGTGTAGGTACCTACAACTTATTTTGATGATAAATAAATCAGAGTGGTTTGCACAGAAAGATCGAAGTACTTACACAACTACAACCTAATTAATTTTGTAACACAAACAGCAAGAAAACAGGAAACCCAACTGAGCATCATCTTTTCGTTAAGGATAATAAATCAATCTTTCAGAATGCAGTTTCCGAAGCGTCTAATAACCTGCTGACGCGTAACGTTAATTAAAATTACGGCAGCCACCCGCCATGTTCAATGTTGCACGTGATCGTAAATCACTTCCCTACAACTAATTGGTTTTATTCAATGTAGTCGAGCATAGGTTGTTAATAGAGCCGCTTTACATTTTAATTCGGCTGAATTATCTGACTGTTAATATGGGCCTGGCATGTGACGTCACAAAGCAGTTATCGATGCGCCCGCCGGGCCTGTAATATGGCACGAACGTGTGAAAATGAACGAAACAGCGCTGCACAAATGGATTTTTGATTCATAACGAGCCGTTTTATCGACACGATACAGGAATACGTAATTTGACACCATATAACTGAGTGTTTGCAGCCAGGGATCGCTTTGTGGACTTCCACGGAGTATTGTAATTGCTACTCTCCAATATTTTCATAGCAAAACGTGGACAGAAGTTGTTTTTGTAAGAGATATCCTAAATATTAACTGAAAACGAGTTCTATTCGTCTTCTCAACGCGTTTCTCTTAATATTACCTACCTACTTATGTGTGAGACAAGATTCCCATGAATATTTAATAATCAATTCGAAATCCACCAAAGTGCGTTCCTGCCGTTTGATTCATGTAGACCAACTTTTTGCTCTTTATGTCGGCTATTACTTTCTGGACTGCAGTAAAATGTTCTGCACTTGACTTGTTAAGTTCCTATCTAGATGTGTCTGGCAGCTCATCTTAGGCAGTCGGTCCTGTTACAACAGTTAGCTATCCTTGGTCCCGGACCATCATATTAGTAATTATGGCCTAAGTGATGGATTCATTAAACGCTTTTTTAAATAAAGGGACATCGTCAATTGATTCTTCCGCTCTGGGCTGAGCGGAAGAGAGTGTCAGACTCCTACTGACTAAAACTCATCCGTGTTCCTCCTAGTGCCCTTTGCGTTCTAGGGCCGCGGTAACTCTTTAGAACAAATTCCGCAACCCTGGTATCATTACCCACTGGAGCATTGTAAGAGTTGCAAGACAGCTACAGTTTCATCTTAAAATCCGAAAGAGACCCATGTGCCATGTGGTTCTAAATCTTTCACCGTCTTTCAGCAATTTCTCAGCTAGAGTCCTTGGGTACCACAGATAACCATTATGGTTGATACTATCTACAGGACCGTCTTCTGCCTATTGGAGGCTCTGGGCACGGAATAATGGGGCCCCTATGCTATGCATATGACTGGCAGATAAATATTTTTTATATAATCCGGAACGGTATATCTTTTAGCATTTACTAGTTAGTGCTTCACATTATGCTAGATATGTTAGGTTTTGTAAAAATTAATATGTTTATTTATCAGTAATCGGCAGGTGATCTGGCAGAAGCTAGGGGGCCCCATCGATCGCGCCCTGGGCACGTGACCCGAGTGCCCAGTGGAAAAGAGCATGACTATCTAACTATGATGGATGTAGCAATACCCATTGATATCTATCATATTTTTCAACATCACAAGGCTCGGTTTTTCCCCGACCTAATTATCTATTATTGGGCAATACCCGATATCGAAGGTTAGCTCTGTTGTCAGGATTATGGCATTCTGTTGTATGATAGTGATAGTATCATGATAAGTCAATTAATTGGCAGTAAGATATCAATCATCATACGTTGGTGGAATTGTGGTCTAACGCGAGCCTGTGGTCTAAAAAAAATGTAAGGCTTGTTACAGAGCGAAGGTTGTATTCTGCGAAAATTATTATGCCTTCGTAATATGTGGTGAATTACTCGTAAAACCATTTTAGTTATTGTCTTATTATCTAAACTAATATATAAAGCTGAAGAGTTTGTTTGTTTGTTTACTTGAACGCGCTAATCTCAGGAACTACTGGTCCGATTTGAAAAAACATTTCAATGTTAGATAGCCCATTTATCGAGGAAGGCTATAGGCTATACTACTCTGTCAAGAAAGTACCGGGAAAAGATCAATAATACACAAAATGTCTGTTATTCATCCAAATTTATTCTATCACCTTCAAAGTATGCTCCTTTAGAAACGATACACTTGCGCCAACGAATAATCCATTCATCAAAACATTTTTTAAACGCTGCTTCCGGAATTGAGTTGAGTTCTCGCCGCGAATTCTCCTTTATGTCTTCTATCGATTGAAAACGGTTCAGTTGGAAGGCGTCACTCCGAAGCTTGTTGACTAGTTTGCATGTCAAACTCGTAAACCCACGTCTCGTCACCAGTAATAATGCGTTTCATGAATGTTGGGTCCGAACTGACTCGTTCTAGCATGTCCTCAGCGACTTTCATGCGATTGAGTTTTTGGAGAAAATTCAGATCTTTTGGGACTAGCCGAGCAGCAACATGTTTCATACCCAAATGATTAGTTAAAATGGTACGGATCGACTCGTGAGATACAGAAAGTTCGGCGGCTATCTCTCTCAGAGTTGAATGGGGATTTTCAGTCACTATTTCCTTCACTTTTGCGATGTTAACTTCAGTTGCAGACGTTGACGGCCTACCAGAGCGAGGCAAATCTTCCATCACATCTCGACCGCTTTTGAACGCTTTGAACCACTCATAAGCACGAGTTTTTGATAAAGTCGATTCACCGTAAGCCTTCTGTAACATTTTCAGTGACTCCGAACACGAAATTCCATTGGCGATGCAAAATTTAAGACAAACTCTTTGTTCGATATTTTTGTCCATTATGAAATTCGCAATACACACTATATATGATATTACTAAAACCAGCACTGTATTTAATATAAATAACAGATGCAACTCAAACTCCGCGCCAAAATGGAAAATAGTTGTGCCAATCTAACAACTACAAAAAAAACAAAAATTTGAATTTGGAACCATAAACAAATCATCCATTCCCGATACTTTTTTGACTGAATGTATATCATCACGCTGAGACCAACAGGAGTGGAGCAGTAATGAAAATTGTGACGCAAGCGAAGTTGCGCGGGTCAACTAGTTCTGATATACGAGTATATATAGAGACCGATGTCGTCCAGGATGAATGATGAATGTGAGTGCAATGCAAGGGCGGATCCAGCTTTGGTGCCAGGAGGGGGTCACGTAGTTGTGGTCAAGTCAAGAACTTATAATTTAATTTTGATAACAATAGATACAAGTAAAAAGTAGGTATTTAATTAATGTACGTAGGTACTGTACTTAAAAATATTTATTCTTTATTGTACACTTGAAAAACTTAATACATAATAACTTGTACATAATTATACACGTACATATTGTCATCTTTTCTTGAAGACATCCAGAGAAGCACTATCACGCACGGAATGAGGCAGCCTATTTATATTCCATAGTCGTGGTGAATGATTTGGCATAACAGCTAGAGGTATGTCGAGGGTGTATCTGTATGATGGTCTATGTGTATGACGCAAAACTCCGCAAAAGTGAAGAGGTGGTACGACCAGGGTTTCCAACAAACAAAATAGAAACAGACAAAATACATATATTGAAATAACAAAATCAATTTTTCTTTTACGTCTTCTCCCGAAACGCGTTATTACGTCATTTACGTCAATGGGTACGTTTTTATGAACGTGGAGAAGTGCCAGTCCGGTTAGGCGATCCTCAACCATTGAAGATCTTAGCCACGATTTAATTCTGCGCAACGTAGAGAAAGACCTTTCTGCTGTCGCTACACTGACAGGTAGTGTAGCCATAATACATAAAAAAAATCTTATATTAGGATACATATCGATGTCACAATTTAAAATAAGATCAGAAATCGACTGCGGTATGTCCTGGCACCGCTGCCACGCCTGCCACTTCACCATCCACAGCCGATATTCATTTGCAATGACAGAAACGGGAGTGTTATCTAGTAACAATGTATAGTCGGTAGCTAGTTGTTTCACAGTTTCAATGTCTTCATTATTACATTCGCTTTTTGGCATGAAAACGCTTAGCTGAAACAAATTAAGTACATCAGGAGACAGGCGGTCCTGGAGATCACTTATTATTGAATCTAGAAGAGGGATGTATATAGCTCTGCGGAAATACACTTCAGCAGATTGAGCAGGTTGGTTATTGGCCCTATGTATTTGTTTTGATACTATAATTTCTACATCTAGCTGCTCAGCTACTACTTTAGCCTCTTCAAAAAGCTGTCGGTAGATTACGTCTACATTTTCTCTTTTATTTTGTAAAAATAGCGTCCGTAGCTTTTTTTAAATCAATTGAGTTCGATTGCAGTATTCTGCTTAAAGATACAGTAGTACCTGAAAAATAAAAAGTAAGTGACTGTGACTGCAGTGCATAAACTAAGAATTTATAACTAAATATAAACGGTATGTATTCGTACCATAAAATATTAACAAAACAACATAATTTTAAAGCATGCAGCACAACATAATTTTAAACCATTTCTTGTGAATTTGCAGCAACAATTTTTAAGAATACTCATAAAGGTACACTTATAAACACATTAAAGGAAGAAATAAATTTTTGTTTAACTTAGAAATAAGTAATGAAATGATATGTTGAAGTTTAGTTGAGGTTAGGTCTAGCTAGACGTTACGTAGTCGACAAGCGCGCGCAAGTGTGGCGCGGTAAAATTCAAATTTTCGATGCGTTCGTTCCCAAACGTTTGCCAACATAAAAAGTTATTATATTAAATTCATTAAATATTGAAGGTAGGTATGTAGTTACATAAAATCTGTATTATGACAAAATATATAAATAAAATCATTATGTTTAATTAGTGGTCCACCTAAGTCCTGGAACCAGCTCAGGGGGGGGGTCATGACCCCCATGACCCCCCCCCCTGTATCCGCCGTTGGTGCAATGTAGCCATTATCTGCTTAGGCTTTTCCCAATAATGTTGGGGTCGGCGTACAGCCTAACCGGATGGTCGTTGTCCTATTAATGACTACATTTATTGTATTCTTTGTCTAAATTATGGCTGTTGTGTATGAGTACTTCGGGGAGTCACTGAAGCGTTGTCGACGCGTTAAATCATGTCATCAGTTACGCACTTAGAAAATTCTCCCTCCGGTAAAAACCCCATCAGGAATCCTAAATCCAGTTACGGTCCTGCTATAGTTAAAATGTTCGCGTAAGTAAAAATTATTATGACTGATTGTCTCATTTTACAATCTAGCTGCAGACAATAGGTACCTAGATACACCTGCACCTATGCTACCTGTAGCATAGGTACATTTGTAAGTTGAATTTGCTCATCTACGTATTTCCGTGAGATTCCCGATGATTGTGTGCCCGTAATTAAAATTGTTGATTCTAAAAAAGGTTTATAATAAATGAATCATACGACTATTTTCGAATCAGTGCCTACGCTTTCGAAGCGGCAAATGACAAATACAGTGATGTGTTGCTCCAAGAAAAGTACAGTTTGTTGAGAAACACAATATTCTCGTACTTAAAAACATAAAGCTGCAGAATGACCTCTGATTCACGACACGTGTTGGAGGATCGCACTGCTGCTTCAATTTGGTTTTTCCCGCCGATAAAAATAACATTTTACGACTGGAACCATATACGAGCTCATTAGGGTTCTGTGGCTTTTAAAGAAATGGGTAACAGACGAAAATTAAATAATGATAAACATTTTCTCTCAAGTAAGGTACGTATGTACCAAGTACCAACATTTTCTCTCAGATTAACACGATACAGACAAATTGTTAACAGCATTTGCTTGAGTGCAGGGCTTAACCAATCAGCATGGTTGCTGGGGCTCACTGTGACCGTTGACAAGGGTGTGTCGAAACTAAGCGATTTCCCTTTTGAATATCGTCACCGGGAAGGCATTAAGGGGCCTCAACAGAGGAACGGAACGAACGCAAAAACGTTGGTGTCAGTAAATTAGGTACGAGTACCTATAGGTTTTAGATTTACTTTTTATCAGACGGTCGCGCGGCCGGACACAAAATATCTTTTATTAATTTTATTAACTGTAGGTAGATAATAGTGCCTGTGTATAATAAACTTCTTTTGAACGAACACTTCCAGCTTATTGTCGCGACTAGTGAAGACTATGAAAATTTGCGTAACCTATTGCACCTGATGTTTTTGGGAACGTTCATTTCGATACCTACCAATTTCTAAATCCACATTAAAAACCCTATAGTTCAAATTAGGCTGAGAGCAAGCACACCAGCCACCTTTTGAGCGTAGTTTTACATAAAGACAGTCCTCCAAAACGCCCACCCGTCTCTACTTCCTAGTGTTGTAGCTGGGACGTTGAAGTGGCGCAAGAAACTCCCCAGCAACACACCAGCGGGTCTAAAAGGGCCACTTTAATAGAATCAGAAAACAAATCTCGCTACCCGTCACTGTCAAATTTCCCCAATCAACCTTGAACCTTATGCGTTAGCGATAAAGATGAAAAGATGATGATGAGATGAAAATTAAATTTGACAGATTGTGATTAGTATTCTATTCTCCTATAGAGGCCTTTTTACCCTCTGTCTGTTAAGTTCAGCTCAAAACTGCAATGGAGAGTGTGAGCTCACTCTAAATTATAACCAACCTAAGGAACTCCAGCACCCACCCATTTTTCACACTTGGCTCTATTGCCACATCTGGTAGATACCTAAACCTCACACAACTAGAACGTTTATTCTAGTTCAGATAAATAAACAATCGCAGGCAGGGTCGAGGGGCCACACAGCCACACTGCTTGCAGCGCCGGCGACGTGGGTAAACCCGGCTGGGAAACCCAGCGCATTATTATCAATGAATGTAGGTAATCAAACACAGATAGTGGAAATGGAAGGTTATGAAACTGTACACTTGCCGATAATGTTCTTTAATTAAACATTTTTATGACTCTAAAGAGAAATACTGATAAGGGGACAGCAAATACGTGATTCATATATACAGTATGGATATGACATATATGCAATGATCTTAAGGGGTCATTGTACTACTTTTTCTATGGGACCAACACTTAAAACGCGAAAAAAAATCGACTGCTCCATACATTTATGTGCGCATAACTCGACAAAATGTACTGTGGCCTTTGTGCGAGTTTTTTAACGTTCTCGATCGCGTTAACGTAAACGTTCGCTTATGTCAAATTGTATAGAAAATTTCCGGGAGTGGCATACATTAATTAGGTAACACACATTAATATCGGTCAACAGGACCTTATCAAATACACAATAGAAGAGTGGCTGAATACCACGAATGAATATTCTTAGTTTTAACAAAATAGGCTTAATACGCAGTAAAAAATAGTCACTAGACGGCGCTTATCCAGTTTCAATACAAATTGACGTTTACGCTAACGCGATTGAGAACGTTAAAAAAACTGGCACTAAGGCCACAGAACAGCTGATTATTTTTTCGCGATTACGTTGTGGGTCCCATAGTAAAGTTATTCATAGTTATGAGTACAATGACCCCTATAGATTATTGCAAATATGTCATATCCGTAATGTTTATCGTGATTGATGTACTTGTGTGATTGGGTTTTCTTCTGGAGCTGGTAAGGTCATGGTTCGGAACAGCGATACTTGAATGATTAACAGAATTCTGGTTGAGCAGGTCTGGGTTGTTGTTCCACTTGGAGATGATTCTCATAACAGGTAAGTGTTAGGGTTTTTATAAAATGTATCAAGTTAGGTACGCTAACGAGTTTCGCATTTATATTTTCGCGTTTTGAGCATGCACCAATTGGCCTTCAAACTAAATATCCCAGAAGCGTCTTTCAGACTAAACAGGTGCACCATATTGAATTAACTTAATTTTAATTGGCCAGGAGTGTGTGATACTCGATTTTTTCTCAGAGGACGAGCATTCTTAGCGATGATGACCATCTTTGCTTTCCCTGGCGGAGAGTCTTTAGTTTCTGCTTGACCACTTGTAGCTGAGCTATAGATATAATTCAAATTCAAAATTTTTGTTTCAGAGCAAGATATAGTGTTTGTATGAAATTAGCCTAAGTTAGTAAAGACAAAATAATAAAACCAAAATAACAAAAAATAAACATTAATTGGCTACATGCACATGTGCACGCACATGCCTGCCAGTCCAGAGCCTGATAAACGGTCCATCAACTTTGTCCGATGGATTTTTTCTATTTCTTGGCTGCAAACAGTGTATATAGCGTCGTACCTAACCACGACTTAGTCGTAAAAACGTACTGTAATAGTTATTTATGATACTTGTGCGGTAATTTGGTTTTTACAAACGAGTAGACGATTCGACTCGGGCAACCATAGGCACGAGTTTATAAATACCAATTTCCGCACGTGTGTCATACAAGGTTTTTCAACACATTTGCGAGAAAACAGTACCTACAATAGATAATGAAAAAAACTTATTGTTTGTAAATAACAGACGGAAAGTCGCAACAATCTTTGACGTTTCTAATATGAAAATTAGGCGAATTTGAAAATGGCGCCACGTGTGCGTGGTGAAAATTAGAAATAAGTATATCTTTCGTCTTATAATCTCTTTAGTACTAAATTGAGACAAACGTATTGATCAAAAGCGCTTCCAAAGAGGTTCGAGCATTCAGGGTATTTATTCTCGTAATGTGAAACTTTCTGGTGGATTTTTTATATATTTTTCCACTACTTGTAGACTTTCCGACTGTACCTATATTGGACCCCGGATCTCTGGTTAGAGGCCAGGCCAGTGTTGGAGTCGCGACCTACGTGGTATTGACTATTTGGATGGCTACTGAAACAACTTGTTTCACTGATTATAAACAGTTTATTTAAAGTTTTGAGAAGCTACGCTAAAATGACGGCAATGATAGGCTGGCGAATGCACGCGGTTTGCTGTCTGAATATGCACTGGCTTCGTGGCGCACTGAGTGCGGCGGAATTAGATGGCTAGTGTAGTGGTCGATAGTAATTATTTATCGAACAAAAAAAGCCGTTACCTCTAAAATTATCCTCTCCGGCTCCATTCCGGAGCTGTACAACGGAACCATTAGGTATAATACTCGAAATTGTTTCCAGCCGACTCACATGGACAGCTGCTGTAAATAAGGACATGAAGGGCGCAAATGTCACATCTGCGATGACCCAGGACAGAACGTCTTGGCGAAGAATGACTAGGAGAGCCGACCCCAAGCGATGGGAGCAAGGCTAGGAGGAGGAGTGGTATTAGTTATAATGCTATAAGCTAATAACTTATGCAGGTCCAGTTTCAAACTTCAATGAACGTGAATGAGATGGACGTATTTTATTATCATTAAATTGACGATATTTTAATACATTTAAATATTATATCAGGTCTTTCATAAATAAGAGTATCTGGGTTATTCCCAGAATCAGTGAAAATGTCAAGAACATTTATGATTTCTAGATTTTCCGATCCGGTTCTCAGTATGCACTGCTAATTCAATTCAAAAAAAAAAAACGGTCAAGTCGAGTCGGACTCGCACACGAAGGGTTCCGTAGCATAAACCTTAATTTTTAATTATTTGTTTTATAGCGGCAGTAGAAACAATCAGTGAAAATTTCAACTATCTACCTATTACGATTCTTGAAATACAGCCCGCTGACAGACAGACGGACGGACGGATGGACGGACGGACGGACAGCGGAGGCTTAGTAAGGGTTTAGTTGCGTTACCCTTTATGCACGGAACCCTAAAAAGCAATGTCGTATTTTTTATCAGTTTTTTTTTATTTATTTCGTGTTGTGGTTGATTTCTTATTTTTAATTTGGAAGAATTCTGTGGGTTCTTATGATTCGATAGTACCTAAATTGAATTACCATTCTCGGTACAACACAAAGTATTTTTTCCATGATATTATTATTATTTAATGAACTGGTGTTGGGCAAAGTTTTAAATGTCACAAAAAACTGTATTTTTGTTTTTTTCAGTTCCATTTTTAATAAAAATGTTTTATGCTTCAGTAAGTGAAATATAAAGAACAGCTTTATAATTTTTTTAAAATGTTTTAATATTTTGGGCTTGTTAAAAAAGTGTACCCTACATAGGTACCTAATCTGCATAATTAATTATAAGAGGACGTTCACTTTGGGAAAATCTTTCTGTTGAGACTTTTCATATCAAGATTTAGAGAGTTTTATATTTTCAAAGGCTTCAGGCTTTTTATAAGAAACAATGGTAAGTAGATCACATAGTATTAGTAGGTAGGTAGGTACAGTAGCTACAGTCCTAATTAATTGATTTTAAAACTTTGAACATTTAGCGCCCTGTATAAATTGTAAAACATCAATGTTTATTCTAGGTACCTACAGACAGCATTTTTTTAGGAAAGAAATATCGGTGATATCAATCACCGATATTTCTTTCCTAAAAAAATGTACTTACCTATTGAAAATTCGCTTTTAGAACTACTTATTTAGCTTCATTAATTTTAAGTCGGTAGAACACTCGTTTGTTATGTACCTACTTACCTAGCTTAAGTGCTATTTATTGAATAAAATGACAAAAGCTGCTGAAGGTACCTATTTTAATTTATATTATTCTGATAAAAAGTGTCGTGACGTTTCGGCGCAGTTCATTGCTTTGTACTTACAAAAACTAATCAGCTGACCGCGGTCAGAGACTCAGGCATTGGGGTTTTACCGTATTGGCGTACATATGGCGATATTTTTTAGTATGTTTGTTTAAGATTAAACTCTTATGTTAAAGACAAGAGGGCTTGTATTTAGGGTTGCCAGTCGTGACTTAGTTAGGATTTAAGTATGCGTGTCCGGCCAAATTAGGCGGGGTCCGGCCTGCCTGGTTCTTGAATTTTACCAGTCACTTTGATTTTCCCAAAAACTTGCAAAATTTAGATGACTGATTTTATTTTCTTATTATAAGTTAAATTAATTTCATGTTTACGAGTCAAGAAGCTTGGATTTAGTAACAAGAATCCTGCTTAATATTAAATACACACAATTCTAAGTTGTCCGGCCTTTATTATCTTCTTATCTCTTACTAGTTGACCCGCGCAACTTCGTCTGCTCCGCTCTTATTTCTCTTAGCGTGATGATATATAGTTTTTAATTTCCTCGATAAATGGACTATCTAACACTGAAATATTTTTTCAAATCAGACAAGTAGTTCCTGAGATCAGCGCGTTAAAGCAAACAAACAAACTCGTCAGCTTTATATATTAATATACCTATAGATATAATTTTACTCAAAAGTTCGGCTAAACTTAAAGTACTGGCCAGTTTTAAGTAGCAACCCTACTTGTATTGTATCCTTGTTTCAAAGAACAGTGTTTATTTAGGTTCCTACTTGATAATCGTGATAGTGATCGAATGCGATACTGTGTGTTTTAGGGACTTAAAACAAAGTTTGAGTTTACTATGCCCTCGGACGTACAATTTGCGGCGGTCACTACGCCCTGCAGACAAGGTACTTACCAGTAGGGGGCTACTCTCTAAGCCCGAAGTCCGTAGTTTCGGGCGTATCTATTCTACTTCGTATCACATAACCACTAAGAATGAATAACGACACGATTTGCCAGTAACTGTCAATCTTAGTTCGGGTGCCGGACTAATCGTAAGTCCGTAGGTGTCCGTAGTTCTGCGAGCAATGTGCCCTGACCACTGCCACTTCAGTTAGGTGCTCGTTTGGGCTATGTCGGTAACCTTGTTGCTCTTGCGGATATCATCATAACATTCAAACAGATCAGATTAATTAATCCCCAACAATACTTTTACTGACTACCTTATGCAAGTGCATGCAAGATAGAGCTCCCAAAACTTATCTTTAAAGATTCACCTGAAGCGGACAAATTCAACAAAACTTCTCAATCAAACGTAACATTTAATAATTTCTTCAACAAACAGTTTGACCTCTGAACTTTCAAAGCTGTTGACTGTTTTAATAAATAAGTTTCCATGAGGAGCTCCCTTCTAACTAAATGTCAAGAGCTGACTCGCCTGCTCGGGGTCGCCGGACCTTGTCATCTCAGACTTAAGTTTAGGAGATAATTAATTACTGCGATGTCACCATCTCTTGTTTGCGAAGAACTCGATGAAGTTTTACTCAAAAATTGTTTTCTAAAATCTTTGATCACTCTTAATGGCTCATTAGAATAGTCGTTTTTATTAACCCAATAGGAGGGTTTTTGGTTTTTCAACAATCTTTTTCACATACGGCGCCGCCTCAAGGGCCTCGGACATGGTTTATTTGACGACCGCCATTTGGCGGTTGGCACTACTGGCTTATACGTGCCTTCCGAAGCATTATCAGACAATCAGGTGATTCAAGCCTGCAATGTCCTAGCCAAACTGGAAACAACTTTAAAGTATGATTCACGTGGAAATCGAACCCACGACCACCGGGTCACAAGGCAAACGCCTAAACCACTCGACCATGGAGGCAGTTCAACAATGATTGATCAGTTAAAGTACCAAGTGATACAGGAACCAATATTTTTTTACCCGACTGAGCCAGGATGAGAGTTATTAGTCTATTGACCTCTGAAAATTGCTTCTAATAGGTATAAAAGGTTATTGAGGTCACACAGGTCTCTGTCACCCCTGACCTAGACTAGAGTCAAGAGACCATGTCAAAAAAAAACAGTAGCTACGAAGATACACACTTCAGCAATTTTCAATCAAAATGGGTAAAACTACATTTCAGCAAATAGGAACACGTATATGAAAGAGCATTGAAAAAAACCCTTTGTCGAGAGCTTTCAAACACAAGAAGCCCAATAAGGAAAACTCATACTAAAATAGGGAGGTTATGTTTGTTTACGTGACGCCTATTTCTTTCCTGAATACAGTTTTGTCAGCCCTTCGATCGAAAAAGTTGTAGTTTTTGAAGACTTGTAAAAACAAAGTTTGTTGCAAGAAAATACTGTAGTGCCCAGAGTTCTTTTCCTGTTTAGATATAAATTGTTTCGCACCTGCGATACGTACCATAAAGAGGCATCCATACCACACATGTTACAGCTTGGGAGTTACCATACCATACCCATTGGTGTTTTCCTCCCATTCTGAAAATAACTAAGCACTTACCTACCCAAATGGAGTACAATAGAATACCTACCCCATTCAGTAACTTAGGTACATATTAATAGCAAGTTCGCAGGTGAAAATTAACGCTCGGAAATTCCTTTGCTATCCAAAAATGGAGGTTCGAGCAATTCCTCCCTGTTATCACACTACCAGACCATAATTTTACAGATATTTTCCCTGTAGCTGTACCTACTCGGACTGCGGGGAAACCTAACTACTCGTTACATCCTGCACTTGACCCAGGGTAACGGCCATTGAGCCAAATACGAAGAACCGTAGTTACCAACCAGTATAGCTGAGTTAACCTCAGAACAACTGGGGTTTTACTTCGTATGTGATTTTTTTATTTTATTTTAATAGGTACATATAGGTACCTAAAAATACTTGGAGATTGAGATGTTGCGTGTTCATTCTTAAAATCACATATTTTTGTTTAAACATTGTGATACTGATAACACATGATGAAATGACGCGTTTTGTTGCTGTGTCATCGCGTAAAATAAAAATTTGGTCAGTCGAAAGAAACATCCGTATTACCTACCAATATGTTAAGTCATAATGAGGAAGCTTCTTTGTTAGATCCTATATATACTTATTTTAAAATTACTATATGTATATTTACCCACACTTCAGAATTCAGATGACAGATATGTACATTTGATAAGTCACCTTCTTAAGCTTATCATAGGGAAGTCCAAGTTAAGAGTTACCAGAACATGGCCTTGTCCTCGTTTCAGATTTTCCTCCTGTATGAGTTGTCATTCTCTGTGTAACGTTTGCAGCCCGCCTACCGTGCCAGGTCCCACCTATTGTTGCCAACAGTCTTGCAGTTTGGCAGATGGTGATAAGATATCTACTCTATTTTGTGTAATTATTTGAAAGCAATAAACATAGACACTCATCTGCCTAGCCTTTTCCCAACTACATTGGGGTCGGCTTCCAGTCAAAACCGGATTCAGCTGAATACCAGTGCTTTACGTGGAGCGGCTGCCTACCAGACCTCCACAACCCATTAACTGGGTAACACGGTACATCTTGGCAAGACTGGAGTCAGATTTACTGGCTTCTGACAATCCGTAAAGACTGCCAAAGATCTACAAATGACAGCCGGGACCAACGGCTTAACGTGCTTTCCGAGGCACGGAGGAAACTCGTTATGTTAAGATGGTCACCCATCCACAGACCAACCTTGGCAAGCGTTGCTTAACCTTTAAGATCGACCCGTGCGGCTGTCATTATTTAGCCACGAGCTCCGACTGAAAGCAATAAAGACTAGAGTGTCTTTATTGAAAGCAATAAAGACACTGACCATCTAATATTTGGTACTTGGAAACCTACGTTGATGTTCCGTACCCGAATGGTAACCATCGGAACCCTATTCCTAAGCCTCCGCTGTCCGTCTGCCCGTCTCTCTATCAGCGAGCTGTATCTCAGAACCGTAATAGATAGACAGTTGAAATTTTCACAGGATGCGTTTTTCTATTGCCGCTATAGCAATAAACAATATAAATTAAAAATTGTAGGGCTTCCATACAAGAAACGTATTTTTTTAACCGACTTCCAAAAAAGGAGGAGGTTCTCAAATCGGCTGGTATTATATTTTTGTATATGTACACCGATTACTCCGAGATTTCTGATCCGAATTGTGTGATTTTTTTATAGTTTGATGCGGCAGTCCCGTAAAAAATTAATTTAGTTTGGCTCAATAGTTTTTATTTTATAAGCATTTTTGCTTATTTCAACTTTTGCGTAGACGAAGACGTCGTCCAAACATCACCACTTAAAAGTGAAAAAAAAAAACTTTTAACAAAAAAATAATTTGTAAAAAGTTTTTTTTTTGGTTTATGGTAGGGAGTCGCGTGTGAGTCTGACTCGCACTCGGCCGGTTTTTTAATACGAGACATGATGACTTCAAAGGCGTGGGAGTGGTGTCTCAAATAACCAGCTTCCAATTTCACGAAATCGCGTTGTTGGCTAATCTTCTAACAAAACTAATCGAAGCACGTATAGCTCAGCAATATTAGCAAGCGCGTGTAAGCCATACCAAGGCATCATAAAGCAAAGCGGTGCTATTACGTACGGCACAGCTAAGCGATTTACGAGCGACACGATGGTAAGGACCTATAAACTTTTATGGGGCTCCATTGTTCACATTTCGGCCAACATGGAGCATAGTGGAGCACATCGGAACTTCATCTATTGAATGCAGCGGCTTCTAGCATTTTGCGCGACGACCGAGGACGTTCGGAATCAATTCGGGATGGCAGCGTGAGGGCAAAACTTTTCCGTAGCCTTTCGTTTGCAATTCAGTAAGTGCTGTGTAGATTGGAAATGCATTGTTTTGGGTCTATGCGCGTGGGGAATGGATTTACTGTTTACTGCAACTCTGAAGAGATGTTTTTTCTGGTTTTCGGGGAGATGGACAGGTTTTGAGAGTAAAAAGTTGTAACGTTTGGTTCATATGTACTTAGAATAGAATTAAGTGTCCTATCAACTTAGGTATAGCTTAAGAGACGATGTCTTTCCTTCATTCGTTAGTATTAAGGGAAATACTACTGTTGAAAAACATGTTTGCTATAAGTAGGTACATTTTGGGTGAAACCCTCATTGTTAAACAAAAGGAACATTATCATAGTTTTCCTTGTTATGGCCGGTTTTGTGCAGCTAATGATTTGTTATCTTTAAACTAACTTGTGCTTAGGTCATCTTGTGACCCGGAATGTCCACTGTGAAATAAGACGGCCCTTTGATTATGTCAATCGTTCATAGTAAATGGGTGTACCCTCACTTGGCAGATGAATTGGGAATCGAGGAAGATATTTCGTTATTGTTAGTTATTCTGTAACATTTCACTGTATGCACAGGGGCGGATTATTCTTAAGGCAAAGTAAGCACTTGCCTAAGGGTGCCAGATTACACAGAATATTCCTCGTGCGCACGAGGAATATTAACACGAAAAAAAGATATTTGCAACAAAATAGTAAAAAATCTACTTTTTAATCTATGCCCTTGGAATCGCGGACACCCTAAGACAAGTAGGTTTTGAGACTAGTTTTAGAGTGTCAAAATAAAGGTTTGTACAAGTTTATAGCCGACTATCTCTCATTCCGAGATACTTACCTAATTATGACTAATTTTCCTGGACTATTGGGCAAAGTGTTTTTAAATTAGTAAATTTTTGTGCTTGCTAGGGCCGCTTTAATTTTCTTACGTATAAATTATCAAGGAGCATTTTTTTAGAACTCAGCGGGAGTTCCTCTCCACATAAAGACAATTTTTCCCCCAAAATTTTGGATTGTAGCCTGCTCGTGCCTTAACTTAGGGGGGGGGGGGGGGGCGTGCCGATGAGGTTTGCCTAGGGCGACATTTAATCCGCCTGTGTGCACGTATAAGGTAAAAAAAGGGTTAATTATAATAATAATTTATTTCGGATTTCTCCATATAAATTGTTAGTAACACGAAAATACTTAAAAACTAGTGTTAGTAAACAAAAATGGAGTATGACAAAATATAATATAGATTTTGGGAGAATGCGACACCAGAACGCATACAACATGCTATTTCACTGCGTGCAGTCGTATCCAGCGCTCAAGCATCGGACAAACCCACCTGTCCGTCAATACGCTCAAGATGCTGTTGGAACTAGCTCGCATGCGAGTCAGGGTCGAGGTGCAACGTTTACGCATGATTGTCGCAAAAATGTCGACGTTGGCCTCGGCAAACATGCCGGAGGCACTGCAATACCGCGGCAGTCCCATCAGCATTCCAAACGCATTATTGTACTGCACCCACAGGTCATTGTATGCCCTCTGCAAATAGCCAACTCACAGGCTGCACGTGTAAAAGGATTGACGGAATGCCTTAAAAAGCGTTACCTTTACTTGTGTTGTACAGCGTGCAAACCTGCGAGCCAGCATATTACATCGAACAGACAACGACCTGCGCTCTCTCTCAATGTCAATACTGTCTTTTAAATCCTCAGTGACCTAATGACCTAAATACTTAAATTTAGTCATCTGCCTAGCTTTTTCCCAAATACATTGGGGTCGGTGTCCAGTCAAACCGGATTCAGCTGAATACCAGTGTTTTTACGTGGAGCGGCTGCCTACCAGACCTCCACAACCCATTAACTAGGTAACACGGTACATTTTGGCAAAACTGGAGTCAGATTTACTGGCTTCTGACAATCTGTAACAACTGCCAAAGATCTACAAATGACAGCCGGGACCAAAGGCTTAACGTGCTTTCCGAGGTACGGAGGAAACTCGTCATGTTAAGATGGTCACCCATCCACAGACCAACCTTGGCAAGCGTTGCTTAAACTTCAAGATCGACCCGTGCGGCTGTTATTATTTAGCCACGAGCTCCTCTTAAAATACTTATATTTGTTAACCCTTTTTAAAGGGGTACCATTCAATACTATATCAGGTACATTTTCATAGTGCTTAGTACCTGATTTAAATATCATAAGCTCAGATTTGGTTGAGTTGTATTTTAGGCCATGAGTGAGCCTCACAAAATTAAATCTTTATGAGCTCCCTCAACGCACAGATCGAGGGACTCAGCAGCACCATATCGTCAGCATAGCTTATATTATTTATACAGACACTATCTATATGACATCCGATTCTGGTGGATGAGAGTCCCCCTTGCCTCACTCCGCACTCCAGCTGTCACACAACGTGTCGTTTAGGTAAGCACTAGTTTGGCGAAACGGAACTCATACTAAGGGTTTTTTTTCACGCCCAGTCCGTCTGTATGTAACACACACAGTTTTCCATGTTTTTTCCTCATCCATTGTTTGTAAACCGATAGTAAACGTAGTATTCTCGTCCAGTTCTCTCGGGCCAACTGACTCACGATTTCTGGAAATTGCTCGGCTATCGAATGTGCTTTTTCGAATAACAGTACATATTTACAAATAATTTTCCTGTAGGTAGGTAGACTCTGTTAACTCAGAGTGAGATGTGATACCAACAGATGATGCGACATTTGCAGATTGATTGAGTGATAAATGATAACGCAGACAGGTGATGGCTGATACTATTTAATGTTTGTTTAGGTTATCTAAATATCGTCACAAGACCAACGTAAATGATAGGAATCATAGGGATTACCCGTGGGAGATAAACATCGGGACGTGCTCTTCAGAATTGCATACTTATGTGCATGAGGTAAAAATATTTGGGTAGGGAAGATGATGCATTAATTTTGGCATTGTTGAGTTATCTGTTAATGTACACTAATATTATAAAGATTTGTTTGTTTGAAATGAATAGGCTCTGAAACTACTGAACCGATTTTAAAAATTCGTTTGTCATTAGAATTCTACATTATCCCTGATGATCATAGACTATATTACATTTTCAAAAAAAATTGAGATACTTAAGAAAATTGCAATAATGTAACCCAAAGTAGCAAAATTTGGCCTATAAAATTCATTATTTGGCATGCGCTGAGAAAACTATTGACGATACATAAATTAATGTATATAATTGAAGTACTCATTATTTTCTATAAAAATGTCTGCGAGGGTAATTAATTACACTTTAAATTATTCAAATCGGACCTTTCGTTTGAAAGTTACGACTGGTAAAAAAGCTCAAAGTAAGAAAAATGTTGAGGTTAGAGCGAACTGCCCTACGTTGAGTCTATTAAAAAGTAATTTACACATTACCCTATGAAGAGGGAGGTATAGGAGATGAAGTTCGTGGAGTACTTACTAAATCCGCGCGAACGAAGTCGCGGGCGATGTGCTTTATCGATAAACTCTCGTTTGACCACGATCCCACCTGATGGAGAGTGACGATGGAGCAGGCTTGCTTTTATGTAACCAAAGTATTCTTGGTTGTAGCTATCAGAAAAAACAGACTCTGACAGTTCAAATATGTTTTTAATCGTGGTTAATTTGCGATACGGAGTAATTGAGTGGACGACAGAGACAACGCACAGCCAAAACTGCTGGTCGTAGGAAGCTGAAATTTAGCATGAAGGTTCCTTGGGCACCGCCAGTGTTGCGGAATTTGTTCGAAAGAGTCACCGCGGCCCTGGAACGCAAAGGGCATTAGAAGGAAGTAAGAGTCTGATACTCCCTTCTGCTTCGCCTAGAACGGGAAGAGTCAATTGATGGTTTACCCATCCTTAAAAAAAAGTTTTCTTGGGGAGTGTAGGGGAGCACTAAGAGGGTTTCCCAAAATTCCTACGGGAACTGAAAAAAAACGGGATATGCACGTCAGAAGTCGCGGGCAAAATATAGTAAGCTATATAGGGAATTGAAAATGTAGGTAAGCTGCACAGTGTAGTTACATGCACTATACCTACATTTTTAGTACATCTTACACGGGCTGTATAAGATGTACTAATTGGCCCATGATTCATGACAAAGCTAAGGTGCGCACTATAATCAAAGACTAACAATCATGACTCCTGCGATGGATCGTGCGCCTCGTAATGACGATGGCACGATTTCTATGAAACTTTCACTGACACAGAGGGGCGTTAGCATTAGAGGGTTTAACCAGCGTGCGTTCGACATCCTTATGTGCCTATTGGAGATATTTGCTATAGCTTTAGAAGTACAGATAGGTTTGGTGGATCCCCATTGTAGATCCTCCCCTGTTTCAAAGAAAAATGTAGCAAGACATAAACTTACACCATAAATAAAAAAAAACGATATACTACCTATAAACAACCTGTAACAGAATACACGCAATACCTCTTAAGGGATCATTGTACTCATGATTATGAACAACTTTCACTATGGGACCAACAATCGCGGGAAAAAAAACCGACCTCCCCATACATGTGTGTAACTCGAAATTTTTTTTTCGCGATTTCGGGCAAAAACAACACAAGAGACAAGCTCCAGCCGTAACTACTCACAGGTCGAAGAAAGCTGAAATTTGAACACATACCTAGAGTGAGAGGATTTCCCGAAACTCCTATGGGAACGGGAAAACCGGGATATGCGCGTACGAAGTCGCCTGCAATAGCTAGTTAATAAAATTAAAATAAAATGTAGGTACTTAAAACACTGTTTCTTTTAACATAATAATGATAAAAAAATCCACTGACTTTAGATAGCCAGTCACTGAGCGAAAAATACTGGTATTCAGTGGAATCCATTTATAAATAGCTGGAAAAAGACAAGGCAGATAGATGATGATAATGATTTTATGCCAACCAGTGGGGCAAAAGTAGCAAGGAGCGCGACGTCATACGAGTGTACCTATCAATTCTGTCGCACTTGGCGTTTAGTGGGTAAAGTGTAATAATTCATCAGAGGCTAGTAACAGGAACATTAAACTGCAACAGTCATGGCGTCCCACTAACGCAGCGATAAAATACGATGCAGATGAAGTCACAGAGGCTTTAACATATTTATGTCCGTTAATTGTCGATGTCCAGTGGCGGCACATTTATTTTTAAACGAAGCCTTTATTCAGGTGATGTATTGATAGTTAAGATAAAATTTAGTTGAACGGGTGTTTTGTATAGATACTTTTTGGCGTGCCTGACCAGCAGTTTCGGCTGTGCGTTGTCTGTCAGGCACTCAGTAACGGAGGAATTTTATATATTAGGACTAGCTGACCCACGCGGCTTCGCTCCCGTCAACTGGCTACTACACCTACCTACCCTACCTACCCTACCTACCCTACCTACCCTACCTACCCTACCTACCCTACCTACCCTACCTACCCTACCTACCCTACCTACCCTACCTACCCTACCTACCCTACCTACCCTACCTACCCTACCTACCCTACCTACCCTACCTACCCTACCTACCCTACCTACCCTACCTACCCTACCTACCCTACCTACCCTACCTACCCTACCTACCCTACCTACCCTACCTACCCTACCTACCCTACCTACCCTACCTACCCTACCTACCCTACCTACCCTACCTACCCTACCTACCCTACCTACCCTACCTACCCTACCTACCCTACCTACCCTACCTACCCTACCTACCCTACCTACCCTACCTACCCTACCTACCCTACCTATCCTACCTACCCTACCTACCCTACCTACCCTACCTACCCTACCTACCCTACCTACCCTACCTACCCTACCTACCCTACCTACCCTACCTACCCTACCTACCCTACCTACCCTACCTACCCTAACTACCCTACCTACCCTACCTACCCTACCTACCCTACCTACCCTACCTACCCTACCTACCCTACCTACCCTACCTACCCTACCTACCCTACCTACCCTACCTACCCTACCTACCCTACCTACCCTACCTACCCTACCTACCCTACCTACCCTACCTACCCTACCTACCCTACCTACCCTACCTACCCTACCTACCCTACCTACCCTACCTACCCTACCTACCCTACCTACCCTACCTACCCTACCTACCCTACCTACCCTACCTACCCTACCTACCCTACCTACCCTACCTACCCTACCTACCCTACCTACCCTACCTACCCTACCTACCCTACCTACCCTACCTACCCTACCTACCCTACCTACCCTACCTACCCTACCTACCCTACCTACCCTACCTACCCTACCTACCCTACCTACCCTACCTACCCTACCTACCCTACCTACCCTACCTACCCTACCTACCCTACCTACCCTACCTACCCTACCTACCCTACCTACCCTACCTACCCTACCTACCCTACCTACCCTACCTACCCTACCTACCCTACCTACCCTACCTACCCTACCTACCCTACCTACCCTACCTACCCTACCTACCCTACCTACCCTACCTACCCTACCTACCCTACCTACCCTACCTACCCTACCTACCCTACCTACCCTACCTACCCTACCTACCCTACCTACCCTACCTACCCTACCTACCCTACCTACCCTACCTACCCTACCTACCCTACCTACCCTACCTACCCTACCTACCCTACCTACCCTACCTACCCTACCTACCCTACCTACCCTACCTACCCTACCTACCCTACCTACCCTACCTACCCTACCTGAATTTTCTTTGCTATAAACCTCACGGAGCCCGAGAACTTTACAACGAATGCAAAACCGTGGAAATCGGTTCGTGCGTTCTGGAGTTATAGCGTCAGGAAGGAAAACCCGACTTATTTTTATATAATAGATAAAAAAGTTCCTATTAGAGAAACTGGCATATCCGAGGCGTGGTGTTAAAATGTACGAGTTCGCTGTAGTCGCTCTTGCATCCTAGATAAAGCCCAAAGTTCAGGAATAAGAGCTGGTCACGTTATTTGTTGGTAAAAAGTGTAAACGCGCGTCTTCAGTTTTGGTTTATTTACCTATGTATCTACGTTACAAAAATACCTATCTGACGGAGTAAATAGGAAAATTTCCTATTATCTTTTTGCAAATACCTACCTACTGGAAAAGCTTTTGTTTTTGTGATTATCTAATCAAAATGGTTCGTATCTCCTTTCACGATTCAATTGGGTGATCTAGCGTGAGAAACACGACCAACAAACAATAACAAATTAATAATTAATAAAGACAATTAATGCAGGTAAGGCACTTCAATCATAAAGGATCTCCTTACAAAGCTTGTATAAGTTTTATTTTATTTTAAATACACAATAATATTTATGAAGAACAAATATCATTTTCCAAGAAGCCGTTCCTTCGTTGCATTACATTTTCATTAGGCGCCACATTCTGAGTAACATATCATTGTTTTAAATAGACCTTTTGTTTGTGTTGTTGGGACGTCGAAATATTTTCTAGAACAAACGTTCCAAGAATAATACGTAACATAAACAACTTTTGTGATTTGTAATCAAATCCGCTCTTGTTTACCCACTCTGTTGTTTTTCCGTTAAGTATTTTCTTTCACTTAAATAAATTCTACACCTAGACTTACCTAAGTTAGCAACTAATCGGTAATCTGGCGTCTTTTGCCGTCAATGTTACGTTAACCTGTAATAGGGAATATGCATGGGATTTTTGTATTTGCAAAATTAAATACTTATTAGCTCTAGTAAACAATCGTGAAATTATTTTTAAAATACCTTCACCAGCGATGAAGTTATAAAGCTTCAAAGATTACAATTAGAAAGAGAAGCCCGATGAAATTTGACGTCATCGTCTATGACGCCTATACAGCTGCCATAGAAAACAGCGTTTTCGCGAGAGGGACAGATATATTTGTTTAAAATAATTATATCTCCTTCGTTTTTCGAGTAATTTTGATTCTGTTTTCACTGTTAGTATTATATTTCTGTATATTTTTAGATAAACTGTTTAGATTATAAATGTGTTTTTCATGCATATTCCCTATTGGCATGCAAACGAACATTCGATTTTTTTTTTATTTGTAATGGGTTTGCTTTTGACTCTAGTCTATGTCAGAGATGACAGAGACAAAGTCTACGATGGAGCGAGCCTACCCAGAAATAAATAAAGTTAAAAAAGTTGCTAATAAATATTTTGAACACTCAATGTATTGAGTGTACGATACATTCGATACTATGAACGTTCGAGTAAGTATTTAGACGTTCGGGTTAAAGTGTTCGATTAATTGATATTCGATAATCTGGCATTCGATTTGGCATAAATTAAATTAAATTAAAATTCATTTATTTCAGGCCAAGAAACCCATAGACAATTAATACAATAATTTTGATAAATAACAATAGCTCACATTAATTATTATGAATTTACATTTAAATTTCAGAAACATTACACCCATATTATTCAATTGATTACATAGCACACCCATATTAACTACCGTATGATTTACTATTTTTATGTATATTTCAGCTGTGGGTGAATCTTTAAATAAATAAATTAATAAACTTTAACGTATTTCTAGTTTAGAACCGTGTGTTGAAGATCTACTCAGTTCCCACAGCAATCAAGACGAGCATCTGTTTCATTTTACCCTGGAGGAGACCCTCTGTTAGTTTAGTACCTACTCAGGCGACAATTTTTAAGACTTGGGGTTCATGAGGTTTTATATAAAAGGTTAGGTAGCATACCTACTAACCTACCTACTTGCTTGGTAAGGCAGCTTTCACAATTGCATCACTACACGGACTTTCCCCAGTACGAATCGAGTGCCCCAATTTCTTCTTCCTCAATTAACCCACCGCAAATCATACCCAAACCGTTTTAAAACAATTACTTGAACCACAAAACGGCGCACATGCATACCTACCCGCAAAACAAGGCATGTACTAGGAATACCTACCCTCAAAACGAGGCTAAACAAGTCTTAGTACCCGCAAAACTTCTGAGAAAGACGTGTTACATTACATTCAGTAAAGTTATTTTCATTGTAGGGAAAAAGCCGGTCAAATGCGAGTCGGACTCTCAAATTCAAATTCAAATTCAAATTCAAAGCATTTTATTTCAAATAAACCATTTACAGGCACTTTTGAAACGTCAAGGTCGGTCAGTCAAAAACATGGAAGCTATTTGCACGTTCCAAAGCGTAGATCTCTATGGAGAAGAACGTGCAAGAAACTCCACGGACACTCTTTTAAATCATGTTCTGTTTTACAACATTCCAAGTTACATATACTTGTTGCTTCTGCATGTGAGGACAATGCAAAGGAAAAAAAAAAAGGGCTTATTATAAGAATTTTAAATTTAAAGATTAAAATAAGCCAATGGCAGTTAAGAGATGACCAGTCTCAACCGAGGGCGCCTGTTCACGAACATGACGCGTGAATCGGCACCTTTCAGCTCAACCATTTCGAAGGGAACCGAATGATCAAACCCACGCGCCGCCATCAGCGAGACATTTGAGTGAGCATGACATGCTCTCAACCACCATGCTCGTTCATGTCCAACAAGTAAAACTATAACTACTCACATAAAATGTAAATGGTTTCATGGTACTCACATTTACAAAATTTGAAAAATATGCTTCTACTTTACACAAAACTATGGTTGTCAATGACCAAATAATGAAAAATAAATTAATAAAGAGAACGATTAAGTTCTTACATCAAAAATAATAAATAAGTATTTAATATAATAATATAATTTGTATGTATATAAGAATAAATAAACGAAATAATGTAAGAACCTCTAAAAGGAGCGAGCATCTCTTCCAAACATAAAAACATAAAAACCTAAAAAGTGGACCTAATCAGCTGTGACTGTGGAGCAGGACCAGCATTTAGCCAAGCGTTTTTATCGAGGATATAATCTTCCAGTTTATAATACGCTTGTCTACATAGTGTGCGTTTTATGCATGCTTTAAATTTTCTCTCATTCAGTTCGAGAATATCAACTGGTATTTTATTATAAAATTTAATACAGTACCCCATAAAAGAAGTGTGTACTTTGGCCAATCTGAATCGGGGTTGATCTAATTTGTTCCTATTTCTAGTATTAAAATTATGCCTGTCACTAATCTTGCTAAAGAGATGAAGATTTTTCCGAACATACATAATATTTTCGTAAATGTATTGACAAGGTACCGTCATGATGTTGATATCCTTAAACAGTTCTCTTAGGGAATCACGCCGACGGAGATTGTAAATGGCTCTGATGGCTCTTTTCTGCAGGATAAATATAGACTCGATGTCTGCAGCACGTCCCCATAATAAGATACCGTAAGACATGATACTATGAAAGTAACTAAAATAGACCAGCCTCGCGGTATCTATATCGGTAAATTGACGGATTTTTCTGACAGCGTATGCTGCTGAACTTAGCCGTCCCGCAAGAGATGTTAAATGAGGACCCCATTGTAGCCTTGAGTCAAGCGTAATCCCCAGGAAAACCGTGTTTTCGACGAATTCAAGTTTCTCCTTGTTCAATACTATGTCGCAATCATTTCTTTTAACGTTCGGTAAGGCAAATCTGATGCATTTAGTTTTTTTCCCATTTAATACTAAATTATTAGCAGTAAACCAATTTTGGACCTGCTGTAGGGCGTTATTTACGTCGTCAAGATTTATGGAACGTCTATCTATCTTAAAAATTAAGGACGTATCGTCAGCAAATAATACCATATGAGGTTGATTTTTTAAAAGATGGGGTAGATCATTAATATATACTAGAAAGAGGAAAGGACCCAAAATAGAGCCTTGTGGTACCCCCATTTTGACTTTTAAACCCCGTGAATTGACACCATTTATTTGAACTTGCTGCTGTCTATCATTTAAGTAAGATTTTATTAGACTGAGTGCAAGTTTACCTAGTCCGTAATGTCCTAGCTTTAGGAGCAAGGTTTCGTGATTTACACAATCAAATGCCTTGGAGAGGTCACAAAAGATTCCTATGGCATCTTGTGCCTCTTCCCACGCTGAGTATATGTGTTTTAACAACGTGGCACCAGCGTCAGTCGTACAACGACCCCTGGTAAAACCATACTGTTGATCGTGTAAAATTTTATTGATGTTAAAATGATTGAGCATCTGATTGAGCATTACTTTTTCAAACACTTTGCTAAAAACCGGCAAAACAGATACAGGTCTATAATTATTGGTGTCTTTGCTGTCGCCCGACTTAAATAGTGGTATAACCTTACTATATTTCATTATATCCGGAAAGACTCCTTGGTCCACACATAAATTAAATATTAAAGCCAAGTATGGTGCTATAGTTTCAATTATGGACGTGCACACTTTAATAGACATTCCCCATATGTCTTCGGTCAATTTGATTTTGATTTGCCGGAAAGCTTTTATGACTGTCACAGGGTTGATATGTTTGAACTGGAATTCAACCGTACAACCTGGAACGTTAGCTTTTAATAAATTATATGAGACCTCAGGTGAAGAATTTAAATATTCCGTAGTTTTAGTTGGTATATTGGTGAAAAAATTTACAAATTCTTGAGCTACTTCTAAATTAGAGCTTTTGGCACCATGTGTAGTCTCCAGTAAATAATCAGTGTTTCGTTTTTTATTTCTATTAGTTTCATTATTAATAACTTTCCAAACTGTCTTTATTTTATTTTCTGACGATTTGATCTTCTTGCTAATATATAGGGCTTTAGCTACCTTGCAAGTATTTCTGAACACTTTAGAATATTTGTTTACAAACTTATTAAAAGAATCAGTGTTTATGACAGGCTTAAGGCCATATAGCTCATATAGTCTTTCCCTACTTATCCTAATGCCTTTAGTCGCCCAGTCACTAAATACATACTTAGGGAAAGTATCCTTAGACTTCTTTTCAAAAGTTGCATTGAATTCCTTAAGAACCACTGAAAAGAAATGATCATAAAATTTATTAGCATCTTCAATGTTATGGCCTAGAAAATTTAACTTATTTTGTAAGGTACCATTGAATTTAGCTAGTTTGCCAGTAGTAATTGGCCTATATTGTATATGAATTTTTTCCAAGGCTGCTTTAAACTGAAATGTAACCAATTGACCACTATGATCAGAGGGAAGGTAATTAACTATGGCTTTATCTAAATATTCACAATCGCAGAATACATTATCAATACAGGTTGAAGAAGTTGGTGTTACCCTAGTCGGTTCTGTAAACACATTAGACAAATTAAACGATTTAAAAAGGCTTATAAATCTGCTGCTATTTGAATTAATTTCTAAAATATTAATATTAAAATCCCCACAAATAATCGCGGGCTTGTTACCTGCTGCAAGTTTCGCAAGGATATCTTCCATTGTTGACTCAAATAAAGCAAAGTTTTGAGGGTTTGGGGGTCTGTACACGCACACTATGATATGCTTATCTAGCTCAACACAGGACAGTTCGATGCAATGTTCCACTGATAAGTTAACGATGTCATTACGTTGCTTAAATTTTAAGTTTTTTTTTAATAAGATGAGGGAACCACCACGTAACATAGATTTGCGGTTAAAACAACTGCCCACATTATAATTTTCATAACTAATTAGCATCTGGTAATCCTTCAACCAGTGCTCACTAAAACATACAATGTCAAACATTGTTTTTTCTAAAAACATTTCAATTTCTAATAATTTGGAAGAGACACCTTGAATGTTTTGATGAAATAATTTCAAGGCATGCTGCTGACTCCCTTTTTGACAACTATTTACTAAAGAGCAAGAAGATACCTTGTTAATGGTAGGCATAACTATTCTGTCGCTGGTATCCTCTGTTGTCTTATGAACTAGTTTAAATGAGTATCCATAGAGATACATGGACACTCCGTACAATTTTTATAAGTATTTGTAGCACTAGAGCTACCGTTACTAAGGCTCTCCACCTGATTCTTAGTAAAATTACTAAACATTGTGGATTTAATTATACAAGACTGCGACATACTACTTATGTCTGAGTTAATAAAATAAGCTAATAGCCTTGCTATTGTGTGTCTAAAACTAATTGGCAAATACACTGTATCCCTAGTCGATTTTAAATTTTCCACAAAAATGTTTGTGTCAAAAAACATAAACTTGTCACTATAGTGACTTACTAAAAAGTGCATGTGTTTATTTAAACTATGAATATAATTATTTTGTCTACTTGACAATTGTTCAAAATAAGGAAATGCACACAATATTATTTTATTACAATTTAACTTTAACATCTCAGTTAGATTGTCCGTGATATCTGCTTTTTTTACATTTAAACTATTCCCTATAAACACTGTAATATTGGTATTAGAACTAAAATTATTGTTTCTTAATGACGCCATAATATGCTTGTATGATGAACTTGGCATACAGTAATTTTGTATAGGATAACTCAGGTTGTTACTTAATAATTTACCTAAACCTCTTCCTATGCTGTCTGAGAACATAACTGAATGATAACCACTTTTCACAGATAAGAAACTATTAATCTTGGGCTGTTCAATTTGAGATAAATCCTGTTCACAATCAATTACAACTTGGTTGATGACACAGCCTTGGGATAAATTCTCCGCCTGGGACGGGACGTCCGATACCTCAGGCTGGACAGCATCAAGATTTGATACTGTCTGGCAAGTACACTGACACATGACTAACTCATTTGCAGCAAGAATGTGTTCTCTCACACGAAAGGTTCCGTACATAGATAATAATAAACTGTTTTTATATTTCTATGGATCCGTACCATAAAACAATAACTGTTTCCTTTATGGGAGTCACGTTTAATTTTTAATGTAACCGGTGATTGACTGGCCGCAATAGCAATAGGTATTGACTGGCGCGACGCAAGAACAACTGAATAGTTTCACTTGAAAAATTAGCGGCCGCCATGTTTTTTGGTCGATCGGGGGACATAGGATAATAAACACTGTGTTTTTTTTAATAAAGAAGAAAGTAGTTTAAACTGCATGATTTGGTGTGGCATGTGGGATGCCATTATGCGTCAATTTCAGTTGACGCCCCATGGCACGATCTTATGCCGAAATTAAATCACCGGTTTGTTGTTATAGCAACAATAGAAATACACACTGTGAAGATTTCAACTGTCTGTAACGGTTATTGAGATACAGCCGCTGACAACAAGACGGACGGACAGCTTAGTAATAGGGTTCCGCTGGTTAGCCTTCGGGTACGGAACCCTAAAAACGTCCGATCAGTTGGCAAGCCAGGGGGATTACAAAACTGCTGAGTCAGACAGTCATCTTAGGCTTGGAACCTTGCCAAAGTAGAAAGCTAGTGTGCGAAGAATTATGATGAAGCAGCTCTTACTGGCTACTGTTTGACTATCAAGCGGCTTTGATAAATGGACCAGTGTCCAGGCAATGGTTTGAGGCATTTGTCAAACGTCTTTGGGAGACAGAGAGATGTTTTTTTTTAAGATTGGCCTATTCAGAGTTGAGTTTATGTAAAAAAATATCACGAAATACAATAGAATAGAATGCGTTTATTTGTCAGAATATTGTACAAAGCTGTTATGTGCATTATTATGTCATTCAGTCAAAAAAGTATCGGGAATGGATGATTTGTTTATGGTTCCAAATTCAATTTTTGTTTTTTTGTAGTTGTTAGATTGGCACAACTGTTTTCCATTTTGGCGCGGAGTTTGAGTTGCATCTGTTATTTATATTAAATACAGTGCTGGTTTTAGTAATATCATATATAGTGTGTATTGCGAATTTCATAATGGACAAAAATATCGAACAAAGAGTTTGTCTTAAATTTTGCATCGCCAATGGAATTTCGTGTTCGGAGTCACTGAAAATGTTACAGAAGGCTTACGGTGAATCGACTTTATCAAAAACTCGTGCTTATGAGTGGTTCAAAGCGTTCAAAAGCGGTCGAGATGTGATGGAAGATTTTCCTCGCTCTGGTAGGCCGTCAACGTCTGCAACTGAAGTTAACATCGCAAAAGTGAAGGAAATAGTGACTGAAAATCCCCATTCAACTCTGAAACATGTTGCTGCTCGGCTAGTCCCAAAAGATCTGAATTTTCTCCAAAAACTCAATCGCATGAAAGTGGCTGAGGACATGCTAGAACGAGTCAGTTCGGACCCAACATTCATGAAACTCATTGTTACTGGTGACGAGACGTGGGTTTACGAGTTTGACATGCAAACTAGTCAACAAGCTTCGGAGTGGCGCCTTCCAACTGAACCGAAACCGAAAAAACCACGCCAAAGTCGATCAAAAGTCAAAGTCATGTTGACTGTTTTCTTTGACTATCGCGGTGTTGTGCACTCTGAATTCTTACCGGAAGGTCTAACGGTAAATAAAGAATATTATTTGAGCGTTTTGCGGCGTTTAAGAGAAATTCGACGAAAAAGGCCAGATTTGTGGAAAGAAAATTCTTGGATTTTGCACCACGACAATGCGCCTTCGCACAAGGCTATCATTGTGAACGAATTTTTAACCAAACACTCAACAAATACCATCCAGCAACCACCATATTCACCAGATATGGCTCCTGCTGACTTTTTTCTTTTTCCTAAACTCAAATTACCACTTCGTGACACCCGTTTTCAATCGATAGAAGACATAAAGGAGAATTCGCGGCGAGAACTGAACTCAATTCCGGAAGCAGCGTTTAAAAAATGTTTTGATGAATGGATTATTCGTTGGCGCAAGTGTATCGTTTCTTAAGGAGCATACTTTGAAGGTGATAAAATAAATTTGGATGAATAACAGACATTTTGTGTATTATTGATCTTTTCCCGGTACTTTCTTGACAGAGTAGTATTCTGCCGTTTCCGGCGTACAAATATAATTGGTCAAATTATGGGTCATCATTACATTATTAGGTACATACAATTATTAATAGCAAGAATTACAAAATAAATTGAATAAAAGTTGGGAAAGAGATTATATTAGTCAAAAAGAAGATAAAATATGGTTAATGTCAATTATTATTTAGGTAATTTTTCGTTCATAAAATCTTCAGTCGAATAACAACATTTGCTTAAAAGAAAGTCAAATAATTTACGTTTAAATATTCTGAGGCTTAAGAGTTTTGAAGCCATCAGATCAGGTAATTTTTTGTAGACAGTAATGGACATGCAGTATACATTATTAGAAAACAATTTAATTCTACGCCTAGGAACATTAAGCATATGCAATTTCCGGCTGGGTCTGGATATAACATCATTATACAATTCAAATTCAATATCTATTTTGGTGAACAAAGATACAAATCTCAAAAATGTATAGTGCTGGCAGTGGTAGTATTTTTTACAACTGTCCAGTGGGTGCGCTCCACAAATTGAGCGTACGCATTTTTTCTGAGCTCGAAACACTCTTTGAAGTTCAACCGAATTACCCCATATTATAATACCATAGCGCAAGATTGATGAGACATAGCCATGATATGCACATAGTGCTGCCTCAACACTAGCCACACGTGTTAGTCTATATAAAACGAAAACAAATCTATCTATCTTTTTACATAGATTATCAATGTGAGATTTCCAGTTAAAGTCTTATCAATTATTATCCCCAAGAATTTTGCGTAATCGACCTCTTCTATTGTCTCATTTCCATATTGTATTTTAAGCCGTGGACGCGTACTATTGTATGTCTGGAATTGTATCATTTTTGTTTTATTAATGTTAGGCTTGTGTTTAAACACCGCCCAAAAAAGTACCTATTTTACTACCAAAAAAGTTCTAAACGGTTACCAAAACAGATAAATGGTCACCAAATAATATTCGAGAAGTAGCGCACCGCTCGCTTCGCTCGCTCGGCTCGCGCGCGGTTGGTCACAATTCTAACCTAACCTAACCTATTTTATCCAGTTTGTAACCCCAAGCCTACATTTTATGGCAATCACAGTTGAGTTGGATAGAATTTGGTGACCGTTGATCCATTTTGGTGCCTAGGCTTAGAGTCTTAAAAATATTATTTTTGGTGACCGTCTAAATTATATCTACCCTTAAATGTTAATATGAAAATTATTTGTGTTCAAGCCTTGTGATAAGTTTATTTAATGTCATATTTATTTCGTTTTGGTACTCAACAATATCGTCATTTTGGTTTAATACTAAGGGTCGTATCGTCAGCGTATAGTATGTAATTGTAGGGTGTTACACTAGGCAAGTCATTAACATAGATCAATAATAATGGCGGTCCCAGTATGGTCCCTTGGGGGACACCACAGTTGTTTTCACGATACTGAGACCTATATGCGAGCTTTTCATTTCCTATTTGTCCCGAAATCTCAATACATTTCTGTCGATGTGTAAGGTAGATTTCGAGCCATTTCAATATAGATGGAAACTACGCCACTATATAGTAGTCGGCACGAGTCTTGAGCACAGATCATTGGCGTAAGTAGGGCTTTCTCCAGGAGGGGCTAGCCCCCAACCTGAGATGTAACGCCCAATAAGAAAAATCGTTGCTCATATTGGGTGTCTCATCACCATGGAAGACAGCTATAGTCCTATAGTCTGTCTTCGGTGAATTCAAGATCAACCTTTGCAGTTTTCGACGTCTGAGCACTCTGAGCCCTTCTTCATAGCGACCAGAGTCGAGTATACGAGGAAAAAAGAATAGGTAGGTATTATTGCAAAAAAACAAATAGTGCACTAACTTAAGTAGGTACCTAACACAATTTGTTTTTTTTTTTTAAGTTCTGTCCTGAAAAAGTCTTAAAGAACCATAACAGCAAGTCAAATTTATACAGTGATTGGTATTCGGTACTTACGTCATAGTAGGTCTCATCATCTCAGCAAACAGCAGACGATACCGATCTTCCACAATGAAATGGCGCCCAACAAACCCGTTTCGTTCGTTCTCGAGTCGAAACTACACACACACACACAACGCTTGTGATATGTGATGAAGCTATCACAGTGAATGCATGACAAGAGTGTGACAGGAGCGTGACAGGAGTGTCGGAAGTATAGAACTAAGAGTCTGACTCAATGGGGTCGTAAAAACCCCTTACCCTAAAGTTCAATTCCATATTCGGCACATGTTAGCAGTCTGTGTGTTTGTTAAACAGTCACGCCTTGACGGCTGAACAGAAATGGACGAAATTTGGCACACTGGTAGACCATGACCTGGACATTAGGATAAGTGAAATATGTTGTCGTACGTTCGTCTGAAATGAATGGGCGTCATCAATACCTGAGGTCCATTATTCAGGTTCTATTAGTTTTTAAGCAAGGGTAGCATTTGCATCTCAGTGGCAATCTGTGAAAAAAAGCGTTTGAGATGCGAATTTTGCTTAAGATAGTGGAATTGGTCATCAGGTAATTGTCGACTTCAAGCAGGTAAAGCCGCTGACATATCTAGTTTCTAATATGATGTATCTCAGTCTGAATGAATTCGCGCAATGTCTACAATAATAATTAATTGTTGGTATAATAAGCCGTGACTAATGACTCAACATTGGAGGTATCCATGTTTGATTGAAGAATGCTGACCATATCGATCTATATGGAAAGCTATTACTTTGTAGCCTGCAATGTTCGGGTTATTTGACCGCCCGCGCTGCACAGACTCATAACTCCGGTAAAGTACCTATTGCAGATAAAATTTTACTGCAGCATGTCGCACAAAGAAACAACAAAACCTTAAAAGTTAACGGTTATTATTTCACAACTATTTCGCAACGTAGGAAGCCTATAACTGCTAACAAAGTTTAAAAGCTAAACATTTATTCCCGACAATGCACTCGTTAAACAATCATAAAAGTGAAACAAAAAAGACATTCACTACTTTGGAAATGAAACTGCTTTAAAAAAAATGTCGTACGGGAATACCCATTTATTTGTAAACAGGCAAATGTTTAAAGAAATTAAATCTGGGTTGGCTGGGAAAGCGGCGTTACCGTGTCGATGTGAGATAGCTATTTTTGTTCACCTCTACCTACCACATTAGAATTTATTAATCATGGTGGATTTCCCAATGTGTGTCTAATTTTGTGGTTTAAATGAGTTATTTTAAGCTTAAAAGCCCAGTTACAGTTAACAGTTTATAATAATGTAATGTGGTGGGAATCCGGAATTTCCCTACGTCCTGTGGTTTGTCCGATGGATAATACTTAGTTATTATTCTTTAGCCAGGTTTTATCTTATTCAGGAAAATGTGGTGTTAAGTATTTGTTAATTATTTTGATTCGTTGAGAAGTCACTTTACAAAATGTGTTAAAAAAATCATTATCTTCCTGTTCTTATCTCATGTTACTCGGAGTCGGCGCAACATGTTTTTTCCTCGATTCTGCCCTGTCAGCCGTCACGCTATCACCCTTTTCCTTCAAATCACTCCTCACACAATCCATCCATGTTTTCTGCAACAGCATTTCTAAGAACGGTTGGTGTCAAGCGGTCGACTCTAAATCATTTTAGCAGCATGCTAGGTCTACAATATATAAAAACAAGTTAAAAGGTAGGAATCTCTTTGTTCTTTCAACGTATGCAAGTCTCAAGTTCCACGAAGTACCTTTTTATTCCTGCCTTTTTATGCGTATCTATTTTTAGCATGAGCTCGTTGCTAACAGGATAAACTTTTACAGCGGGACGTTGACCCCGCAGAGTGAAAGAATTTCTACAGGATGTGAGCGAGCGGGGTTATTTAGACAGATGATTCACATACAAGAGGCATGATATGGTATTGATATCCAAGGGGCTGTTAAACACACTTTGTCCATTGAGGTCTGATGCCCTGCACCCACAGTTTGATTTCTTGTTTTGTCGAAAGAAAATTACCAGTTTGATGAACATCTGCAATCCATACTTATCTATATCGTATATACTAATACACACATCTAAAGTGTGTAGGGATCAAATACTTTTTAGAGTAAAGCAGCAGTTGAAGATTATTATTTTAACTTTTTAGTGAATTTCACTATTTAAATAATTTTACATTATGCGACGAGAGGATAAAGCAGTGTCTTATGTCACGGGTGTTATATTGAATTCCGAACGCAATGAAGGATTCGGGAGTTAATACAAGAATCCCATATGCAGTGAGGGTTTCAAACTAGCCCAAGGCAAAGACACCTTTATCCCCGAGGAGGATACTCTACTTTTCACACCTACTGTGAGAAAATAAGAAACCGTAGGACCAAAATTAAAGTATTCATTAATTTTACAAAAAGTTGATAAAAAACAGTGCAGTAAAGTTGTATGAAAATCCATCATTGCATTGTTTTCTCCCAAAAGCCACAAGTCCCAGGTGACTGTCCAGTAGCAGGCTTCATCTTTACAATCATGGCTTACTCAAAAAGCTCATTGAGCTTGGTCATCTTAGGAGTATGTTCCCTTCGAATAATTTTCAACTTTCGAGCGAGCGAAGCCGCTAATAAAAGCTATTGAAATATCTCATCTGCCTAGCCTTTTCCCAACTATATTAGGGTCGGCTTCCAGCCAAGCCGGATTTAGCTGAATACCAGTATTTTACGAGGAGCGGCTGCCTGCCAGACCTCCACAACCCATTAACTGGGTAACACGGTACTTCATAGCAAGACTGGAGTCAGATTTACTGGCTTCTGACAATCCGTAACGACTGCCAAAGATCTACAAATGACAGCCGGGACCAACGGCTTAACGTGCTTTCCGAGGCACGGAGGAAACTCGGTATGTTAAGATGGTCACCCATCCACAGACCAACCTTAGCAAGCGTTGCTTAACCTTGAAGATCGACCCGTGCGGCTGTTATTACCTAGCCACGACCTCCTCAGAAGCTATTGCAATATATTTGTACCTATTTGTACTTACCCTAAAAATTGTTATTCAGATGATTGCATTGATTCCCTGTATTCCTGTTGTACCAACATGAAGTAACTAATGCTAACTACACTTTATGGAAAAGCCTGCACTTCTACCTTTTAGCCTTTTGTGAAAATTTACCTGTACAAAAATACCATGAAAAGAATAACAGGTAAAGAGCCCAGAATTTTACCATGACGTAATTTATTACCGTATGTTTCTTTATTAATTGGCGTTAATTGTGGTTTTACTTGACGACACTATTGATTTTACGACGCATGCCTAAGAATTACGTCATTACGTCAAAAATAAAACACTTAGGTACCTACTCGCAATGAACGATTAATTAATGAATTAGTGTACCTATCTTTAGAAGTGTAAGTATCTATACGGCCACACCGAAGTTGCGTACAAGTAACTCGCATGCAAGTTTAATTACATTCACGCAAGATCGAGCGATTAACTGTTTTTTTTAAGGATGGGAAATCATCAAATGACTCCTTCCGCTCCGCGCGGAGCGGAAGGGAGTGTCAGACTCTTACTGACTAAAACCTATCCGAGTTCTTTTTAATGCTCTTTGCGCTCCAGGGCCGCGGTGACTCTTTCGAACAAGTTCCTGCTCTGATCTGTTGCAGGCACTATAATATAATAATAATAATAATAATAAAATTTATTAAAGTTATGTGAGTAAAACAGTAAATACATTTTTTGCTTAAATCTATGACAAGTTCACTGGTGTTATGTGCCTGAACTGGCCACTGGCCCTAGAGAGCCCCGTCTGCTGTGCTGCCATCTCTAGCCCGTAAGTAATGTAGTGCAACTTGTATGCGAGTTACTTGCAGCTTAAGGTGGATGCTCCAGGGTAGCCCGCGAAATTCAAATATTTTTATGTTTTTGCAATTTGCCGGTCCGGAATGATTATTTCACGAAATAATCATTCTGTCGAGCTTCATGAACTTAGAGGGCTATATTGATGATCAAAATGGTTATAATTCTTTAGATAAATACGCGTTATGGTCGCGAATCGTATTTGGTCCACACACAGCTTCACACTGACCGGCAAATTGCAAAAAACATAAAAATATTTGAATTTCGCGGGCTACCCTGGAGCATTCACCTTAAGGCTTGTATTCATGCCTATGACCATTTTTATTTTTTATAATAAAAGTAATACACGTTTTTTTAAAATAACTTAACCAAATTATTTTCATTTGTATTGAAAAGCAGTAAATATTTTTTTGCACTCTTTTGATAGAAAATTAAGGAGTGAAATGTTTTCATCTCAATGCTAAGGAGGTGATTTGGTGGTTTTTTTCTTATTACGTGATAGCGATAGACAAATTCTGGCTAAACTAAATTACGAATCATATCATGTAGATTACTGGCTGTTTTTTTAGATGTGATGTATCTGATCTGATAGTGCCGACCCGCGGCTTTAGACAACTGTCATTAGTCAAAAAACGATTTTGAATGCAAGTCCACTTCTTGTTTCAAGACAATTTTAGATCAATATCTATGATACGCGTTATCGCATTGTCGCGTCGCTGCTCCCGTCATCTGGAGCCATTAAAGGCACATGCACTTATGAGCAGTTCGATAACATCCATTAGTATGAACATCTTGTCGCGCATACAAGCACCTTCCTACGTGCGACAAACCATGTAGGTACACAGACAAATGAGACAAACCATTTCTTAGTTTCGTTATTACAAGAAAAAAGTTGGCGTAGACGAGCCAAACTTACATTCAAACTATCTATTGTTCTTCTATGAGTCATCGAAGACGATGTGAATTTTTAGATTATTCCGCGTTACCTTTATTCCAGATTAATGCACCATTGTTTGTGAAGGCGTCATTGGACACCACATCCGATTCTTGGAGCTGCAGTAACGATACACTGCATCACTCTGACGCTATAAGGATGACCACAAGCCGGTGACGGTGACGTGGTGGAACTTGCCTAGGTTTTTTGGGGATATGACACCTTGGGGTTTTGAATCTGTATAAAAACCAATTGGCTTTTACCTATTTGGAAATAAATATATTTTCCTCGTGAGTGTATCGTGTTTGTTTGTTTGCTGAATCGATTTCGATACATTTTAGTACACATATAGAAGGGAGCACGGAGACACTTTTTTGCGAAAAATAAAAATGAAATTCAGCACAGGTACGGGCAAAAGAAAAAGGCGTTAATCCTCAATTTGGCAGAAACCACTGCTTCAAAAGAAACGTTAGCTTTATACTTATCTTTGTACAATTTATTGCTAACTTCCTTCTACGCTATATTGACAAGGAGTAGGTAGTTACGTAGGTAGTTACGTAGGTAGTTACGTAGGTATTCAGATTGCCACCTGCCAAATTAATACCTACCAAGCAACTGACCTGCGGTTTACCTCTTACATGACATAACGTAGAAATTTACATAAACACGTGTCGGTATTTCCAAATAGAATACGACAGGGTAAATGTGATAGTTAAACCCAAAAAATGCAATAAATATTCCGAGGCAAGGCGCTGATAGCCGGGGCTCGATAGCGGGCTGGCCAAGGTTGCTCTGTGGATGGGTGACCATCTTAACATAGGTACTGTGTTTCCTCCGTGCCTCGGAAAGCACGTTACGCCGTTGGTCTCGGCTGTCATTTGTAGATCTTTGGCAGTCGTTACGGATAGTCAGGAGCCAGTAAATCTGACTCCAGTCTAGCCATGAAGTACCGTGTTACCCAGTTAATGGGTTGTGGAAGTCTGGTAGGCAGCCGCTCCTCGTAAAATACTGGTATTCAGCTAAATGCGGCTTGACTGGAAGCCGACCCCAATATAGTTGGGAAAAGGGAGGCAGATGATGATGATGAAGGCGCTGATAGCTGGCTGCGTAGTGTTTAGACAAGGTACCACTTGCGTGCTACCGCGACAGCGTGACGTAGGTCTGCTTACCTATTATTTTAATGTTAATTACTAGTTGACCTGCGCAACTTCGTCTGCCTCACAATTTTCATTACTACTCCGCCCCTATCGGTCTTAGCGTGATGATAAATAGCCTTCAGCCTTCCTCGATAAATGGGCTATCTAACAATGAAAAAATTTTTCAACTGATTCCTGAGCTTAGCGCGTTCAAGTAAACAAACAAACAAACTCTTCAGCTTTATATATTAGTACATATAGATTTATTTGCAGACCGAGGTAAAAAAAAAACAAAAAAATATGTATCATTAAATTACTTGCATCATAGTTTTAGAACAGGCTGTCGCACTTGCTTGTATGTTAGTGAGCACCTTAGCTCAGCAACAAGCACTGATGACCAACGATCCTAACTTCTCAGAAACTTTTTTAATAGGTAGGTATTACCAACCACAAGATGTCGTGCGCCAGAAGATATCGAAAATTCCGCTTTCCTGTGCGTCCGGATACTTTCGGGGCCACGTCGACATTCCTTATCTATGCCGCATGCATCAATAATTGGAATGTTTACGAGAATATTGTGCAAGTGTGTCAATCGTTTGGGATTTTTTTTTAGTCTTTGAGTCATTTATCCTCAAAGAGATTGAAATCTGTTTTTTTTAAATGGTTTGTTGTTGTTTTGCGAGATCGTTGTTGACTGTGGTCCGCGTGCGTCACTGACTGTGTGCGGACTTGCATGATGTAACAAATAACAGACGAGCCCCTTATTGGCATCACTAATATTGACTTGAACGTAATACGCGTTTGTTAAGTCCATATTAATTTATACAAAATTCTTCCGTTACTGGTGACTGTGTGTGTGTGTGTGAGTGAATGCTGAAATTTGGCATGTACGAGTAGCTTCCCTATTCTACAGCACTAAGAGAGGATTTTCCGAAATTCTACGGGAACGGGAAAAAACTAGATTATGCGCGTAAAAAAGGCAAAAGCTAGTTTGTTAGGTATTTTAAATGAGAAATAAAAAAGACCAGCCAAGTGCGTGACGGACTCGGGAAATACCCTATACATTTTGATTCCCTTGAGAGTGTCGAAGTACCTATACGTTTTTTGCGGCGTAACCGACCGTATATTTTTTTTACGTTAACTTAGAAGTTTGTTCGTTCCCGAGTTTTACGGTCTTGACAGACAGACGGACGGACAACAAAATCCTATAAGGGTTCCGTTTTTTTCTTTTGAGGAACGGAATCCTAAAAGCAAAGTTCAAAGTATCTTATTTCATAAAGGCATACATGGACACTTATAAAAGGTCAGAAACCATTGCACGGTTGCTCTTAAAAAAAAATGTTTTAACAATATTTCTATAATACAGAGGGCCTAGCACGAATATTTTTGACGAACAGTAAGTACACGTAAAATTTTACCGTAGCTACAATACTCGTTTCGCACATAATATATATTAGAATTAGATACTATATTCATATCTTTGAATGATATAAATTGTGAATGTTCCATAAATTAAACCAAAATACTATGGGGTTCTAGTTTTTCACATTCAAAATTCACTTACGTCAAAAAAAAAATACAAGCGAATTGAGAACATCCTCCTTTTTTTGAAGTCGGTTAAAAATATTCGTGCGAGGCCCTCAGTACTTATTAATAGGTAAGAGTAGACAGTGTAGACCATTCATCATAGCACCACGGAGCTACCTACATAACAATTTACACGAAATGACGGCACTGTGTACCTGCAAACTTTATTTCCACGGGATCCTGTCAAAAACATTTCTAATGACCCTTCGTTACGCTGTAACTTTGTGAAGTTTAACTAGCTGATACTCACAGACAGACGACGCTACTTTTTCGTTAAAAAACTCCGTTAAGCCGCTTGATGGAGCCAATCCAATTTTGTGCGTCTGTTTCTGGCGCGAGCGCGTGTTAAAAATCGTTACCATTTTAACGAGGCGAGACTTAACGCAGTTTGTCAATGTCACCACACATCACCGAGCTTGTTCCTCTACTTCATTCTTCACAGACTATCGTTTTTCATCCCCGAAATCGTAAACGTGCGGAACTGCGTAACACAATGTGGTGTAAAAACCAAAATGCGTTGTATTTATTTGGGTACTACCTTTTGCCCATGGTTTCGTACGCGTATATCCCGTTGTTTCTCGTTCCCGCAGGAATTTTGAGAAATTCTATCTTAGTCCTCCCCTACACTCCCCAAGGATCCTACAAGTCAAATTTCAGCTTTCTACGACTAGTAGTTTCTGCTGTGCGTTGTCTGTCAGTCACTCACTCAGTTATGGAAGAATTTAATATAAGGTGTAACTATTCATACACTAAATATTTTAAGACAATCATCTAACGGTTATAACGAAGCCATTTCAAAGGATTTTTTTTTTATCTAAGTATATTTTATAAAAAAATAATAATTTAAAATCACTTGACCCACAAAATAAATACTGGCTCCTTATTTTTTCAACATCCATTACGCCCGCGCATGACGGGCATCGCCCGTCGCCGTGTCGTCGGCGCGGTGCGTCTCATTCATAGAATAGGGAGTAAAGGTTTTATGCAAGATGTCTCAAGAAAATGTAAATTTCGTAAAAACAAAAACACTTACATAAAATTTTTTTTTTCGTTGAAATGGCTTCGTTATAACCGTTAGATGATTGTCTTAAAATATTTCGTGTATGAATAGTTACACCTTATAAATTAGGATTCCATATAAAGTTGTTTGTATTTTTATAACAGTCGTGAAACATAAGTTTATGTTCGTGTTTTTGTTTAAAATACAGTTTTATCGCACTGAGTCATAATCGTGGGAATAAAATTGTTTACTACTGTGACGTCACTGCCAGAGTGACAGAGACATAAAACGATGCGGTAATTTTACTTCCTTTTCTACTCGACAAATAAAACGCGGACTAAGTACCTAGCTTACCCGATTTGTGCAGTGCTGCAAGTTGTTAGTCTGGGAAACCCCATAAAAATGTTGCCACGTGAAAATATTTAAAAAGCTTTGCAGTTTATGTCCATTTTATTTATAAACTAGCTTCTGCCAGCGGCTTCGCCTGCGTGGCCCCTAGGGAACATACTCCCGGAATAAAAAGTAGCCTATGTGCTATTCCAGACTGTAATCTATCTCTGTTCTAAATTTCATCCTGATCCTTTCAGTCTTTCTGACGTGAACGAGTAACAAACATCCATCCATCCACACAAACATTCGCATTAATAATATTATTGGAAGGAAGTAGGACTACTAACTTATATCCGCGACTTCGTATGCGGTGCATATCCTGTTTTATCTGGTTCCAGTAGGAATTTCCGGAAATCCTCTACCAGTACCTAGGTAGTTTCGGCTGTGCTTGCCTGCCAGTCACTCAGTCACTCAGTAACGGAAACGAAATTTCGGCAAATCCTCTCAAAAAGCAAAATCAAAAGTCGTTTATTCAAATTAGGCTGAGATCCAGCACTTTTGAACGACAAGTTATACAAAAGACAGTCTCCCAAAAAGCCCGCCCGTCACGTCTCTCTCTCTGTGTTCCCCGACACTCGCCAAGGAACCTACATGCCAAGTACAATGCAAGTCTAAAAAGTCCACTTTAGTATAATCATATTAGCATCATAATATTAATGAAACAACAATCTGTCAAATTTAATTTTCTTCTTTATCGCTAAAGCATTAGGTTCAAGGTTGATTGGGGAAATTTGACAGTGACGGGTAGCTTGCTGGCTGATTCTGCTGGTGTCCTTTTTAGATCCGCTGTAGTTGAGGCTGTGCGTTGTCTGTCAGCCACTCGGTAATGCAAGAGTTTAAATATATTGATACGGAGGGCAGGTTTTACTTGCAACACCTTCACTTTAAAAAAGGGTAACTTAAGTAACTTGTTCTACGTAAAGGCTCAGATATGATTGCATCATCGTAGCTTTTGTTGTTCCTAAACGAATGATTTTAATTCTCTCGCATCGACATCGCATAGACAATATCTACTGTATATGAGCTCCCGATAATACCAACATAGCTACATTCAAAAGCCCCATCACATAGGATTGTGTACAGTCAGCGAGACAATCTATCGCGGACCAACAAGGCGCGTCTCAAATACGATTTATCCGCTGAGCGACCCTCCCTCTCAAACACAGTATCAAATATCTGTGCAGTATCCCCTTTGTCTGCCGAAGACGACACGTGCACGTATAACGGAGATTTAAAATAAATAAATCAATGGATTCGTGACAATATTTCGTCGTTCGCCACGTCTCAAGTGCGATAGATTGAACGTGCACGGCGTTACCTACGCCATCTAGTGTTGTATATGGGAAACATTTTATTTTTATTTGAGATGGGTTTTTTATATTGACTCTAGTCTAGGTCAGAGGTGACAGAGACAAAGTTGACGATGGAGCGAGCTTACCCAGAAGAAGCCTGTTCACTCTAACTTTGAAGAGATTAGGGTTGAATCTTGAACACGGTCGGAAAGACAGATGCAGTTAGAGAGTCCTTTACTGTGCGCATTATAAAAGACGTATGGAAACGCTTAGTGTGAATTGGTAGAATAGCCATAAGGTAGGGATGTAACTTGCAGTGCGTCTGGATGTCCGATGGTAGAAGGGTGCCGGTGGAATGAGGCCGTGGAGTTCTTGGGTAGACTCATCGAAGTACAATCTGTAGAAGACAATCAGGCAACCTTGCGGGCGATGAGCCAAGCTGTGAAGCTTGAGATCCACCAGTTTTACGTCGCCAATGAGCCTCTTAGCTCTGCGTTCCACCGTGTCAAGCGCGGCAAGTTGGTATTTAGCTGAGCCATCCCTAAGTTAGCTGCTATAATCTATGCAGGATCGGACTTGTGCTTTGTTTTATTAAATATATTTGAGAACTTATACTTCTGTACTGCCGCCTATCGTTCCTGCACGTTCCCTGTGGCAGAGAGCTACGTCTATCTTTGTTTGACACAAACAATGGTGTTACGAAAGCCTTTGTTTTATCAATGTTGTTTTGCTTTCGAAGTAAGTCTAAGTTAAATAAAGAAGGGTTCATCTATCCCGGGCTCCTTGCTCCTCTGAAAGTCAAAGAAAAACATACAATGTATCAGCTACTTATTATCTTGTGAATTTTATTTTGTTCTGCTGGGAAAGAGTTGCTGTTTGTCTGGTTAACGACTTTAATTTTATTGATAAGTCTTTTGTTACTAACTTTCTTGTTTCCACCGTCCAAGTTTTATTTATAAAAGTTCTTTGGAATTGATTGCAGGTCAAACTTGTTTATCTGTTGGTATAGGAAAAGTTCGGTACTAGTAAATTTTAGATCTTGTGGAATCGTCGTAACTTGCATGTTTTTCCTCGTACCCATTTGGGTAAATAAGTACCGTTGTACCGAGCATGTAGGTACAAATCGTTAGTAATTTCAAACATTCGAAATCTTTCAGGCGTGTTATATTTCCTCAAGTTTTTCCTCATCGCGTTGAAAGTCCGGTCAACAAAAGTGATTGATACGAATAGGGAAATGCGTGTAACCGAATCGCGTTTGACCGATGTTAGTCGATTTTGTATCGAGTGAACATCGCCGGGGGCAATCGATGGCGGGGATGATGGATAACCCTCTTTTAATAGTAATGGACTCGCCCATCCCCCGGGGCTATCACAAGATGTATCTTGGCACTAACGATTCAGCCATCGAACATGTATTTAAATCGAGTTACAGTATCCCTTGTAAATGTTTAAGTTACAAAGTAAACACGAATGAAATTTCTGAGTTATGAAATTCTTAGATGAAGCAAGTGAACTGTTGTTGCTTATTATTAGCTTAGTTTGCTTGTTGAGCAAATATATTGATTTGGTTACTTTAGCATTCGGTACATAAGAGAGTTATTTGCATATTAAGCAGGTTTAGGCAAAGGTTTTCCCAATTTCATGAAACATATTCAATCGGTGGAGGAAATTGGAAAACATCGCGAGAAAACCCGGACGTAATTTATAAAGACGTCTATTTTTCCTTTATGAAGAGTTATTTGGCCTACACAGGGAAATCACACACTGTTTTATTTTAATTAAGTTATGCTAAAGATAGCTAAGAAATTATGTCAAATCTAGTAAAGGCTGTAGGTATCTTTGAGACGGCGGCGGCGACCTCTCGCGACCGGCCTTGGTTCAATCTTTGGTCCGGAGCGAGGAGGCATGGGAAGCGATCACCTCCTTCTGCGAAGCAGTAATGCTAGCAAAGGAGGAGGCCGAACGTGTGAGAGAGAGGGAAACCTCACGTCCCAGTCGCCGCAACAGAAGAAGACGCCCCAGGCGTCGGGAGTCGCAGGACGATTCCCGGCCGCCGTAGGCGCGGGCCTGCGGACGGCGAGCAGTGGGTGGCTCGCCGTCTGATCAGAACTAGGCCCGGGTCGGCGGCGCGCTGCGATCCCAGCGCGCCTCAAAGAGATGTCAGCGTGGAAGACGGGGCCCGATAGGGCAGGTGCCTGCTGGGGCTGCGGAATCTGTTCGAAAGAGGTGCCGTAGCCTTGGAACACAAAGGGCACCAGGAGGAACACGGATGGGTTTTAGTCAGTAAGAGTCTGACACTCCCTCTTGCTTCACCCAGAGCGGGAGGAGTCATTTGATGATTTCCCATCCTTAAAAAAAAAAAAAAAAAAAGGTATCTTTGAGAGAATATTTAAAATATTCCGAATAGCCGGCGCGCCGTTGCAGGCGTTGCATCGCTAATTCCATTAACGTTCAGAACATTTCTGCTTAATTCATTTGGTTCAGTAACTTCATAAGGTTTTGCGACGAAAGCCGATGCTTCCTTTGATGTAACAACGATGATAATGCTATCATTGTGCCATTCATCGCCATTGAGCAGCGCAAGATGAACGGCCGCGGACCATTGTATCGGCGACGACCTATTTCGCCAAAACATCATTACCTGCCCCTGTTGTGGTTTTTCAAAGAAATAATGTAATCATTGCTGACAAGGACTTTGAATGTCGCAGATTGTTTGAATTTCGACTTTGTTTAAGCAAATTGGCAGGAGAGATGCGGCGATGAGTATTAAATATTATGTTTGTTACGCTTTGTCTGTTTGGTGTCTGTTCATTCATCATCTGCCTAGCCTTTTCCCAACTATGTTAGGGTCGGCTTCCAGTCAAGCCGAATTTAGCCGAATACCAGTACTTTACGAGGAGCGGCTGCCTAACAGACCTCCACAACCCATTAACTGGGTAACACGGTACTTCATGACAAGACTGGAGTCAGATTTACTGGCTTCTGACTATCCGTAACGACTGCCAAAGATCTACAAATGACTCTGAAATGACAGCCGGGACCAACAGCTTAACGTGCTTTCCGAGGCACGGAGCAAACTCGGTATGTTAAGATGGTCACCCATCCACAGACCAACCTTGGCAAGCGTTGCTTAACCTTGAAGATCGACCCGTGTGGATGTTATTATCTAGCCACGAGCTCCTGTTTGGTGTCTGTTCATTACTTGAAGAATAATAAGATAAAAAGGTACCCATTCTACGTGGCAGTTTATAAGTCATTATTATTTTTATTTGTGAAAGCCTTAACGAGGCTTGACCACTATCTCACCTGATGGTAAAGCAATAACGTGGTCGATGATCGAACACGCTTGCCTAAAAGTAGCCTATTCACTCTTGACTTACTCTAGGTTAAATCTATCAGGAAACAACTCTGACAGGGAATCCCACTACTTAGATGTATGAACATTGAAAGTATACCCAAAACATTTTGTACGTTTGTTCGGGATCTTTATCCGACGCATCCGACGCCCCAGAACGAAGTTAATGCATTAAGTTTGTATGTTTATTTCTTGGGCACGCCCTGTGGCCTAATTAGGTAGACCTACGAAAAAGCTTACCTCTACTAATTTCAAAGACCTTTCCATATGAATAGGCTACAGACAATAATTCTGAACATCTTTATTTAGTACCCAAACGAGATAATAATGTTATCTTCTAATTTAGTTGGCACGTTCTGTTGTACCTATCGGCAGATGTGGGTGAGTTGTATTGATGCCAAAACATAACTAATTAGCCCCAGCTTGTTACCTAAATGTAATAATTAGAATGGTTTATTAAATTAGTAAAACCCTCCATTAGGGGAACTTATTTCTAGTAATTATTAGCTTCATTAAAGAGAGGTCTTAATGAGGCTTATTAAAGAGTAGGCAAAATTTAGAAAACATATACGTAAGTAATTGTAGCAGCAAAAAACTACCACCTGTGAGGTTGTAACACATAGGGGTACTAATTGTGTGCGACTTCGTTCGCAAGTAACTTCAACATTCTAATTTATTCGTATTTTTTACGTAATCTTTCTAGATTCAGAGATAAGATAGATATATGGAATATACCTATTTCAAAGACATAATACAACAAAAATAGTCACACAACTATTGTCCAGTTGTTTTTAGTAGTTTTGAGCGCCTGATGTAGCGACTGATTACCTAGTCAGCATTAAAAAAGGGTCCATTTTAAGAATTAACATTGGAATACAAAATAAACTAATCTATACTTATATATAAAGCTGAAGAGAGAGAAGAGATTGTTTGTTTACTTGAACGCGCGTTCTCAGGAACTACTGGTCCGATTTGAAAAATTCTTTCAGTGTTAGATAGCCCATTTATCGAGGAAGGCTATATGCTACATATCATCACGCTAACACCAATTGGAGCGGAGCAGTAATGACAATTGTGACGCAGACGAAGTTGTGCGGGACAACTAGTAATATATAAAACTGAAGAGTTTGTTTTTTTTGCTTGAACGCGCTAATCTGAGAAACTACTGGTCCGATTAAAAATATTATTTCAGTGTTAGATAGCCCATTCATCAGGGAAGGCTATAATAGGCTATAATGTATTATTCGTCTTAGCGTGATGACATATCACGCTAAGACGAACAGGAGCGGAGCAGACGAATTTGCGCGGGTCAACTAGTATATTACGAGTATAAGTAGCATATTTCGTAGTACCCAGCTATAACAGACAGACATAAATAGTCGAGGGTGGTTGCGTGTCGGGGAGTTAGAATTGGAAAACAGGTCAGAGAGGCAGCTGAGGAGCTCGTGGCTAGATAATGACAGCCGCACGGGCCGATCTTCAAGGTTAAGCAACGCTTGCCAAGGTTAGTCTGTGGATGGGTGATCATCTTAACATAACGAGTTTCCTCCGTCCCAGCTGTCTTTTGTAGATCTCTGGCAGACGCCAGTAAGCAGACGTCAGAAGCCAATAAATTTGAATTGCCATGAAGTACCGCGTTACCCGGTTAATGGGTTGTCGAAAAATACGGGTGGTATTCAGCTAAATCCGGCTTGGCTGGAAGCCGACCCCAATATAGTTGGGAAAAGGCAGGCAGATGATGTCGGAGAGGCAGCTGCTCTATGTAAAACGCTGATATGTAGCTGCACCAGAGTAGTGTTGAAGCTGACCCCAAACTTAATTAGGACAAGGATAACAAATTAATTGAGGTAGTTAATAGTATTAGGCCCGGTTTCCACCAAAGCGATGATGCGCGGAGATGTTCGAAGCGGAGACGGGGAGATATGTTTTTCAGCTAGGGTGTATGGACCGAAACTGTGCGGAGATGTGTACTGGCTAGACTGTGTGGAGATGTATCATATTTGTATAGCGCGATGGAACCAGAAATGTGATCTGTTCCTCGCGGAAATTGAGCTGGGCCGCAGTACAAGGCAGAGATGTGAGCTTTGCCTCGCAAGCTGGCGATGGCGCGCAGCGGAGACCAGATGCGTGCACCGTGCAGTGTAGTCAGCGCACATCTTCACCATAGCTATTACACATCTCCGCTACAGTCTCCAAAGCTGCGTCTTCCGTCCGGAGCGGGATCAATTGATGATTAATTATCATTAAAAAAGTACTTTGCCTATTGGCCAATTAATAGACGCATCGGATATCCCAATATGAACCCGCTGTGATTCATAAAGATCCCTTCGCATTTGGGAGACTACGGTTGATGATTAATTTGGTAGCTTCTGCGAACATTTGTTGAGTAAGTTTTCCTCGTATTTTAACTTAAGAGCTCCGTCCTTGAAATGTAGATTGATTTGTAATAGCCAGCTCGTGTAACTCATCGAAACCATAGTACCTACGCAGTTGAGGTATTATTGTTTGTTTGTTTATGAGCTTAAGGTTTGTTTGTGATGTAAGGCCGGCGAGGAAGCGAGTAGGTATCGACCATTTGCTCGCTGAGGAAAGGGACAAAAGATATAGATCTCGTGTGAGTAAAAGAGACACATACATTCACAGTCGATAGCTGGCTGTTCACACTGCCGGCGAGCGGCTCTTACCTCAAGTTGATCGCAGCGACAAGAACTATCAAAGATTTTACTCGCTCAGCGACAATCGCTCGGCGATGCTCGCTTGGCGATCGGAACTCACCAACAGCGGTAATTTCTACCTATAGTGCAGGCCGGAGCGAGTATTGTGAGTAAAAGCCAGTCGTACCACAGCACTCGCTGAAAGCCGAGCGTCAAAACTCTCGAAACTTTTCACTCGCTGCTCGCTGATCGCCGGCGGTGAGACAAGTGCCTAAAGAGGTACTTATAATCTCTAGAGGTACCTACCAACCAGTATCGACAAATTATGTTTTTCACAAGTATCATAGCCAAATTTTTAGGGTTCCGAACATTCGTAAGAAACGAAGCCCTTATAGGATCACTCGGGTGTCTGTCTGTCTGTCGGTCTGTCCGTCCGTCACAGCCAGTTTTCTCCGGATCCATTGAACCGATCCGATGGGCTTTTGTAACTCAAACACGCGTTACATAAATGATTACATTTTGAGTATGGGCGTCACTTCTAGGGGTCGAACTATAAAAAAAAAAAGGTTTTCAAACTGTATCGTGTGACATATCAACGTTGGATAAATCACGGAACAAACCAGCGGGGAAAAGCTGGTCATGAATATCTGCTTTATTTGTACCGACTCACTTTGTACTTAACTAAGCTCGTGGGGAATGTGGTTTAACTCATACCTAGCCGGTTATTTTGTGGGGAGCCCAAAGTTTCGGCGCACAAGGAAAATTGTTCAAAGCTGAAACAACAATTCGGTAGTTCCTTCGATTAAATTAAACTGAGCAACACAATAGAATTATTCTCGTATTATGATGAATGCATTTTCCCACACACAGGCTTATGAGGATTGTTTCGTTTATGGGAAATGGACCTAATACAAATATCTTTAAGTAGATATTTATGTAAACTACAAAATGGTAGGTATGCAGGTGTTATACTGGATAAACAGCGTACTTCGGGTATTTCCATTAACCGCTGTGTTTATTGTTTCAAAAAGATTATCTTGTTACATCTGAATCATTGGGGATTTACACTGTTTACATGGTCAATGACATGAGAACGCCGTTCCACAATATATAGCACAGATTTTTGCGATTTATTTGCAGGTAGCCAAGTGGTGAGCAACGTTTGATTTTTCCAAACTATTTTTATACGTCCATAATGATGTGTGGCCCGGGGTTATCTATTTTTATTCATATCGGCCCCGTGGCGCTCTGAGCTGACAGTGGACGGAGCGAAACATATTGCTCGCCATTTTATTGCAGGCTTTTCATGTTTTGTTTGAATAAATATTTTACATTTTACTCTGCAAGGTGAATTTATTTATTTTGCAGTACACGTTTATTTATAAAACTGATTTAAAAGATTTTTAGTTTGTTCTTCTATTCGTTGGTTGGTAGGTATTTGGTTTTGCACTCGCTTACCCGAATTAAGAAAATGGAGCATTGAACTGCAATGAAATTTTTCTACTTTATAATCTACTTGCTTTTTTGCACATCCCCGTTTTTTCCGTCCCCGTAAAGCTTTTAACCTTCCTAATGAATGTGGCTATCATAGAGATTAGTGCGGTCAAAAAAAACAAACTACCTCTTCAGCTTTATATATTAGTATAAGACGAGTTCATAGAAAGAATACCTAATGCTTATTCGTATTAAATTACCTATGTCCTGTTCGATTCAGCCATCACCAGTCACAAACTGCTTACCTACACAAACCTCCCTCCATTTCTTATCCCAAAATAAACTTGACACTGCACCCCATTATCTCCGGTAAACTTTACCCATCCCTTTTGTGCCCAAAACACGTTGTACATCATTACGGCGTGACGTCACGGGACGCACGGAATGGAGACGCACGTAGGTGGCGGGACTCGGTGCGGGGTTCAAGGGAAGGGTGCAAGGGGAAGGGTACAGAGGGGAGGGGGACATTTTTTTCCACGGGATGTCAAGTCCAGTTGCACAGGAGCGGATTTGAAACTCGTTAGGCTTCAATCCGATCAAAAGGAGGGCTGTTATATGTTTGAAATGTGAGGACGAGGAGTGGCTTTTCAATAGTAGCTAATTACATCAGAACGAATTTTACAGAAAATGCCAAAAATTTATAGTTAAAAACACCCAATATATAGAGTAATGTTGTGTGGTATGTTTTAGGAGATTAAGTTTCAAGTCATCTTTATGAACAGATTTTTTTAATACTTTCTATATTTTAGTTTTAATTAAAAAGTTCGTAAATATACACTTTTGATGCAGATGGTAGTAAATAGTGTAGTAAATAGACATGATTAGAAACTCTATAATCAATCAAAATCAAACAATAAACCATTATACATAAGATCAAACAATTGACCATTATGATTAGAAACTTTATAATCGTAAAATATTGAAAATATGTAAATAGCAAGTTTTGAGCAAAACTGATATTTTTGAGTTGTCTTTTAGCCTCTTAATAGTAAGTTTTGATCAAATTAATTTCAGAATTTCAAAAAAGAAAGACGGATTCGAAAAAAAAAATGAAACGAGGTCAAAAACAGCGGCAATGTAATGCTGTAGGTTCAGCAGCTCACACTGTTTAACTAGCCATCGGTCTGTATCTGTCTCTGTATTTGCTTGTGGCATCGTAGCTCCTAAACGGATGAACCGAATTTCAGCTTCAATCACACGTCCCACTGCAGGGTCGCTTAAAATTTACCAAAGGTTAAGTGGTTCTGACTTATGAGTCTTGAGAAAATGATGGCTCATATAACTCTCTAAGTACTGGCCCCATTCTTACACAGTTAAATACCAATACCTACATGATTCATGGTTCTCATTTGGTTTGGCCATTGCATGTTCACTATTAGGCAGGAGTTTAAAAGAGACTGACCTCTGAGTAAGGTAGTCATATAGGAAGCACCGGCCTCATCTGAGTAGTTTTAAAGAACAGTTATTTATAATCAATTTGTAAAAAACATAATCATTTATCAAATGTGAATCAATTTTTCAGGAGCTAGTGGAAATTCCCACGAAGCCCCGGATGAGAAATTGAGGATTTTCCTAGATTATTGATTTGATTATTAATTTTATTTCTCTTTGATTATTGAATTGTTTATTAATTTTATTTCTCTTTGACTTTTGATTTGATTATTGATTTTATTTCTCTCTGATTATTGATTTTTTTGTGATTTTCAAGCATACTGTAATTTTATTCTAATAATAATATTATGTGTTATTGTATATTTTGTAAATGTTGGTTGACCTGTAATTGGCGACTGTGTAAGAATAAGGCTTGTAATAGTTATCCTAAGAAACTTTTTATACAGAAGCTGTTGGTAAACCTTTTTGAATAAATAAATAAATAAATAGAAGTCACGTTTAAAGTTAGTAATTGTTGTATTCAAATATCTTTTCAAATTGCGAAAGCCCTATAATTGAAAAAGGGCACCCATCTACTTAACCACAATAAGTTGGACACTTGGGCGATGCAACTTTTCTCTACATTATCTACTTACTGATTAGTTTTATTAACCTTGAATCAACATTATTTATATGCAATTGTGCTCCAAAAAACTACTGCAAAAGTTCTCCATAATTCCGTTTTTTCAATCAGAATCTACCTACGTATATAAATTAAAACCTTTTAGTGATAGTGGTAGGTACTATGAAGGTGTGGTTTTTTTCGAAACAGTCACCTCGGCCCTGGAACGCAGAGGGCGTTAGGAGAAACACGGATGGGTTTTAGTCAGTAAGAGTCACTTGGTGAGTCATTTGATGATTTATCATCCTTAAAAAAGGCACTTTGAAACGCTTCAATATTTCCATAAATACTTATTTTGCTTCGTTTACTAACCTATCTATACTAATGCTATTTAGATTATTAGAATTACGTTCCTACAGCTTTGCCATTAATTACTGAACTTAAAGACTGTCAAGTAGTACGTATTGTGTGAGATATCATTCCCAGTTGCCTCCCTCAGGCCATTAGACGCCGCTAGGACCAACAAACTTCTGATGTAGTTCGATTTATCTTACGAGTATCAGTTACCACTTCAGCCCGAAACATCGCAAGGCATTAACCTTCATTAATGTCTATTTCTCTGAACATGTGCTGAATCTTCTGCTACTAAAAGGTTCTTGGAAAACAAACACGGACCAAATAGTCGATAACCACAGCGAAATGAGTGTTGAGACCGGCTTCCAATATTTCTGTCTAAGTATAAATGATTCCGAAAAGTTGTCTCGTGTTATGGGAAAACTCAGTGCTTAACGAATTACAGGACTTTTAGCACTTTCGTGTATGTGTTTAAAAACTAAAAGTCCTGTTTGTAGCTTTTATAAAATGCTTATAGCTATTTAGACGGGACGAGAAGTTCTGGAGTGGTGACCTTGTACCGGAAGACGCAATGTTGGAAGACCGACGGGGCAAGGGGACAAGGTAACGTCCCAAGAGGGTCGCGAGTAGCTGATGGATGCGAGACGCACTGGACCGGTTGTTGTGCCGATACTTGAGGGAGGCCTATGTCCAGCAGTGGACATTTTTCTGCTATGATGATGATGATGATTTAAATGACTCCAAAACTGCATTTTCTTGTAAGGTAAAGTAGATACGGTTCACAAATTTACATGGTAACGTTTTTGAACTCAATATGAACTCAAAATGGCAATTTTTCTGAGGGCACTACAGTGGTCCCGCCAAGACGTCCGTTTTTGTAGCTAAAACATTTTACCATATCGTTTGGCAAGTCTAAGTCCGGCCCTGAGTTCAAAGCGGCCGCTCAATCGCCCGTTATGATGTGACCAGGCCTGCATCATATTTTATCTGGTTATTTTCTCTTCAGCACACGCCGATACACTCTGCCCATGGTTTATGGCTCTCTATTAGTCAGTTTTAACTGTTATTTGTTGCTTTTCTCTGGGACTTACAAAGAAATATGAACCTGTACCGCTATGGCCTAAAATGAAATAAGTACCTACTCTTTATTGAGTAAACAATATAAATCACACAATATGCCTTAATTAGGGTTTCATAATCAACAAGGAAGCATAATAGTTTCGCCATGTCCGTCTGTCTGTCTGTCTGTCTGCGATTTAACTCAGATATGCTTAGCGATATTTTAAAGACAACCTTAGGACTTAAAAGTCAAATGATTTATTTCAACTCGACCAATAAAGGCACTTTTGAACGTCAAACGAATAAAAAATATTAGGTATAGTGACTCTCGTCGTCGACAAGACGGACGGATTTAAAGAAGTAGTTTTAGGTGTATTTAACTACAATACCTACTTGTAAATACATAAATATATACTATAATAGTATCCTTGACACGTTATCCTAGGCTTGGGCACGCCACAATTGCGGCGCTAAGTCCCCTCTTTGAGGAGTGGCTAGAGCGGCGCCACGGCGTCCTCACCTTCCGCTTGACGCAGGTACTTACCGGACACGGTTGCTTCAGAAAGTACCTGTTTCGAATAAAGTGGGAGGATACGCCCGGGTGTCAACACTTCGAGGATCACCCGGAGGACACGGTGGAGCATACGGTGGAGATCTACCCTGCTTGGGCGGAGCTCCGCCGTGTCCTCGTCGAGGCGATCGGCGGCGGCGATCTCTCGCATCCGGCCGTGGTTCAAGCCATGGACCGGAGTGAGGAGACAGGGGAAGCGGTCACCTCCTTCTGCGAAGCAGTAATGCAAGCAATGCAGCAAGAGGCAAACCTCACGCCCCAGCCGCCGCAACAGAAGAAGACGCCGCGGGCGTCGGGAGTCGCAGGGCGATTCTCGGCCACCGTAGGCGCGGGTCTGCGGACGGCGAGCATAGGGTGGCTCGCCGTCTGATCAGAACCAGGCCCGGGTCGACGGCGCGCTGTATTCCACGCGCACCTCAAAGAGCTTCAGCAAAGAAGACGGGGCTCGCTAGGGCCAATGCCTGCTAGTGCTGCGGACTTTGTTCGAAAGAGGTACCGTAGCCCTGGAACGCAAAGGGCTCTTGGAGGAACACGGATGGGTTTTAGTCAGTAAGAGTCTGACACTTCCTCCTGCTTCACCCAGAGCGGGAGGAGTCATTTGATGATTTCCCATCCTTAAAAAAACAATCCTAGGCTAGGTAGGCATCTCAAAACATGAAAGCATAACGAAGTGAGATTTCAAATCTAAAACTTATTTATTGTGATAAAGCAAGGAGACGCAGTAAGATTTTTACCAACTTATACAGTAATAGTTGTAATGAAAAATAGAGAAGAAAACGTTACCGGAAAAGTTAAGCAAGGATACGTTGCACACTTAAAGTTTTCCTTACGGAGGTGAAAGTAAGGGCCAGCCATTCTGTGGGTTCTACCCCGTACAAGTTATTATTTTATGTTTCAGCCAGTCTAAGCTACAGCGTGAAATAAAAGTAGGTACATAGAATTAATTTGTGCCAAGTCATTGCGTGTATAGTATAGTTTAGTAGTAGTTTTTATGGTTCCGCATCCAAAGGGTAACCAACGGACACCTATCACAAAGCCTCCGCTATCCGTCAGTCCGTCCGTCTGTCTGTCAGCAGGCTGTCTCAAGAACCGTAATAGGTAGACTGTTGAAATTTTCACAGAGTGTGTATTTCTATTGCCGATATAACAAAAAAAATATTTAATTAAACATTAAAGGGGGCTCCCATACAAGAAACGTGTTTTTTTTTTTCGGTGTTTGGTACGGAACCTTTCTGGTGAGAGTCCGACCCGCATTTGGCCGGTTTTTAGTAAAATGCTGTACCACAATTTAAATCAAATATATAGAGAGAGACCATAAAGACACAGCGAGGAAATGTCAAATAAATCAAAACATCTATGTAGCCTTATCTCAACTATGTTGGAGTCGGCTTTCAGTCTAACCAGATATACAGTACCAGTATTATACATAGAGCGACTGCCTACCTGATCTCCACAACCCTGTAACTGGGTAACACGGTACTCCATGGTCAGATGTTTTGACTTTTGTCTATCTGTAGCTACCTACTATCAAAGATCTACAAACGACAACCGGATGGCAGCAAGTAAAACAGCACAACTTGCTTTCCTGTGCTTGGACGAGTTGTTATGTAATTAATGGTCACCCATCTACAGACCAACCTCAGCCAGTGTTGCCTTACCTGGAAGATCGACCCCAGCGGCTGTTATTATTTAGCCATAAGCTCCTCGTCACTTACACGCTAGTTACCACATTAGACATTTACCCGTTTGTAGTTTTCAGTACCGTTCTGCAGCATATTATATTCTAAATCAAACAGAGAGATACCGCAGACATAACAAGAAGTCTAATAAATAAAACTCTACTAATAAAGTAATCTGTAAGCAGAACATAAGAAGATAAATAAATAAATAGTTGGAAGAAATCGTCTGAAATGTACAAAATGAAGGATTTTCTTGATAGAATTAGACGGTTTAAATTCATGTCACGTCTGTAGTTTATTCGGAACGTAATAGGTACCCTAGGTATCGCGGTGTTGCCAACTTAGCTACAACTTGTACGAAAATAAATTGCTTTAAAGGAAAAAGGTTTACGATACCGACAAATACACGGTACATGGTAGACAACCCACCCACACGCACAAAACGTTTTGGAAACAAATTCATAGTGCGTACAGCTAAGGAGTGGAATTCCCTGCCGGAGTCTGTGTTTCCTGATAGCTACAACCTGGGTTTCTGGGTGTATAATAGGTTATTTCTAGGCAAGCGTGCTCGATCTTCGATCACATTATCGCTAACCATGAGGTGTAATAGTGGTCAAACGCCATCTATCCAACTAGCAGCGAACTACTACGTCGATCGCGCAATCAGAGTTTACCGTGCGATTGGAACATATACATCAGCCCGAATATCAACTATCGGGCAGTTGCCCACATCGGACACAACAAACGTCCGGTCGGAAGATCCTTCCTTTTCAATGGAGGTTTGCGGGACTTTACTCTCTGTTCCTACCTTCAAACGCTTACTTCATCTCATCTTTCACATTGAGATGTTTACAGAATAGACAATAATCTACCTGCGTTGAAAGCAATGTTGTCTGTCTATCTCGCTTTTAGACGACCGACCAACCAAGTGTGCAGTGCTTACGCCCGCCACTCAGTCATTGCCTTACCACCAGTTTCACAATAATCCATTTTCTACTTGGGAGCTCAACGTTTGAAATAAGGTTTAGGAACGATACACTTAGTACCTATGGTACGCACCCTGCATCGTGCGTGAGCATTCACGACTCAGCAGCGTATGTCACGTATAAATCAGTTATTCTTGATTTGAAATCAATCTATTTTAATACATAGGTACAGTCATCAAAGCTATTCGGTATGCGGGCAGCTAATTTGCAACTACTTTTAAACAATGTTGTGAATGTGCTGAGTAGACAAATATTGTACACCACACTCGTACGTATGTCATACGCTTAAAAAGTTATAACACACATTAGAAATATGTATTGGCAGTGCAGTGGAAAATATCAGCCGCACGAGTCGATCTTCAAGGCTAAGCGACGCTAGCCAAGGTTCGTCTGTGGATGGGTGAACATCTTAACATACCGAGTTTCCTCCGTGCCTCGGAAAGCACGTTAAGCCGTTGGTCCTGGCTGTCAATTGAAGATCTTTGACAGTCGTTACGGATTGTCAGAAGCCAGTAAATCTGATCCCAGTCTTGCCAAGAAGTACCCTGTTACCCAGTTTATGGGTTATGGAGGTCTGATAGGCAGCCGCTCCACGTAAAACACTGGTATTTAGCTAAATCCGGTTTGACTGGAAGCCGACCCCAATATACATATGTATAGTGGAAAAAATAATATTTTTGCCTGTATATCAAAAAGCTTTGTTGACTGTCCATGAAAATTTGAAAGCAGCTCTAGATTAAAGTGTTTACGTGTATATTTCAAACTAAATCTATTAAAAATTCGTAACATTTTAAGCCAAAGCTTTTATTCTGATTGCGGCATGAGACGGCTCGGGCATTCCGGAAAATAATATTTTTAGGGCGCATTCTCTCAAACTGATTTTATTCACACTTTTATATCTGGCCTCGTTTTGTTTCAATCTTTTTATGCATCGTTGCAGCATCAAAATTATACTTCTGTACGTATAAATAAAATGTAATTGAAGTGTCTGTTTGTAATATCAAAGTAACAGCTTTTCACTAAATGCATTTGATGTACACGAAACATGTAGATAACAAATATTCGTAACCATTAATTTTTTTGAATGTGATTTTTCTAGTTTATTTCCAAAACGGCTGGTCCGAATACCAGCCGGGACTTAAACTGGCAGATAGCTGATGTCACAAGGAATAACTTAGGTTTAAGGTTAACCCTAAACCCCTACAAAAATCTGTGCAAAAATCCCTAGGAATTGTAACAGACGCGGACGAAGTCGGGGTCAACAGCTGGTCTTGAAATATGGTAAGCTATTTATTCAGTAGACTCTGTTGGTGGGAAAACGGGAAAAATATGGCGATGCACATTTTAATTAAGTCGGAAACCTCGCCATGTAATATCGTTTACGGTAACTTTTATCGTTCCTTTTAATGCTGGGCAGAAAGTTGCGGGAATTTAATTTCCTTCCTGAACAGTACCTACATCTACAACAATAGGGTATTTTACTGAAAAAATTTGACGTCATGTGGCTTGGTCAAATTGTACCATCATAGTGACGTCACGCGTGTCTTCAACGCGCTGTATCGTCTTCAATTTATGATTACGTGAAAAAAGAAAAAATGCGTGTCCAATAATTGTTTTTTTTTTTAATTGGTATTGCGGACTTTTTTATATTTTTTTTTAGTAAAATACCCTGTTGTCGATTTGCCACATTGTTGGTTCGTTACATTTTTGTAAGTTCCATACATTGATTGTAAACTCGACATCTACATTAGTTCGACCGAAGTTCAACTTTTCATATTATTTGTATGAAACCTAGGTAGCCTGGTTTGTTGCTTGTCTCGGCAACGTGACACTTTAGGGCACCACGTTGCTAAAATTTTTTTTTGTTTAAGTCTCCTCTACCCATATACTTGTTCTAACGGGCACCGCGAATCAAACTGATTGCTGGTGGCTATGCCAGCCCTCATACAAAAATATTAGAACGCATTTGTTGGTTCTATAATTATATTAAATTGACTTCAGCGTTTACTTACTAAAAATAATGTTGTACATACACTCGTATAAGCCTTATATGCTGAGCAAAGCAATAAGCTAAGGTAATAAAAATATCACCCAAATCACAAATTACCTTCGTGAAAAAATACAATATTCAAATACATATTTCGTGTGGGCTCTGGCAAACGGAACGACACAGGGAAATGATTTCCCTCAAACATATGGGTATGATGTTTGCATTACCGAATGGAAAACATGTTGCGATCGAACACAAACTATGGAGCTCAATCGAGCGAGGCTTCATTCGTGTTGAGTACATACAATCAGATGCCGGTTATAAAAACTTTGGAATGGGGGTGAAAACACAGGCTTTAGTGTCTGATTTGTTTTAGCATTGGGGTTGGTTCAACAATGCGATTCAGCAGTATGGATTTTGTAAACTTTATTTATTTTGGTAGAATAAAACATAACATCCCCCCGCACAACAACAACAATAATAACAACATCAACAACAACAACAATGAAGTGAACACAGTCAATCCATTAAATCAAAGACGAATAAAAGTTTACCTCACTCACCTACGATGTCACGGTGAGAAGTTACAGAATAACTTCATACTGACTCCACCTAAGTTTTTAAACACTTTGAGATATTGACAGAACAGACTGGCTGTAGACATCTCACTGTGAACACTTAGGGCGGATTTCATCAATGAAACTGAACGCGATCAACATATAAACCACGTCTACGAGCTCTCAGTCTCATAATTTTCTGTGGATAATTGACACTGACAGCTCTTGAACGCAGTTTAGATGCACTGATCGCGTTCAGTTTCATTGGTGAAATCATCTCTTTGGTGTTCATTTTGTGGCAGACATCTCATGTCTGTCACAAAATGAGATGTCTGCCACAAGCCGAGCTGTTAAATTAATGAAGAATGACAGTTATTTCCAGCTAAGTTTTAAGAATCGAGCAGCTGCTGTGCGAGGGAAGGCTTGGGTGAAGCGATCACGAAGGGAGCTGTCAATCTATATAATAAAGATGGAATGACAGTTCACTTCGAAATCACCCCACCTGAGTTTCATTTCAGTGGTTTACAGAATCGACCAGCTGGTTAAGTCCGTCTGGAAGAGTAAACACAATGTAACAATACACTTTTCTATTATTTTTCTTCTTAACGGTTCGTGGTTAATTTGATCCATGATTTTTCATGGTTTAAGGGTTTCAAATGTAAAGGGCCTAAGTGGCAATTTTAACATTTCCAGATAAAACAAATATGTAGAGCGAAAATACATTGCTCTTACGGTGTTTGCCTATTTTTTATGTATTATTAAATGTTAAGGAAATAAGAGTTTGGATTTGTTTTTATAAAATACTTTCTGGATTTTGTTTTCATTTGAGCCCAATAGGCGGCCAAGTTGAAGCGGCATCAGTGATAATCATTCAACCACAAAACTGACCATACTTTTCTTTGGAGTAAACTAATATATTTTCTAGTAGTTGGTACCTACTGCAGTAGAAACTTACTACAGCTACACAATAATTTGTAAACGTGTTCTTTTTATCTCCAACACAAAACTACATTTGATTGAATTCATGCCACCCCAACTAAACTCCATTTGCAAATTCTGCTGCAAAATTGGAATCGTTAACAAAGAAGCTAAAGTTAGTAAGTTTAAGTAGCGAAGTGTAGTAGAAAGTAACGTCTCGTAGTTAAGTCTTTAAAGTTTAACATGAAAAAAGTTTGATTAGTCCGATTGGCCCGAGGCCTGGCCTTGGAGAGGGTGGGCATTTAACAGAGTGGCCACATTTATTGCCCGCTCACGTCTCCTGCTTGTGGGGCAAGACATGAGGGAACTGCGGGAATAGGAGGACGTGGTACCGGGAGACATGCTACTAAGAAAGCTTCAAATAACGATCTTAGAAACAATAAAACATTTATTATTATTATTATTATCAGCAGCTGATGCAATTTTGGATAAACTCTACTAACACAATGGATTTTTGACGATACGGTTTGCGCAGTGGACTGCTGCGCTGCGTGTCGCGGGTTCGATTCCCGCACGGAACAAATATTTGTATGGCCTACAGATAGTTGTTCCGGGTGTGGCTGTTTGTGTTTTTGAGTTTGTATGTTTGTAAACGCACCCACGATACAGGATAAAATTAAAAGTGTGCGGCAGAGTAAAAACAAATGCTGTTACTAACATAATTGTTACGAGATATATTTTAATAAAAATACGATGAAGAAGGTACTAGAAGATTTATTCGGGATAATAATAAGATACACCTGTACTTTAGGATATTTCATGACTGCCACCGATACTGCAATTAACGTTGTCACTGGGCCCAAACAATCTAAAGAGTTGACTATCGACTCGAAAAGAAGACTAATGGGACCCTTGTCCCATTAGTTCCTATTCCAATTTGGGCTCCTTAGCCCAAATTGAAATCAAAAGTCATTAATTTAAATGAGGCTGATATAATTTAATTTTGAACGTCAAAATATACATAAAACGGTTACTATTTCCTAGTGTTTGAGCTAGAAATGGATATAAGGAATGGCATAGTAAACTTCCTAGCAAAAAAAATAGTACAGGTGAGTAAAAGCCGCTTCACCCGCCCTCGCCTATGCCCTGCACCCCCTCCTCACCGCTAACTCGCAGGCGGCATACAAATTCATCAGCGAGCTATGTTTGTTACCAACTTTGTTCTCCTGATCGCCATAAATTGTAGCAGCGACTCTTTGCTCGAGCAATCCGAGCTATCGATTGATTGCCCGGCTAGTGATGGACGTCGGGCAAGGATTGCCTGGCTATTTGACGGACGTCGGGCAAGAAATGAGGCAGTAAAAGAGAGGTCATGTGTGTCCTGACCACTCGCCCTGGACATGTATTAAACATTTTGTTGTGGTTTTTATGATTGGCATCGGGAAATAGTTTTCTTGTTGATGTTTTCTGGCGAATTCTGATTTTGCTATGTTTTCTGATAATGAAAGGAAGATACATACCTAGCTGTACTGATATTTAAGCTCGTACCAGAACATTTAAACATGTGTAAGGCGTCGTGCATTAATCACGTAAGGCTCGAAAAAGGGGGAAAGGGGTTTGGAAAAGATCACGACATATAACAGGGGGAGAGGGAAGTGTGAGATATCTCGTGTTTTTTTTTTGAACATGCATTTTCTAATGAAGTACCTAACTTTTCAGAAATAAATAAGGATATGGGTAACTATTATTTAAAGATGTGATTTCGGAAAGCGGAGTTAGTCTTAAACCTAGCGACGTATCACCAGGAGGGGTGGGTTAAAAAGTTACTAGAATTCATCACATAATTTATGGACGACTCCTAAAGAAATGATTCACCATTGATGCCTACTCATCCAAAGACACGGGAGCCCTTCACATTTAAAAATAAATCCCTGAAATGAAACGTCAAATCAAATCACTCACCAAATTGGAGTAAATGGCTTCTTTTGGGCGTCCAATATTAAATTGATGGCTCGGAAGCCGAGCACAGCCAAATTGAAAGCCGCTCAATATTTCCCGAATGATTGCAATGGATTCAATAGCTATCATCCTGAACTATTCATCTATGTCAGTTGAACTGGATTTTGCACTGTTGAGGCTTCAGTCTAATATTCCTCAGATGATTCCTCTAATGGTTGCTCTTATCTCCTTCTATCCATCTAATATTTACAAATCTCGTGTTTCGTGTCTCGTGTCCGTTATCGAACTCTTCCGAAACGGCTCCACCGAGTTTTTTTTGTGTATATTTGCTAGGTTCAGACCTACCAAATATACCTACACCTATGACCTATGATGAAAAAATGACCTATTCTCAGGAATAGGTATTTTTTTAAAATTAAATGGCAAAACTACGATTGCCAGGTTAGCTAGTTACCTATAGTTACCAGAAACGGTTGTGCATTAAAAAATATAGTGGGAACTGAAGGACATAATTGTGTGGCAAAGGAATAGGACTGCCATCGCTCAGTAGAGGGACTAAATAGGTTAGATATGACTCAGAAACTATACAGGATGTAATATCATCATCATATCGTATCGGCCGAAAGACGTCCACTGCTGGACATAGGCTTCTCCCAAGCGTCGCCACAATGACCGGTCCTGCGCGTCTCGCATCCGTCGGCTACCCACGACCTTCACCAGGTCATCGATCCACCTTGTGGGAGGCCATTCAACGTTGCGTCTTCCAGTACGCGGTCGCCACTCCAGAACTTTTCGTCCCCATTGACCATCAGTTCTGCGAGCAATGTGTCCTGCCAACTGCCACTTTATTTTGGTGATCCTTCAGGCTATGTCAGTAACCTTGGTTCACTTGTGGATATCATCATTCCTGATTCGATCACGCAAGAAAACTCCAAGCATTGTCCTCTCCTTGCTCTATGAGTGACTTTAAGCCTTCTGATGAGGCCCATTCATGTAACAAGAACAACGCAATTCCTGAAAAGGAGTCAATGTAGGTACTCAATAACGAACAAGTTTTACTGAGAAACCAACCTAGAGACCGTAAAAAAATGTTGAACAAACATTCAAACATAAATCTCAACATCTGCCTTTTCCCAACTATATTGGAGTCGGTTTCCAGTCAAACCGGATTCAGCTGAATACCAGTATTTTACGAGGAACGGCTGCCTACCAGACCTCCACAACCCATTAAAATGGTAAACACGGTATTTCTTGGCAAGACTGGAGTCAGATTTACTGGCTTCTGACAATCCGTAACGACTGCCAAAGTTCTACAAATGACAGCCGGGACTAACAGCTTAACGTGCTTTCCGAGACACGGAGGAAACTCGGTATGTTAAGATGGTCACCCATCCACAGACCAACCTTGGCAAGCGTTGCTTAACCTTGAAGATCGACCTATGCGGCTGTTATTCTTTAGCCACGAATTCAAACATAAATCTATAGGGCAATTATTTGAGAAGATATTGTTAATAGGTTTGTTAATAAGAAAGGACTTATTTTTACTCAAATCAGACTTTTCACGAGTTTGTAACAACTAACTAATAAGGGTTTTCAGAATAAAATTAATTTCCATGAACTGCTACTTAGCCCTCTACCACTTTCCTGATTTTGGTGTGCCCGACAGGGTCCATATTGATTTTTTACTTTGTTATACCATCTACCGGTGTAATACATATGGAGTGCAATAAAGATATTGATTATTGAATTTACGATCATATTGAGTATTGAATGCCTCGTTTTTCTAGCTATGGTAGTCCGTAACAGGGAGTTTCACCTCTTAGCTTCACTTAACATACACGTGTAACTAGTTCAACGTAATGACTAGATCTAGTGCCAATAGCGTCCAAGATGGCGTATATTCTACAAGATCGGGTAATGTCCGGGCACGAGGCATCGCCACGCTCGCTGCCAGAAAACATAAACAAGAATTTATTCTGTATCCTGTCTTAGGGTGGGGAAATATACGGGATAACAATATGAGCGGTACCTACTTCAAGACCAGTGCTATTTAACAATGTCACTGTGTTTACCTAGATGAAGTGAACTACTCCTATCATTAATTGGATTCTTTTTAAAACTGTCTGGCCTTTTTGAGAGAGCGGTGAATAGCTATCTCTCTTCCCTGGACTGTTTACAGATTTGTTGACAGAGTTTTCAAACATCGTACAGTATAAATGATAATGAAATGTGCTTTCAAATATTTTTACCAGTACTTCACTTTTTTTCTAGACAAATTATGTATTAAAACCTTCCTCGAGGATCACTCTATTCATTGGTGGAAACAGTATGTAAATCGGTGCAGTAGTTTTTGAGTTTATCGCAAAGAGACAGACACACGCGGCGGAGGACTTTGGTTTATAATATGTAGTGATTTTATTTCTTGGAGCTCCAGCTCTTCAAAAAGAAAATGTAAATTGGTGGATTAGGTCTACGATAAAGCGAGCGTGCCGACCTGGTTTGTTTTGTTTAGTAGGCAGTCATCCACCAGTGATGACGTCACTTCAAGCTCACTTCACTGAAGTTTCACAGCGAGATATTTTAGAACAGCGCTGCAGAAGATGATAGTTGACGGGGAACACAGGCACGACAGACATTGGCACTATTGGCAGGCATTGGAAGATAGTTCCGTATGTAGCTGCGTCAACAAGAAGAACCAACAGAGCAATACAACATCGCAACAAAAAGAACCGCGAAGCCTCTATCCAACTAGCAGCGAACTACTACGTATTACCGTGCGATTTGAACATATACATCAGCCCGAATATCAACTATCGGGCAATAGTCTGTCAGACACAAAAACCGCCTGGTCGGAGGATACTCCCTTTTCAATGGGGATTTGCGGCTCTCTGTATTGCATACCTCAAAACGCACTTCGTCTGTCTAGGTCTACAAGGATTATATTACAGGGCTTATTTTATTCCGGTAAAAGAAGAAAAGAAAGAAAGAAAAAGCGTTTATTTGCGCCAAGCATGAAACATACCAAAAAAAATAGAAATTAATTAAAACTAAATTATAAAAATTGGGAAGTAAGTAAATAAAAGTAAATTAAACAACGTAATACCTTTTACTTATTTAAATACGTATCATAGCTTGCCTCGTCTACGAGCCCCGGCCATTGACATCATGTAAGTGAACGAAATAGAATTGCAAAAGTGAATTTTGTTAGTTGTAACTGAGTTTAATTAAGTTAAAAATACAGTTAAACTTGGAGAGACTTGCTCGACAGTAGTTAACTCAAATTAAATACCGGGTTAAATGTTCAGTTTGTGGTTACCGTTCAAATTAGTGTGAGTCTATGTTTTGGTTCTTATATGTTAACTTAAAGACATATAAGTTGTACGAAACAGTACTCTTAAAATGAGATTAAACTTGATTGAACATCTTAAATTAAATGAGTAGTTTATTTTAGTAATTTTATGAACGATCTTTTTCTGAATACAACGATAGTCCCAGTAATCCTTTACAACCAGTGACTGGGTAACTGCTTGGCAAGATCTGTGTCAGATTTCTTACATATGACTATCAAAGATCTACAAATGGCAGGACCAACAGCTTAGTACTTTCGGAAGCACGGACGAGTCTCTCCACGGTCAGACATCAGCATTCGTTGCTTTATATTGAAAATTGACCTTGCGGCTGTTATTATTTAGTCATTTGAATATAGGTAACAAATTATTCTGGTATTAGGTTCCCGTAGGATAATTTGTGTATACTGCAACTAAACCTAGCGTCTACATCGCAAACCGTTCATTTCATGCCTGTATCTGTGCAAAGATATTCCGGTGCGAGCCATGGCGTCGAATACGCTGGCCGGCGAGAATGTATGCACATAGTAAGTGATCCCGACGTCTCCCGGACAAACTATCCCGTTACTGTGTCCTGTGTTGGGGGAATTGTGAATGAGGTTATTTTGGATAAGCTCTTCCTATTTTAGGACTTAATTTTTAAAGATTCAAGCCTTCTGATTGCCACTGATTCGACCCCCAATCTTTGCTTCCCGAGTCGGAAAGTGTTAAGTTTTCATCTCGGATTTGTCAGTCTCTTTTTATGGGAAATCATCAAATTACTCCCCCCGCTCTGGGCGAAGCAAAAGGGAGTGTCAGGCTCTTACTGACTAAACCCATCTCTGTTCCTCCTAATGCCATTTGCGGTTCACCGACTCTTTCGAACTAATTCCCCAACCCTGGCAGTTCTCAGTCTCTTGGAGTTTGGATTTGTGCCTGGTTCATCGCTTTGGATCCGCTTTCTATTAAATGGGTCTTTCATTTAACTGGTGAAGAGAGGTTGTACAACTCTGCCCAAGACCTTCGGTGAATAAATGCGTGATATTGAATTAGCTGTCAAACTCTTGGCAAATTCTGCCAGTCGATTCTGTAATCATGTGTGAACCGAATAAACACAGAAATTATTCGGTTCACTCAGATACATAATTTAATCAAGAACTGAGTATTTTTTGCGTTTAACTATATTGATAATTTAAGTTTATGCGCTACTCTTTCTTTTTCCAGGCGTTTTCACGGCAGCCAGTCGGCTCTCTTTAAACTGAAGGTAACATAAACACATTAGAAAGACGTTGGTAGAATCATCACGACGTTGTTTTTTATCATTATTTATTTTCTTTGTTTGTCTTTACTTTAAGTTGCACCGTATTTGTTGTCTCTGCACTGCACTACTTTAAGGACCTTAAGGAATTAAGTTCGCCTTTTTAAAGTGCTTTTATAGTCGCAATACATTTTATCTTTTTACATTGCTTTGATTCCAGTTGGCTATATCGCGCTATTATTTCTTCAATGTTTCTCATTACCTTTAACTTTTGTTAATAAACGTCTATCTTGGCTGATTTACAACTAATTGGATTTAACTGAGTACCTGTTAATTTTAATAATGTTCCTTGAAGTGGACTCAAAGAAATTATTTATTATCATTTATTTAGCTTTCCCCAATTAGAGTCACCGCCCATTTATCACAGGAAAATGAAACATCTGTAACAACGAAATTATGTCGGTATGGTTTTATCAGTTGATTATTTAGTGAGTATAATTCTACCGATCTGTAGTGCTATTCTGTAGCAACATTTTCGTGTCTCGACAGTGGAATCCGAGGTAAGTATCAAATTCGTATAATTATAAGACCTTTATGTTGTGTGTTATAAAGCTCACTTTGTGAGCTCTGTCACTCAGATGAAACTCGATATCGAAAAGGTTATTTACAGAATAGACTAGCTGATCTCTACAACCCATTACATACTAAGCTCCTGATCCAATACAGGTAACTCAAGCTTAAACTACCCTCACTTTACCAAACTAATCGTACTAACCAATCTTATCTTAAGTTACCTACTTAATAACCACTATACTAGTTGCTTAACGGTTGTTCCGTGTCAGTACGTCTACCATTAGTTTTATCAATCTATACTCGTTAGCGACTGTAGTTAAAAACATGTATGAAAACTTTAAAAAAACAAGTTTCTAATTTATTTTTAGTTGTAAAATAAAGTTTTACATGCAACTTGCTTGCTTGTTACTTAACGACTTAAATAAATAAATTAATATTAAAAAAAAAGTTTTCATACATTATGCAAATAAATTTTATTCTATTCTATTCTATTCTTCTACATTTTTAGCTACAGTCGCAAGCAAGTATAGATTGATAAAACTCATGGTAGACTTACAGGCATAACATTATGATGACTATAGTACCTACACTATTGTCTGCTATCCGTATAACTACAAAATAATATCATCTTCATTCTTTACAGTTGCTTTCCATGACAGCTGTCAAAAGCCGCCATTTTGAAGTACATTCGTTAGGTCTATGTTTGAAGTTATAACTACGGTGAATGTAAAAGTTGCATCTAATTATTACATTTTAATGAGGCGTGGCGTGGTTTCGTTTCAACCTAGAGAATGTGAAAGTAGAACAAAAGATCTCTTGCTTTTGTACAAAATTGTTTGTATTTATAATTTTGTGGCAATTATTTAGTGTAATAAATGTTTGTTTCAGTAAAATTAGTTTTTGACGAATATCATTTGAGAATGTGAATTTTTTTTTTTCAGACAGCAACTCCTATCAGTATTTCAAGTACAACCTGAAATACTTATCTAGTATTCAGCATCCGGTCAAGTTTTTTGGGAAAGACTAGGCAGACGATGATAATTTGAAAAAAATCTGATGAAGGATAGGCGGACGGCAGAATAGGTCAAGAACGAGAAATAGCAGTCACCAACTTCTGCATTATCCATGCAGGGATTTCGGCAAAATCAGTAATGATTTTTATAAAAATCTGACTGTTAAAACTTAGATGAAGAGCCCAATCCCTACAATCAATGGAAATGACAACTCACTTTGAGTTCACTTCACCTAAGTTTAAGTTTACGGCGAGGACTTTACGGAATCTACCAGCTGACAATATTCATTTAGCAACACTGCCTATTGCTCAATACACAACACCGTCTTCGATACTCACAGGTCAAAGAAGATTCGTAGAAGCCTTCGTAAACCATGTTCGGCCTACGCCGAACTTAGCTGAATAAAAACTCATTACGGGAAGCTACTCCTGCGAGGGTTGGACGTAAATGACTCCCCCGTACTTGCGAGGGTAGTTATAATGAATTCTAATTTACGGCCGCCATGATGACGAGGTTTTTAGAGAGGTGACGTCGCCATTTTGTGAGATGTATCGGATGTAGGGCGCTGTTTTGTTTGTGGTTGTATTGAGGGATGGGATGAAAGCTATGCATTATTCATTCACACAGTACATCTATACCTATATATCACTATAGCGGAAATAATGCAACAAGGCATCTCCATAAGTCAACCAAATCACAGGTCACTTTAAAAAAAATGAATGAAATTGTCACAATATCAAGTTGGAATTAACTCTCAAACTAGGCAATTACCCATATCTGAGGGATTATTATGGTAATCAAAGCCGTCAAATGTTTAGAGCAGCATAATAAACGAAAATATTCACTCGTCCAATATAAGCTCCTATTACTAAAAACACAAGAAAATGTTCCCTATTCTTACATAAACACAACGCTTGTCCTTGGCAAGAGTTCAAGGACGCCTCTCTAAACCGGGAAGTCGTATGACACACAAAAGGGCGATGCCTACTCTAGAACACACGGTCACAGGTGCCAGCGAATCCGGGGTATTTAATAAGCAAAAAACAACGGTGTACAACATGTCTTATGTGTTACTGTAGGTACGTATATGTATACGCACACGATTTACCCACAGCGACGCGCTACAATAGAATTAAATGTACCTAGACATATGGCCATGTTTCTCAAAGTTTTTGCTTTGACGCCCCAATTTGACATACTACCGTCGAGAAGTCCAAAAATTGGATCGACAAGCGTACTCGAAATGACACGTGGTCAATCCATTATCATTTAAAGACTGTTACATAGTCTAGGTAGAGCGCCCTAAGGCTCGACACAAAATTCCATTGTATAAGCGAATGAGGTTGTCAAAATGCCAAAATAAAAGGGATTGATCTTTTGACATGATCTTTCAACGGCGTCGCAGTTACAAAAAAACATAAATAAAATACCTTATTATTGTTTTATATGTTTAAATTCATCTGCAAATCATCGACAAAGTAAAACTAATACTGTGACAGGATTGTGTGAATTTGTGTGCGTGTGTTTCATAGTAACCCCGCAGGTAGCTCATAACATTCCATCGAGGGTATGTAGGTGAGTAAATGCTTGAGAAATATACAAATAAGTACAGCATCGTTAGTTTGGCCTCTTTTGAGTAAAATTTTGCACCTCAAAGAAGGTTTTCGTTAGTTTACACTTGAAATTATTAATTTGAAATTGCTTAAGTTCATTAGTGCTTTCCTAATGAATGCTTGGGATCTTTAAGACCCTTAAACAGGGCTGTATTAACAGTATTACAAACATTATTTTTTGTGTTTATTATAACGGCAATAGAAATAAACACTGGGAAAATTTCAACTGTATACCTACTACCATTCATGAGATACAGCACTCTGACAGATCGACGGACGGGATTACGGACCTACGGACAATGGAGGCTCAGTTATATCTGAGATTCCATTGGTTACTATTCGGGTAAGGGAACTCTAAAAATTCGTAAAGCATTGTACAAAGACATTTCCAACGCTAAACATTTCAAATTGTACTGCTTTAAGTATACTTAAACATAAGCAACGTTCCAAATTTCCACAATCACAAAACTTCCCTTATCTAAAATTGAACAGACGATTGGATTTGGGCATAAATAAATAATAATTGTACCTACATACATACAAAAATCCAAAATTCAATTTGGCACCCCTCTCTTCCTTACCTGAATAAACTCATTTATTTTTCCCCTTACGTTTTTTTCGAAATTCATTGCTCATACCTAACTCTCAATTCCGTACCGCGTGGTTATGGAGGAATTTGTGATATAAATTGCATTTTTAGGATCATAATTTATGTGCAGTCAAAATTTTAAATGCATTTACTGACACAAAAAAACAGAATTAGTATTGGGTCATGAAATATAAAATTTTCTTATGACAAAGGCGAGCGCTATAGTTCTCTTATCATAATCCAGATAAACAGGGTTGAAGATTTTGTAGAAAAGTTCGGCAATATTTTCTATGGGAAAATCCATCGGGCACACGACTTTTGTCTAGAGCAGAAAACTGAAATCTTTCTTTCTTTTTTCCTATTCCAAACTATCTTATTCTTTTTAACCGACTTTAAAATGAGGTTGTCGGTGGAAGGTGTGGAAGGTTTGGCATGTTTTTTTTTAAAACAGATCTGCTGATCTTCCATAATTCCTGTTACCTATGTACTTTCTATTATAACAGGTTCATGGGTTAGGTTTAAATTAAGATACAGTATTTCCAACGTTGAGCACCACAGTCCCACAGTATACAAAAACTACTTTCATTAGACATTTGGCCTGTGTTCGAGGATATCTAGTTTCCGTAATTCGTCTGCCCGAGGCAATGGCTCGATTACAGAACCTTTTGCACTTATCAGAAACGCTCTCCATGTTTCTTTCTTATTGTTAGCTTTTCTTCCAGAAGGATCTGTTTCTTTGTGACCAAACTGTGTATTGATGATTTGTAGATATTTTTTGTTTTAGGTAAGAGAAAATGGATTCCGGTAAGAAGTTTTGGTTCTTGTTCTAATCTAGTCTAATGAGCATGTTTTGTTCCACAGCTTTACAGACGCCTCCCTCTCCCTTTTTTCACAAACTTCTGCCTTTTCTCATAGCTGGGCCAGTTTTTTAGAGGAGTTCGTCCCTCTATCTTCATCATGAAATAATTAGTCATTTGCTTGACTAATGAGAAAATTGTAAATAGCTAGTTGAATGATCTAAGGATTGCGTGCGAATGAGAAATGGAGTAAAATCTTTTTGCATGAATAGAGGCCAAAAACATTAAATGGTCTGAACAACTAGAGTTCCTAACTTTTGTCCTTAGTAATAAGTGAAAAAGTTAGTTAACATACATACATATGAAACTTAGAAGGACTCTTGCTCATCAAACTGAAAGCTTCAGACAATAATTGCAGCAAGCAAACAAACTACATGAGAGCTAGACGATGCTATCAGTCCGAAGTTTCAGTCCGTCATTACGAACCGTCCGATAATGGCGCATTTAACAGTATTCTACTAACTTTTAATAACATTTGGTTCAGCACACAGCTCAACTATAGCAAAGAGATACGGTCAGAAGGCAAACGTTCTCAAACAACGATTATCGGAGTTGACGCAACAAAGAAAAAATATAAATAAAGCCGACGAGTGCAGAAATCAATTAAGATTTGTCAAGATTGATACGATTTGGGAGCCTGTGTATATTTGGGAGCCTGTGTATATTTGGGAGCCTGTGTATATTTGGGAGCCTGTGTATATTTGGGAGCCTGTGTATATTTGGGAGCCTGTGTATATTTGGGAGCCTGTGTATATTTGGGAGCCTGTGTATATTTGGGAGCCTGTGTATATTTGGGAGCCTGTGTATATTTGGGAGCCTGTGTATATTTGGGAGCCTGTCTATATTTGGGAGCCTGTGTATATTTGGGAGCCTGTGTATATTTGGGAGCCTGTGTATATTTGGCTGCCAAATCCTCTGCTTGCAGGAACTGACCAAGATAATTATGGAGTACTTAAGCCATTCCAATGGATCTGTCAAGATATTATACATCCACCACTTCACCAGCATGACTTTGGCAACTGCTGAGCATTTATGATTTTTCCTCGTGCCAAGGCTCCACGCTCCTATGACGTTGGCCAATTACATGAAATGATGCGGTGGAGACAACATAGTGATGTTTGTCGAATTGACAACCGACCCATTGCATTCTTGTAGGTCTCCTTCTTTTCGAGTCGATGGTTAACTCCTTAGATTTTTTAGGCCTAGTAGGTGGCGGCGTAGTCGCTGGCATTTATTAAATCCGGCAAAGTACAGGTGCACTCGGGGCACTCCAACGTGTTCCCATGTTCTTAACAGGAGTACCGCACTCACATTGAGTATCCGACGGGTCTATGATACCCCATTTTGCCAGGTTGTGTTTATGTTTATGTTGTAGCTAGATCGTAATGTTCAAGAGCAAACACCTAACGCTGTACATTATTTTTCGAAGCCAAATATTAATTGCAAGTTTTCGTCAGTTGTATTTCTGTTTCACCTTATAGCGTGCCAATACTCAGAGGACCTAATGAGAGGGTTTACGGACAGCGCAAGGCGGCAGTAGTCACCCGGTATAATTTAATTTGGGTTAAGTGACAGCCCTATGTGTTCCGCAGGGTAGCTGACCCTCATATGCCCGGGGGTGGTATTTTTTTAACGTTCGAGGTAAGCTGGGGATGACAGGGAGCAGAAGTAACGGCTGTAAGAATACTAACAGTATTTTTATTACAGTTGATATTTTGTCTAGATATTTTCACAAGACTTTTTAAAAGAAAACGTGACTTGGTTATTTTGCCAGCAGTTAAGTGGACAGTTTTATTTGAAGCGTTTAAAGTATCTTTCGGTTTTCCCAAAGCTGACCATGACTCATACATCTCAGTTTCTATAAAAAAAGGTTAAATTGGTCTAGGGTTGACACTTACGGCAATCTTGCACTCGTAAACCTCTCCGCGAATCTTAGCTCCCCCACACTATATAGTGTTGCTAACGTTCACACCTAGGGCTGTCACGTCACCACGTTACGTTGTCGTCTCGTGGCCGCCTTGAATACGAATACGCTTTTACTCGTAAATGTTATAACGAGCTAAGAGCAGCCATTGTTTACAAAGAGCTTTTTTTCTATAGTAATAGAATGTTAATGCTTCATTGTGCGATGTCGTTGAATTTCATGATCTCCTGTTATTTGGCAAGCGCTAGTGGGCGGCGGAATTGAAACAAAAGACGCTGGAGAAACAAAATGCGAATATATGCCAGCGGTAACATAAAGATAGGAACGAGTTTTTATTTTGGTAGGTATCTGTGAAAACTTTTGTTTGCTTAAGATCTTTGTTTCTCTACGTAAGACTACGATTATATATTTTTCTTTATTATTCAGGGTTAAAAAATATCAGGTGTTTCATACACAATGCGATGTTTAGCCAATCAAAACGTATGAAACAGCTGATATAAATTTTTAAGGGTTGATCGCGACGTAAAAGTTGTTTATAATCATGTGCACTTCCACTGCCTAAGAGGTTTTTGGTGTATTATAAATAACCCTGTAAAGGTGGAAGCAAAGAAGCAATGCCCTTTGCAACCACAAGTTTGAGCAGGGTGATCCGATGGGGGGTCATTATGATAAATTATTTCGAGAAAAATAGAACCTTGAAATTCACTAGTAGGTAAAATTAAAGCTAGACCATTTTCAATCAAGGAAGTGATGGGTCAATTACAGAAACTGTACCACCACGACAACTAAGTGGTACATTACACACCCACTAGGAAGTGTTGCGGGCGGCCGTTTTTGGGGAACTGTCTTTTTTTTTAAACGTTGACGTTCAAAAGTGCTTGTGCATCCTAATTTTAATAAATGACTTTTGACTTTGCCCGGGATTCTGAGTTTATGTAAAGGGTAGGGAAAATCTCTCTTAATCAAAATCCTTATAACTTTAAGATGAAGTTTTAAGTATTCTGTTAAACAACTTAATCAAACTCGTTTATGGGTTAATAAGTTCGTATAGAGAGTTGTAAACACTCGAACTCATCCCGAGTCCGTATTTGGGGCGGAGTCTCGAGTAATAATAGGTTGACAAAGTGATTCCGACGGCCAGCGAAGTTGGAGGAACGGCTACGGATTGTTCGCATTGATCGGATTGGAGACGTTCGGGAAGAATCCCCTCTTTGTGGTACAAGGGAAAGGATTAAGAGGACCTTGAACTCAATAGTGTGTAGAAGATGAAAGTAGTAGTATAAAATAGACAAGGTATGTATGTAGTTGTGAGACTGCGATAGAATGAATAGTCTGCAGGAGTAATGTCATCTTACTGATTCACAGACATTTTCATGATAGTGGCAGCTTTGAAAAACATTGCATTACGTCACAAAGAAACAATTAAAGGAAGAAAGAAAAAAAGGAAGGAAGACAGAAAGAAAGAAAGAATGAAAGAAAATTGTTTAGGACAGAGATGTATGGGAGAAGAATAGATGCTAAGGAGAAGACCTTAACATCCTCGTGCCATTCTTCTCCCTTTTTGTCAAAGGGACAGGGCAAAGGGATTAAAACGTTTGAAATAAACTGTATTTTGAAAAATTAAAATAGCCTTTCAACATAGCCCTATTATGAAAGCACTCAAATACTTAATAATACGGTTATTCACAACTCCTGCAACGATCTTTGTTATTTAGTACGGGAAAGAGAATAATATTTTAAGCAATCACGTGTCTGGAACACAAACCAGAGAGACAGAACATACAACAGGGGAGAATTACTTCCGCGTACTAAACTCTTTACGTGTTCTATTTATTATGTGGTCCAAAGTGGAAGCTGATGCAGATTACAATACGAGTGTAGTATTATTATTAAGGTTTAGATCTAGTTACAGCTTGGAAATTGCATGGGTATTGGGTAAGAAATTACTTCAGTAATATTATCATTATTATCATCATATCAGCAGAAAGACGTCTAATGCTGGATATAGGCGTCCTCTTAGTGTCGCCACAAGATCTGGTCCTGTGCGTCGGACAGGAACAACCATCATCATTATCATCCACAGCCCCACGTTGCCCATTACTGAGCTTAGGCCTTTCTTTTATTGTGCCAATCCCCACGTTCCCATGCCAGCCTCATACAGGGTAAGGGGCGGGTTGAACCCACACTGGCAAAAGTCACATACCATCTCATCAACCTCATGAAAGAATTCAAGTCTCCCCGATCTCATGCCTTGTTCCGCATGCGGGGCGAGTGAGGAGCGTCACCACTAATGAAGCAGGAGTCACTGAACTAAGTAAATTAATGTACGAACATGTAGCAGCAGGTAAACGACCAAAATTTCATCTTTTAATGGACCCTTTTCCGTGATACTATTTTTTGTTTTATTAAAAAAAGAGAAAGTGAGACCGTGTTACCGTGTTGTATTTTTTGCGGACTAAAAATATGTTGTTGAGATACTTAGCCGGAAATTCAGTAACTGACTTGACAGCGGGCATGTCTGCAAGCCATGTCCGTTGGACCATGGTACTTTTTCCGATGGTATTGTTTTATATTTTATTTGCTTTTTACACAAATACAACCTTAAATATAGCATCAAAAAATTCGCCCTCAACGCTATCAGCAGCTGGTAATGTGCCCAAGAGACTGGAGGCATTGCCACGTTTATGGCAATGCTTAGCCTCTGGCCAAAGTAAAAGCCGGCTCTTGGGTCACGAGAAGTGTCAACCAGCCTTTTCGAAATTTCTTTAAAAACGCTGTGAGCACAAGGGACCCACGGCCCGAAGGTTTCAACCCCAAACGTCTCAAAAATATAGTTACCAAAAATACGAGTAGGTTGCAGTAATTTGAATAGTAGCATTTCTCTCATGTAACTTGATGTCGGTGCAACACGTTTTCTTCTTCTTCGGTTCCGTACGTCCTAATGAAAAAAATTGAACCCTTAGGGTGCCTGTCCATTACAGCGCAGCGAGGCAGCGGGGCGAATAAACGGAGAAAATTATGCAAATGGAATTGCATAAAATATCCGCAACTCGTGAGTCACTGTCATTTTGACTGACATATTTCTCCGTTTTTCTGTTCTGCTGCCTCACTCCGCTGACATGGGCGGGCACCCTTCCCACTTGTCGCCTGTAATTTAGTCGGATGTTGCAGTTGCAGAGCTGTTTAAATGAATCTATTCACACTTGTCAGACACCGATTGGCGCTGACTCCCGATTGATATCCGGGCCCTGGGGTTGTCACTAATAAGCGGGAACAGGTTGTTACTGGATTATTCTTGTGTCTGTCTGTCTCAGCCAATTTTTTCCGAATCTACTGAACCGATTCAGTTGAAATTTTCTTTCGTTAATAACTTACTAAGTCAGTCGTAAGTTCTCAAAAGCTGGACATAATAGAATTTCATCTAGAGAACAAAGTACCTCCTTACAAGTGAATGATAGTATCTTAGAATTTATGCTTATGACCATACTCAGTAATATATGCTGCTGAGACCGAAATACTGAGTAAAATGCGCTGCCGAGTCTCAGTAAATGCATTTTATGCGCTATTTGAAACTATTACAACGTCTTTTACGGTTAAATATTCAACATAGTAGCTGGTTTTGTACGGCACTGCTGCATTGGGATACTGTTGCAGCGTATTCAGCATAATTTAATAGTCCTGTTACTCCTGTATCGGTAATGTACAGTGAGCAAGATGGCGTCAAGGTTACTACCTTACTGTAGAATGGAATCGCTTGCGCTGAGCGAAGCTAGGTAAATGAAGCGGTTCTATAAGTTCTTGCTGTCAAACTGGTAAATATAGACTCCAAGCTGCTACTAGAAAACTGCTGATGTGAAAAAATCTTTTTACAAAAAATGTTACCGACTTCCAAACAAAACACTACAAAGTATATCTTAAATTCAATTCAATTCAATTTATTCTTAAAAGAAAATTACAATAAAATGTGTAAAAAGCCATATAAAAAGATAAAAAGTAGAAAGTAAAAATCTACACTAATATATAAAGCTGAAGAGTTTGTTTGTTTGTTTGTTTACTTGAACGCGCTAATCTCAGGAATTACTGGTCCGATTTGAAAAATTGTTTCAGTGTTAGATAGCCCATTTATCGAGGAAGGCTATATATCATCACGCTTAGACCAATAGGAGCGGAGCAGTAATGAAAATTGTGACACAGACGAAGATGCGCGGGTCAACTATCTATCTATATATATAAAAATGAATCGCTATTTCCCTTGGTCATCACATCACGCTTGAACGGCTGGACCGATTTCGATAATTCTTTTTTTGTTGTGTGCTTTCTGGTCACGAGAAGGTTTTAGGCTATATATTATGACGCTATGTGCTTTGGAGGATGAGCAATATTCAAAAATGTCCGTTTTAACGACAGGCACACGGTTCGATCCCCGGCCAGCAACAGCTATTATTTTTATTTTATTTTATCTTTTAAACTTTATTTTTACACCAAAATATTGTCAAAAAAATAATAAAATGGGTTTTTTGCACTTAAAATAACATTTAAATTTATATTTCACATTTTGCCAAACAGTTTAGTGGAGAATTGTTATAAAAACCACAACTCAATACAACTTTGCAGATACTTTTGCGTCTGACCTTAGCAATGTATATGTTATCATCACGCTATACATTCAAGGAGCTGAGCAGCGAAAAACCATGACATTAATAAGATTGGCTATTTTAACACTTTGTCAACGATGCTCATAGACCATCGGTTTAAAGACTGCCTTTCAAACGACTTGGTGTGGGTTCGAATCGAAAGTTGTGATTTTTTTTAATTTAGTTCATATTTTTAAATTATTCAATTCCTTTCTTTTTTATTTTCACTAATATATTTATACATTGATAACATGTTATTATTGTATTTAGTCATTTTTTTTGCCATTTATCTATGTCAAAGTATAATGGCCCACATGTTAAATGATAAATAATAGAACGCATCACGTTCAAAGGTACAAAACCATTGTAGATAACTGTTACACATAAACCGGATAGGAATTGTGGCAATTTACATGAAATCAACATTACATAATGCAGATACCCATAATGCCATCTATTGACCTCAAGTCAGCATGAGAATTACATCAAAACATATTTTTTAGTTATTAGTGGTAATTTTAAGACGTCTGAAAAAAAGGGATTCTTTTAATACCTTAAAAAATATCGTACTGAATAAATTCCTATGAATAAAAATAAAACAAACTCAGAACTATTATTTAGACAGTTCAACTTCAGATTCCATAGATGGCGTCATGTATTTGATCTCATTTTTTTAAATCGTCAACAGGCGTCCGCCCTTATTTGCTAAGCTTAACTTGAGTTGCTCAAAAATGAATCTTTACGGGTCTAGGGCCTGGGATCACGTCATACCACCAGCGAGCAGCTGGCGAAGTCCCATGGTAGAAGAGTCGCGAAAAGGGTTGAATTAGATTGGTTAATCGGATGTCTAACTGGGTTTTAAAAACTTAAATCGTTTCGATTACGTTCCCGATTCGAAATAAATTGAGAATTAACTTGATTCATCAAGTAGTTTCTTATCTTAGTACTTTGTAGAAGAAGAAAAATGCGAACATGATATAAAAAGGCCATTCAAATGCGCATTATTTTACGAATACTGTTAAAACTTGCCGATGGCATACACCACAATCAAAAGACGGTTAGGTTATTTTAGAAGATAGCCTATGTTGTCCGTTGCTTCAGCATTAATTCATTACTTCTATTAACGGGGTATCCACCGACCAAGCAGACCATTAAAACGAATAATATTGACAAATGTTTTTGGGAAAAATAAGTAAAATTTTTCCATGAAAACGCAAAGGAAGAAAATTATATTACCATCCGATAAAATTTTATGATTTCTATTTAAATAATTAATTTATAAAAAACTTTACAAAGGTACTTGGCTGAAAGACACACGTATCCAAAAACTGGCATAGTAGCTGAAATAAGATTTCGGTTGATGGTTCCGGCATGGCTTAAAACTGTTCCATTCCCAGTGTAGTAACAGCTCAGTTTCAGTGCCTGGGGATCTACAGTTTCACCCTCCAGTGGATCATGGGAAACTGTAGATCCCCAGGCAATGACGCCAGAGACGAACTTTGCGAAGAGAGTTTCCGAGACGGTACTGCTGGACCTGTACCCACTTCTCCTCTTACCTTTCTCACTGATTCGTACATGAATTTGCCAGAGATCAACTGAACTTCAAGACGACAAATGGTCACCGTCTACAAATTACAGTGCTGCCTATACATGCGACTAACTAAGCGACTTCTCAACTCAAGTAGACATACCCTCCGAATAATAATAGGTATAATTACGGCACATAAGCGGAACATAAGCACTGCGGCACAATGGATCGATGATTTAAAAAAGGTGGCTGGCAGTAGATGGACGTGGACTGCACAAGACCGGGATGTTGGCGCTTTGTGGGAAGCTTACATTTAACAGTGGACGGCAATTGGCTGAAATGATGATGATGATGATAGTCGCCATAGACAGCCCAATGTACAGAGGTTGCTTCGATACCGAGAAATCAGTAGCGTTCTTCATTCTGGAAATGAGGCTTTTGCTGCCCGACGTGCAAAAATCTCCGGAAAAATGAGGACACTCACCGAAACCTATATGCGTAGCTTCGTTGGCTAACCTTGCCAGGACTCCTAAGCACAATGGCGCGAATAGGAGTCTAAGTGCGGATAACGGAATCTCAACTGTACTCTCTCCGTTGCGAGGGTAATCTTTCCTTCTGGATAGAGTTTTCCATTTCAACTTTATGTAGCTCTACCCTAGCAACTTTTTCCAAATTAAAACGTTTCTCATTACGAAAATTACTAAGGTTATTGGTCGGCGTTTTGAATAGAAGAGGTGATACAGCATTTACCTAGCATTTTAAGGGGGTCAAGCAATGCCAGAAGTTGACTGTTGGTATATCTTATGCCACAATTGTTGCTGGTCGCTCGCAATGGGCCTTATCAGAAGGCTTAAAGTCACTGAAAGGGCAATGGAGAGGGATACGCTTGGAGTTTCCTTGCGTGATCAAATCAGGAATGATAATATTCGTACCAAGGTTACCAAAACCAAGGTTACCGACATAGCCCGAAGCATCGCCAAACTAAAGTAGCAGTGGGCAAGGCATATTGCTCGCAGAACAGACCGTCGATGGGGCTGAAAAAGTCTGGAGTGACAACCGCGTACCAGAAGACGCAACGTTGAAAAGCCTCCCACAAGGTGGACCGATGAAGATCGCGGGTAGCCGATGGATGCGAGACGCGCAGAACCGGTCGTTGTGGCAACGCTTGGGGCTATGGCGACGCTGTGTCTAGCAGTAGAGGTTTTTTGGCTGATTTGATGATATCTTATCTTAGCGATCTTACCTAGCGATATCAAACTATATGAAATACACGCAAACGAAGTCACGTGTAACAGCTATCTTTTTCTAATCTTTTAATGTATAAAAATCTCGGATCACAGTGTTTGTTATCGAACTCCTCCGAAATGACTTGACCGATTTATATGAAATTTTTGTGTTAATTTATATGGCAAAACAACGTTTGCCGGGTCAGCTAGTCTATATAAAGGTAAATTAGTGCCCAACTTAAAACTAGTGTATGCTGACATTAATTAGAGGTACAAGATATTTAACTAGGAACTTATAATGTATGTAGCGACCTGCCCGATCTAGGTTTATTTTTATTATATTAAACCTGTGTTTCAGGCCATCACTTCATCGACATTTTAATTGGTCAGTTATTATATGTTAACTAGATCAATATAATAATAAATCATAATTGACTATTAAAAATAAGCAAACTTTTAGCAATTAATAATAAATACTAGTCTAAACATTTAAAAAAAATAAATACGAGTAAATCAAAGAAATATGAAACAATAAACATCAAACTAAAATTTCTAGCAGTTTTTCTGTGTCAATGTAAATTGAGTTTCGATAAATATTCCGCAAGCGTTGTACTACATTTAAATAAAGTTTCGTTTCTTTGGTTTTGTTACACCAACATCCAAAATTGAGGATTTTTTTATACTTTGTAGTGTTTTATTTGGAAGTCGGTTATATTTTTTTGGAAAAAGTTGTTTATTTCACTTCACTTTTAAGTTTTACTTGGACGACGTCTTCGTCTACGCAGAAATTGAAATAAGTAAAACTGCTCATAAAATAAAAACTACCGAAGCAAACTGACTTTATTTATTATTTATTTATTTATTTATAGTTAATTAAAACGGCACAGGTTCAATTACATTAATTGACATAGAATTATAATGTTAAAATAAAATAAGCATTCAAATAACAAACAATACAAAAATTAAATTCAAATTCAAAGATATACAATTCGTGGATAAAATTATTAATAATTATTTGCGTAAATAGTTAAATAAATTAGAAACATCATAAACTAACAGAAACTATGTAACAGTGGACACCCTCGCATATTGTCTCTCACAAAACACCAGACAGGCACGCATTATTTTCTTCCATTCATCAGCAAACACATCACATTCAGGGTCGGCAGTCAGGAGGGCGTTAAGCATCCTTAGGGTTCGACATACCGGGGATTCAGCTCTAGCAACCGATCTAGATAGCGGTAGTGCGAACAGGTTATGACGGCGGCTTTGACGGTGCCCAAGGTATTTGTCGGGCACAAACAGGCAGCAGAAAAGTCCGTGGAGCTCAGGGCAGTCAATACGACCGCTTAGGGTTTTACAGGCAATCGTGAGCTGATCAAAGCCCCTTCTTACCTCCAACGAATTGAAGCCCAACACCCCTAGAAGATAGTTCGTTGGGTACATGAATGGAAAGTAATGGTACAGCCTTTGATACAAAAATCTCAGGAAGGTTTTCTGAACTTTCTCAAGCATCAGTGTCAGTGACGCAGTATGTGGATGCCAGACACAGGCGCTGGACTCGAGTTTACTCCGAACCAAAGTGGTGTATAGGAGTTTAATAATACTGGAATTGCGAAAGTCACGAGCGTTCCTTAAGACAAATCCCAGACGCCTGAAGGATTCCTTTGCAAGGGCAGACACGTGGTCTCTAAATGTCAGACTGCGGTCGAAAGTCACTCCTAAGTCCTTAACGCTGGTGACACGAGTGATCACTATACCCCCCAAACTATAATTGTATTTTATTGGTCTCAACCCTCGACCATAAGTCATAACGCTGCATTTACTAATATTAAACAACAATCTGTTCGCAATGCTCCACCCATAGACGGTATCGATGTCTTTTTGTAGGAGTTCGCAATCCACCTCTGTTCTGATTTGTGCAGATAGCTTTAGATCGTCGGCATATAGTAGACATTTTGCGAATTGAATCTTACAAATTAGGTCATTGATCATGATCAGAAACAGAGGCGGCTCCAATACGGATCCCTGACTCACACCCGAGCGAGTGTAGTAAGCCTTCGACTCAAAGCAGCCATGCCGGACGAACTGTTTGCGATCCCGTAGGTAGTCGGCGAAGAAGTTAATAAGGCCGGATGAGAAGCCCGTAGCCCCTAACTTTGCCAAAAGCACATCGTTGTCCACCCTGTCGAACGCCTTCCGGAAATCAAAATACAGAGTGTCGACCTGCCTACCGGATTCCAGGCTACTGGATATGAAGTCAACATGAACCAGCAGATTTGAGTTCACGGAGCGACCAGGTCGAAAACCATGTTGGGCATCAGAAAGATACATATTGGTTTGTTTAAAGATAACAGTGTGAAGTATATGTTCAAAGACCTTTGCAATGGTTGATAAAATAGCGATGGGTCTGTGCTCCTCGACAGATGTCTTGTCACTGGTTTTAGGGATGGGAGTAACACGTGAAGTCTTCCACATCTCCGGATACACGCCCGACTGAAGAGCTAGATTAAAAACATGACATAAAGGGGCTGCTAATATACTGCTACATCCTTTAACGATATATGCAGGGATGTTATCCGGGCCGACCGAGCTGCAGGGTTTGAGTTTGGAAATACCCCTAACCACGTCCGGAGGGACTAAAACAGGTAGGGGAAAATTACCTCCCTCACTTTTCACCGTGCTTGACTTCGGGTCCAATTCTGGTGTGTCCGGCAGAAATACGCTGGAAAAATACTTAGCAAATGCCTCAGCAGCTTCGACACCTGAATAGACCCTGCCATCAAGCACAACGTCTGGCTCAAACCCACCCTTAGATCGCAGGCTTGAAATGTGCTGCCAGAACAGTTTTGGATTTTTGCCTAGGCTGTTTTCCATATTAGAACAATGCAATCTATATGCCTCCTCGGTTCTCACTTTTAATTCCGACCGCAGTGCGCTAAACCGAGCATATGCAGCATCACATCGGGATTGTTTCCATTTATTATGGAGTTGTGATTTACGTCGAGTGTCGCTTACGATATCTCTAGTAAACCAGACTGGGTACCGCTTATTACCAGAGGTCCTTCTCGCCTTCTTTGGAATAGAGGAATCAAATATATCGTACATTAGATTATAAAACTTACAAGCAGCGGTGGACGCGTCATTGCAGCGAAAAACGTCCTGCCATGGAGCAAAGCGAACAAGATCGAACAATAATGTGTAGTCACCTTTACAAAAGTTCCAATCTTTACTATGGTCAATATTGCTAGGGTCAAGTTTTTCATGTACCTTACGCCTTGGGATGGTAACAGCAATATCCAACGGAGGGTGATACAGATCAATCGGAACCAGTTCCGTACCCTCGAAATACTCACAGCTTACAGCAGCGCCCTCCTGAGCCAAAACTACATCTAACTTACTGCCACGCATATTCATCACCTCATTCATCTCTACCAGTCTACAAAAGCTTAGAAAATAACAGTAGTAATTATTAACATTTACTGACGCACTTTTTAGATTAAGGTCGCCTAAAATAATAATAGTGCCCTTCAAACTGTGAATAATGTCCTCGACCTTGCAAAACCACGCCAGGTAATCCTCGTCAGTTGCACTAGGTTTGACGTAAACAACACACACATATATATTTAGGCCATAAATTGAGATCTTAGCCCACAAATCTTCGCCGCAGGCTGTCTCAAGTTCATGTAGCCTATTCACGGTGACCCCAGGCCGCGCAGCCAGCAGTACACCACCACCCGTGGTCACCCTGTCTCGTCGAAGAGTACGCCAATCTCCAGCCGATATTTCTGAGTCCTCCACTGAATTATCCAGGTTTGTCTCGGTAACGGCTATCAAATCATGCTCAGACAGTAATAAGCTTGACCTCCATATGGGTAGCTTGGTTTTGAGCCCACGGACATTTTGGTAAAGTAAGCGCAGATAGACGTTGCGATCCGTACAACCACGAGAGGTGGGAGCGGCGAGTACGCAATAGGGCTTATTGGGTCTCATCGCTTCGGGCACGAAAATTACGGTGCCATGGTTTGACGCAAATATCCTCTGCCCAATTTTCAGGAGCCACAACTTGATCAGCCAATTTTGAGGGCACACCCAGCTTGAAGGATGCGTATTTACCACGGGATTTGAGGACTTCTACCGTGCAGGCATCTGTTCCACAAATGGTAGTTAGATGATCACGTACCTGAGTATCAGATGTGCCCTGCTTAACGTAGAAGAGGTGCAGGTATCTCCATCTTTCAGAGGCTTCTAGATTGGTGGTACCGGGCGCTGCTGTTCCACGCAACACATTACTGAGTGAACGTTGGGAGCGTCTGTATCGAACTTCCGTCCAACCATCTTTTTCTGTGTCGCCCATCGAGATGTCAACAACAGCGGCTGCCACCGGCACGACGACACGGGGTTTTGAACAATCCCGCAGACTTGCCTCGGTATTTTCCCGATCAACATCCTCCACCCCTTTAGACGCAATCTCCAAGGGATCGGTGACCTTTCCGCCTACTTTTGGTGTAGCCGCACGACGTTGAGTAACTTCGGTGTACGAGCGGGGATATTTTTGTTGCCCATGCTTAACCGTATCTTTCCCACTCGTTTTCACTTGGGGAGTAGCTATGCTAGTTTTAGCCCCGAGCTCCGTTGTGGTTTTTCGGACTATCACCCATTGGTTTTTAATTTCAGAGACATCCTTAACCAGGGCGGATAGCATTTTGTCCTGCTCAGTTTTCCATGCCGACAACTTAAGATCGAAGTCGGCCTTCCAGGAAGCCAACATTTCCAGTATTTCACTCTTCAATTCACGACATGCACATGAGTTGTGGATAGCGGGGTTGTTGGGCGAGTCGTCGATGCGTGGCCGCTTGCCCCTGAATGTAACATTATCATCAGGCTCCTTGCAACTAGAAGCCGATGCTATGTCAGGAACAGATTGTCATTGTCCTGGTCCCCCCACTTTCGGGGATGTAGGCGGTGTACGATTCAACTTAGGCATATCCAAGTCACGCGTGAATCGTCCTCTCAGAGGCAGAGTGAATTAGGTAGGAAGTAATGCGCCGTCTTCGTTACTTAGTCTTTGGTGCGAGCGCTCGCTTACGTCACTGGGCGTAGCCGCGCGCAGATATGACACTTATGCGGTCCGCGTAACCGCGACGGTCGCATGCACTGTGCGTAAAATGTCTTGTCACTCACTCACCGTTTGACAGATTTAAAATTTCAAACGGTCCACACTGGTTCACACCAAATAATCGTTCCAAATTAGCACTTATTACAACTTTTAGACAAAATTGCACTTGTAAGTAGAATATTTAATCACTTTGTACACTTTTGTTTGCGAAATAAGTCCAGATTTAAATTATTTTAGTATTTTAACAAAGAGCAAAAACATACGTAAACTTGAACGTTCGGCCGCCAGGGCAAAGATGACATTTGAAAGACTTACATTTTTACAGGATCAAATGGCAAGAATACCGCATCGACTAAAAAAAACACAGAGTACGAGTTAGAAATTTCGGAGTAATCGGTGTACATACATACAAAGAAATACCCACCGAATTGAGAACCTCTTCTTTTTAGGAAGTCAGTTTTTTTTTACTAGGTACTTATAGGCACGCATTTAAAACCTTAACGTTTTGGTTTAAAACCCAATACAACATTACTCGACCTGGAAATCGAACCCAGGGCTTCAGCCGGTCTACTCTGTCGACATCTCAGCGTGTACACTTAGCTGGAGTAAACGACAAGTGAGCTGTCACTCCATCTTTTTTTGTGTGCTTTGACAGCTCCCTTGTCATTTACTTCTCCTAAGTCTTCACTTCGACGTGTTCAGAATCGCACTGCAGCTCAGCAGCAACAAAAGTTGTACCTATTTATGACTCGCTCCTTCTCGGTATTCAGATTTTGAATACAACACTCCCTAGTGTTGTATTCAAAATCTTCCCAACTGAGTTTCGATGATGGTAACTAATCTCAACGAAGATTAGGTCAGTTAAACAGGACAAATTACGGTGTATTAATGTGCGCATACACAGGTGCATTTCTTGTACCTTTACTAAACAATTCTGATGGGATGGCATCGAACACAGCCAGGGAGAAATCAAGCGCTGGAACAACTGGCTTTACGAGCTTTCACTTCCAAACTCTGGACTGCTACTGTGAAATCTCTAACGGAAAACTCTGTAAGAGGAAACCGGGAGGAGAGACTTTATATGTAAAAAGTCATAATTCGAGGTTTGGCTCTCGACTGTTTCCTCCTCCAATATTAGACAAATTTAAAAGATATTTCATAAGCTGAATATGAAGGACATTTACTGTGCCCCTATGTTTTCTTTTTTAACCGTACAAGCACTAGAACCCTAAAAAATTGCTCAAAATTGTTCGAGAAGCCGCTGTCAACAGAACCCTGGTGTACAAATTTGACAACCATAAATGAAAAAAAAAAAAAAACAATATACACAGTATACATCCTTCTTATTTAATTTGTGAAATATCTTTTAAATGAGTCCAATTTTGGAGGAGGAAACAGGCGAGAGCCAAACCAAAAGTCTTTCCGCCCGCATTTCCTCTTAATAAGTTTTGCCGGACCTGGGAATCGAACCCAGGATCCCAAGTTCGTCAGCCGCGGTTCCGACCACGAGGTCAACGAAGCAGTCAAACACGACGCACATTGAATAGAACCTCTACAAAGAATAACCACGGTCAAACAGTAGCAATGCTCCACAGACGGCAGAGGTCGTAGAACCGCGATTACAAGTGCTATTACCGACACATGCGCTGTAATTCGGCGCTATAACGGTCACAGTGCAGCGCTATGTTGTGCTATGTGTTTGTATGATGGCTTATCTGTATAGGGGAGTTGTCTTGTCTGTTTTTGTGTGGTGAGAAAATGAGGAAGTTTGGATGGAGGGGAGTGGTCATATTTTCCTGTTTCTTTTATTATGGTTGAGTAAATGTTAAGGTTATATGGTGTGAACAAATTTGACCTTAAGCGTTGTCTTCCAGTGGGTGATGACGATCTGGTCACTTTTAACGCCACCAAAACACAGGCGTGCCTTTTTACCGCAAAAAGGAGTCGTTTTGACCAAACTCCTACTTTTCGGGGTGCATCTGTTCCTGTGGCTGATCGGCTCGAGCTCCTAGGCATGGAGTTGACATCCAGTCTCAACTTCGGCGCTACCATCGAGTACAAAGCCCAAACTGCGGCCAAGAAGCTGGGCATCCCAAATAGGGTGAAGCGATACTTTAGGCCTGGACAGCTTTTAAACCTTTACAAAGCACAAGTCCGATCCTGCATGGAGTAGTAGCCACCTTTGGGATGGCTCAGCTAAGTATCAGCTTGCCGCGCTTGACTCAGTGGAAAGCAGAGCTAAGAGGTTCATCGGCGACGTAAAACTGGTGGATGCCAAGCTACATAGCTTGGCTCATCGCGTAAGGTTGCCTGCTTGTCGGTCTTCTACAGATTGTACTTCGGTGAGTGTGCCCAGAACTCCACGACCTCATCCCACCGGCACCCTTCTACCATCGGACATCCAGACGCACTGCATCTTATCATCCCTACCTGGTAGCTATTCCACCAAGTCGCACTAAGCGTTTCCAAACGTCTTTTATAATGCGCACAGCAAAGGAGTGGAACTCTCTGCCTGCGTCTGTTTTTCCAAAAGCTTACAACCCTAATCTCTTTAAAGTTAGAGTGAACAGGCTCCTTCTGGGTAAGCTCGCTCCATCGTAAACTTTGTCTCTGTCATCTCTGACATAGACTAGAGTCAAGAGCAAACCCATAACAAAAAAAAAATACGATCTAATTTATAAATACTCGCTAGCCAAAGCTAAGGTCAAAGGTAAATTTCAAGTATAGACAGTGTTTAAACTAAACAAGTATTCACATTAGATATTTTTTATTCATAAATAAGGTCCATAGTATTCTGACAGTTCATAGAACAAGGTAAGGTTTTCTTCTTCATGGCAAGTGTGATAAACCCCGGTGGATAAGTTTTTACCAATTAATATTTCATTACGCTGTTCTTAATCAGTTGAGCTTCAGATATGATAAGGTCAGCCTGGTATAGTACTGATCCCAACTCTACTATATTTAAGCAAAAGGCTGAGCTTATCATATCTGAAGCTCAAAACTGATTAAAACAGCTTAATAATATGTACTCACTAAATAATCTCGCGTCAGGTAACTCTACAACAAAACGCTCGAAAAACTCCATGACAATAACTCTCCTATATTTTATCCTAACCCAACCGCGGCACAGTATCAAAAGTAACATAAATAACGGCACTAGTGTTCCTCGCGTCCGCGTAACAGCTTCATATCACAGTTTTTGCATCCGCGCTATAAATCTTTGTCACACCCCTACTACCGCACACGCGTATTATCCAGTGTTTTAGGGGAATTCCATCAAAGGAAAACTAAATACAGTCAGCACAAAAAGTGAGGTTTTTGTAGGCCTAAATGTGGTAGAATAAAAGCTTGCTTGTAATTGCTTGTTGGTAGAAAAACTTATGGTATGGAAGAGCGCACTTCAACAAAAATCTCATAAATGCGAAAGTAACTTTGACTGTCTGTATGTCTGTCTGTTTCTTACCTCTTCATGTCTTAAATAACGAGCGGATTTGAATACCACTTGGCACAATGGTAAATCATGTCCCGGAATCGGAAAAAGGGTGCTTTTCATCCAGGGAGTATGATCCCTTGAGACGATATTCGAGTTAGACGCGGGCGGGTGTCCAGAATATAAGTTACTAGCTTTTGCCAGCAACTTATATTCTGGACATTTAAAGTTTATTAATTCCTCTTCCATGCAAACTGTACTGCAGCTGCAATTTCTGGCAATAGCTTACACTGCTTTGAAAAGGCATTCGTCTTTCAGTGAGGGTTCTAAGCCGCCTGACTCCCGTCTTTGGAGTAATTGGGGAAATCTCTGTATTCCGCTGAAGATAGCAAATCCGTCGGTAAGGCAGTGAGGCGGTGGGAGCGTCCGTAGTTCCGCCATATCTCTGCGGATTAAGTTACTTGCGAGACACACCACCGCTGAACGCTCGCAGGGACGGGCTTGGGTTGGTGTTTAATTTATTTTGGTGTATATTTTAGTCTGTTTTATTTTCCAGAGAACTATTACAGCATCCTGTCAAATCCAGGCGAAGCTGGCGGGACGTCTATCGAGTTTAGTCCACATAATCACAAAGCCGCAAGGAATGGAAGGAAGAAAAGGAAAGCTTTTCTCTGCGATGGGGTAGAGCAGGCTAAAAATAAACATTCATATAATTAACTACAGCCTTGTGAAGGCGGCGCTTACTAGAAGTTCAACTCCTTTGCAAACCTGTTTACAGCTATGTATAAACTGCCGTATCTGGGTGCTCTAAACAATAAATTAATTATTTTTGTTTTTTTTTTTCGTAAAAACCGCTACGCCGTTCGTAACCAGTGCAATTTCTGAGAGCCAGAATCAATAGTGGTGACCACTTAAAAATATTAAGTCAATGAATAAAAGAGAAAAGATTCAACTAACTACAACCTAGTCTTTAATTTAAGAGTGAATAGGTTACTTACCACCAGGTGAGATAGTGGTCAAGCGCGTACCTATTAATAGTAAAAAACAACAACAAAAAAACTGTCTTGAATCCCGCAACAAAATCAGGACAGAACAACGGACGAGTGAGAACAATTAAGGTGATTTTCGAAAACACAAAAACAGACACAGTATCCTGAAGTATCAGGCACCGCTGTAGCTTTACGTAACAGATCGTAATAATCCCCGTTCCGGTCCTTAAATCCGGGCCTTGTCACCGTCGATGCTATCTCCGTAATATGAATGTCGCTTTGCTTAGCATTATGTTAAGCCGGCGGTAACCGGCTATTGAAAACGTTGTTAGTTATTACGTCACTGTACGTTGTGAGTTGTTATGTTACTAGTGATACACGCTGTAGTCAGAGAGGTGCCACACGATACGTTGCGTCAGCGTTGCTATGACAGGACGGTAACGCTACGATTTTCTACATGTAAATAATAACGGCAAGCCACATTTTTCACACACAATCTCATCTTGGAAAGCGATGACCTGATTGATGCTGGAGTACGCTTGCCCAGAAGTAATCGATTCACTCTTCACTAATGTGTCTCTGCAAACACTCCGGGCAAAGGATCAGGGAGACGAAGTGGGGAGAGGTGTTGAAACTTCGGAGTTGGAACATAGCTTGGCATTTAATTTTAAGGGTACAGCTTGCATACCTGACGCTTGCCTGCGATGTCAGAGTAAACCGCGCGTTTTGCAACGACGCAGTGCCTGTATGGCACCCAGTGTGTTGAAATTAAAATCATACCGTTGTTCCAAAGCACCGCAGCGACAACGCCCGTGTGTTACCGCCCTTAGTTGTGACGTCAATGTAACACGAGATATATCGCGCGGTTATTGACTGATATTGTTGGAGTAAATAGCGGTCGGTTGTTAGGTGAAGTAGTTCTCTATTTATATACTCTGGTACCTAATGGGTTTTAGTACTATTTGTAATAGGTTGGCAAATAACCCCGGTGGTGAGTGTGCCTGATGGCGAGGGTTTACTGCAGACCTTTTCGTGCTTGTTAGGTACCTGAACAGGAAATTAGTTATGCGTTGTCTGAAACTGATCTTGCCTTTAACGGCTTAGAAGGTATTGAGCGTCGTAAATTAATATAACGGTTACGATAGTAAGTCTGGAAGCTCATGGCTAGATAATAACAGCCACACGGGTCGATTTTCAAGGTTAAGCAACGCTTGCATCAGTTGGTCTGCGGATCGGTGACCATCTTAACATACCGAGTTTCCTCCGTGCCTCGGAAAGCACGTTAAGTCGTTGGTCGGCTGTCATTTGAAAAAGCTTGGCAGTCGTTACGGATTGTCGGAACCCAGTAAATCTGAACCCCAGTCTTGCCAAGAAGTACCGTGTTACCCAGTTAATGGGTTGTGGAGGTCTGGCAGGCAGCCGCTTCACGTAATATACTGGTAGTCAGCTAAATACGGTTTAACTGGAAGCCGACTCCAATGTAGTTACAAGGCTAGGCAGATGATGATAGTGAGTCTGGTTGTTTGTTATGCTTTCACAGCTAAATAGAAGAACTATTTTGACAAATGGTACAGATTTAGATGGAACCCAGAACACAATTATAGGCTACGTTTTCCGAAATCTGTAGGTACTGACGTGAGTATAGTCACGGAAAAAAGCTAGTATTTAATAAGTTATGCCTAATATTATAAAGCTGAAGAGTTTGTTTGTTTTTTTGTTTACTTGAACGCGCTAATCTCAGGAACTACTGGTCCGATTTGAAAAAATCTTTCAGTGTTAGATAGCCCATTTATCGGGGAAGGTTATAGGCTATATATCATCACAGTAAGATCAATGGGAGCGGAGCAGTAACGAAAATTGTGACGCAGACAAAGTTGCGCGGTTTACTATAATCAATAAAACCAATTCGCACTAAGCGTTTTCAAACGTCTTTTATAATGCGCACAGCAAAGGAGTGAAACTTTCTGCCCGCGTCTGTGTTTCCAAATGCTTACAACCCTAATCTCTTCACAGTTACAGTGAACAGGCTCCTTCTGGGTAAACTCGCTCCGTCGCAGACTTTGTCTCTGTCATCTCTGACTTAGACTAGAGTCAAGAGCAAAGCTATCACAGAAAAAAAAAAATGTCGTTATTGAAAACCAATAATAAAAAGCTATTGTTGTGAAATAAAGTTCAATAAAAGACTGGTCGGCAGCCAAGTAGGTACTTATACCAAACTGGGCCGGGAGACCATTGTGAGCAAAAAAAGTCGTTTAACAGATTTCTACTAATTAACATTTGCTTGTTGTTAAATTGCAGGATTTGAAGATTTTCCATAAAGAGTAGACGGCCCTAATGTCAGCATAGTGCATCAACCATAGTCATTACCGCTGAGGTACAGACCCTTTCTACGACGGGTACATTTGAGAGAGAGACGGAGCTAAGCAGGATTTTCGTCCTGCATAGCTCCGTCTCTCTCTACACTCTACTCACTCGCATTATCCGTTTTTCATAAATGATAATGATCCTAATGATACTTCATAACATTTGGGCATTTATTAATCGCTGACCTGAAAGACGATGCAGACATTGAAAGGGAACGTAGGGCGCTGTCTGTTCGTGCGAATATGATAGCTCGCTGATTTGCTCGGTGTTCGAGGGCCGTCAAAATAACCCTATTTAGGGCATTTTGTACGTCTTTTTATACTGGCAGCCTGTGGGTGGATTACACGCAGAAACAGTACAGCGCTCTACGTGTCCAATACAACAACGCGTTCAGGATGCTCATGGGGCTGCCTCGCTTCTGTAGCGCGTCGGGGATGTTTGTCGAGGCGCGTGTGGATTGTTACCACGCAATTATGCGCAAGCGGTGCACATCCCTATTGCATCCTGATCGCTTTGACTGTCAGTACGTGAACCACTGTTGCATGGTTCATGTACGGACTGATATTGCCATATTATTTTAATCTCTCTATTTTAATTTTAATCTAAATCTATTGACATTAATCAATTGAATAATATAGGTATAATGTTTTTAAAATTTAAATTCATAATAATTAATGTGAGCTATTGTTAATTGTCTATGGGTTTCATGAAATAAATGAATTTTATTTTTTAATTTAATAACAGGGCTATAATACCTACCTGTATCTATAAAAAGTCGTGAAATCAACAAAATGATTAAGTTTATTTTATTTTTAAAGACAAAGTAAGGAAGCAGAAATGCAACAAAAAATTGCATTGACTAGAAAAATTACGAAAGAAGAAGCACATTTGAACACTGAACATAGTTTAGCAACAAACTTGTGAATGGATGATAGTAAGAAAAGCTATTGCAAAATACGAAAAGTTCCTTTGAAGGTAAGAAAAACCCCGTTCAAACATAGAACCGTTACTTTGTAGTTGAGCTGAATTACAGGCTTGTTTCTAATGACTGTTCGTGCTGAGCGCTAATCGCCCCACAACGCTCCCCGACGCTCCCCGACGCTCCCCGATGCTCCCCGATGCTCTCCGACGCCCGACACTTGGACGGAATGCACTTACGGAAGAAAGTTTCAAATGAGTTATGGTCGTAGTGTAATTACTTGAGTTCTACATTATGTATACTATATAGCTATAATATATTACTAGCTTTCGCCCGCAACTTTGTACGCGCGAAATCTCGTTTTTTCCCGTTCCCGTAGGTATTTCGGGAAATCCTCTCTTAGTGCTCCCTTTCACTCCCCAAGGAAGCTACATGCCAAGTGTCGGCTTTTTACGACCAGTATTATCGGCTGTGCGTTGTTTGTCAGTCACTCAATTTTATATATTTGGATAAAGCAGAAGTTTGTTTGTTTGTTTGGTTGAACGCTGCGGTTCGAATTGAAAAAAATATTTTAGTGTTGTTTCGCCCATTTATTGAGGAAAGCTAAATAGGCATCACGCCTTGACCAATAGGAGCAGAGCATTAATGCAAAATGTGACGCAGACGAAGTTCTGTGGGTCAGCTAGTTTATTTGTAAAATAGAGTGTAGAGAGAAAATTAATTTTGATATTTGCATTAGTTCTCAAAAGCTGTGTGTCATCAGCAAATCGCCACTCTAGGTACTGAAGCTGCCCACGTCGTTCTAAAATGCGGTGCGGTGCTTTCCCTATACGTACAAATCCTCGAAACAGCGACGTCGCTCCGCAAAGACTGTTAAACCCCCGCCCCCGGCAAGCTTCTGTACTTCGGGGAGTAGCTAGACAGGTTATGCTAGTTGGGACCCCCATAGACAACGGACCGAATGACAGGTCAAACACTGATAATGAGGTCCACATGCATTCGTATCTGCAAAACCAAAAGATTTGCCGTTGCATTGCTAGTATTCACAGTTTGACATAATAACTCAAACTTTCAACTGAAATAGACTAAAACACAGTGAAGCTCAAAGTAAATACAGTCTGTTGTCAGTACATAAAATATTGAGAACGAGAGAATAATTCAATTTAAGTCGCATCATTACAAGCCAGATATTCTAATCAAACACGACATCACCGAAATTCCTTCGGTATTAAAAACAGCAAAAACTAAATCATAATTTTAAAGTGCTCGAATTTGTTTTCATAGCCGATTATCCTTTGAGTGGGGATGGCGGCCATCCACCCGGGGACGTAGGGGGTAAGAGGAGGGTGTAACTCACCGGGAATGGTTCCAACGGTTTTTAAAATAGCTAGTTGATAGTAGCCGTTTGTTTTTAGAGATCCTTTAAATGCGGCGCGATGTGAAATCCACACGTTCCTGACGTGAATACGAATCGTGAAATGGCTACGATTTTTATTTGTTTTTCTTTTGTATTACAATATTAGTATTGAACTTTGGAGTATTTTAGCGGTGTTTGTGTTGGATATAATTAAAACAAGATGTTAAATGTATGCAGCAAGATAGATTGACGACATCAAATAAGTCACGTTTACCTGCAAGCTACCAGATTCAGCACAAACCCGGGGTGAACGACATGCAAACGAGGCCGTCCCTACCCTGTGGCGTGGGGGAAACAGAATATGATACGATAATAACAAAAATGTCTAGTAAAATGGCGACAAGAACATAATCTTATGGAGACGTCCAACGGAAAATTGCATACTTGAACAAGATTGTCTCGCAGACTGCATGCTTCCACGACATTTCTGATACTTGCCGCATGCTTGCTTACCAAGTATGTTTCTGATCTACAGATATAGAACAGAAGGTGCAATTCCATATCCAGGGCAGATAGAGTGACTGCGTATCTGACCTCTACAACTCAGTAATTAGGGATAACACGATATCTCTTGTACAGACTAGTACAGATCTACAAATTACATCCAGTACCAAAAACTTTCCGAGGCACAGAAGAATCTCAGTATGCTGATCTAAGCTCATCTGGTGCAGTTTTATATAACGATCAAACATAGGCGCATGCACACACGCCGCGTACTGTGACGATCTCAAACCAATGTCGGTCGTGAGTTCACTTGCACTCGCTGTACGTGAAGCGTGTCTATGTGAGCGTGTGTGTTCGTACCTACGTGTGGCGATCTCAAACAAATGTTGGTCGCGAGTTCGCTTGCACTTGCTGTACGTGAAGCTTGTCCATTATGCGTGCGTTTACGCTTATTGTATGGAGTTCACCTTTTGTTCCCGTCTGTTCTATGCTTGATCGTCTACATTAGCCTGTAGATATTGGTTATAGGAATAGCTCGCTTGACTGGATGTCTGTAGAACGGTCGCAAAGAGGATTACAGGGTTTGCAGCTAATTCCTGCATGAATATGAATAATCTTGTTACCCTGCGGCAGTGTTGGGGATATGCCTGATTGCCTTAGGGAGCAAACATGAGGCCATTGGTGTGTCACATTGATGGCGCCTGTATACCAATTTGTTTATTTATTTCGTTACCAACATAGGATACACAATTATTACTAAACCACAATCTATCAATTTGTTTTTTGTTAAGTCTTTTCGTTATAATAATACCTTTTTTATTTTTTTGTTTATAATAATACCTACCCCACCGTTTCATGCCACAAAAACGGTAACTTAAGTTCAAGCAACACCTCACCTACCTCATGAACACACACAGGATTACACAGGATCTTTCGTTCTTCATAACTCTTTCTGCGACCAGCACACCACAATACAACACAAAACAACACAACACAACACAACACAACACAACACTACACAACACTACACAACCCTACATAACACTACGCAACACTACACAACACTACACAACACTACGCAGCACTACACAACACTACACAGCACTACACGGCACTACAAAGCACAACACAACACAACACTACACAACCGTACACAACCCTACATAACACTACAAAACACTACAAAACACTACACAACACTACACAACACTACGCAGCACTACGCAGCACTTCACAACACTACACAGCACAGCACTACAAAGCACTACACAACACTACACTACACTACACAACACTACACAACACTACACAGCACTACACAACACAACACATCACTACACAACACAACACAACACAACACAACACAACAACACAACACAACACAACACAACACAACACAACACAACACTACACGACTACACTAACACTCTGCAACTATACAATAACTCCCGCACCACTTTTGTTTTGTCGAAGTACCTTATGCTGAAGTCGCTATGGCCTTCGTTTTGTGTTATCTTTTTTTTTTTTTGACAGCCTACCATAGCTTTCCAGTTGCGCCCGCGCTTTCCATCGTTTGTCTATGGCATCGAAAATTGACATTGGAGAATCGGGCGTCGGTCGATGGTTATGTATTTACTTGCATATTATTCTGGTGTATTTTTTGAAACCATTATACCTTATTGCTATTAAGATAAAAGCAAGTATTATGATTATTCAGTTCAAACTTTAGAATATTAAAAGAGAATTTTCATAAAATTCTGCTGCGGTTTATTTTAATTGTAACGCAATTATAGTCTTAAAATGCTACTTGAAAACATTCTTAAGGCGCTTCAGACAGTAAGCCGCACTCAGCACGGCAATTTGAGTCGGTCTTACGTCGTGGTTATAGATGTGCACAAGACTGAATATTAATTATATCAAAGCTCTAATTGAAATTCATGATGTATTTTGGCTATTTAAAGATAAACACTACGGTCAGATAAAATTCCATTTATTCAAGAGCAATAAAAATATACTAAATCTAAACTGAATCCATACCTACTATCCTAATATATAAAATTCTTCTATTACTGATTGAGTGAGTGACCGACAGATAACGCACTGCCGTAAAGCTGAAATTTGGTATGTAGGTTCTTTGGGTAGTCGGGCCTGCGGAGGGCGAGCATTGTACTCGCCGTCTGATCAGAACCAGGCCCGGGTCGGCGCTGCGATCCTCGCGCGCCTAAAAGAGATGTCAGCACAGAAGATGGGGCCCGCTAGGGCAAGTGCCTGCTGGGGCTGCTTAATCTGTTAGAAAAAGGTACCGTAGCCCTGGAACGCAAAGGGCACTAGGAGGAACACGGATAGGTTTTCCTCCTAGTCACTCCTTTCTGCTTCACGCAGAGCGGGAGGAGTCATTTGATGATTTCCCATCCTTAAAAAAAAGGTTCTTTGGGGAGCGTAGGGAAGCACTAAGAGAAAATTTCCCGAAATTCCTAGAGGCACGGGAAGAAACGGGGTATGCGCGTACAAAGTCGCGGGTAAAAGCTACTATATAGTATAAATGCGAAAGCTTGTATGTTTGTATGGACGTTTGTTACTCCATCACATTAGAACTCAGGCTACTTCTGGGTAGGCTCGCTCCATCGTACACTTTCTATGTTATCTCTGACCTACTACTACCTGACTACAGTCAAGAGCAAACAAACGTATCTGATATAAAAAAAACCGGCCAAGTGTGAGTCAAACTCGCATACAAAGGGTTCCGTATCATAAACTTTAATTTTTATTATTTGTTGTTATAGCGGCAATATAAATGCACAATCTGTGAAAATTTCAACTGGCTACCTATTACGGTTCTTGAGATACAGCCCGCTGACAGACAAACGGACGGACGGATGGACGGACGGACGAACGGCGGAGGCTTAGTAATAGGGTTCCGTTGTATAAACTTTGGGTACGGAACCCTAAAAAAAGAACGGATCTTGGACATGTAGATCATAGTTGGAAATACCATATAGGATACTTTTCATCCCGAGAGTATGTTCCCTTGGGATAAGTTTCGACATTCTCGGCGAAGCCGCGGGCGGCAGCTAGTATAAAATAAAGAATAAACCTTCATAAAAGAAAACGATAAGACTGTCTCCTCTAAGTCACACACACATACAGTATGCAGCTCCCTAACGCTTTCAAAGCTAACATTCTTAGCAAACTTGTAAAATGTAACTATTTTCTTTAGTACTGAACCCACGTTAGACAAAAGTTTAATATTTGCTCGGTCGCAGCCCGCGGGTCGATGACCTCCCAACTTTTAACGCAGCGAGGCAGGATGCCGTCTGTGTGGAACCTAAATATTATATTTTTCAATTGCATTTTGTGATTAACGGTAGGTAAATGAATTTAATTTTTGTTGAGTATGTTTGGGTGGTTTTGTGCTTGTCTTCTATTTTTATTTCAAATCGATTACTTTTGTCGTTGTTTATTTTTTGAATATAAACAACGAAAACAATTATTGCTTATGAAGAATAAGAGGATTATGAGGAGCTCGTGGTTAAATTATAACAGCTGCACGGGTCGATCTTCAAGGTTAAGCAATGCTTGCCAAGGTTGGTCTGTGCATGGGTGACTATTTAAACATACCGAGTTTCCTCCGTGCCTCGGAAAGCACGTTAAGCTGTGGGTCCCGTCTGTCATTTGTAGATCTTTGGCAGTCGCTACGGATTGTCAAAAGCCAGTAATCTGACTACAGTCTTGCCAAGAACTACCGCGTTAGCCAGATACATAATGGGTTGCGGAGGTCTGGTAGGCAGCAGGCACAAAATATTGGTATTCAGCTGAATCCGGTTTGACTGGAAGCCGACCGAAATATAGTTGAGAAAAAAGGCTGGCATCTGCCTAGCCTATTCCCAACTATATCGCGGCCCGCTTCATATTTTTTTTGAAAAAAAAAAAAAAGATATTTGTAGGCGTTTGATCACAATCTCACCTGATGAAAAGTGATAATGTGGTCGAAGATGGAGCACGTTTGCCTAGAAGTAACCTATTCAGTCTGCTCTGGACCAGGTTGTAGCACAATGAAAGTATCTCAAAACGGTGAAACTTGTTTTTATTCTTTCTAATACGAGAAGTATCCCAAATAGTTCACCGCGGCAACAAATGACCTAGTCTAAAATCGTTAACAGACAACCATAAAACCCTTCAGAACACCACTACTCAATCAGTCGGACAATGTCAGGCCATTCATTCTCTCCACCCGTAATACGTAAATAAGGACGCTTAATATTTCACGGCGGCCTTACCGCCATCAATCAGCGACGCGACCCATCCCTATTTAAACGAAAAACCCAGATATCCCAGGTGCGTTTCAACAAAAAAGATCTTATCTACGATTCGGCGACGCCATTTCCCAGATCCATTCGTCGTGCCACAAAAACCGGCGGTTATTTTTCTTAGGTGGCAGTTATCGCGGTTTTCCATCCGATGGGCGGCTGGCGCACAATGCGGTAAGTAGCTGCTCAGCAAAAACACTCGGCTACCGGAGATAGGGCGGCTTTTTGTCGTCCCGGGCCGAATACGCGTCGATTGTTCACCGAATTAGGTCGAAACCAATTGTTGGTATGCGGCTTATTGCACGAATAGCTGGAATTCGGTTAATCATAAATGGAAAGGCAAATTGGCTTGATTTGTGCAGCCATGTGGCTAACGGTTCTCGTGAAAATGCTTTCGTTCGAGCGGATAGTTAAAATTGTATGCATAGAAAATGGGATTTCAACTAATTTTCCATTAATATTTAAATGAATTACTTTAACAGCTTTGTTATTTAAAATGAACAATACCTATTGATTGTAGCAATTATTGTTATGCTATTATTTATAGTATGTAATTCTTTTCATAACGAAACTCTTTGTTTTCCTACAATGTAAGTTTCTAAATGCGTATAGTGCAATGGTACCTACATTAACCTTGTTACATCACTGTAGTTATAACACTGACGAAAATCATGCTAAAGCCCATATTACCAAAAAATATGGGAACAAACCATGCAGGTCTGTACCCCCTCCTACCCCCCTCCCTACACTCACATCGCACACTTTATCAAACCTCGGCTCGTTCACTAATGAACGTGGTTTTTACACAAATTATGAATTGCTATCGTTGCACGTTGCTCGCCGCTCGTCGCTAACAACGGTTGCCGGGCGACTGGTCGGCGCCGCTTTTTGTCGAGAGCCCAGACTAATTAGTCAAACTGATTAAGTTATAGGATCCTGTCAGTGCCAATCAACGGCTTACAGAGCAGGATTTTAGATAATTCAAAAAGATAATCTTTTAGTCCTTTTTTTGAAGTGGGATGAACGATGCGCCTACGTATTTTTGCTCTTGTTGACAGTCTGAAGTTTGTTAATTGAATTCTATTGCGTTGAGTGGACACTTTAAAATCTACTCTAAGGTTTTTAACAACCGATAAAACCTTTCAAATCGTTGACTCGCTATTATAAATTTCTATGTTTCAATTTGAGAAGGTACTTACTGAGTGTGCAATGGAGAGAGCAATGCTCGGAGTTTCTCTGGTGGATAGAATTCGCAACGAAGTCTCTCACCAGAGAACTAAAGTCACCGACATTGCGCGAAGAATTAGCATGCTGAAGTGGAAGTGGGCCGGCCATGTCTGCAGACGGACAAATGGTCGATGGAGCAGACATGTGTCAGAGTTGAGACCGCGTATGGGCAAACGTAGTGTGGGACGCCCTGCGGCAAGAAGCTAGCTGGTTGGCAGCGGATGGATGCGGACTGCTCAAGACTGGGATGGTTGGCGCTCTTAAGAGAGGCTTACGTTCAGCGGTGGACAGCTATTGGCTGATATGATGATGATGATGGCTTACTGAGTGAAGAACGCCACAAAGTTCCATGTGTTTAAACCAATTTGTAGCATTCTTAACTAAGTAAGTAAGTACTCAAATTACGATCATGCGCAAAAAAGTGGCATCAGTGGTGCGCAGGGTGAGGGGAAGCAGCAACAGCATTCTGAAGGTATTTGCTGACAGGTTAGATGGGACTACAATGGATAGGTTTATCAAGCTACATGTCAGACATGGGACTTGATGAATCTGCCTGTATGTTAGTGGATGCTGTCTTTTTTATACATCTGTGTTACTACGAGCATAGTTTTTAAGTTTGTTTGGTAATACTAACACGCTATGGGCCTTCGACGCCTGAAAATAAACGATATTTTTTTTTTTTTTTTTTTTTTTTTTTATAGTGAGCCAGTAAAATGTCATCCAATATTTAATGAGCCATTAGACAAACCAACCACAAAGGAGAAAATTTAAGATTAATAACTACAAAAGAAAAATCACAGAAACCGGTGCCAGCGCTAGAACTGAACTAAGATTTAACGACCCTTAATTAGAACGTACTCTCCGAAAATGAGTGTAATTATTTAAATTGTAGGTACAAAAGGAAAAATTTAATATACCGCAGCAAATTCAGTTTAAAAGCATCTAAAAATTGATTACCCCTTAAAGTCTAACTAGCAGTTAACGCAGCACATTAATATTCACCGCTCGTTCCCCAGATGAATAAATAACTTTAGAATTAAACTCTATATTCGTATTAACAGCACTCTGGGAACATTTACGGGCGGTTTTGGCAAATTCAGATGAAAACGAAAGGGTGTTGATTAATCAGGAGCCATTTATATATTTTTTTATTCCAGCTTCGTCCGCGGTGTAACGAGTTAATTTTAATAAATCATACGAAATTCAACGCGGTGTCTCTGTGATGGGGGCTGTCAACGTTGGCGGTGTTTTATTGGTGTATCCTTGATGGTGGAATTAAAATGGTGTGTCTGCAATTTGGAAGACGAGGGTAGGATTAATTTTTCTGTTATCTTTTTTGGGATACCTGCCTTTGTGACGGGAAACTTCTCGTGTATCATTACACGTTCTTTCCGCATTTTGTTCTGTTCCAGTTGGTTATGTTCGTTGCGATCCATTGGAAATCATGAGGTCTTGTTAGAGTCCCCTAACAAGATCGAAAAAACGCTTTTTCGAGTATTCCATTGAAGCGTGTCGATCATAAAAATCCTATCTATCTATACTAATATATAAAGCTGAAGAGTTTGTTTGTTTGTTTACTTGAACGCGCTAATCTCAAGATCTAAAGGTTCGATTTGAAAAATCCTTTCAGTGATAGATAGCCCATTTATCGAGGAAGGCTATAGGCTATATGTCATCACGCTAATTCCAATAGGAGCGGAGCAGTAATGAAAATTGTAACGCAGACGAAGTTGCGCGGGCAACTAGTTAAATATAATAGAATAGATCTGCCAATAATGTAGGTACACTGAATAGTCGCCTTTTTGACCTGTGATATAACTGACAATACCACAAATCAATCAATCAACCTTGTTTTTCCTAACTAAGTCGATCTTGGTTTCCAAATACTAGCTGAGTACTTCAAATCCTGGTACGGTAGATACCAAACAATAGCATTTTCCGAACTTCCGCCCAGCCCCTCATAACATTACAAAAAGTATCAACAAAATAAAACAAAACTTATATCCAATTAAAACTGAAACCAGAGCCAGACATCCGTTACACAAATAGTAAGAGCCATTGGCCTCACACACGGAGGTACCAGGCACACATAAGTACAAGGATCTACTACGCTTTGTACAAATAAAAGTGCTGACATTGCATCCCGTTTGACTCGAACGCAGCTTCGCTCAGCGTATGTTTGTGAGCGAGCGAGAAACAATTTTGTAGAAGAGTTGCAAAGCTTGGGATAAGTAATGTTGCTTGTTAACAAATAGTCTGTTTTTGTTTTACTTTTTTTCTATTAGAATCGCAGTAGTTGAATCTTTTGCTGTCTGGCAAAAAATTTGTTAGAATGAAGTATGTTCCAGATGAATGTAATCCAGCGTGACCTTACTTGCTGCCATTCATCTAGATGTATCAGATACTATCCAAATTCAAACACACAATTCGCGGATGTAAACCAAGCTCCCACTATTGTAATCTTGGATGGGACGCTGGATTGCATACGTCTACAACATGCTTAAAGCATGTTCCACATGGAAGTAATCCAGCGTTTCATCCAATGAATCCATTGCTAGAATACATCCGTGTAGACGGCAGAAGCAATCCAAACTTTTGATTGATCTTCAACGTCCTTGGAAGACGCGCATCAATCCACAATCCTATGTAATCCAAGCTTACTTTGGATGGAATGCTGGATTAGATCCATTTAGAACATGCTCAACAAACAAATACATCACCCAACCTGCCTGCCTTTTCCCGGGCTTTCAGTCCAGCCGTATGCAGTTGAGGACGAGCACTTCACATGGAGCGACTGCCGGTTCGGACCACCACGACCCAGTAGTAGGGTTACAATGGGACTGGACGGGGATGATGGGTAACACTATACCAATGGGCAAGACTGGTGTCAGATCTCTTCGCTTCTCAAAATATCTACGGAGAGACGTCGGCAATTGTTACTTAACCTTGTTAATTGTCACGTGTGGTAAACAAACAACAGCATCATACAGTTTAATTAACTAAACTGATGGTAGTATAAAAGTCACTGTGAGTACCATTGCCCATTAGCATTAGCTACTTTTTTTTTATCTCCGAAAAAAAAACACGGTTCCTGTGAAAAAGAATACCATCTAATATTAAAATAACATATTATTTGTATAATAAGTAATGTAAATACTAAAACATTATGTTAAGTGCTCTCTCGAGATTTTAAGAGCAAAAGATTTCTGTGTAAAATAAAAGTACTAGGAGCTCAAAAACTAGAGAGTGGTGACACAGATTAATGTTGTTTGCATTCATTACGCCACCACGCGCGCCTGTGGGTCGCTCCCGACTGGAAACGTACACATACTTATCTATTTAATGGAAATATTTGTTAGAAATGAAATAATTATTTAAGATTTTTGATTTTTGTTTTGTTTTTTGTTTTAGCCACATTTATGAGGAAAGCTATAAGGCTGTACGGGAACGGCAAATATGGGATATGCACGTACGAAGTCGCGAGCAAAAGCTAGTTATCCATAAATTGGGCGCGCTATTACTGTTTACTCTGACTTAACTCTGAGGTGTGCCTTAACCTGAGTACATAATATCTACAAACATAGCATACTGTATACAGCGTTGCCAAACGGGAGTATTACCAACCGGGAACAACCCGCGCTTGTCGCCATCTCACGAAGATACACCGCACAAGTACTAGGTGTTCGTGTATTTGGGTCAGATTTTAATATTAATAAGAGAGAATATTAATAAATGGAATATTGTTGTGTACAGAGCGTGGTGATCAATTGTCGTTATTTTTAGTTTGAGATTAGATTTTTGCTGTGTAAGCTTAGCAGGACCAGTGTTGTGGTGACGCTTGGGGAGGCCTATGTCCAGCAGAGGACGTCTTTCGGCTGATATGATGAGGATGATGAAGAAGTTTAGCTAGATCCACCTGATATTTTGACGTACAGTAACAAGCTAGGTATTTCATAATAATAATAAATCCGCAAGGCAGTTTTGTGGCGAACTGTTGGGCACTAGCGACCCCACGGACCTGATCTCCAGGGAGAATTCTTGTCCCTCATTTCCGGCTTGCCTTTATTGGCTGGCCGGAGTGAACACTGACGAGGAACAGAGCTCCTACCTCTTTCCAGCCTTAATCGGCCGGTCTGAGTGGAGATTCGCAAGAGCAAACGTGCTCGGGAGAAGGACATATAATCCAGTAAGGTGCTGGAGGGATCTTGACCGTACTTCCGGGATTGTCCTGATAGCCGTGGTATACCTCTCTACTCCTCTAGCACCTCAGGATATGTTGTCCCCTTGGCGCTACGTCACTTTGTGCTAGCGACCCTTTTCGGGGGGCCCATTTATTGAGTGTGCAAGTCACCCCCTGCTATTTTAAAGCTGTTTTTATTGTCAATGGTCAGGCAGGGGCCAATAGTTCTTCCATAGTAGTAGTAATTAGTCCACTAAACCAGCCAAACCCATAGCGTTTTTCATCTTTTGTTTCCATATTTTGCAATAGTTTTGCTCCAACCGGGGATTGTCCTTGGGTATACTTTCACAGTGCATACAGGGATAATCGTCGGTTGGTGTCCCATTCCAAATGAAATGTCTAAAGAGGCCTCTGCGAGTTGGCATCGGCCCTTCGTACGGCTACCAAAGGACCGGGTCTCTAGGGACCCGAGAATGTCAATAACGCAAATAATAATAAATTTGTTTATTAGGGCACTAAGTCCCAATATTACAATTAAATTAAAACAAAACATTAATAACAACAACAACAACACAACAACAAGAACAATGATGACAACAACAACAATAATGTGATGTCATCTCATGTTATACCTACATAACTTAAATTAGACCTGAAAAATGCCTGAAAATAATTCGTATATAATTTTTCGCCCATATCATCATCGGAATTTCCATATCAACATTACTTTTGATCAATGTGCGTAGATACCTCAATGTCATACCTATCATGCGTAAAATATCATTCGCAAGATCTATATGTTGGTTATAATAATATAACGAAATCGGCCTAGAATCAACACAAATAATGTCTGATCCAGAAACATCGCAAAATACTTACTTATTTGAGTTTTCTTTCATGTGATCAACAAGGCTTTGTGTAACTAGTTACCTAAATACATCATTCATAGAAGGAAAACTAGATCTAGCAAATATTTAGCCAACCTAAGAAAACGAACCTAATAAATATTACAACGGTATCGTCGTAGAAACAGTCCGAAAAAAAAAAACGGCCAAGAACGAGTCGGACTCGCACACGAAGTAAAGGATTCCGTACCATAAAACGATAAAAACACGTTTCTTGTCAGGGAGCCCCCTTTAATTGCTAATTTAATTTGGTTTTTATTATTTTTTTTATAGTGGCAATAGAAATACACAATCTGTGAAAATTTGAACTGTCTACCAATTACAGTACTTGTGATACAGCCCGCCGACAGACGGACGGACGGATGGACGGACGCACGGATGGATGGATGGATCTTTTTTTTTTATGACTTTTTGTACTATTTAAATTTCATATTGCTGACTTTGTATTTTATGAGAAATTGTACTTTTGTAATTAATTTAGTGATATCTGGTAATTATTGACTTTAGCGACACGATTTTGTATGCCTTTCGGCGGAACATAGGATGGACCAAACATTTTTATAAAACTTCTTTGTACCCTGTGTTCACAAAATTAATAAATGAAATGAAATGACAGCGGAGGTTTAGTAATATAGTGTTTCGTTGGTTACCCTTTGGGTACGGAACCCTAAAGACGTATAATTCAGAAACATCGCTCAGACATCTAGAGAGCTGTGTAAACCTTAAATCCGTCTGAAGTGTTACGATAAGAGAGGCCCACTGTCTCGAGGCAGTCAATTACGGCCGTTGTAATTAGTCCGCCGGCCGCCAGGGGCGCTGCGGGCGCGACTAACAGCTATCCTGTTACTCTGTAGGTACACGGATCTGTCTAGACTCTTAAATTTATATTTTATCTGTCTTAGTGTCAATACCTGGACCGTTTGATAATGTGTTTGTGAGGTGGGGATGTTTTTAGAGTGAGGTAAGTTTTAAATTGTTTGTCACTTGAGTTGGAGTACATAATGTTTCATGATTATTGGGAAATATGAATGTCGTGGTAACGTGGAGGAGCTCGTGGCTAGATAATAACAGCCGCACGGGTCGATCTTCAAGGTTAAGCAACGCTTGCCAAGGTTGGTACGTGGATGGGTGACCATCTTAACATACCGAGTTGCCTTGGAAAGCACGTTAAGCCGTTGCTCTCGGCTGTCATTTGTAGAACTTTGTCAGTCGTTACGGATAGTCAGAAGCCAGTAAATCTGACTTCAGTCTTGCCATGAAATACCGTGATACCCAGCTAATGGGTTGTGGAAGTCTGGTAGGCAGCCGCTCCTGGTAAGATACTGGTATTCAGCTAAATCCGGCTTGACAGGAAGCCGACCCCAATATAGTTGGGAAAAGGCTAGGCAGATGATGATGAATGTCGTGGTAACATATTATCACCATAGTTTTGTTTTTATTGGAAAAAAATTGTGAGTCTAGTTTTTTATAGGGTTAATAACCTCATCATCTTCCTGCTCCACGTCACACTGCACACGTCTTTTTCTTACATTATTTTGTGTCTTTCCTCACAATTGGCACTGACTCCCCTCCGTCCGTCCGTCCGTCCGTCTGTCTGTCAGTCCGTCTGTTTGCAAGCGAGCTGTATCTCAAGAACCGTAGTAGACAGACAGTTGAAATTTTCACAGATGGTGTATTTCTATTGCCGCTATAACAAAAAAAAAAATATAAAAATTAAGGTTTATGGGACGGAACCCTTCGTGTGCGAGTCCGACTCGCACTTGGCCGATTTTTTTTTCGGTCGGAGACCACTCTCAGTTACAAACCTGCGAAGGTTGTAACTATTTAACCGAACTTGCCTCAAAAGAATTTAAGTCCGCCTGGGGCGAGGCTATGCAATTTAAAAACTAAAACTATCTTTTCTTTCGCCTCTCTCACTCTCTTTCTCCCATTTAGCAACAACAATTTTATTGAAAACTTCTCAAATCTTTTGCAATAAACGGAGATTTGAGTCTTCAGATACATACAGATAGAGCCCAGGCTTCTATCCTAGCTGACATTTATCGCCGTTCGTGTAACCTTACAATTAGTCCTAACTGACTATTTCAGCCGCCATTTACGGGTTACGAACATAAAGGGATGATTGAAGATCCTCTAATTAAGGTTTACTTAGGTATGCGTATAGGAGGGTCGCAACTGGTGCCTAGATTTCTATATTTGGTCTGGAAAGTTCCAGTTACAACATGAAGTCACGGTATATTCATCCAACTATTCTCCAAGGAAAGTTTATCCTGAGGTAGCGGTACAGAGAGTAAAGTCCCGCATACCTCATTTGAAAAGGAGGATCCTCCAACCAGGCGGCTGTTGTGCCTGGCGGGCTACTGCCCGATAGTTGATATTCGGGCTGATGTATATGTTCAAATCGCACGGTAAACTCTGCTTGCGCGATGCAGGATTTCAACGTTGTAGTTCGCTGCTAATCGGACAGATGGCGTCGCGGTGCTTTTTGTTGCGATGTAGATTTGCTTCGTAGGTTTTTCTTGTGGCGGCCTTGATGCCGCTACATCACTCCCCTCCGGAGACCGGAGGTCGATAGTGGATGAGTCGTCCATGCATCTTGAGATGCTTGCCAAGCCAGTTGAAGGTTGATTCCAGTGAGTCGGAATCGGAAGTCGCAGAGTTCACGGTGAGTCGGAACTATATGCGGTGCCCCAGTGAGTCGGGGTGATGAGATATCCCAGTGAGTCGGGATGATGCTGCTGGCTCCAGTGAGTCGGAGTGGTGCTGCGCTGTTGGCTCCAGTGAGTCGGAACCGGTAGTCGCAGAGTTCACAGTGAGTCGGAACTGTATGCGATGCCCCAGTGAGTCGGGGTGAAGATAGAGGCTGAGGATGCTGAACAGGAATGCGCGGCTGCTGCATGCTGGTGGTCAGGATATCCGTAGAAGCCGTGGGTACTGGCTGGCTGTATGACTCGCTGCTCGAGAGCTTGAGGTCACGATGAGGAGAAGTGATGATGATGTCACGCTGAAGTAGTTGCACGAAGGCTGCGCTGACGTTCAATGTCGAGGGTCACCAGTTTGGGGATATGCGGAACAGAGAGTAAAGTCCCGCATATCTCATTTGAAAAGGAGGATCCTCCAACCAGGGGGCTGTTGTGCCTGGCGGGCTACTGCCCGATAGTTGATATTCGGGCTGATGTATATGTTCAAATCGCACGGTAAACTCTGCTTGCGCGATGCAGGATTTCAACGTTGTAGTTCGCTGCTAATCGGATAGATGGCGTCGCGGTGCTTTTTGTTGCGATGTAGATTTGCTTCGTAGGTTTTTCTTGTGGCGGCCTTGATGCCGCTACAATCCTATGAAAGTCTATATTACTAGGAAAGTCTATCTTTCTGTGAAAATTTATTAAGATAGATGGTTGGATACTCTTTCACTCAAAACTACTGAACTGATTCGGAAGACGTTTGGCACACCTGTAGTTAATAACCTGAATTGACACGTACATCTTACTGTTGATTCCGGGAGGAGGTTGATTCGGCATAATTTCTAATTTCACTCGGGCGAAGCCACTATCAGAAGCTAGAAACTGCAAAAGTATGTTGCCAGGTATGTTTGATCTCCCGGGTCGGCGGCGCGCTGCGATCCCAGCACGCCTCAAAGAGATGTCAGCATGGAAGACGGGGCCCGCTAGGGCAAATGCCTGCTGGGGCTGCGGAATCTGTTCGAAAGAGGTACCGTAGCCTTGGAACGCAAAGGGCACTAGGAGGAACACGGATGGGTTTTAGTCAGTAAGAGTCTGACACTCCCTCCTGCTTCACCCAGAGCGGGAAGAGTCATTTGATGATTTCCCCTCGTTAAAAAAAAAGTATGTTTGATCCCCAGTCGAGACGATCATCAACGTTTCCTAGCTCTGTAATCAAAGTCTCGACTCAGCCCCCGGCGTCGTTCGGGGTCGCCAAATAAAAGGATGGTCCACAGGCCTCTAATCAGACCCCGCGCCCACCCAACCATGTGAGGGTTACGTTAAACACTCATTCCATCCGTATTTGTCTTCCGTACCACTGGGTCACTCCAACCAAGGATCAGATACCTCTTGTTGATACATGATTAAAAATACGATATTTTCCATTACAGTGAAATATAAATATTTCCCCACATTAATAGCGTTTGTCAGATTCGTTTGAATTTAACGAGGCGGTGGATTTGTTTGGGTGGAATATATTTTTTCTGATTCGAATATTTTGACCTCATTATTTTGAAGTGACATTATTATTACGTAAACATCTTTACTTACAATACAACAGTTTTGTTGGAAATATAAGTAGATGTGACTTTAGATACCAGTTTTCAGGCGAATCTTAATCAGAAGTATCATCAACCAAAAGACGTCCATTGTTGGACATAGGCCTCCCCCAAGCGTCGCCACAACGACCGGTCCTGCGCGTCTCGCATCCATCGGCTACCCGCGACCTTCATCAGGTCATCGGTCCACCTTTTGGGAGGATACGTAAGTATAACTTACGTAAAATAGAGTGACTGTTCCGGAGACATTATGCCAACATGCCAGCATGTGTTTGCCTGAAAGGGATTAAGTTGATCTGCACCTGGGTCACACACTTGACTAACAGAAAGGGTGTTCCTTAAAATCTATGTTCTTTAGTAAGTAGCTTAAATTATTTGTATGTGCAATCGATAGCGCACGGTTTTAGGGTTCCATACCCAAAGGTTAACCATCGGAACCCTATTAAGCCTCCGCTACCGTCCGTATGCCTCTCAGCGGGCTGTATCTCATGAACCGTATTGGTAGACATTTGAAATATTCACAGAGTATGTATTTTTTCATAGGCCTAAAGTTGCCTGAGGAGCGGGGTCAAAGTATTTCTTTCCAGCCCTAGGGAGAATCGTTTTGCAACCGACAGCCGTCAAATTATAAAAAAAACTCGTTGAACATTTTTGTTGAACCATGTCCCAACTTTCTATACAGGCAGTCAATTACAACGCGATGCAAATTAAATTAACATAAACGTGATTATTCAGTTAAGATTTTTTTTAATGACTTTATTATAATTTACTTTCAACTACTTCTTTTAAATAACATAAAATTATTCAAAATATTTACTATTTTTTCATTGATGACTAGCTGACCCGCGCGGCTTCGCTCCCGTGAACTGGCTACTCTACCTACCCTACCTACCCTACCTACCCTACCTACCCTACCTACCCTACCTACCCTACCTACCCTACCTACCCTACCTACCCTACCTACCCTACCTACCCTACCTACCCTACCTACCCTACCTACCCTACCTACCCTACCTACCCTACCTACCCTACCTACCCTACCTACCATACCTACCCTACCTACCCTACCTACCCTACCTACCCTACCTACCCTACCTACCCTACCTACCCTACCTACCCTACCTACCCTACCTACCCTACCTACCCTACCTACCCTACCTACCCTACCTACCCTACCTACCCTACCTACCCTACCTACCCTACCTACCCTACCTACCCTACCTACCCTACCTACCCTACCTACCCTACCTACCCTACCTACCCTACCTACCCTACCTACCCTACCTACCCTACCTACCCTACCTACCCTACCTACCCTACCTACCCTACCTACCCTACCTACCCTACCTACCCTACCTACCCTACCTACCCTACCTACCCTACCTACCCTACCTACCCTACCTACCCTACCTACCCTACCTACCCTACCTACCCTACCTACTTTTTTTGTTTTTAAACCTTCCCTGTATTCTGGCGAAACTAACAAAAAAAGAATTATTCAAATCGGCCCCGCCGTTCTCGAGTTTTAGCGAGACTAACGAACAGCAATTGATTTTTATATATATAGATAATGTAAAATAATGGCTGAATAGCTGGCCGGTTACAGAAAAAAGACGGGAAAGCGGTAGTCCGATCTTCATTTGTTTTTTCGAGAGGTTTGTATTAACACGTCAGCGAGTTCATCAGACTCAGATATGATTTTTCTATTTAGCCGATTCGTGTTTTTATTTTTACTTTCCTAGTATTCGTAATGAAAAGCACAGTGTTTACCTCGGGCGAAAGACTTATTTAGTCCCTCGAACTATTGGCACCGGAACTAAATCAGTTGCTTTCACCCCTTTTTTTCTTTTTTCTTTAAGGATGGTAAATCAGCAATGAATCCTTCCGCTCTGGGCGGAGCGGAAGGGAGTGTCAGACTCTTACTGACTAAAACCCATCCGTGTTCCTCCTACTGCCCTTTGCGTTCCGGGGTATGGTGCCTCTTTCGAACGGATTTTGCACCCCGGCAGGCACTGGCCCTGGTGGGCTCCGTCTCCCTTGCTGACAGCTCTTTGAGGCTTTCACCCCTAGAATACCAATGTAATATTACTGTAAAAAAATAAGTAGAAGTGAAATTAAATTAAATATTAAAGTGAGCTCTCATACAAGAAACATGTTTGTTCTGTTTATGGTACGGAACCCTTCGTGTGAGAGGATTTTTTATCAGATTCAGATTCAAAGCATTTTATTTCAAATAAACCATTTACAGGCACTTTTGAAACGTCAAGGTCGGTCAGTCAAAAACATGGAAGCTATTTGCCCGTTCCAAAGCGTAGATCTCTATGGAGAAGAACGTGCAAGAAACTCTACGGACACTCTTTTAAATTATGTTCTGTTTTACAAAATCCTAGATATACTTATTGCTTCTGCATGTGAGGAAAAAGCTAAGGAAAAAAATAGTTTTTTTTTTTACTATAAGAATATAGAATATAAAGATTAAAATAAGCCAAGGGCAGTTAAGAGATGACCAGTCTCAACCGACGGCGCCCGTTCACGAACATGACGCGTGTATCGGCACCATTTAGCTCAATCATATCAAAGGGAATCGAATGCTCCAACCCACGCGTAAGTACCTGTACAATAAAAAACCCCATAAAAAAAAAAAAAAAAACCTAACAAGTGGACCCAAGCAGTTGTGACTGTGGAGCAGGACCGGCATTTAGCCAAGCGTTTTTATCGAGGATATAATCTTCCAGTTTATAATACGCTTGTCTACATAGTTTGCGTTTTATGCATGCTTTAAATTTTCTCTCATTCAGTTCGAGAATATCAACTGGTATTTTATTATAAAATTTAACACAGTACCCCATAAAAGAAGTGTGTACTTTGGCCAATCTGAATCGGGGTTGGTCTAATTTGTTCCTATTTCTAGTATTAAAATTATGCCTGTCAATAATCTTGCTAAAAAGATGAAGATTTTTCCGAACATACATAATGTTTTCGTAAATGTATTGACAAGGTACCGTCATGATGTTGATATCCTTAAACAGTTCTCTTAGGGAATCACGCCTCATGGCCATGGCTCTGATGGCTCTTTTCTGCAGGATAAATATAAATTTATTAACATAAAGACCCCGAGGATACTACATGAAACTACCAACTATTTTATAATTATTTTAAAATTAAACTCAGTAACCGATTTATTGATCTCTTAATAAGGATTTTCTCTCGAGCCTATTTTAATTTATATTCTTGAATTTCAGTAAGTTTCGGACAATATGGCCTTGTCGCCTAATCTCCCCTTTTTTTAAGGACGGGAAATAATCAAATGACTCTTCCCGCTCTGGGCGAAGCAGAAGGGAGTGTCAGAACCTTACTGACTAAAACCCATCCGTGTTCCTCCTAGTGCCCTTTTCGTTCCAAGGCTACGGTACCTCTTTCGAACAGATTCCGCAGCCCCTGCAGGCACCTGCCCTAGCGGGCCCTGTCTTCCATGCTGACATATCTTTGAGGCGTGCTGGGATCGCAGCGCGCCGCCGACCCGGGGGATCAAATATACCTGTTCCTCCTAATGCCCTTTGCGTTCCAGGTCCGCGGTGACTCTTTCGAACAAAGTCCGCAGCCCACCTAATCTCCTCTAATACCATAATCATTGATATTCAAAACGTCTCAATCTCCTCTTATCTCGCGTTTGATCCGAGTACAGTAACCTTAATCCACGTAGTTGAAACTTGGATCATATTTACATACATAACAGTTTATGTAAGGTGGATCAGTGAAACATAAGAACAGAAGTATCATGACTGAATAAATCAATGGGGATGTGGTTATTCGAAGCTATGGAAGGGCACTGTAAGTTAAAAGGCCCAGTATATTGTTTTTACTAGTGCAACTTCGTCTGCTCCGTTAAAATTGATCTTAGCGTGATGTTATATATGCCTTCCTCTATAAATGGGCTATCTAACACTGACAGAATTTTTCAAATCGGACCAGTTCTTCCTGAGATTAGCGCAAACAAACAAACTCTTCAGCTTTATATAGAAGTATAGGTATATGTAGATAAGCGTGATGGTTGAAGCGTCAAAACAGTAACTAGAAAATTATGGTCGATAGGGGTCGATCCACACACATTAATCTGCCTAGCCTTCTCCCAACTATCTACTATAGAGGTCGACTTCCAGTCAAAGCGGACTCAGCTGAATACCACTATTTCACGTGTAGCTATTACCTATTTAAACTCCATAAACACTCCTCAGCAACTGGGTAAGATGGTATCCTTGTAAGACTGGTGTCAGATTTTTTGGCTTCCAACAATCCGTAACTGCCAAAGATCTACAGCCGGGGTCGACGGCTTAACGTGCTTTCTGAGGCAGTCTCGGTATGTTAAGATGGTCACCCATCCACAGATCTTCGGCAAGCGTTGCTTAACCTTGAAGATTGATCCGTGCGGCTGCTATTGTTTAGCCACTAGTAAAATTGATCGAGGAGGCTCAATTCGCCCATCCTAACGTGTGGGTAGTAAGGTCTAACGACCCCACACACCCCAGTGTTTGAGTTTCTAAACCGCCACTGACATGGTTGACCAATATTACAATCATTATCAGTGGTAACATGGAATGGGCTTTGGAGAACACGTGAAACTGTGCTACCACCAGAACTCTTCACACAATCTTCTGCATCACAATATTTCTACCGGCGACGTAAGGTTCTTGAGGTTTTCCATTGTTTCTATCTATATATAACATATAAAGCTGAAGAGTTCTCACCCACTCACTCACACTCAAACACATTTTCACACCGGCACACAAATGCATGATTTATTTATTTATTTATCTATACTAATATATAAAGCTGAAGAGTTTGTTTGTTTACTTGAACGCGCTAATCTCAGGAACTACTGGTCCGATTTGAAAAATTTTTCAGTGTTATATAGCCCATTTATCGAGGAAGGCTATAGGCGATATATCATCACGCTAAGACCAATAGGAGCGGAGCAGTAGTTAGTTAGGTAGTTTCAGACTATTGGTTTAGTTTAGGCTAGAAGTGAACCTTCTACTTCTCCCCATATCGTGTGACTTCGGTAAATATGTTTCGAACAACAATAAACCTATACGGCCCATAAAGTTACATGACCTCATGAAGAGGTGGCAGGTACAAGTGTACAAGTTCGATGGCCGTCCTCAAGTTACAGGCACTTACAGCCAATGGGTTACGGACTTGGCAGTTACCGTTGAGTGTAGCTCTTAACTTTGTGTCGAACTGGTATTTTGAGGGAATGGTGGAGGGGTCTTTAATGGCAGTGTTATTTTTGTGCGACATGGAATAGAAGCTGTTGTGCTGCGGATTGTATTTTAATATAGCTTAGCTTTAAAGATAACTATCTTGTGCCCGAGACTTCGTATGCGCGTATCCCATTCCCGTTGGAATTTCGGGAAATCCTCTTTTTTTAATATTGATAAATGATAAGGCAGGCGTTTGACCACTATCTCACCTGATGGTAAGCGATGATGTAGTCAAAGATGGAGCACGCTTACCTAGAAGTAACCTATTCACTCTTGACTTAAAGACTGCCAGGTTGTAGCTATCAGGAAACACAGACTCCCGCAGGGAATTCCACTCCTTAGCTGTACGCATTATGAATGTGTTCCCAAAACGTTTTGTGCGCGGGTGGGATGTCCACCATGTACCGGTGGCACATCGCCGTACGTCTTGTGGTCCGATGATGGCACACTCCCGAAGGAAGCTACATGCCAAATTTTAGCTTTCTACGACAAGATGATTCGGCTGTGCGAGGTCTGTCAGTCACCCAGTAACGGAAGACATATTGATTTATGATTGATAATGAGCTGCCCGTCTGTCCATACGAGTGAACTTTATTACTCATTTTGGATTCCACATTTTCACCTCATGGTATAAGGTCTTTTGCTTATAGAACCAGCGGTTTAGGCTACAGACTGTGTACAATTGAATTTAAATTTAAAGCGTTATATATTTCATTAATGCGAGAGAGAAGCTCATCATAATTGACTATGTGCTTACGGGCAAAGCGACTAACAAATAATTGGCCAATAAATTACATTTAACAAATACGAAACCCAAAATAAACCTTCACACATAGTTTTCACATCATTATCACGACAATCTATCCAGCATAATTTAAAATTCCGCCCACAATTTACCTGAGAACCTACTATCAAATAAATAACCACTCGTCTAACCACCAAATATTACTTTACTAACACGCTAACATAGTCGCCATGTTGTTCCACTACTAACTAGCTTAAAGGAATTTTAATACAATAAACCTAACATTATTTCGTTAGTAAAACCGTGGTAAAACCTTTCTATAATTATTGTCAGTGCGTAGTTTACGTGCTAATCACGTTCTAATCTATTTGTCTGGGGACAAGTCGGCCATTTTGTTTGTGGACGTCATTAGATAGTAGGTACTGATTGAAACTCACTGATTGAACTAGCATTTTCCCTACAGCTTTGTTCCCATGACCTAAAGAAATCGTGCATTAAGCGGGAATAAATAACCGGCCAAGTGTGAGTCGGACTCGCACACGAAGGGTTCCGTACCATAAACCTTTTTTTATTATTTATTTTTATAGCGGCAATAAAAATACACAATCTGTGAAAATTTCAACTGTCTACCTATTAAGGTTCTTGAGATACAGCCCACTGACAGACAGACGGACGGACGGACGGACGGACAGCGGAGGCTTTGTAATAGGGTTCCGTTGTGTACCCATTGGGTACGGAACCCTAAAAAATAGCCGTCACCGATAGTGTAACTGTTTGACAGTCACAATATTTTCAATTAATAGGTAATCATGTTTGATTTGTTTTGAAAGTATTTTTGTAACAGAGTCAGTAATTCTACTTTCGAAGATTATTTATTTAATTATTGAATACTAGCTTCTGCCAGCGGCTTCGCTAGGGAGCATACTCCCGGGATATGTATATCCTCTGTGCTAAATTTCATGAAGATCCTTTCAGGCGTTCTGAAGTGAAAGAGTAATCAACATCTATCCATACATCCTCACAAACTTGTATTTATAATATTAGTAGGACTTAACACTCACAAGTTAGAGGCAGATTTAATGCCTTGGCCATGTTATACTAATCAAACCTTTGGGTTATACAGAGGTTCATGGCGCACAACTCCACACAAAAAATATTGACATTTTTTATTGTTATTTTAGTCTGTAAACAAATTTTCTTAACAAAAAAATACCTCATAATTTATCCTCGTTAAAAATGGGAAAACCATTTAGTAAACCTCACTTTGAACTAGCAAATTTTATTTACACTTTCATTCTCTTCCAAACAAAAAAATAACGCAAAGCAATACGACGAGTCTTAGAATCCCACATCTTATCCAACAAGCATACTTCCAATACGTTCAAAGTAATTCAATACGATCACATGTCTCCCAACAATTCTACATTCTCCTGCATACCTCCACTTGTATAGAACACTCGGACTGCTATAAGCTGTAGCTCTATACTTCTATAGCAACTATACAGCTATATAGCTGTACAGGATGTTTCAAAGGTGCCTAGGTCGATATTCATCATCATCTGCCTAGCCTTTTCCCAACTACATTGGGGTCGGCTTCCAGTCAAACCGGATTCAGCTGAATACCAGTGTTTTACGTGGAACGGCTGCCTACCAGACCTCCACAACCCATTAACGGTACTTCATGGCAAGACTGGAGTCAGATTAACTGGCTCCTGACTATCCGTAACGACTGCCAAAGATCTACAAATGATAGCCGGGACCAACGGCTTAACGTGCTTTCCGAGGCACGGAGGAAACTCGTTATATTAAGATGGTCACCCATCCACAGACCAACCTTGGCAAGCGTTGCTTAACCTTAAAGATCGACCCGTGCGGCTGTTATTATTTAGCCACGAGCTCCTCCTCGCCTAGGTCGATATTACAGGTGACAATTGGAAACAAAAAAATTTACCGATATATGTATGTATCAAATCTGTGATTGAATTAAAATTAATGTCAGCCACTGCATCAGACTTCTTGTAAAGTGACCATTCTGGTCAGTTGGATATTTTCATAAATTAAACTAAAAAAATGCTCAGCAATGATAGGCTCTTCGAGTCGAGGCACCAAAGTCTTGAGCATCTTCGCCAAGTTGCTGGCCTGTCGGTTTGCTACCGGTTGCATTTTAGGGAATGTGCGGTGCAATTGCATTCATAGTGCGTACTGCTAAGGAGTGGAATTGCCGGAGTCTGTGTGTCTTGATAGCTACAACCTGGGAGTCTTTAATGTCAAGATTCCACCAATTCGCACTAAACGTTTTCAAACGTCTTTTGTAATGCGCACAGCAAAGGAGTGGAACTCTCTGCCTGCGTCTGTGTTTCCAAAAGCTTACAACTCTAATCTCTTCAAAGTTAGAGTGCAAAGGCTCCTTCTGGGTAGGCTCGCTCCATCGTAGACTTTGTCTCTGTTATCTCTGACCTAGACTAGAGTCAAGAGCAAACCCATTTCAAATAATAAAAAATAAAAGTTAAAAGGTTACTTGTCGGCAAGCGTGCTCCATCTTCGACCACATCATCGCTTACCATCAGGTGAGATAGTGGTCAAACGCGTGCTATCAATAGTAAAAGAAAAAATCCTTAAATATGACCACGCAACGTACTGAAACGTCCTGTAGCTGCTAAATAGCTCGTATACAACTGCTATAGAGCGAGCTGCTCTATACGATCATATTAAAGTTGATACTGTCGCCGTCCAATGAGAGGTGCTTCATATAAATAGCAGGTTTCAGACGAACTTTACGAAGAATACATGCAGTTTGAAAAGGATTTTTCTGTTTATGTTAGTACAATAAAATGGTGGTGGATAAAAAAGTGTGCTTGTTAAACAGTAAACGTAGTTGACAGCAGCAGATTTAGACTGGAGCCTAGATAACGCTACTTAGCACCGAAGAAAAAGAAGTATCCGCAGTTCATCATCACCAATCGACTTTTAGTTCGTTTAGCGTCACCTAACCGTCGTGCTGCCCTTGTAAACTGCGATTAAATAGTAGATTATGCATCGAGGGGATAAAGAGTGTCTTATAACACGGGTGTCATAATGAATCCCGAACACAATGAAGGATTCGAGAGTCAACTCCCGAGCGTAGCGGGGGTGCTTAAAGTATAACTCACGACCGAAGCGAGGGAGCTAATACAAGAATCCCGAATGCAGCGAGGGATTTAAGCTAGCCGTAGGTAAAGACACCTTTATCCCTGAGGAGCATACTCTAATGTTCACATCTACTGCGAGAAAATTTTGCTCTAACCATGAAAACAGGTGTTGGCCCGCGCCTCAAGCAGCTAGTCGCGCGTCCAAAGCTGTGGCTCCAGTACACCGCGGGTAATATTATTGTACTGAATTTCATTATAACCCGGAATAATGTGATTTCAATTTGGAACGCATTTTGACTGCGCTCGCTGCACCTAGCCGTGGAGGCCAACGGAAGCCGCTCGCAGGTTAGAATGACGTATTTTAGGTTAGGTTTGCATGGCAAATAATTTGACGTTTGACGCAGGTGGTGTGAAAATTATGTTTTCACTACAAAACAGTAAGTTTCTATTTAATTATTCACAATGTTTTAGCTTATAACTTTGGTTTGGACTCCAAAATTATAAGTTGAAACATTGCTTCTAAAGTGTAGTAGAGCTACAACAGACTAGATCGTAGTGGTGGCATAAGTTACTATGAAGTGACGTAGGTAGTTCAGCAAGGTATAAGAGCTTCTTATCTTACTTCTTATTATCATTATTAATGCGAATGTTTGAATGTATGTTTATTACGCAATCACGTCAGAACGGCTGAGGGGTTTTGGATGAAATTTGGCAGAGATAGATTATAGTCTCGAATAGCACATGGCTACTTTTAACCCGGGAGGATGTATCGTTGGGATAATTTCTGATATCCATGGAGGGCGAAGCAGCTAGCAGAGGGTAGTATGTAATATATGAAAGTTTGTACAATTTGTAAATGCATAATATGAAACTAATATCTAACTTGAGCTTGGACAAAACCAAGATCATGGTAAATACCCATGTAGCACCCTCTCCTATCTAGATCGAAGACTCTACACTCAAAGTCAACTCTACACTCAAACCTGGGACAAACCGTCCAGTTACGTTGAGCTAACTTCGAGAAAGAGGTTGAGCTCTTTCTCCGGCTCGGCTGGGCGGCGTTCGGGAAGCTGCGTGGTATGTTCTCATCTCACATACCACAGTGTCTCAAGACGAAAGTCAGTGCGTGTTGCCAGTGTGTGTTGCCAGTGATGACATATGGAACCGAAACATTTTCGCTCACAATGGGCCTCATCAGGCGTCTTTTTTTTATTTTTTTTACTATTGATAGGCACGCGCTTGACCACCAAACATTCAAAGGGCAAAAATACTTGGTGTTTCCTTGCGTGGTCGAATCAGAAATTATGATATCCACAAGAGAACCAAAGTAACCGACATAGCCCAAAAGATCGCCAAACTGAAGTGGCAGTGCGCAGGGCAACATTGCTCGCAGAACGGATGGTCGGCTGTGAACGTATGGTGAGTGGTTTTTTAAGTAACAGTAAATGAAAATTAATGAGTGATCTCTCACGGGTCGGTTTGTTTTCAAATTTTGGCATGGTGAACGCACATTGACTTACAAACACAACCTGTTTCTTACACATGATTGATAAAAAGGGTAAAGAACTTTTGTTGTAAACTTTATCTTTTTTCCGAAAATTCCCTGACTTTTACTGAAATAAAATATAACCCTACCTAAGCATTTCCATTCTGACTCTACAAAATTTGCTTGAAAAAAAGTTAAAAATAAAGAAATTCCTGTTTCGACCGGATCGGGCGAAACTGAGCGGCCGAATCGCCTACTAAGCCGGATGGTCGGTGGGGCCGAAAAGTTCTGGAGTGGCGACCGCGTACCAGAAGACGCAACGTTGGAAGGACTCCCACAAAGTGGACCGATGACCTAGTGAAGGTCGCGGGTAGCCGATGGATGCGAGACCTGCAGGACTGTTTGTTGTGGCGACACTTCGTGGAGGCTTAAGTCCAGCAGTGGACGTCTTTCGGCTGATATTATCATGATGATGAAACTATAAAAGAAAAAACGTACATAAAAACACATTTAAAGGACCAATTTGCACGATGGGTCGTACAAGTTGCTGGATTGGAGGGTTGAAATGCGACAAGACTCTGTCACTGTGAAGAAGGTGCTACCACGTGGGATGTACTTAAAAGAAAATACTTTTTCCACTGTAAATGGTAGCGAGTACGGTCCCTGCTGAGCCAGGCCCTCTACCAGTAAAATAATAAAGTCTACACACCGTGGCTAAACTGCCGGGAAAATTACTATTTTAAAGAGAACTGTCGAAGCAAACCTGTCCGGTTTTAAATAGAAAATATGATATGTACGAGTAGCTTATCATCATCTGCCTAGCCTTTTCCCAACTATATTGGGGTCGGCTTCCAGTCAAACCGAATTTAGCTGAATACCAATATTTTACGCGGAGCGGCTGCCTACCAGACCTCCACAACCCAGTAACTGGGTAACACGGTACTTCATGGCAAGACTGGAGTCAGATTTACTGGCTTCTGACAATCCGTAACGACTGCCAAAGATCTACAAATGACAGCCGGGACCAACGGCTTAACGTGCTTTGCGAGGCACGGAGGATACTCGGTATGTTAAGATGGTCACCCATCCACAGACCAACCTTGGCAAGCGTTGTTTAACCTTTAAGATCGACCCGTGCGGCTGTTATTATCTAGCCACGAGCCTCGTAACCATATATGATAACCTAACCAAATAAAAGAACACCAGCCTATTACGACGCACCAATGCCATTATGACACTGCTATGAAAACACTACCTAGTTATGCGTCTCCTACACCAAACATCATTAAGATGCCTAGGTTGGCACCGAATCCACGTACAGTGTGCTCTTATATAAGTGCTACATATCTAATTTATATTCAAACCTTAATCCCACATGTACGAGTAGCTGATAAATAACAAAATGGTAGTATATAAAGGTTATGTGGGACATAATTATATGAAATAGTTTGATTAATTAGCTAGCTCCATTTAGTTTCGAATAATTATTAATATAATGTTAAGTATAAAAATAATGAAACTAAATTATCAAATTAATACGAATTTCCACGATATGCTTATTTTAATCTAATGTTATGTGTTGAATGGTAAAATTATCAGAACTGTGGTTTACCTGACAGACGTGATAAGTAGGGTCACTTGTTCTACAGTGGTTATACCAGAAACAGTGGCTCAGTTTAAGAATCTAAGAAACTACCAGAGATATATATCTGTCTCTTTCACCCAATGTAGCTGACGGTACATGAACTCGTCGAAACCAGTCGTGAAGCGCGTACGACGGGTGGTGTTTGTGTGCAAAGAAAATTTTGTTAGAGTGACAAAAAAAATAAAAAATAAGGTAAGTTTTCTTTTGTTCCAACACGTGTCTAGTATGGTATTTGAATATTTTTACATTTCCATTGTAGTTTGTACTTATTTGAGAATGTTTTCCTGTTCTATTCCTCTCGAAATATAGGTTAACTTTTTTTTTGTAGTAGTTTGTATTCAAAATGTCGGCAACGTCCACATCGGCTCAGATCACGTAAGTGCACAGTGGATCATGAGCCACTGTGTACTAAACTGTTTTTTTTTTGTAATATTTTGATTAAAATACAGATTCTCAAATCAGTACTGAAAGTATATATGTTGCAATGTTTTGGTAATGAATTAAATTCAAAAACATCTTATTTCAGAAACTATTTTACGTTGGAAAAGTGTTGGAAAGCAGAAATGAACATATGGAATATTACATCAGTTTTTTAAGGAAGAAAACTCCAGGCAAATTTTATATGCCTACGGTGCCGGATCTGTCACTGTTGAAGAAGCTGACATCAAATCTATATTGCCGAAACCCTCTGTCGGTGGCAGCACGACACGACAACAGTCTTATTACTATTTTTTAATTGATTTATCTCAATTGAATGTGCAGTAGAATTGTATGCCAAAGCATTGCTCATAAGTGATTTCTTTAATTTTATTACCTATATCTAAAGATAGTGATTATCATGATTCAATTCTTATTCAAATTCTCGACTGAGTAAGAATTTAATTGTGGTAGGTAGCCAAAGCATAAATTCGTTTCTTTCGTTTTTTACTAAGTTAAGGTTAAGTTTTTGATTGATCTCGGGATCTTGATCTCATATTGAATTAATATTAGTTTTGTTTTAGACTAATGAGGTATTTTCGTTCCATTTTTTTATAAGGTTTGTGCTCGATGTTAAGTTTTTGAAGATTTTTACATTTAAATTTATTAGAAAAAGTTTAAAATTATTTCTATATTAATACATGTTGACATACTGCCTAATAAATAATGAATAACTATCGTATTGTTTGTTTTTTTACTTGTGATTAGTACAAACTATCCACTGTGTACCACTACGGTCCACTGTGTACTCTGGGGTGAGCCAGTGTGCCAAACCTATGGTACACAGTGGCTCAATTATGTTTTTTTTTAAAAGGTACAATATTTACATTCTGTCTTACATTTATTTAAAAATGACTGTACATTTTAAAAGCACATTAGTTCCACTATATTCATTCCAAATTTCGATAACCTAACTTAAATAGGTGTTAAAAAATACGCCTCGGAAAAAAAGTGAGCCACTGTAGAACAAGTGACCCTAATCAATTAAAACACATAATTATATTACACAATGTTAACTTCGTCCAATTTTATTTTCACGCAAAGTTGGATACTATTATGAGAGACTGTTTTACATTTCTAGATGAACTGCCTCCGTGCTCGAGTGGTTAAGGCGTTTGCCTCTGTTTTACATTTCTAGATGAACTGCCTCCAAGTGGTTAAGGCGTTTGCCTTATGAACCGGTGGTCGTGGGTTTGATTCTTATGGGAAGAGCATACTTTGTAAAGTTGTTTTCTTTTGGCTAGGACATTGCAGGCTTGAATCACCTGATTGTCTGATAAAAAGATGATTCCGTGCTTCGGAAGGCACGTATAAGCCGGTGGTCCCGGCCGCCAAATGTCGGTCGACAAATAAACCATGTCAGAGGCCTTGAGGCGGTTTAGAAACACTGACACTAGGTTATGTGGGCTGTGGGGTCGTTAGACCTTACTGCCCACACGATAAGAATCATATATCACTTGCTGAAATCTTAACTACAAGTAGCTTTTCATCCATAATTTATATTCATGTCAATCTTAAAAGTCGGGTTTGACAGAAGGATAGAACATTGCTTTAGGTACTAAAAGTAAGTATGAAAGAGACATGACATCAATCTCTTTCGCACTTAGTGGCAAAGCGGTCTTCTATCGCTCTCTACTTAGCTGTGAAATCCGTAATCTTGGTTGGCTACGAATCTAACGTTATAAACGCTAAAGTAAATATGAGTCTGCCTATCAGTTTGTAACCTTTTCCCGATAAAACGGCTGAACGAATCTAGGTGAAACTTGATACACGGGTACTATTATACGGGATATTTCAGAAGAACGCTCCCCTAAGATAACTTCTGACTGTAAGGCTCCACGGCAGCGGGGCTGCGGCGGCGTCGGCGGCGACGCGGGAACGGCAGGATCTAATGTGTAAAATCAAATGGATCGGCCCTCGAAAATAGAGGCGCGGCAGCGGCGCGAGGGCGTGCAATTTATTTTTTTCTTTTGTCCACAATAAATCGAGTGTGAGTAATAAATTTGAATAAAAAAAAATGTTGTCGCCGTTATTCAGACATTTCGTTCGTGAATAAAAACAAATATCTCGACAACACAACCACGAACACAACTCTACGCCGCTATAGTGCAGCGCGATCTGCCCGCTGGTTTCGAGAACGGGTCTAAGTTGCCCGCCCCGCGCCCGCGCCGCCGCCGCCGTCGCTCCGCTGCCTGTAAAACTCGAGGCAGAAGCCTTACGTGAGTGACACATACAGTGTTTGTTTTCGAACTCGTACTCTCACCGAAATACCTGACTGATTTTTATGTTTTTTTTTTTCTATTATGTTTAGTAGGTAGGACATAGGCTATTTTTTTATTTATTTGGTAAAACAACTTATATAAGAAACTTCAAACATCGAGTATGTAAATAATTACTTACCAAGTATGTAATTAGCAAGTATTTATTTACATTAAAACATTTTGGTTGAGAGAGAAAACTATATTTTGTCTCTCGACCAATTTGTCTAAATATAAAACTCCCACATTTTAATATCTACAAAAAAATGATTCTTTCATAACATAAGCAACGCGCCACGTTTGTTTCATGCACTTTACAAATGAGTGGTCTGCGTCAGAGAACTCTCATAATAAAGTTTTTACTACTCTCTCTCATAGTAGTATTATAAGGAACTTTATGTTAACGGCTTATGTTCTCGAATGAGGTTGTGTGAGTGAATTTAAGATCGAGAAATAATTTAATACCCTTTTATATACGTAACTTTTGTTTCTGCGTAACTGATAAATCCGCTTAGCCTTTTCCTAATCACAAATATGTTGAGGTTGATTTTCAGTCTAACCGGTACTGCTGAGTACCAGTATTTACACGGACTGACTGCCTACCTGACCTCTACTATCCAGTACCTGGGTATTACGGTACCCATTTTCAAGACTGGTGCGGATTTTCTGGCCTTTGACAAGATACAATAAGCGGCACGAGTCGTGAACTCACTCGCCATTGGTCGGTTTGAAGACGACAGCTCTGACGGTTCACGTTATTGGTTCGTCAGACAATGCTCATCGACTATTGAGATTGCAAGTTTCGTTCGCCCACCGTACACTGGTGAGATGACCCCGCTGCATCCATCAGTGTTCACGACTAGTGCTGGCTACTGTATCTACTGTTAAAGATCTACAAATGACAGCCGGGAGCCCGGAACCAACGGCTTCATGTGCTTTCCTGGGCAAGTGGTTTTCGAGGCCGACTTCGGCTGGAAAAATAATCTAAAGGAGATTATTTTTCATTCAAATACTAATTGTAGGCCATTTATCTCAATGCGAGTTTCTCTGGAGTCCTAACAATAAACAATATTTAACATATTATTTACTTAGTTATTTATATTTATTCATTTATGTACACACAATATACTTAAAAAAAAACGAAAATTTTATACAATGAGAAGAGCACAAAGGTACTGCTTATTTCATAAGAAATTTCTTCCAGCAGACCTGCGACAGGAGAGTGGGATAAGATACGTAGACACAGTGTGTAAAGAGACAAAGAAGGAAACTTAAAATAGACTAAGCTAACTAAACTTAAACATACAACTATAAATATAAATCAAAATACAATAAACATACTAACTAATATACACAAATAAATTTACCTAAATACATAGTTATAATAAAATAATACATAGGTACCTATAATATATATTACAGTATAGAAGAGAGATAGTGCTCTATGACGGCTTTTATGAAAATAGAAATATTTTTACATTCACGTATTTTAAATGTAATTTATATTTAAAAAATAAATTAATCTATCTATATCTATACTTAATATATAAAGCTGAAGAGTTTGTTTGTTTACTTGAAAGCGCTAATCTCAGGAACTACAGATCCGATTTTAAAAATTATTTCAGTGTTAGATAGCCCATTTATCGAGAAAGGCTATAGGCTAAATATCATCACGCTCAGACCAACAGGAGCGGAGCAGTAATGAAAAATGTGAGACAAACGAAGTTGCGCGGGTCAACTAGTTATTTTATAAAATTCTTCACTTTATAATACCTAACTGTTTTAAAATATTTCTTATTTCGAATTAATGAGTCCCGTAAAGTGTCAGTAACAACAACAAACAATACTAACAACAATGTTATAGAGTAAAAATCATAAAAACCTTACAAAAAATTATCCAATCCCCACTTTCTAAAATAAAACCTCACATTACTCACAGCCTCCCCCATCACCCTCATATTTGTTCACCACTCCACACACAACGCAATCGAGACCGAGCTCGTACAATCGCAGCGCAGCATGCATTGATCAGCGGCACATCTGCATCAGTGACGTAATGAGCGCTCAGCAAACCGTCTTTGATCCCGGTTTATTTTTCATTCAAATACTAATTGTAGGCCATTTATCTCAATGCGAGTTTCTCTGGAGTCCTAACAATAAACAATATTTAACATATTATTTACTTAGTTATTTATATTTATTCATTTATGTACACACAATATACTTAAAAAGAACGAAAATTTATACAATGATAAGAGCACAAAGGTACTGCTTATTTCATAAGAAATTTCTTCCAGCAGACCTGCGACAGGAGAGTGGGATAAGATACGTAGACACAGTGTGTAAAGAGACAAAGAAGGAAACTTAAAATAGACTAAGCTAACTAAACTTAAACATACAACGATAAATATAAATCAAAATACAATAAACATACTAACTAATATACACAAATAAATTTACCTAAATACATAGTTATAATAAAATAATACATAGGTACCTATAATATACAATATTACAGTATAGAAGAGAGATAGTGCTCTTTGACGGCTTTTTTTTAAATATAAATATTTTTGCATTCACGTATTTTAAATGTAATTTATATTTAAAAATTAAATTAATCTATCTATATCTATACTTAATATATAAAGCTGAAGAGTTTGTTTGTTTCTTTGTTTACTTGAAAGCGCTAATCTCAGGAATTACAGATCCGATTTTAAAAATTATATCAGTGTTAGATAGCCCATTTATCGAGAAAGGCTATAGGCTAAATATCATCACGCTCAGACCAACAGGAGCGGAGCAGTAATGAAAAATGTGAGACAAACGAAGTTGCGCGGGTCAACTAGTTATTTTATAAAATTCTTCACTTTATAATACCTAACTGTTTTAAAATATTTATTATTTCGAACTAATGAGTCCCATAAAGTGTTAGTAACAACAACAAATAATACTAACAACAATGTTATAGAGTAAAAATCATAAAACCTTACAAAATATATTCAAATCCCCACTTTCTAAAATAAAACCTCACATTACTCACAGCCTCCCCCATCACCCTCATATTTGTTCACCACTCCACACACAACGCAATCGAGACCGAGCTCGTACAATCGCAGCGCAGCATGCATTGATCAGCGGCACATCTGCATCACTGACGTAATGAGCGCTCTGCAAACCGTCTTTGATCTAGGTTTATTGCTGGCGCTAGTCGCTTGTCACTGGCGCTGTGTCAAGCGGGCGAGGTAAGTGGGAGAGTAGTCAGCTAGATTGCAGATTCAAACAATAGAGAAGAAAAATGTTTTGCTTCGTTAAAGAAAGATTTTTATTCGCACCATGATGACGATTATACTACTTGTATAAATAAAAGAAACAAACTTAGCTTTATGACTTACTGGCTGACCCGTGCTCACTTCGTTGGGCGGTATTTTTCGGGTTAATATTTGAGAAGGTTCTTTTCAAAATTTGACTATTCCACTTTTTGTGACTTTGCAAAATTTGAGAAAATAGTTTTTTAGGAATGCAACTATATATTTAACCCGAAATGTTGCATTATTATAATGTTTTGTTGCAATTTAGACTAAAATAGTTAACTTTGGAATAATCATATTCTGTTCCAAAACTGTATTTGAAAGAGGTATCTAATGTCATTTTAAAGTGGAGTTACAAATAAAAAAGAAAAAAAAAAAAAATAATAATTAAAATAAATATATTATTTTTATTTATATTATTACTATTTTTTATTTATTGTTATTATTATTTAATATTATATTAATAAATAATATTTAAAAAAGAAAATTTCGTTAAAAGTAATTTTATACGAAATCAACGCCTTTTATTCTTTTTTTCCGATGTAATTATGGAGTTTTGAGTCAATTTTATTTTTGCTGAGTGTTAATTTCAATTTTACCAAACAGAAATAAATAAAAACATCAGTTCTGTCGAAAGTTGAATAGTCAAGTTTTGAAAAGAACCTCCTTATATAGCCTATGACACTTACAAATTACGCTTTCTATTGGTAAAAGAATTTTCAAATCGGTTCAGTAGATCCAGAGAATACCCTCTACAACCTCACAAACTTTAACTCTAACTCTCTTTATAATATTAGTATAGATCCAGGTTTTAAAAAGTGGCGTCTCATCCGCGCAAACTGACCATCGACGGCATAATTCTGGGACTGGTGTGTGAGATTGAGCCACGACATTGGACGACATTTTGAAGGTCGGACAGACAGTTCGGCCCGCGTGGGCCGAACTGTCTGTCCGACCTTCAAAACTCTTCCTTGTACTACGCCTTGGTAAAACGGGGACAGCCTTAATCTGGCATTAATACAGTAAATTATCCAAAAAAACCCTCTTTACAGAAAAATACTACCGACTTCCTTGAGAACCTCCTCCTTTCTGAAAGCGGTTAAAAATAGCTTCACTTTTGTATAAATCTCACAATACCGCTCAGACCTTGCATATCGCTTCTTGCTTATTGCTGTAAAATATTCACTCCTCAGCACGAAGCCTCGTAGGTACTGCAATCTTTGCGAACACTACCGAGTGTCCAACCTTGATTATTTTCTTGTTTACTGTTCCTACAAACTTTCCTGAACTTATTTTCAGCGGCCGAAGAAAAAGAAGGCTTTACTGCCTTTAAGTTCCTTTACGTGGAGACGATTATATTTGTCGTGGCTTGAATAAGTAATTTTGAGATAAGTTTGTGGGCTTGTATTGATACTTTTCTAGGGGAAGTTACTTTGTAGAGAAAATCGTAGATAAATAATAAAGGCTTTGTGGTTTAGTGGAAGAAGCCCGAAAAAGGTCTAGCCAGGCACGCTGGCAGGGACTGGCTATATACAACGCAAAGTTTATCTTAATTTCATTGAAAAACCGGTGAAAGAAAACCTGCAATATATACTTCGTCACTAAACTCATGAAAAGATTTGCGAGTTCTTATATAAGTACACACATCACAAAAAGTTTGCGATCACTAGCACAAGCTGTTATATTTTTTTCGAATCGAATATTTGGAACTGTCAGCCACGTCCCCAGACAGTGCCAGATCTCAGAGAAGCCGCTATTCAAGAATGGGACAGGTTACCCCAAGAAATCCCACCCCACCAGCTTACCCAGGAGGATCACCGCATGTGTTCGAACCAGGGTAAGAGTAATATTATATTGAATTATTAAATTGTTGTTTAAGTTTGGTTAAACAGTCTGTGTTTGAGTTGAGAGTTAAATTCAAAAAGACTAGTACTTTAGAAAGGGTTTATTGAGAACTATTGAGCATGAAGATATTGCGTTACGTCCGATCGCGAGTGCGCTTGATGGCAGAGTTCCACGTCAGCGGCGCGTCCTCTCGCGTCTGTCATGGCGGCCGGCCGGCGTCCGCCATAGGGATGGGACACACGGCGTTAACATCCTCCCGCGCCTTGAAACCTCTCGTTTCAAAGTTCATCTTCAAATAGTGGACATATCCGGTTCACGGCTCTGCGCACGATGCCCTTGGTAGTTCTGATGTCAGCGACTCGACAAGCGCCATCGGAGCCTGGAAAAACGGCTTCGATCCTTCCCAGAGGCCAATTCAATGGTGGAGTAGTCTCCTGCTTGACTAGGACTAGCTGACCAGGTGACAGGTTAGGGTGGCGCTTCTGCCACTTAGTGCGCTGCTGGAGCTCGCAGACGTACTCGCGGCTCCATCGACGCCAGAAATGCTGCCTGGCTTGCTCGATCTTGGCGTATCGTTGTAGGCTGCTGCTCTTGACTTCCAGCAGATCGGGCGCTGGCAGCGAAGTCATCGTTCTTCCGATAAGGAAGTGCCCTGGGGTAAGAGGGGACAGATCGTGAGGGATGGTAGAGAGAGGGGAAAGGGGCCGTGAGTTCAGAATTGCTTCTACTTGTGTGAGCAGAGTTGTAAGCTCTTCAAAATTAAAATGGAAATCACCCAAGGCCCTTTTCAAATGGTACTTAGCAGACTTTACAGCTGCCTCATGCAGACCTCCAAAATTTGGGGAGTATGCAGGTAGAAATTTAAATTTTATGCCTTCTTCTGCAAAAGGCTCTGACACAGAGTTAGAGTTAGATTTTAAGAATGTTCCCAACTCGCGACTGGCACCGACAAAGTTCGTGCCGTTATCACACCATATTTCACGGGGTTTACCCCTTCTACTTATAAAACGACGTAAAGCTAGAATAAAAGCTTCTGTGCTCAGACCACTCACTAACTCTAAGTGTACAGCTTTAGTCTTGAAGCACACAAATACACAAAAGTAACATTTAATTAGTTTAGAACCGCGACCTTTCCTATCGCTATATAAGAATGGCCCAGCGAAATCAGTGCCTGTCACTTCGAATGGGTAGCCTGGAGTTAACCTCGGAGAGGGTAAGTTACCCATTATTTGTTTGGCAACTGCTCCTCTCATACGAGTGCATAGAATGCACCTTCTAAAAACTTTTCGAGCTAAAGCTCTTCCTCTGATAGGCCAATACTTTTCGCGAATTAGTGAGAGGAGGAGTTGTGGACCTGCATGCATGTGTGAAGTATGATAGTAGTTAAACAATAACTTTGCTAAGTGATGATTAGAATCAATGATAGTGGGGTGCTTCTTATTATATTCAAATTGAGAGTTTTGTAGTCTGCCCCCAACTTTCACTAACCCATCACCATCAATAAATGGACTTAAACTAGTAAGGGGAGCTACCTTACATTGCCTTTCAAAATTTGGAAAACTTTCTTGTTGCGCTATACATACTAACTTAGTCTCTGCATATTCTAATTCTTCTACAGTTAAAGTTTGCTTATTTTGATTCTTAGCATTCTTAATATTATTATAAAAACGAAATAGATATGCAACAATGCGTCTTAACTTAGGGAAACTAGAATAGTTCTTTATATCAATTACACAATTAGAAGATTGTGTCTCATTGACACATGCAGCATTTGCTCGTATTTCAGGCAGTGTTGCATAGCTACCTACTTGACTCGGCCAATACTCATCCCCGTCGTGAATGAATGTAGGTCCCTGCCACCACAATGACAATGACTTCACTTCGTTTGGAAAAACACCCCGAGAGGCTATGTCAGCTGGGTTTTGTGATGTAGGGACATACAGCCACTTGCTGTCATTACACAGTTCATTGATAGATACAACACGGTTCGCAACAAAAGTTTGCAGTTTATGAGAAGGCGTGCACAACCAACCCAGTACTATTTTAGAGTCTGACCAATATGTTTTCTTAGAAATATCACAACGTAGTGATTTACAAACTTTATTGCATAAGCGAGCAACTAGAAGAGCACCACATAGTTCTAACCTGGGTATGGTTGTAGTCTTCAGTGGCGCCACCTTAGCTCTAGCGGACAAAAGACGTACTGTGCAGTTGCCGAGAGCATCAGTCGACCTCACATATACACATCCAGCATAAGCCTTTACACTGGCATCAGAAAATGAGTGTAACTCAATGGTTACAGGATTAGCACAACAAACATTTCTTGGTATATCTATAGTTTGTAAGTGATCCACATTATCAATAAATTTTCTCCACATTTTATTAATGTTAGGAGGTATCTCATCATCCCACGATAGTTTCAGAGACCATAGCATTTGTAGAAGTATTTTACATACAATAGTACAACAACTTAGTAAACCCAAAGGGTCGAATAGACTAGAAGTAAGGGACAGAATGGAACGCTTAGTAAATGGAGTATCATTGTTACAGTCATATAGTTTAGAGGATACCATTAAAATTTTATCAGTGTTTGGATTCCATTCTATTCCGAGAGCATGGCCTGGTGATGAGATAATCTTAAAGTTTTCTTGTTCAGAGTTACCTGTACTTGAAATTGAATTTATAAATTTACTTGAATTACTTTTAACCTTTCGCAGATTAAAACAAGCTGATTCTAATTTTTCAATAATCTGTTGATATATTTCTGCAAGTGTGGACTCGTCATTACAACCAGTAATCAGATCATCTACATAGAAATCATGCGACATTATTTCTCTGATCAACAGGTCATTGCATTCCTGACTCAGCTGGATTAAACATCGCGTACTTAGAAAAGGGGCCGATGAAGTACCGTAGGTTACAGTGTTAAGCTGTAAGTACTTCATAGGCTCCTCCTCGTTTTCACGCCACAAAATTACTTGCAGGTATCTCTGGGATTCTTCTACTAGGATTTGACGATACATTTTTTCAATATCGCCAGTAACTACGTACGTATGTTGCCGAAATCTGATCAATATTGAGAAAATATCATCCTGAACTGTTGGCCCTACCATAAGCAAATCATTTAAAGAGAGACCTGATTCGGTTTTCGAGGAAGCGTTAAATACTACTCGACATTTTGTCGTTTCGCTCTGTGATCTTAGGATTGGATGATGTGGTAATAGATTCACCGGGTCAGGTTGCTCCACTACAGATAAATGACCTAGGCCAGCATATGCGTTAATAAAGCTTACATACTGTTCTTTTATGTCAGGTTGCCTTTTGAATCTCTTCTCTAGTGAATACAAACAATGCTTAGCTCGAGCATGAGAATTGCCTAATAGTTCTGGTTTATCTCGCAAAGGCAACGTGACACAAAATCTGCCGTCCTTCAGGCGGCGCGTGTGCTGCACGTAGTGGGCCTCACAGGCACGTTCCTCCACGGTTAGCTTCGAGGTCTCCGGCAGCTCCTCCAGCTCCCAGAATTGCTTCAGTTGATGCCGTATGGCTTGACTGAAATTACAATGAATTTCCTTACTTGGTACATAGTTAGGACACATGATGGGCCCCACTACCAACCACCCAAATTGAGAGTTTTGTAGTACAGGTTGATTAGAATTTCCCAATTTGATCTGATTAGTAGGACAAATCACATCCCAAAAAACATCAGCTCCCAACAACAGATCTATTTGTGAAGGGTTATAGAAAGTAGGATCTGCGAGTGTGATATTCTTAGGCAGGTTTAGTGTTGATACATCAACTTTGGAATTAGGTAAGCTATTTGTTATCTGTGGTATAACAAATGCTTTGATTTTCTTACAATATGAATTAGTACGAGAATTAATAGTAATGTTACAGCATTCTAGAGCTGCACATGTCATGTTATTGATGCCAGTTACTGATACAGTGTTAATAGATTGGCTCTCAATACATAGTTTAGATTTTAGAGATTCCGATATGAATGATGACTGACTGCCGCAGTCCAATAGGCATCGGACCTCATGGCTTTGCTTATTGCTACATAATATAACAATAGCTGTTGATAGAAGTACCTGGTTTTCTATACAGGTGGATAGTGCAATTGGATTACATACACTAGTGGTAGGATTAGAATTATACTTTCTTTCTACATTATTAGAACTAGACACATTAGTTTTATGTAATAAGGAATTGTGTTTCCTTTTGCAAAATCTACATGGAGTGGCTGGGCATTGATGGACAAAATGCCCACTCCGCAGACAATTTGTACAGAGCTTATGTTTAGAAACTTCTGCATTTCTTTCATCGATAGACATACTATTGAATTTTTCACAATAGTAAATTAAATGTTCCTTACCACAGATTAGACAGGATCTAGATTTAGATTTACTTGGGTTGTCTTGGCATGCCGCGGCAACAAACGTCTTATGAGACCGTTCCAAACGAGATGCTTTCTCATTTGACTTCTGTGGCTTTTCATTGTTAGTGTGTTTGTCACCGTGGCTTGCATTGACCATTTCCAATACATCAGCATTATTTCGTAAAAACTCATAAAAATTATCTAGTGTGGGTTTTTCTGGTAAACTGTTTCTATACTCCTCCCATTTGGTGGAGGTCACTAAATCCAATTTTTGGCTGAATAGAAATATAATTAAAGTATCCCAATTCTCAGTTTTTTCATTTAGACTAGTCAATGCTCGCATGTGCTTTGATATATGATCAACTAATGCTCTTAGTGAAGTTTCAGATTTCTTTATAGTGGGTATATTCATAAGTGAAACTAAATGGTTGTGCACTAATTGTCTTGTATTGTTGTATCGATCACAAATCAATTTCCATGCTACCGCATAGTTACATGTGGAAATTTCTAATGATTCTATAACCGATGCTGCTTGACCGGTTAATGAAAGCTTAAGGTATTGGAACTTGTTTATCTCATTTAAATCTGGATTATTGTGAATTAACGAACTGAATGTGTCATGGAACTCAAGCCATTTATTGAAATTCCCATCAAAATTGGGTAATTTGATTGTGGGCAATTTGATGTTGTTAATGTTTTTCTCACCATATTGTGAATGGACACTTTCGAAAGTATCTTGAGCATTGTTGGACTTCGAAATTAATTCTTGTGCTAAACTTATTTGGCTATAAAAGATATTTTCCGTTGAATCCCTATCTGAGTCCAGTTCCTCAGTGGAATCTAAAATTTCTATTTTAGTTTGCACTTCATCATAGTCACTAAACAAGGATTCAATTTTACATAATCTTAGTTTTAATTCCAAAAATTGCTGTTTAGACGGATCTTCACAGTTAAATTCACTTAGATACTTTTTGAAATTTGTTAGCCTTCCTTTTATCGATCCTCTTTGACGTCTCAAGTCCTTTAACTCCGTGTCAGACATAATGCAGATTAGAAGTACACTGGCATAAGCCCACCAAATAGTAAAAACGTGAACTAAATACCTGATCTCCACGCAAACCTCACGACCATTGCATGCAGCAGCTGCAAACCAGCGTCAGTAGTCCACTTGTTGAGGTCCCGGTGCACCGGTGTGCTGTAGACTCGGCACGTGGCACGGGGAGAAGGTAGGTGCACGTGGCACGGGGAGAAAGTAGGTGCGCGCGGGGAGGGAGGTTCGTCCGGTACAGGCGTCGCTCTCCTCGTGTCCCGATGCGCACTATGCATGTACCTATACCTAGGTGCCCTAGGTAGGCGCTTGAGCTGAAATGAGTATAAACATGCGCTGTAATGCAGTGCAGAAGCTAGCAGCGTGCAGGGTTACGGAGAAAATTGACCAGAGACCCAAAAGTAGGTACCTATGTCCCTTTAGGCAGGAAATGCAAAAAAGGCAATGAAATAAAAAGGAAATAAACGATTAAATGAGTAATGTATTAGGTATTCGGGGTTACAGCCCATGTAATCGTTCGGGTGAACGAATATGTACACATTAAGTAGCTGTAACAGTGACTCCACCCAGTTGAGCTAGACACACGCAACCGATATTCTAAGCAATAAAACAGTGCTCACACAAACAAAGGAATAGTTATTGGAATCGGCGATGTCTGGTAGGTTGAATTAAGGAACGAGCACACCTTATTACTGATGTAGCTTGCTGCCAGGCCCTGGATTCCACTTCTTCCAACCTCGACTGGTCCGTACTTCCGTTGACTATCTTCGTTGTTTTCTATTCTTCTGCGCTTCCCGCACAGAAATCGTCCTGTCACGGTCGCCAAATTGTTTGAGTTGAGAGTTAAATTCAAAAAGACTAGTACTTTAGAAAGGGTTTATTGAGAACTATTGAGCATGAAGATATTGCGTTACGTCCGATCGCGAGTGCGCTTGATGGCAGAGTTCCACGTCAGCGGCGCGTCCTCTCGCGTCTGTCATGGCGGCCGGCCGGCGTCCGCCATAGGGATGGGACACACGGCGTTAACAGTCTGTTTCGAAGTAAAGTTCTGACATGGGCTTAGCGTGGGTACTATAAATATTTCCAGACTCCAGGCCGACCGCTAAGATACTCATATCTCTGCACATTCCACGCCAACTGCGCAACTCATACAGATTTCATTTACACTTAAAATAAAATCAAAGTTGCAAACACTGCTCGGTCGCACTACTTTAACAAAGTGCACATAATTTAATCCAACATAACAGATACAAGTTTGAAACCGCAGCCTCACGGCGATAGTAACGTGACGCGGTCAGCAGCTCTGTTTGACCTACTTACACCTACCGACGATATTAAGCTTCGTTTAGAATGGGATACATAAGGTATACGTTTCAGTGTTAACACGTTTGCTGCTGGAGTTAGTCAGGTTCATTATTTTAAGAGGCTTTTTCATAATACCAAGTAGGCTCGCAGGCAGGTACTACCTACCTTTTGCTCTGTTCATGTTCAATTATGATCATCATCATTATCATATCAGCCGAAAAACGTCCACTGCTGGACATAGGCCTACCCCAAGCGTATCACATTCATCGGCTGCCCGCGACCTACACCAGGTCATCGGTCCATCTTGTGGGAGGCCTTCCAACACGTCAATTATGCTTGAAGAAGGAAATCATCGTAATATGGTCAGGGATTCTGAACAACTATGTTCACGACCTCGACGATTTCTGAGCTTATGTTAGATATTGGCTTTTTTTGACATTAATTATTCTAATCTAGTCTAATAAAATAAAAATATTATATTGCTTGGTCTTTACTTTATAGGTATAGTTGTCGCTTTTTTCAGACCACTCTGAAAATTGGAATGAAGTTTGTATTAAAACCATTCCCTTAATCAGTTACTTTATTTTTCTCTTGTATCACCATATATTAGGTACCTACGAAGACACTGTTATCTGCTTTTTGGTAACCTATGGTTATCTTTAGAAAATCTGCAGATTATGAATATTTATTAACCTATATTCTGTAAATAGGAAACGAAAAAAATGAAAAAGTATAGTTTCAGTACTTTTCCCGGGTAGTAAAGTACCCAATGCAGTCCTTTGATACTATTTAAGTATCAAAGAACTGCATTGGCTACTTTCAGTCTCTGAAAAATGAAAGGTAAGTAAATAGCGAGAAAAGGCCAGAGTGCCAATTCTACGAGTACTTACAAGTTTTTAAATTTCGTTCGCATTTGTATCTCAGTCGCAATCCGTCAGAAATGTATGTAAAATTGTGGCTTTTTTGACAGATTGAAAATGCGAAAGTTGCTTGAAAGTTATTAGAAATGACCTTCTGTTCTAGTTTTATGACTCTGTTTTTACCACGTATCGAAACTATAACCCCAGAAACTTCCGTCACGGCGCCCCCGCTAGTTCGTTGTTATATCGAAGACTAAAAAAAAGATGAAAAGTAAAATGTTTCCATATTTCCCTGTACGCTCTCCCAAGTTCGCAGTGAACTGAGTTTGTGACCCAGTTCCCGTCGCTCGGTGGAAACTAACGATATTCCGTGATTTCGTTTTATGTCATTAAATTCATTTGCTTAATTACATGCTGATAATTATGTAGTGGTTTGTTGAGTGGCGGAAATACATTAAAACTTACATTCTGAATGTCGAATGGCAAGTTCACATGTTTTAATTAATGCGAAATCAATAATTAAGATTTGTTATTTTTTGAGACGGGTTGCTCGTGACTCTAGTTTCAAAGACAATATATTGTGTTTCAATGTTTATAAAGGTGGATACAGAAATTGCGAGGCATGCGCCGCGCACGTCTCGCAACGCACACGTTTCTATGTAAATTTGCCTGGGTAGCCACTAGCCTTGCCTCACTACGAATATGAACGTCCACACGTTGCGAAGTATGCGATGAGCGCCCGTGCGTTTCGCATGCCTCGCAATGTCTGTATCCCCCTTTGGATAGGTACAGCTTGTATGCCAAATCTATCTAAATTACATACGTTTGTAAGTCACGCAGCCTGACTGTCTCTTAGTCAATTCGTCCTGGGATCCTGGCAGTGTTAGATAGAACAGAAAAGAAGAAAAAAAGGCCTTTCTTTTGTTAATTTAGTTTCCTATCAATAATTTGCCAGTAGCAAGATTTATGGTCACTTTCTATTCCACTCTCGCTTATGTAGGATTTAAAGCAACAAACACGTAGTAAATTTTGACAAGATGAGACACTTTAAACAAAATAACCACATTGTAACCCTCACTAGTCGACCCTCAAAAACAAACGTCTTTTCCAAGGACCTGACACAGGGCATAAATAATAAAAACGAGAGGAATGCGCCACAAATAGGTTACCTTATTTCAATATCCACTGACCCGCGCCGTCCCGCGGTACAGCACTTTATTTCCCTTCCCTAAACCCTTTGAATGAGGATCGAGTTAAGAGTAAAGGGAGATGACGTATACGCCATTTACTTTGCATTGCAAAGTAAACATATTTTGTAAGGGTTTGGCTAAGTGACTGCCGCATGGAATGAGGTCAGGCTTTAGGGTTTAAGGTATTTGCCATATTTGGCTCTTTTGGAACTTTATTGAGAAGATATTGTTGGTCCCAATTGTAACGAGAATTGTAAGGCCTTTGCACACGGCGCTTTTAACGCGCCGTCGACGCGCGACACGCGCAAGTACTAACGCTTTTTATACAAAATTTAGACGCAGACGGTAGGTATTGGTCATAATTACAGAGCCGTGACCGCGCGTTCGTAAAACGTGCGTCGTCGGCGCGTTAAAAATACGCCGTATGTATAGGCTGTAATACTCATATTGTAGTTCAATAGTAAGAAAGCTTTTCAACTCATTACAACCTGAGGATAACACAATTGCTAACTAATTAAATTGTTCGCAAAAGCGCAATCATACTCAATAAAACCACGGACGGATCTGGTTTGATTCTGTAAAAACTAGTAGTGAAGTATTAGTAATAAAGTAGTCTTTTGAAAATCTAAAACTGCGTAAGATTGTAATAAATCTATATTAGAATACAATTTCTCGATACACCATGAACAAACATTTTGATTACAAGAAATCCTATCCACATTCAACTGTTTCCAACATATCCGTGTCTTTGAGACAAATGAGTTCACGCGATATTTGATAATCGAACGGCGACTGCAATTATCCGGTGACATGTAGGTAAGTGACGCTTACCTAATTTCAGACGGGACTCAAGGTCAACGTCACTTCCAAGAAAATTCAATAAAAAAGAAGGCGCTCAGGGTAAGAAATAATCCATCTTCAATGAGACAAATCGTTTCTATGTCAGGTATTCGAGGGCGTCCCTTTTCATGCACCTTGCTCCACAAGAGGTGTAAAATAAGAATTTAGTATTGGATTCGTGAGCTCTTCAGCCACTGACCTCGTTTTATTGCCACGGCTGACTCCCGAACTATTATAGTCCCGGAGATCTTTTATTTTTTACGGTACTGTCCGGAATGTTTGGGGATTTAAGAAGGGTCTTTGTCAAGTAAAAGTTTTGATAAAATGGGAACCTCTGATTTTTTATACACTGTTAGTTTTTTTTATGATTGATAAAGCATTTGACCACAATTTCACCGGATGGAAAGCGATGGAGTATTCCCATCTGTTAGACAACGAAGCACGCTTGGTTAGCAATATCCTATTCACTCTTGACTAATATGTGGTTACGATTGAAAAACTCACCCGAGATGCGGAGAGTGGAGGTGTGTGTGTGTGTGTAGGTTGTGCTGTGTGTGTGTGTGCGTGTGTGTGTGTGTGTGTGTGTATCCTTACTTATATTATAAATGCGAAAGTAACTCTGTCTGTCTGCCGGTCGCGCTTTCACGCCAAAACTACTGAACCGATTTAAATTAAATTTGGTACACAGATAGTCTAAAGCCTGAGAAAGGACATAGGCTACTTTTTATGCCGGGAGTATGTTCTCTAGGGACAACGCGGGCGGATCCGCTGGCAGACGCCAGTGTTCTATATGTGTGGTAACAAATTACCAAAGCTTGTGATTTATGAACAACTGTATATGTACTCGTATATACATAAGTCTTTTGTAAACTATGTTGACAAAAGTATTGTATGTTTTCACATCGATTACGATAAACTTGCATCTTAAATGGATAGACGTTATGGGGTCAATTATAATTTGGTACCGTCTACGATATCATGTTTACTATCCAACTTTTGAAATAACAATGCAGGGCACTTTTTCATTTAGATTAGCATGTTAGTTGCAAAAAAGCCTATTTGAAAAAAAAACCCACACACACACTCACACACACATGAATACCTAAGGTCATGACTCCGTGAACAATCCTTCCAGAATATTAATCACAATAGCAACAAGGCAACATAATGATTGATAGTTTATCACGCACAGATTGTCCGATATATTACGAAGGCGTGATGGCGAGACGTGACGGTGTATCCCGGCCTATTGATTTATACACGCTACGATAGGCCTGGCTTTGACATGTGCTATGTTTTAGAAGGAGGCACACAATGTGACTTATATATATCTTATTATATGATCATATATTCTAGACATACATATACTGATATCTTATAACGATAACTTCTTCAGGCGGATTCACGCGCGTGATAGTCGGAAACCATTCCATGGAATATATTCCGGGATATTCTATATCCTGCGGGTCTAAAAAGACCACTTTAGCAGAATCATAATATTAACCACACAACAATCTGTCAAATTTCATTTTCATCTTTATCGCTGACGGATTAGGTTCAAGTTTGATTGGGAAAATTTGACAGTGGTGGCCTTTTTATAAGACACCCAGTTCCAGGGTATGGTCTATCCGTGTACCAATCGTAAAACAGACAGACGGACCAAGTCTGTCCTTCTGTCGACACAAAACAGACATAATATTAATAATAATTAAGTTTTAATTTACCGCCTAGGATCGAAGTTTACCGCCTACGCAAATACATGAGATTTGAGTCTATCTTCCTAATTCCGATTATTCCGTTTGTGAGCACAGCGGGCTCAAGTGAGCTGCCAACACCTATATTAAGGTAGGGATGACATCCCAACGAATCGACTGAACGGTGCAGATGGTCTGTTTGCAGATAGCGACACCTACTTTCTTGCTCTGTGTTTCAAACCTGCAGTCAAAACGACCTATGGTCTGCCACGGACAACAATGTGCGTGTTTTGCGGACAACAGAATTTAACTGTGCCATCGACACGATAACGAAGAGTTAATAGATAGCAGGGTTCCGTTGGTAAGGGACGGAACCCTATTACTAAGCCTTCGTTATCCGTCCGTAAGCCAGACCGTCTGTTTGTCAGCGGGCTGTATCTCATGAACCGTAATAGGAAGACAGATGAGATTTTTAGAAACACTGGGTTAACCTGACGCCAGTTCCGATGAAATATCAAGCGGCAAATTTTGCCGTTTTACAAATTTTGAAAATGCATTCTTAAGACCGCCATCGTATCCGACCATTATCCGTTTATTAGGGTGTTTTCCGAAATTCAAGGATAAGGGTGTCTATTTTGATAATAACTCAGTGACAGGACAGTAAAATACTTTAAGAGGCACAATCCTGTTATATAAAATTCTACCGTTACTGGGTGACTGACAGATAACGCACAGCCGAACTACTGGTCGTAGAAAGTTGAAATGTAAGTTCCTTGGAGAGTGTAGGGAAGCACTAAGAGAGGATTTCCCGAAATTATTTTTTTTTTTTTTTTTTTTACTATTGATAGGCACGCGTTTGACCACTATCTCACCTGATGGTAAGCGAGGATGTGGTCGATGATGGAGCACGCTTGCCTAGAAATAACCTATTCACTCTTGATTTAAAGACTCCCAGGTTGTAGCTATCAGGAAACACAGACTCCGGCAGGGAATTCCACTCCTTAGCTGTACGCACTATGAATGTGTTCCCAAAACGTTTTGTGCGTATGGGTGGGATGTCCACCATGTACCGGTGGCGCATCGCCGTTCGTCTTGTGGTCCGATGATGGAACGGGCTTGGCGGAATTAAATTATGCAATTAAATAATAATTCATTCAGGAAAAAAAAAAACGGGATATGCAAGTACGTACGAAGTCGCGGAAAAAGCTTGTCTATACATATTGGTCATATTTCCCCTCTCTTTACCTCGGTCCCTAAGACCCCATCACCCCAGTGACGACACCCGAGGGTAGCACGGGGTGTCCATTTGTAACCGGAAACCATACGACGCAGCCATTTGTAACCCCATGGGCATCCGAAACAAAGAATGTATCAGAAGGGTACGTGTTATAAAACCACAATTTTTCTGTTTGTATTATTTGTTGTGCACCTGTATTTTTGGTGTTATTTACAAAAGTTGAAAAGGATCGAATATGAAACGGTTTTTTCTTATAAAGCCAAGTTTCTAGAATGCATAAAAAGCTGTTGGGAAAATAATAAAAATTCTTTATTGATACAAAACAGAAACAGAACCTGAGCTAGGTAGAGTACCTGTATTTCAGTAGCCAGTGACTTCTTCTTTACTAGTTACAAAATAAACACGCAATTCAAAATAATCCCTCTTTATTTACCGAGAAATATGGTATGTCGGACGTAACGGGCTAGGTACATCATTTGCGCTTTCACACAGTCAGTGGAAAAATTAAAAACAATATTGTGATATCTCTACCCATAGTAATGGGGCTAATAAAAGGTAAAGAAATAAAGTAGATTGGTTTTATCAATAGGGTGTTGGATTAGATTTTTAAACCATATTTCTCAAGAGAGCGCAATTAAAAAATACAATTTAAAAACAACTTATTAATCGTTGCTTTTCGTTTTGTTTATTCACCAATTGTATTCATTTTCAACAGTAGGTAACATCTTTCTTAATTTATCGAAAACCGTATTATGATCACCAAACAGCCAATCACATCATTGGACTTAGGGTTTATTTTTGACGCATAGTTAATTTTGTTCCATAAACTGACTTTAAATCATTGTATCCAATTTAAAAGATACAAATTGCATACAATTCACAACAACCCTCATCTCAAAACAAAACATCTCCATTATGCTAATACAACTGCAGATACAAACACGCCAGGCGCTGTTAAACTACAAAAGCCATTTCGCAAATTCGTTCTCACTACGTCATGATACGGAACAGACGTTTCCGCCTCGAATTCGTGTATAGACGTATGATAAAACATATTTCAAACACAAATAAAATAACAAGCGAAACAAAGAAATAACGTATTCGAAAAACGGAGCGGTCATAGCTTTCGAGTTGTGAAGCGCTGTCCAGATACGAGCAGTGGCGTAGCTAAACCAAAAGGGACCCTGTAGAACAAAAGATTTGAGGCCCCCCTTTCTACTCGACTACGGCAAAGTCCAAAAGGGGTAGCACAAAACTGTGACTCATTTAACTTCTTACCACTATTATAATATGCATTACCGCTGTTTTCGCACTTACCTACGCACGTACTTCTTACAGTGATCTTTTGAACAGGTACAAGCTACAAAATCTCAAAAACCGCCGTATTTTTTTGGAGACAATGTTTATATTCCACCTCTGTAATAACATATTCGATTGTACTGAAACTATTGGTAAGATTAGTTACGTAGTACCTAGAACCACCACAGGCAACGGAGTGCGCACACGACCCTTGTTTGCCGTATCTTCTAATCGAACGAACGCAGGCTTGCGAGCACCCTTACGCCGCCTTTGTGGACAATATTATAAGTATTTTAATAATATTGACATATTTGCTGCTTTATCTAAATCTAAAACAAGGCGTCTAAATTGTCCCCAATTTAGACGCCTTGTTTGTGACATAATTGATACTGCCGATAATCCCAACTAGTTGACTTTTTGCTTGTTTTGTTATTTTTTTGTAATGCATGCCTGTTTAGTTTTAGTTTCGAATTCAACACTTAATGTATTTTTTATGATTTATTATTGAGAACACCCGTCGTTTTTAAAAATAAGCTTATATTATGTGGAAAATGTTGCTGGTTTTGCATTTGTTTCGCTTTTACTAATATTTTTTGTTATATACAATGTGTAACCGTTTATTTTCCCAAATTAATAAAAAGAAATAAAATAATGGATGGATGTATGGATTTAGATTTGTTACTCAATCGCGTCAGAACAGCTGAACGGATGTTTGCTACGGAGATGGATTATAGTGTGGAATAGCACAGGCTTCTTTCTTCCCGGGAGTATGTTCCCTTGGGATGATTTCCATTATTTACGCAAGTTATGCCGCTGGCAGAAGTTAGTGTATCACTAAAATTCATTAATTCGGACCCCTGATTACTTCTACATGTCGGAGCCACTTTAGTCTGGGGCCCGTACCTCAATGAAACGGGCCCCCAGATTACAGCCGACACGGTGTTAGCTACGCCCCTGTATAGGAGATATATGATATTGTTATTGTTGCTATTGTTTGCAGCTTGTAAATAATATGTATTATACACAATTCGGATTTGCAAGGATTCGATGTGTGAATGTTTTGTTATTGTTGTGGCTACTTTTGTTGTATGTCAGCCTGTCGCTATTTTATATGTACAAGCTTTGTTTACCACGCATTATTAGTTAGAATGTGCATATTATTATGTGTGTTTAGGTCACATCTTGCAACTGAATTATTCTCATCTTATTGAGCTGAAATTTTGCTTATATCGGTCCGGTTTGAATGACAATGCACGGATAGCTAAGTAACGTCATTCTAAATCCAATATTGCGGATTCCCAAAGGTGGCGGGCTATTTTTTTTTTATAAACGGCACCGTGATTGGGTTTACTTAGCGGTATTAGTGTCCTTTGTGGTGCTTACATCACTTCCTGCAAAGACGGTTACGTAAGTCATTTGTGACAGAAATTATCAACATCTCAGATAATTTTCACATCGTATATTGAATTTTAAAACCCCGTTATAAGTTAATAACCAAGCTTTCGCAGCTAATCAAGTTGTCTTTTAAATTTTCTGAATTAGGCAAAAAAAAAGTGTAGATGTGCTGCCATCTAGCAAGAAAGTGGCAATGAGATCCAAAACTCAACACCTTAAATAAAAGTATCGAGGCATATGGGACGACTGTTCTTAAACCTCAAACTGACCGCAGGACTCTATCATACCAGCTATCAAACGTGCACTATTAAACACAGGTCAGAAAGCGAGTCACTGCAACGATCGGTCAGAGCGGGTCACAGGGAAATTGCCGTAATTGCCACCCTTGACAGAGAGACGGATGAACGCAGTTTGTTGCCAATAGGGTGTGTTTCCACTAAAGATGTGAGAGTGAAGAGGGATGTGCTACATTTTCCTAGTCTCGCACAGAGCAGCTTTCGTGGAAAAGGGTATGATAGTAATGTAGGTGAGGAATACGTATGAGGTGGCTGCGTATGCATGTGTGTGTGCCTGCACCGCCATCTTCACCTTACATGTCAGTGTCGGCAATAAACGAGCATTCAGTTGCAGCGAGTGGTTTTATTCGGTAGCTGACAGATGATGATAGGTCAGAGGGTCTAAAAAGGCCACTTTAGCAGAATCTTAATCACACAACAATCTGTCAAACTTAATTTTCATCTTTATCGTTAACTCATTAGGGTAGCGTGATTTGCTTTCTGATTCTGCTAAACGTGGTTATATTCTCTTTGTGCTAAACTGACCTTTTAAGACCCGCTGTGACGCTTATCTTGAGTCACTTGTTTTATGCATTCAAGACCGCTTCTTTGCAATTATCCAGTTCACTCGTATGCTACTTACCTCCTTGTATAGCTTTGATGAAGAGACACACCTTTCCACTGCTCTGATAACCTTCTTGTAGCACTCCTTTACTATAAACATCTTTGGTGAAAACACACAATATAGGACGCTGCTATTGCTTAATACCCAGGCTCTTTACGTTTTTTTGCAAGTGGGTGTCGACTTGATTCTTAAATAGAAATGCATGTTGTTTTTCCGCCAAATCGCACTAAGCGTTTTCAAACTTCTTTTATAATGCGCACAGCAAAGGAGTGGAATCTTCTGCTTGCGTCTGTGGTTTCAAACATATTCAAATCATCATCAATTCAAGACCCATCATCTCTTCAACTCATCATTCTCTTCTTCTCTTCATCTTTCTTCATTCTAATCTCTTCAAAGTTAGAGTGAACAGGCTTCTTTTGAATAAGCTCGCTCCATCGTAGACTTTGTCTCTGTCTTTTCTGACCTAGACTAGAGTCAAGAGTAAACCCAATTCAAATAAAAAAAATATCAGGGTACATTAAACTTAGCTTCAGTAAATAAATACTTTGTCATTTAATGTAAAATGAGGAAAGTATCAGCTATCGTTAAAAACCATGGTATTGTTTTATAGACTTTTAATATTTTTATAAGTCGTCTTTATTTTAATGTGCACACCAAAGGCAATATAAAGGTTTTCCAAGACTTTCCATTTCTTAATGATCCCCGACAGAAAGCCTTTATAAAGTAACTAACCTTCTGTCGGTCAGAAAGATGTACGTACTCCGTATTATTCTAAAGCAACACAAATCCCTCAATTTTGACCCTTCGAGGCTGAAAGGCAAAAGAAAGGATAAGGTAGCAATCACGTGTAAATCAGCATTTGCAAAAAGACAGTACGCTAGCCAATCTTCACGCTTATATAATACGAACTAGGTATTTATTCCCGGACACATCGCGACTGCAAAAGTATTACGACGAAATGACTAAAATCGAAGTCGTATGATCAGGTTGAATGTTTAATACAAACATAAAATAACGGTTAGTGGAAGATGTAGTCATACAACATCTTCCGATCCCAAGACATGTCGTAGGGCTAACTCTTAACTCACTCTTTTAACTCTTATCGCACTCATACCCCAAATTGCAAACACATTTAAAATTCCTAAACATCTATCCTCTCCCCCGACATAAACATATACACACACACCCACGCACACACACTCACACACACACACTCGAGCCCTCACACAGACACTAGTGCGCACACTTCACCTAACTAATTTTCTGTTTTATTTAGATTAGACTCCTCCTTTATAATTTGAGGGTTTATTTTCTTATATTTCAATAACCCAAATACAATGACACTGTATGTAGTGAAGGGCAGAATGTCCTAACACAAGCAATTATTTTGCTTAAAAGGTAATTTCTAAAAGTAAAAATGTAAGTTATTGAAAAAAACATTTCATTTATTTAATTATTTTTATTTTTTTAATGATAGTCGGAATACGCTTGCCAATATTCAATTAACGTGTCCACAAATTTAAGGTACTTTAAGAGAGAGACCAGAGCATATTGCTCGCAGAACTGATGGTCGATGGGGCTAAAATGTTCTGGAGTGGCGACCGCGTACCAGAAGACGCAACATTGGAAGGCCTCGCACAAGGTGAACCGATGACCTGGTGAAGGTCGCGGGTAGCCGATGGATGTGAGACGCGCAGGACCGGTCGTTGTGGCGACGCTTGGGGGAGGCCTATGTCCAGCAGTGTACGTTTTTCGGCTGATATGATGAAGATGATGAAGAAGACACCTTAACATCGATACGAAGCAGAAATAGATAGACTTTTTACTCACACTTAGGTACATCTCGCACCCGATGGATTCCCGCGGCCTAGGTGAGCAATGAGCAATGCATTGCAGGTAGGTAATTAGTGCATCGTTATATAATAACTACAAACTGCATGATTAAATAGGAAGCACGTAATAGTAACACAAATAGTCATGGTTTCTGTTTGAATGCCGCCCGGCTGCTCGCTCGTGCGTCTCTATGGATCGTGTTTGAATCAGTTTGTGGGCAGCTAATGAAGTGATTCGATAACGCAGAAATAACGCACTAAATGTCAACAGCTGTGTTTGTTGTGAAATCTAGCAATATTTGCTTCCGTATCCTCACTAGTTTCGCAATCGAGTGGGATGTTGTTTTTAAACTAATTGACTTTTGTTAATAAATCTGAAATGATTTTTTAATATATTTTAATCAGCGACAAAGTTTAAAAGATGCTTATTTAAAAGAGAAGTCTTGCTTTGCCTCTAACGTCAAAGTAATAATACGGCCATACACCTGCCATAGACAGCGGAGGCTTAGTAACAGGGTTCCGTTGGTTACTATTTGGGTACGGAATCCTAAAAATTGTTGTATCGCGCTTGTTTGTTGAATGACATTTGCGTAGGTCTTCCTATTAAAACGAAGGTTTGGAATTCAATTTAGTCACGAATAAAAAAATTCAACTATTGAAATAATTACAAACAGAACAAAAAAACTATAGCTGGGCCCAGGTCGTGCTCGCTGGAGCAATTGGGCTGAATAGTAGGAACTAATCCAATTAACGACTGACAAAATTATTTCAAGGAAAATTAAATTGTAAGGTCACGGAGTCAGTCGAAAACAAAATTATTCTTAGAATTTTTGATTTATATAATTTTTTTTTACTGTTGATAGGCACGCGTTTGACCACTATCTCACCTGATGGTAAGTGATGATGTGGTCGAAGATGGAGCACGCTTGCCTAGAATTAACCTATTCACTCTTGACTTAAAGACGAACTATTATTCGGCAAACTATTTTTCAATTGGCTAAATAAAATAAATCTCACAGATAAATATTCAGGCGTAGGTGTACAAGCTAAAACAATTACCTGTCATTTAGTACAATTAAACATTTAGTCATCTCAGATTTGCTAACGACATAGTTCTGCTATCAGAAAACTTAAACCAACTTCAACTGATGATAGACTCTCTACATGAAGAAAGTCGTAAAGCAGGCTTAGAAATCAACCTTAATAAAACTAATGTCATGACGAATCATACTAAAATGCCTATATACCTCGAAAATCTGCCTTTAACCTATGTTGATACCTACATTTACCTGGGCAAACAAATGTCATTTAACCAAAACAACAACGACCTGGAGGTAGAGAGAAGAGTCAACATCACTTGGAAGAAGTTCTGAAGCCTCAAGGAAATTCTAAAAGGCGACATGGTTGAAAAGCGGAGTCATGAACAACTGCCTACTCCCCTCACTAACATACGCCTGTCAAACCTGGAAATTTACTAAGAAAATAAGAAAAAAGATCATAAAAAGTCAAAGATGTATGGAAAGAAGCATTCTGAAGATTAGGAAAATCCAAAAAATACGTCATACTACCATAAGACAGAAAACTAAAGCCATCGACGCTCTCAGTTACTCACAGAAGCTAAAATGGCGATGGGCTGGACATGTGGCCAGACTTACTGACAATCGCTGGACCAAACAGACGACATCATGGCCAGGACCATCGGGTAAAAGAAATAGGGGTAGACCAATTGCGCGCTGGGCAGACGACGTAATAAAAATAGCAGGTAACCACTGGATGCGAGTAGCAGAGGATAGAAAACATTGGTCATCTCTGGAGGAGGCCTTTACCCTCCAATGAGAGGGGTTCTTGTGATTGTACATTTGCACCCAAAAAATCTGTCAACAGTCAGTTAACTAATTAACTCACAAAATACTCGCTAAATTTCAAGAAAATTTATTTTTTTAAAAACAAAACATCAACAACAAATATCTAAGTATAAAAAGTAAAACCTCCTAAAATTACTAGGATTTGTATCATTGATTTTGCATGTAAACTTTTTTAAATTATCAATCTTTACTGTGAAACAAGAAATAAAAGGCTTTTTTATTTTTTATTTTATTTTATTTTATTTTATTTTATTTTATTTTATTTATTTTATTTTATTTTATTTTATTTTATTTTATTTTATTTTATTTTATTTTATTTTATTTTATTTTATTTTATTTTATTTTATTTTATTTTATTTTATTTTATTTTATTTTATTTTATTTTATTTTATTTTATTTTATTTTATTTTATTTTATTTTATTTTATTTTATTTTATTTTATTTTATTTTATTTTATTTTATTTTATTTTATTTTATTTTATTTTATTTTATTTTATTTTATTTTATTTTATTTCATTTCATTTCATTTCATTTCATTTTATTTTATTTTATTTTATTTTATTTTATTTTATTTTATTTTATTTTATTTTATTTTATTTTATTTTATTTTATTTTATTTTATTTTATTTTATTTTATTTTATTTTATTTTATTTTATTTTATTTTATTTTATTTTATTTTATTTTATTTTATTTTATTTTATTTTATTTTATTTTATTTTATTTTATTTTATTTTATTTTATTTTATTTTATTTTATTTTATTTTATTTTATTTTATTTTATTTTATTTTATTATATTTTATTTTATTTTATTTTATTTTATTTTATTTTATTTTATTTTATTTTATTTTATTTTATTTTATTTTATTTTATTTTATTTTATTTTATTTTATTTTATTTTATTTTATTTTATTTTATTTTATTTTATTTTATTTTATTTTATTTTATTTTATTTTATTTTATTTTATTTTATTTTATTTTATTTTATTTTATTTTATTTTATTTTATTTTATTTTATTTTATTTTATTTTATTTTATTTTATTTTATTTTATTTTGTTTGTTTTATTTTATTTTATTTTTTATTTAAACATATATTATCCTCACCTTTCGATGATATATTATTAGTATTTAATAGTTCCTTATTTGGAGCTTTGTCCTACTAATACTTTGTTTTTTTCTTACCTGAAGAGAAAAGGTCACTAAGGTAAACATAATGAAAGGAGTTTTTTTTTTTGGGAAAAGCCCGCCACACTTTCCCAACCACTGCAACTCCTGAAAGCCAGAATCAACAGTGGCGACCACCAGAAAAACGCCGAGCCAACGAAACCCAACGAGTCCCGGAGAAACGATTCAACTGTCTTGGATCCTGCAACGAAATTAATCAGAAAAGTACAGCGGAGGAGTAGGAGCGAAGAAGGTTTGTCATTTCCTGCTTTATTTACATCCATGAAGGAAAACTTTCAGTAAACCCGAAAGAGTTGTTAATGTTAATTTGACAAACTGCTGTCCTACTTAAAAACATGTTTAGCATTTAGTTTGCCAAGTCTCCTCGTCGGGACTTGTCGACATACATAAATAAGGAGTGGCCGGCCTCCAGTCTCCACACAACACGGCAACCTGTCGCGACCTGTCGGCACATCAACGCCAATTAAACCCTCCCTTGTTTCACCCTCAAGTTGCCAAGTCCAAATTAAATCTAGCTTCACCCCGTGGACATCCCTAAACTTTAGCAATTATAAAAGTTTAAAGTGTTTTTTGTCCGCTCTTTGAAGAAACACGGCGACTCTTTATCGTTATAGCACAGGAGGACGCTTAATCTAGAGTCATAGCTCAGAAGGGATGCTGTGAATGGACGTTATATATCACCTACTTGCAGAGGGTAGAGAAAAAAATCCGCTCGTGAATCATCGGAGACTTTCGTTACGCTTCGTTTTCTTTTTGTTCTAGCTGTGGGGCGTGCAAATAGACATTCAGACAATACTTACGAGTTTATTCGAGACTTTGTACGTGTTTGTAATTTTACACTTATTGTCTAGGGAGTAAACATCATCTTATCGTTTCAGTATGTAATGAAGAAATGTTGAACTATATTTTTTTTGTAACAGTTTTCTTTTTTCTAGACAACTTTTGTCAACACTACTCAACGATAAGTGTAGATACTTGTTAGCGATTCGGTCCATTTTAGATGTCATACATTTTGTAGTGGACTGAAATATATATGAGATCGAACCCAACCCGCACTTTTGACGTGACGCATTATAAGCATATTTAGCTTAGTTGGAGAGGGTAAAAGCTCGGTAACTTACATAAAGAAAAACTCTTTGTATTTCCTTATTTAAAGGTGAATAACGTACATTTTTATTTGTAAACCACCCACCTTTTATGAATGCTCTTTCTGAGTAATACATACATTTTTAGCTGGCTCTGTTCGCAACGTATTCATGTTTTTAGGGATGCTATGCGTAGGCAGCTAATTAGTTGGCAAGTAGAGCGAGCGAGTGGACGGGACAGTCGGTAAGATAGTGCAGAAGGTCGACTGGAATGAAAAGTATGAGTGTCCTTATAAGGATCTACTCCGTTTAAATGTCCTGTCCCAGAATGTTCCGCTGCTGGGTAAATGGCTCTCCAGCCTTTTCGACGCGTATCCAGAAGCTCTATGGATTGTCGAAATGACACGTGCTCGGATACGCTAATAGAAAGGCTCTTTGTGTAGAGCCTCAGGTCTCGTCACTGCTTTCTGCTCGTCACCAGTCCATAAAAATACATCTGGTCGTAAGTCACTGTTATTTTACGCGACTAATGAAAATTATTCAAGCATTGTACAGTTAAAAATGAGTGTTGTATACATTATTCCAATTTAATATGGTACTCCAAAGAAAAACCCAGAAGATATTTGATAATTCTACGTACCTAGAAAACAGTTTAGCCTTCTAGACACCAGGGAATACCAAACTTCAGCATTTCAACCAATAACTTTAAGTCCAAAGTAGTCTGAAACTCACAAACTGTACGAATGCAAATTGAATCCGTTGCACTTACGTCGTAACTTGTAACTGTTCGATAGTTGAAGTACACGGAGTACACGAGTACAAACTCGGACACGTTGCTATCTTACGTGAACTTCGAATAAATTCAACCTCTCGAACAAACCTGAAGAGTTAGCGAGTTTGAAACTACTTCAGTGCAGGGAACGATGAATTTTATGATACACAAATAAGTTTGGAAGGTTTGAATAGAAATAACACCTGGTGCAAAAGTTTTGTGATTTTAAATTGCCTTTATATATTCAACTAGTCGACATTAAAAGTGTTTGTGCAAGTGGGCTTTAGAAAATTGTTCGTAAGTGCAGTATTTTTTGCTTTGACCTAAAGGCGAGAGTTTATTTCAACTTTGGTTAGACCATTTTATTGTTCTCCCACATAATGTCATGGGAAACAGTTACCCATGTGGGATTTATGGTTTGAATATAAATTAGATATGTAGCACTTTTATAAGAGCACACTGTACGTGGATTCGGTGCCAGCCTAGGCATCTTAATGATGTTTGGTGTACGAGACGCATAACTAGGTAGTGTTTTCATAGCAGTGTCATAATGGCATTGGTGCGTCCTAATAGGCTGGTGTTCTTTTATTTGGTTAGGTTATCATATAGGGTTACGAGGCTCGTGGCTAGATAATAAAAGCCGCACGGGTCGATCTTCAAGGTTAAGCAACGCTTGACAAGGTTGGTCTGTGGATGGGTGACCATCTTAACATACCGAGTATCCTCCGTGGCTCGGAAAGCACGTTAAGCCGTTGGTCCCGGCTGTCATTTGTAGATCTTTGACAGTCGTTATGGATGGTCAGAAGCCAGTAAATCTGACTCCAGTCTTGCCAAGAAGTACCGTGTTACCCAGTTAATGTGTTGTGGAGGTCTAGTAGCCAGCCGCTCCTCGTAAAATACTGGTATTAAGCTAAACCCGCTTGACTGGAAGCCGACCAATATAGTTGGGAAAAGGCTAGGCAGATGATGATGATCATATAGGGTCACGAAGCCCACGACCGTTCTTTATTTTTCTGCCATCTTTCCAATTTGTATTTTTCTGTCTCTACTTTTGGAGACGTTGTCAATTAGAATAAATTGTGTTATAATATATTTGAAAAACATCAAATGTAACTCTTCTATATTTGCCTGTGCAATGACGTAGTCCGCGGAGGCGCACAGCCGCAGCGCTGCGGTTGTTTTCATACAACAAACAGCGACCAACGCGCAGCGCTGCAGCGCTGTTTGAGAACCAACAGCCATTGAACACCCCTGTGATTGTGTCGGAGGCAAAAATTTGAACTGCGCCTGTGATTTCTGTATCTATTCACTGTTTATGAGAGGACTGGTTTGATTGACATAAATATTGCATAGCCTTGTATGGATTTGTACCCGCTTGAGTACTTCGGGTACACCCACTATTACAAGAGACGAAATATGGCTAACTACTGCTTCAGGTCGCTCAGGCCGCTTTTTATATAGGCTCGCGTTTGACCATAATCTCACCCGATGGGAAGCGATGATGTGGTCGATGACAGAACACGCTTGCCTAGTTACCTATTCACTTTTGGGCCATTCACTTAGACCTCCAGTTTGGGTCTTGCTGCTACAAAACAGGCGTGATTTATTTACTGACTACAGCAGTTTGAACTGAACAATCCGTCTTAACGGCTGATCTTGGCATACGGGATTTTTATTCCGAGATACCTTGGGACCCTTGGGATTATTTTCGACTCAGGTGCAGCTGCTGCCAGTTAAAAATTCGTTATTGCTCATCGCAAGCACCTAACTCCAATGTTACTTGTATACATAGTAAAACTCTAACAGGTTCTTTGAAGAACATTCCCAGAAAGGGCTAATCGAGTTTTGAATTGAGTTTGGAAAAAGGTTAACTTACTTAATAACTGAAATTAGAGCGAGCCTTCTTTCCTAGAAGGACGAGTCGGATGATTATCTGTTCTATAGATAGCTTGGTTAATTACTAGGCTATCAGAAGCCTATCTGCATGTCAAATGGTGCTTTTATTATTTATATCTGATGATCTACTTTTGTGTTAAAGGGTTGGGTTAAACCTATTACATTTTTTGTTTTGATGGGGTAGGTATCATCAAATAGCTTCTACCGTTCTGGGCGCTGGGGCTGCTTTGTCGCCAAAGAATCAGCCGCCCACGTCATCCTGAAATGCGAAGCCGTGACTACCCAACGTCAACAAATCCTCGGAACGGTGAGGTCGCTCCGCGAAGCCTGTGAAGCACCCAGGAAACTTCTGTGCTTTTGGGTGGAGCTATGCTAACTTACTCAGCTAGGACACTTATGCCAACGGACCGAACATGAGGATCTAAGTGCGGAAAATCGAGTCTCTACTCTACTCCGATATGGGCGGAGGGGAAGAGAGTGTAAGACTCTGACTGGCCAGAACCCATCCGTGTTCCTCCAAATGTCCTCTGCGTTCCAGGGCTGCGGTGGCTCTTTCAAATAAAACGCAACCCTGGCAATTCATAGCTAAGTACTACAAAAGTAATAGTTGAACTAAACGATATATCCCCAAGTGCCCCTAACAGCACAGGTTTTTCACTCTCTGTGCAAATAAAACCCTCGAATAACTAACGCGTTGAATGGCGTATGCTTTGATTTTTTGCTGAAACAACATGGCCACTAGTCCCTCGTGACTGCGTTGATTGAAAAATCGAGAATTCAACCGGCTGTGTCCTTCTGCTAATATTTCTGACATCATTTTTAGGGTTCCTAAAAGTAACCTACAGAACCCTATAAATAAGCTCCTGCTGTCTGTTCGTCCATCTGTCTGTCAGCGGGTTGTATCTCAAGAACCGTTATAGGTAAACAGTTGAAATTTAGACAGAGTGTGTATTTCTATGGCCACTATAATAATAACGAATAATAAAAACTATTTTAAATTGAAAGTTAAAGGGGGCTCCCACACAAGAACAGTTCATGGCACCCCTTCGCGTGAAAGTCCGACTCGCACTTGGCCGGTTTTTCACAGAAGTGATAACTTTAATACTGACACCAATCTTGATTTCTAGACAGTTTTGAATGGCTAGTCGTCATCGTCATGTCTACGTCATGTCTAGGCGCTTTGAAAGTAGGGTAGCTCCTAGAGTAACTGGATTCAGTTGATAGATACCAGTATTTTGTAAGGAGTGATTGCCTAACTGACAACTAAGATGTTTAAATCATTATAACTTACAACTTTATTTAATTTTTTTACTATTAATAGGTTTGACCACTATCTCACCTGATGGTAAGCGATGATTTGGTCGAAGATGGAGCACGCTTACCTAGAAGTAACCTATTTGCACAAATAAGGATTTTACGCTGATATACAGACAAACCGTCAAGCGTAACTCAATTTAAAGTTAGAGGGCCAGCGTTTGCTTTCGCATCTCAGTCGAAATCTGTCTAAAAAGCCACAATTTCCATACATTTTTGACAGATTGCAACTGAGGTACGAATGGTAACGTTGTTTAAAAATTACTGGAATTGCCCCTCTGGTTAAATTCCAGGTTCTTAGCGCGCAATAGTCAAGTGACGTTTGAGACACCGGAGGTACCTGGTAGGAGATAAAAGTCAAATTGCATATTATTAACAAAAAAATACGCGTACCGGAAGACGCAACGTTGCGCGCTCTCGTAGCCGATGGATACGAAACGCGCAGGACCGGTCGTTGTGGCGACGCTTGGGGGAGGCCTATGTTCAGCAGTAGCGTCTTTCGGCATATGAAGATGATGAAAAAAGACGAATCAATTTCTTTAAAGCACCGTCCTCGAAGCTATTCCATAGTGTTTTTGGCGAAAACCATGAAAAGATAGGGTAGCTTTCAGCCATTTGTTTACTCTTAATTACAGATCTCATTTAGTTTTTGTCTCTCTCTTCAGACTACAAGAATAAGTGGAATTGGATCCGACTCAACGTAGTTTTAATTTTTCGTTATACAAATCGTTCTTTTGTTCATAAAAGGCAGAGTAAAATTATTTCTCGGAATCAAATAGATTTTTTTATAAATTAAGTGTATACAGACATAGATGAGAGAATTGACGATTCTGCTATTTAATTCAAATGATTACATTTTTTCATTAATTTTATAGTAACATTAACAATTTGTAATGAAAGGCTTTATTCTTGGAAAAATGTTATCCCATACTTGGTTTGTGCTACACCTATGGATTGTGTCAATTGTGTGTCGATCTTTTAGAATTAACGGAAAAATAATCATTTGAATTAAACAGCAGAACCAGCGATAGTGAAAAGAAAACGCTAAACAAAAAGATCTAGTTGGTTTAGCAATTATTCTAAATTCTACCAAATGAATGTACCTTTACCGCGGCGCTAATAAAGAGCGCTAATGAGCTGCCTAACTAGCTCGACCGTATTAACTTGCCTAGGACAAGACAGTGATAAGGGTCATAAACTTAACTTCATTCCAGTAAATTTTCTTGGCATCGGCTTATATTTTAGAACGAGTCTTTTGCCGCGGCTTTGCTCCGATGGCCTGTTACCGGACCAAAAATGACTGCCGTGTAAAAGTGCTATTTTCAACCTACTTACAAAATACATAGATAAATATCATTTATTTTTATGGGAGCCCCCTTAAATTTTTTATTTAATTTAATTGTTATTATTTGTTGTTATAGTGGCAATAGAAATACTCTGTGAAAATTTTAACTGTCTATCTATTATGGTACTTGAGATACAGCCCGCTGACAGACAGGCGGACGGGCGGACGGACGGGCAGCGGAGGCTTAGTAACAGGGTTCCATTGGCTACCCTTTAGCTACGGAACCTTAAAATGAAATAGAGAAATAGAATTACTAGATCGATTAGGAACGATTCTTCTCCTTTTACAAAAATGTAAACTAATAATCATTTTTAACAATAACTGACTGGGAGAAAAAAAAAACGACTCTTGGTTTAACATCACTCTCTAACTTAAATTGTAATAACTTGAATGTTATGGTCGGTAAATGCTGACAGTAGGAACCTGAAGAACTGTTGCCTGGTTAGAAACATCAACCTGTTCAGTGATTCGGTATAGAAATGTGATTTCCCCGAGGACTGCATGAAACCATAAACTGCGGCAGACGTCAGCATTGTAGACGGAGAAGTAAGCGGGGCGGTTGTTCATTGTAGAACAAAACTATTCGACATATGTTTAGCACAAGTTGAGAGTGATATTGTGGGTATTCTAAAACAGTTGCCATGCTGTATTTCTTTTCATGACTAGCTTGAGTGAATCTCCGATGAATAAAAACATATTGTGAATTCCCTGAGGCTGCGTTTCCTATAGAGATGTTCGAGGATGCGTAGCGAGGGTTGAGTTTGTAAAGAACCGATATAATCGCTTCATTTACCTAGCCTCGCTCAACGCAAGCGACTATATAAGTTCGTAACAAACACATCTCTCGCTACTCATCCTCGCACATCTTTGGTGTAAATGCAGCCTAAGACTCAACTATAACGTCTTAAAATCATTCATTTGACATTGATTTGTCGCTGATATGAATGACTTGAATTTTAAGGCTTTCCACGTACGACAGTTGGGCTACTAGTCACATTTAAACTTTCTTCCTGGTATGAAACCACTGGTTGACATGGGCGGGAAGACTTGACGGAGTTACCGATCGACTACCGACCGAATTCGGTGGTTAAGTCCTAAGGCCGCCCTACCGGCCGGCCTTACCGAATTCGGTCGGTAGGCGATCGGTAAGTATGTCGAGACTTCCCGCCCAGGCCTTTATCTTCTACTCCTTGACTTATTTTTCTCGAAAATGTTTACACCTCCAATCAAATCAGTTCTGCATTCAAGTTTACTGAAGCCCCTGTAAGTCCTGTTTCCCGAATCCTTTACGCTCCATCCGCGATGTCACCAGTAGGTCGCAAGCTCCCCTACTGATTATTTAAATCGACTCGATTGTATTGTTGTGTGGCGACTGAATAAAGTAAGCTATGTAAATCTGGGATAGTGCATGAGAGGAGCGGGTAGCGAGATAGCTGAAGTTGCGCAAAAAATAAAGAAATGTTCCTGAGTCTCTTTATAAAGTGAAATTTTGTTAGAGAATACAGTTGTTGACAAGTCCAAAATGTTATGTATTCAATTCCTTACACTTATACATTTCGTCAACCCCCTTTTTATCTTTTGTTACGTATGCCAAAATTGACGAAGATACGACGCCTTTAAAATTCTCAATACGTCACGCCGTGGTATAATTTTTAATGCGTTCTGACGTCACGAGCCCGAGTTTTGATACGCTTTTTTATTGATGGTGGAATCTAGCTTATTATTTTAAACCACTCGATATTTTTTAGCTCATTACAATAACAGACAGGCCACTTATTGCTTCTTATACAGCCAATCTCACTTAACGTTGAACTACCCAAGTATTTTACAACAAAAACAGTTATTAATGATATCAAATGATTGATCTAGAGCGGTGCATCATTTATCATCTCGCCCTAAACCCGGCCCTCCCCATGGGAACACGGAGGCAGCTGAATAGTAATGGGGTAGGCTGTAACATCCCCTTTTACTCTAAAATTTTCTTACGGACCAAAATCCTGTATGTTTTTTATAGGTGGTAATTTCTGTTCGAACAGCTGATTAAAGAATTATGTCAATTTCGTGGTGGCTACATATAATCAGAGTTGGGTATAATTGAGGGTTCTGCATCACTTGCTCACGCGCGCGGTCGAGCTGCGCAATGCAGAAGCCTCCAATTATCCCCTACTTGCATAAAGTGCATATCGCATTTTATACCCTACTACACAGGTCTGACAAAATTTAAGTCAATTAACGAAAACAGGATGAAAAGTGTTTCTTCCATAAAAATACTAAAGCAAAATGAACATTGATTTTTCACGTGATTTTAGAGCAGTTATCCAAGCAAATTGGTTTAAGAAAGTTATCATACCTCATGGCTTTCGCTCTTTGCGAAGTCCATTTTTTATTTATTTTATTTGCAATGGGTTTGTTCTTGACTCTAGTCTATGTCAGAGATGACAAAGACAAAGTCTAAGTCCAATAAAATAAATCAACCATCAAATCCTATCATTCAGTATCCGTTGTCGCATTGTCAGGTCATACCTTTCTGTGGGAGACTTTATTCTGTGATGATGAAACTAGATACGGCTAGACGTCATACATCAAAATGGGTAAGAAAAGTCATCATAATTACCATAAGCCTTTATTAGTCCACTGCTGGGCATAGGCATCTCCAACTGCACGCCATTTGGCTCGATCTCCGGCAACTCTCATCCAGCTGCTATCTCTGCGAAGATCGTCGCTCCACCTAGCCTGAGGGCGTCCTATCTTACGTTTGCCGATTCGCAGTCTCCACTCAAGAACTCGTCTACCTCAACTGTCATCGGTTCTACGGATAATATGGCCGGCCTATTGCCACTTCAGGCGGAATAAAAGTCAGGATTGAAGGCAAATATTAAAGGCCCACGTCAGACAGTTGATCCTTAGCCCTGAATTATTTATATAACCAACGGATTAGCAAATGAGAGTGATCCTACTAGTCGTTACCTATAATCGCCTGTAACTTCACCCACGCGCGAAGCTAACAAAAGCTTAGCTTCTACGGTATTAACGGCGCTGGTTTTAATAGATTTCGTAGGTCAGATTACGTAGGTTTAGTGTGTGGTGGCTTTGTGAAACTGTACTCCTAGAACGTATTTATATAATATAATCTGTACTAATATCTATAAGTACTAATATTATAAAGAGGCTAAATAATAACAGCCACACGGGTCGATCTTTGAGGTTATGCAACGCTTGCCAAGGTTGATCTGTGGATGGGTGACCATCTTAACATACCGAGTTTCCTCCGTGCCTCGGAAAGCACGTTAAGCCGTTGGTCTCGGCTGTCATTTGTAGATCTTTGGCAGTCGTTACGGATTGTCAGAAGCCAGTAAATCTAACTCCAGTCTTGCCAAAAAGTACCGTGTTACCCAGTTAATGGGTTGTAGAGGTCTGGTAGGCAGCCGCTCCACGTAAAACACTAGTATTCAGCTGAATCTGGTTTGACTGGAAGCCGACCCCAATATAGTTGGGAAAAGGCTAGGCAGATGATGACGATGACTAATATTATAAAGAGAAAGTTTGTGAGGGGGTAATCTCTGTATCTTCTTAATCGATTTTGAAATTTTTTTTACCAATAGAAAACCACGTCGTTTGTGAGTGTCATCGGCTATATATTAACACGAGAAATGCCGCCTTACGAAGTGGGCATGGGTCAGCTAGCAAAGCTCCCGGCCGCATAGCCATCATGGTGGCCGAATTTAACGGAGGTTAGCCAAATACGCGGGTGATATTATAGTGAACGAGTGCGTGCGCCAACACAGGTGCACAATCTATTCCTTATTATCTTAAAACGATGGCACGGAAATCACGACGGAGGAGAGAACAGGCGCAGGACCAAGATCTTAGGGCGGATACAGACATTGCGAGACATGCTCATCGCATGCTTCGCAATGTGTATTCGTGGTGAGGCACGGGCTACCCAGGCAAAATATTGAAGCGTGTGCGTTACGAGGCGTTCGCGGCGCATGCCTCGCAATGTCTGTATCACATTTATGCGCTTTCGAGGTACGGGGGTGTTATAAAACCACAAAACAAACTATGCGCTGCTACTAAGAAATTCCTGTTTTTTTTTTAAATGATTATTGGAAAAACCCAACAACACTACTGCCCAACCTGGGTATCGAAGGTACACTCAACAGTGTGAGACCACGAGAATAAAGAGGTAGCTTAGAACGAAATTATAATAATGGATCGACTGCCTCGGAAACGTGGCGTGTCGAAACGTGGTATCCGAGGCAGTTATCTTGAAACTCAAAATATACGTCAAAAACCAGCAGAGTGCGAGTCGGACTTTCACTCGAAAGTTTCCTTACCATAAACTAAAAAAAAACGCGTTTATTGTATGGGAACCTTTAATTTTATTATGTGTTGTTATAGCGGCAGTAGAAATACACACCCCGTGAAAAATTTATTTGTCAATCTATTGCGGTTCTTGAGATGGACGGACTGACTGACGGACGGACAAACGGATGGATAAACGGACTGACGGACGGACGGATGGACGGACGGACAGACGGACGGATGGACCGATGGGCTGATGGACAGTGAAGGCTTAGTAATAGGGTTCCGTTGGTTACCCTTCGGGTACGGAAGAAAAGAGGGTTAGTGATAGCGTGACGACTGATAGAACAGAATGGAAGAAAAAAAACGTGTTGCGCCGACCCCAAGTAACATGGGATAAGGGCAGTTTCTATTCTAGCATTATCTCATCAGTAGATGATCAACTACATTTATATTTTATTTATTTTATTTATTTTAGTATGGAATTTATTATTTTTTGCCATTTTTTACACTATCTATAACAGGTACAGTTTTCATGTTCAAATGAACATATTACATAAAGTTGTAATATCTCACTATGTTACTTAATAAACTCTTTCGCTTCCCTCGGCCGCTCATAACTTGAGCATCAGGAATTCTTGTCGCGGCAGCTACACTGATTTGTGTGGTTTGTGCGAAACGAATGGAATAGAAAATGAGATCATTCCGTCTTCTGCCGCGTTTTACAATAACTCCTCTTTGTGTAAGGAACTTTGACCTTTGTTACCTTGGCTTTAAGGACTGAAACACGCGGCTAGTTTGAGAACGAAAATAGTAAAAGTACTCTTTGATATACTGCTAGTTTCTGAAGTCAAGTTCTCACTATGTCGGAAAAATCTGACGTATTTGCGTTTACCTGAGGTGTTCGTTTTTCCTTGAGTTTTGTATTTGTACCTGCTTAGTTAAAGTTGTAGCGGTATCTATACCGCCATAAGCTAACTTAAAAAAATAGTCCAGATTTCACGCAACTCCCACATTGCACTGTCACAGTTTATTGCAGTATACTGCAGTGCCCAACAACAACCAGTGGGCGGGAACCGATCACTACACCTACCGATTTTTTTTTGGATCGAATTTCGTTTTACCGGAAACTATTGACCGACGTCTTATTTGCTATATGAATTATTTGAAAAAAAAAATCATTTGGCAAATGAAAAAGTTAAAAAGTTTTTGGTGAAATGAAATTCGGTCAATTTTTTTTCGAACTTATGATAGGTAACCCCATCGTGCAATTGCCCAGCAAAAACAACACTCGTCTGGTCGGAACATGCTCGCTTGTCAATAGAGGTTACGGGACTTTATACCCTGTGCCACATACCTCTAAAGAACATCATCATCAGCCTATAGCAGTCCACTGCTGGACAGGCCTCTTCTAGTGTACGCTTACCTGCGGCCCTTATATTAGCCGATTCGCGTTCTCCACTCAAGTACTCGTCTATCCTAATGGTCATCGGTCGTAAAAAGCCTCAGGTACATTTTATAAAAAGTCAGGTTTTGTTGCACGTTTAAAATGCTTTTATATTAGAAATACTACCACCAAATTTAATAAATTAACCGCGACAAGCCCACATAGCCACAACATGGCTTTATAAGCTAATAAAATAATAATAAAAACGCACTCATTATTTTACTCCGTAAACCCATGTTTCATAATTAATTTAAATAAAACATGTTAATCGCATTAACTAACGAACATACTGACTAATTAAGCGAACAAATAAAAGTGAAATTGTTTAATTTTGTTGTAAATTAAACGTACAAAGAATTATTTATAATTTATTACGAGTGTACGGTGAAAATGTTTTGTGGTACTGCTGAAATGTAACCGCTAAATGTGCAATGAGGTTTATTCATCAAAGTCGTATGTCCGATAGCATTACCCATCATAAAAATAAAAAGTACTAATACTGTTCCTACAGAAATATTTAAAAGCAACATTTCAACAAACATCAAAACAAAAGTCATGAACTCAACCCTTTTACCGTCTTTAACATATGGCTCCCAGACTTGGAAATTCACTGCCAAAGCAAAAAACAGAATCAACATCTGCCAACGAGGAATGGAACGCAATAGCATGCTCAACATAAGGAAACTGGACAACAGTCGATCACGCCCGTCCGGTACAAAGTAGTTAACTATTATTATTACATGACATTAATTTAACCCAAAATAATAACAAAGTATTAATTTCCAAAGAAACTAATTAAAATCCCGTCACTTCCCATGCAACGTTTCAACCGTACGCACTGGCTACCAAGTCTATACAAATGGCAAAATAATTGGACGTCAGTCACAGCACGGAATTGGTCCGAGTAAGTTGTATGAAAATATGAAATTATTTTATTTCATATTTGAATAGAATAAAATAGAATGTTGAGCTTGGGTCGCAGCTCGCAGATTGCACGGTTCAATGGTTCGACGTTCGATGCTCGGCGCCTGTTACTGCCTCCGATATAGAGACAAGGGAAGTGACGTTTTAGAAAAATAAGTACCGGGAATGGTCGGGGTAGTTATCACAATAATAGGTTAAAACTTCAGAGCTGTAGTGTAACCTCGGTTTTTACGATTTATAGCTAGGGTATGAAACATCGGAAAACTGCAACCACGTCACTAATTTCACGGTCTGATCTGTCTGCACCACATTGTAAACACCTTGAACAATACAAATAAGGAAGTTCCTTATTTGTATTTAGTAGTACTTTACTTAGTAGAAAATTAGGAGAGGTATACTTAAACTTACTATAATGGAGTTGAGTGGCTTGTAACTACATAATGCCGAGTTGTCGCGGCCGGCAAATGGCGGTCATCAAAAAACCATGTCAGATGCCCTTGAGGCGGTTCAGAAACTCTGACAACAGGGTATGTAGGGTCATTAGATCTTACTGCCCACACGATAAGAAGAAGAAGCCTCTCTTACTGTTGGGCGACTCGCAGCCATTCTGTTAGTGATGGCGGTACACTACGTGACATATTGACAGCGGTTGTCAATACCATACATTTTTGACAATCGCCTACGCCACGCTTCTGTTCGCAGATGTCAGTTATTTACTAGCGTATCAGTTCACATTCACTTCACCAAAATTGATTCCATTCGCCAAGACACACAAAGCTCCACCACAAACATTTCCAGCCGTTTTAGTCAGCGCAATCAATCACTCTGCAGCGCCAAAGCAGCTCACCTGTTTGAGGTCACTTTGTACCTTCTGTTGCGCGCTTAGCCCGTGTCGCGTCAGTGTCAGGCGCACAGAGAGCAGTGGGCGCGACCGCGAGGCTTGGGGCCTGGAGCCCAGGGGCTAGGGGCCCGGGGGGCATGGGGCTCGGTGAACCGACGGCTGATTGCAACGTTTTTGAAGGCAAACACTTTGACTTGTTTATAATTAGGCTGTTTTTGTGGTAGTGTTTTGTTTTTGGTGTTCTGTGAGTTGCTGTCGTGTTTTGTTTTTTACATTCCTAATGCAATACGCCTCTGTCAATATAATAGTGTAAAACAAAGTCTCTGTCAGCTTTGTTCCAACTTATTTTGATATCTACGGTTTTCACTATTTAAAAATCCAGCCAAGTGCGAGTCGGATTCGCACACAAAGGGTTCCGTACCATAAACCTTTATTTTTATAGCGGCAATAGAAAAACACAATCTGTGAAAATTTCAACCGTCTACCTATTACGGTTCTTGAGATACAGCCCGCTGACATACAGACGGACGCACAGCGGAGGCTTAGTAATAGGGTTCCGTTGGTTACCCTTTGGCAGGTTTAACTAAGTCGCATCTGTGCATAGTGTACATAGCCGGGGCGGGTTTTACTCTATATAACTATATTCTGAACTTAGTTTCATGGAATAGACACAGATTTATTATTATTTATTTACCTACATGTAATAAAATATAATTGGCTACGTCAGAATATGTGTTTATAAGTTATTATTATTCGATAATATCACATGTGTACACCCACAATACATATATCCACGGGATCAGAATGATGGATTCAACATAAAGAAAGGCCAAACACCCACCTATGTACATTAAATACATAATGAACGATTTCCAAGGATCAACATGACGTCAAGTATGTAGGAGTAGCGTGTAAGTTAATCTTATTCAACAAGCCTTGATCAATGATATTAATTTACTTGACAAAGTTTTGTTTAAATTTAAATCCGTTTTAGGGTTTCCGAAGGACAACCGACGGAACCCTGTTACTAAGCCTCCACTGTTTTGCTGTCTGAAGTGGCAGTGGGCAGGGCACATCGCTCGCAGGACAGATGGTCGATGGGGCGGAAAGTTCTGGAGTGGCGACCGTGTACCGGAAGACGCAGCGTTGGAAGTTCTCCCACAAGGCGGACCGATGATATAGTGAGGGTTGCAATAAATGTGAGACGCACCGTACAGATTGTCTTTCAGCTGATGATGATGATCACTGTCTTTTCGGCCTACGTATCTGATGAATGTTGATTCATGCTACAGAACTCTTCGTGAGTGAGTCCGACTCGCACTTGGCCAGTTTATATTTTATAGAGTGTGAAACAAGTAGAGTATGTACGTACGTATTTTGTAATACTACAGGTGCTAAACCTCTTTGAAGAAAACTCTCATTTGTTTGATGTGTCGTAGATTCGCGTAAATGCCTCGGGAGGAAACCGTTCCACAGTTTGCGGGTTTGTGGTGACAACAATCGTGCTACACGAGTTGTGTGGGAGACGCCGCCGACTGGGTGTACCACGCGTGGTTGAACTTTCTCTCAAATAACCCTCTTTGACATATTATGCAGAAATTTAACCTGCCAGGATCCGTAAAGACCGGTTGGGGCCAAATCGTCCAAACCGTCAAAATCCGTAAGGCCCCTATTGAGGCCGAACCGACTCGCGCTGTGTAAACTTTACTTGTACTTGTATGAGTCTTGCGGATTATCGTTTATTTAAATTTGTTTTTTCATTATTTCGTCAGTTAGTAAACAAAACAAAGGCCCTTCAGAGGTTAAGAGGAACTCGTGGCTAACAACGCTTGCTGAGGTTTGGCCTCGGAAAGCACGATAAAGACATTTGTAGGTTTTTGGTTATGGATGATCGGAAGCCAGGAAATCTTAAAGTATACGTAGCACGGTACTTCTTGCCAAGAAGTACCGTGCTACCCAGTTATTGGTTTGTGGAGATACGATAGTTAGTCGCTGCTCGTAAAATTCTGGTATTTAGCTGAATGCGGTTCGACTGGAAGCGGACCCCAATACCTATAGATGGGAAACCACAATGCCTCCACATACCGCTTAATCTGCAATTCGCTTTTAGTTCTCTATATTGCACCTACTAATATTCTCTGCATCACCCAAAGGTTGACTGGTAGAGAATGCCTGTGGCATTAAATCCGCTTCTGTACATTTGTGTGCTGAAAGTTAAATAAATAAATAAATACCCAACCCATAATCCATGTCTCTACATATGCACAAGTTTTGTCACTCATCTTTTTTTTAGGATAGTTCTCTTGAACTGGACTGCTTGATAATCGTTACTATGGTTTTCAACCATCGTCCTCTACAAAATTTTTAATAAACTACAGGCACAACATGGGCACAACTCAACTTTTATTCCTCGAACACACAAATATAACGAACACAGCATTCAACAAAAACAAACGAACAAACAAACAAAAACCCAACTAAAGCTTCCCATTCAAGACGCGACAACTCCGAACAACTTACAAGTTTAGGTAACGCGAGATGATACTACAGTCGCCGGCGGAATCGCAAGCAGAAGGCAACTGGAGCACGTATTATTTGAGAGTTTGTCGCTCGCAAACTTCCTTGTCGCCGCGACAAAGACGCCCAACAGAATTACTCTACGTGCTCTGACGCGCGCGCGACGAATAATAACTCTTTTAAGCGCGTGATTTAAGTTGTGATGGATGACTTTGTGGTTCGAGTTGTAAGATGGGTTTAGGTGCAGAGAACCCAGTGGTCGCGGCATCCACTACTCCTGACGGTGTTCAGTTGGAGCCACACAGGCGAGATGTCCTCTTCCTTGAAAAACTGACTGACGTAAATATGACGCTGATGCCAAATTAACGTATGTTATAATTGTGCACAGCATAATTTCATGGGCTTTACAGTTTCCCTCGACTCCACGAACGACAAACTCGTAAAACATCATCTTCCTGCCCTTATCACATGTTACTTGGGGTCGGCACAACACGTTTTTTTCTTCCATTTTGTCCCATCAGCCGTCACGCTATCACTAACTCCCATTTCTTTTCATGTCGCTCCTCACACAATCCTTCCATGTTTTCTTCGGCCTTCCTCTCCCTCTCCATCCATCCACATCATAAATAACAATTTAATGAGTTTTAATTTTACTTTCGTTGAACCCTACTTCTTTTTCTTCAACTAAAATAACCTGAGAAAGTCGTGTCAATATCAGTCAGAAGCAAACCGGTTGATCATCGAAGTGCCAGGAACTGTGAATGCTATTATAGAACAAGTCAGGAACTTTCTTGAGCATGAAAGACTATGAAAACTATTATGTATTTTTTGGTAAGTGCACATTGAAGTTACTATAATGTTGCGGAATTGTTAGAAAGAGAGAACGAGGCCCTGCAACGCAATGGGCATTTGAGGGAACACGGGTGGGTGGGTCAATAAGAGTCTGACACAGGAGAGCAGGAGGACTAAATTTAATTTTGATGATTTCCCATTAATAAATGGTACCTATAATGGTACAAAAGAATAGATTCAAACCGTACCAAAGATTTCCCAACAAACCTTTTTTTAGGGTTCTGTACCCAAAGGGTATCCAACGGAACATTATAACTAAGCCTCCGCTGTCCGTCCATCCGTCTGTCTGTAATCGGGGGTTTATCTCAGGAACCGTTATAAGTAGACAGTTGAAATTTTCACAGACTGTGTATTTCTATTGCCGCTATAACAACAAATAATAAAAATTAAGGTTTATGGTACGGAACCCTTCGTGTGCGAGTGTGACTTGCACTTGGCCGGTTTATATTATTTTCCCAGAACATAAATTTAGTCGTCCTGACCGAATTCGGCCATGGCGGCCAATAACTCGATAACTCGTTTTGCTTGACCAAGGAATCGGACGTAGGCGCTACTGCTGAGCGTGTAGTCCTGACTACACGCTCAGCAGTAGCGCCTACGTCCGCGAGATTAATGGAGCAGAATATACCACAGATAGGTTTGTAAATACTTTCATAAAAACGAGATTATAAATATCAATCTGCGGATCGCCATTGGCCGCAACAGACCACCGCAACCGTTTGTTAATTCGCTCCAGTTTGTGAAGCTAGGTTATAGGATCGGTACTAATTATATATTAATACTACTAGCTGTGGGATTAGTGAATTTACTGCTAGAATACCGTGATATGAACAGCTGTATTGTGTGATGTTGGGGGTTTTATGCAATGTTTTTTGGGTAGAAACTCGGTGTTCGGATGTATGACCGACTAGCAGCAGTATAGGTATGGCATATATGTATAACTGGAAGCTTGTACGATACATATGGATTGCGTAACAGAATAAAATATCAGCTGTTCAGTACAATTTTGTCGAGTTTCACACAGAACAATTTGTAAGCGGCACAACTCTGAGAGTTTGTCAAGTTATTCCGTTACCGGTGTTCCGGAGTAAGGAACTAGCTCGTCCTGTGCCGAATCTAGGTGCGTCCAATACGCTCCGTAAATACAATCGCTACGGGATTACGACGTGTCCAGTCCATCAAAACATTGTGCGGTATCGAAATGGATATCCGGAATTGTCCGGTCCCTGTGTAGAAATTCAGGGTTCATTCATCAGATACCTTAATCTAAGTGTGAGTCTAGATATGTGATCAATAAATACTGCAAGAGCTGTTTGATGAATGAATATTCTCTTCAGTAATAAAGTAATGTAGCATTAAGGTTTTAGGATCCTAAGCATTAATAATACCAACCTACTAAATTTTGAGCTGATCATTTTTAAATTCCTTTGTTAATGTCCCTAATTTTTCATTAATTAATATAAAATTTAATCAGGGATGGAAAAGTAAGGGTAAAGAAACCTATTGTGATGTTTGTACTACCCAGTACTAGAGGAGCTCGTGGCTAAATAATAACAGCCGCACGGGTCGATCTTGAAGGTTAAGCAACGCTTGCCAAGGTTGCTCTGTGGATGGGTGACCATCTTAACATACAGAGTTTCTTCCGTGCCTCGGAAAGCACGTTAAGCCGTTTGTCCCGGCTATCATTTGTAGATCTTTGGCAGTTGCGGTTACGGATAGTCAGAAGCCAGTAAATCTGACTCCAGTCTGGCCAAGGTGTACCGTGTTACCCAGTTACTGGGTTGTAGAGGTCTGGTAGCAGCCGCTCCACGTAAAACACTGGTCTTCAGCTGAATCTGGTTTGACTGGAAGCCGACTCCAATGTAGCCTTTTCCCAAGGCTAGGCGGTACTACAAGAATAGCTCTCCATCCGAATGAAAAAGAAGTTTTGCTATATAGTGACTGCCACCTAATTGGTACCTGCGAAATAACATTAAACGATAACATTATAGTTTGGTGCGACGTCCCCCTTAAGCAGCCACAGTAACTTGTAAAGCCACTCGAGCGCACGTAACGTTGCGCGGTCTACAGCGATGTGACGAAGAATGTTATCACCTCGGCAATACACACCGGAGCAGTCCTTGGTTCCTCCACCACAAGTTACCTGTACTAACATTATTCCTTAATTTAGGAAGATTATTGATTTTGGTAGACCTGTCAATCATTTAGTTACATCAATACCGCAATGTCACGGTTCCTGTCAGAACTTTGCGGCAATGGTTCACAAACGCAGAGTCTAGCTTGCTCGCTACGACAACCAGAGTTGTTGGAGCTGGCCCGCACTTTACGAACCTAGAATGCGCATCGCTTCCACATGGGCGCGTAGAAGCAGACCACGCGAAATTCCGCGAACATCCCTGATGCGCTGCAGTAACGAAGCAGCCCCATCAGCATTCTGTATGCGTTTGTACCTACTGACAAAGGCACTGTTTGATTTTTGAGCCCTAAGACAGCACGTTTAAAAAGGAAGTGCACTAAGACTAGCTCATATCTACCTCATCATCATCATATCAGCCGAAAGACGTCCACTGCTGGACATAGCCCCCAAGCGTCGCCACAACACCTCGCATCCATCGGCTACCCGCGATCTTCACCAGGTCATCGGTCCACCTTGTGGGAGGCCTTCCTACATTGCGTCTTCCGGTACGCGGTCGCCACTTCAAAACTTTTTGGTCCCATCGACCATCTGTTCTGCGAGCAATGTGACCTGCCCACTGCCACTTTAGTTTGACGATCCTTCGGACTATGTCGGTAACCTTGGTTTTCTTGAGGATATCATCATTCCTGATTCGATCACACAAGGAAACTCCAAGCATTGCCCTCTCCATTGCCCTTTGAGTGACTTTGAGCCTTCTGATGAGGCCCATTGTGAGCGACTATGTTTCAGTTTCATATGTCATCACTGGCAACTCCCAGCAATATCTATACGGTGGGTACTAAATTCAATTTTTAGTTTAGTAGCTTTTGCTAAGCAATCAACGCTCATTTTAAAACTCCACTAGGTTTTCAAAACGAGTTCACGAGAGTAGCCACTACCATTTAATCCTTTGACCATTATTTACCACCATAATTAAGCCATACTTCACTCTTACACAATTCCCGCACGTTTCGCCGGGGGCCGTAATTGACGAATTTTTCGTTAATCAAGCCGCGCGCCCCGAGAAGGTTAAGATTTCGGGTTCATCGCTTCATGTACCTCACCTTAGGTTAATGCCGCCAATAATGATTTCCAAGAACGCTGGGAATTATGATATACAATGCTTTAAGATTTTCACAAACTCTGATGAGGTTGTTCTCTAATAACAGAAATCAATCGGGTTACAGTTGTTTTCAAACATACAAGGTTTTCTTGCGACAAGGGTCACTTTTAGGGAAATAAAAAGTAGACTCATTGACATTGAAACATTCCATCAATGAGTGGATATTTTTTGTTCTTTTTGATAGAACTAATATATAAAACGAACTGCTTGAAAAGTGAGTTAGTTGGAACGTTTAACTGTTTTTTGCAGTCGGAATTTTTATCGACTACAATAGATAAGAGGATCTAAAAATGCCACTTTAGCATAATCAGAAAGCACATCACGCTACCCGTTAGTGTCAAATTTTCCCAAACAACCTTAAACCTAATGTGTTAGCGATAAAGTTGAAAATTAAATTTGACAGATTGAATTGTTTTGTTATTATTATGATTTTGCTAAAGTGGCCTTTTTAGAACCGAAGGTCGGTCTAAGATTTTATCATCATATCAGCCGAAAGACTTTCGTCTTTTATAATGTGCACAGCAAAGGAGTGGAACTCGCTGCCTGCGTCTGTGTTTCCAAACTTTGAAGAGATTACTTCAAAGTTAGAGTGAACAGGCTCCTTCTGGGTAAGCTCGCTCCATCGTAGACTTTGTCTCTGTCATCTCTGACCTAGACTAGAGTCAAGAGCAAAACCACCATAAATAAAAAAAAAGACGTCCACTGATGGACATAGGCCACAGCAACCGATCCAGTGCGTCTTGTATCCATCGGCTTATATAAAGACTAGTTGACCCGCACAACTTCGTTTGCATGTTGTCACAATTTTCATTACTGCTCCGCTCCTATTGGTCTTAGCGTGATGATATATAGCCTGTAGCCTTCCTCAATAAATGGGCTATCTGACACTGAAAGAATTTTTTAAATCGGACCAGTAGTTCCTGAGATTAGCGCGTTCAAGTTAACAAACAAACAAACAAACTCTTCAGCTTTATATATTAGTATAGATAGATAGAAGATAGATTTTATATAACATTGTTATCGAACTCAACAGTTTCGCAGTCATTTGAAAAGCTAAATCAAGCTTGATCTCGTCACAACACAAACAAAATAATAATTGTTTTAATGTCCCAATTAAATTGCAGTTCAGCAATTTATTTCAATTATTGCATTCATAATGGATTCTAGTCAGTGCCACATATTTATTTGTCTGCGGTATTTGGATGGCAATTACTTTTATTAATTGCTCGTAGTCAGGCAAATACTATTACTTTTGTTATTTAACTAGTGTTGATTGAACAGTTAACACTAGGCGAATACCTAGCTTAATATTTTGATGATCTTTTAAAATTAGAAACAATAGAATAGAGGTCATTGTACGCATGAAGTTTCTTGAACGTTCTTCTCCATCGGATCTTCTATTTGGAACGTGTATCTGCCGAGCTGAAATAAAGGTCGGTTAGTGTGTTTTTTTGCTGCAGAAAAACTTGCTGATCTTGTCGCTAGTTATAATTCAAAAGTGTCTGTTCATGGTCTATTTGAAATAAAGGATTTTGACCTTGAACATTACTATGAACAGTTTTACTTTGAAACAATCCTGTTTTCATTTGATTTTTTCGTGATTTGTGAGTCGCCCTTACAATCAATTTAATTTATAATAATGTGTACAATGGCTCTTTTTCAGGTTTTGTGTTCAGTTATACCTTGTATGAAACAAACCTTCTTCGTTTATTGTTCTTTCCATGAGTAAGAGCCGTTTCAATATTTAATTTTAACCATTTCATTGCGTGGTTTACACACTCATCATCTGCCTAGCCTTTTCCCAACTACATTGGGGTCGGCTTCCAGTCAAACCGGATTAACCTGAATACCAGTGTTTTACATGGAGCGGCTGCCTACCAGACCTCCACAACCCATTAACTGAGTAACACGGTACATCTTGGCAAGACGGGAGTCAGATTTACTGGCTTCTGACAATCCGTAACGACTGCCAAAGATCTACAAATGACAGCCGTGACCAATGGCTTAACGTGCTTTCCGAGGCACGGAGGAAACTCGTTATGTTAAGGCACCAACCTTGGGAAGCGTTGCTTAACCTTCAAGATCGACCCGTGCGGCTGTTATTATTTAGTTACGAACTCCACAGGTTTACACACTAAAGAGGTACAATTATTTACGCCTGTGCGGAGCTTGGGTCGTTCGCTAGTATTATTACTGTAGTAATCCATACATTTTGTAAACGTGTAAATGGATATCTAGGCTAGTATAGATAATGCTTAGCTACGCTGCCGTCCTCGCAAACAATGTCGGCTACGTCGTAGCTCCGCAGCTACGCAAACCCAGCTGCTACGCCGTAGCCCGAGCTACGAGCCAACACGTTCGTTAAATTATTAGGATGTTCATAATCGGCTGCATGCTTGCAATATTGAATACCTGGAAATTCTGTTTAATACATAGATAGAAAGATAAAGGTATTATTAGGTGTTATAATTTTATTTACCTTTTTATTGTAGTAACTTGTTGTTGTGTTAAAGGCTCTTGTCCGCGGCTTAGTTTGTATTAAGTTTAAAGTTCACTGTAGTTTCCATACTAAGAGCTCTTATACTTCTTTCAATATTACTATGCATTTAAATCTTTACCTATTTAAAAACTTAGTAAAGGTTAACCTCGGCATAATATTTTATTTTACACATGCTTAAGTTAAGCACTAAAGTAATAAAGAAACCAATTTTCCTAATTTATGGCAGTAGTTATCCGGAAAAGTGCGCATTAACATAAATAAGTATACTATTTAAATTTTTAAAGTGGAACAAGTGAAATAATTAGTTTATACTTTCAGTGGCCTCGCCGTACCGTTTGTAGTCAAGGTAGATCTAAATGAACTATTTAGATTTGAAACAGTGGGTATTATTATTATGGCAGTACAGATATTTTGACCTTATTTAAAAAAATACACTAATACACTTTTTTAAATACAGGAAAACAAAATCAAACTTTTTTTTTGTTGCATGAAGTTTTTCTACTGTTGTTTACTAATTTGGGTGTGTTGATTTCAAATCTACCCTCAGATTTTTTGTAGCAGCTCTAGTTAGTGAGATACAGGTACTGTCTTGAATTTACAGAAGTAGTCGGTAGTTTCTATCAGTAGCGGTGTAACTTAACTAGTCTTAACTTTCCTTTATAAATATCATTATGTCTTCCTCAAGAAGGACGTGTTTAAATAATCCTGATTGTTTTTGTGTTATTTGTGGAGAATATGTGTTATAAAAGTTCGTTTAAATGTGTCGGACTTTTTGAAAAAGTCATACTTCGACTACTTTGGGTTTCCGTAATCTTTGCGACTGTGGGCAAACAAAAAAAACCCTCTTTTAAGTACAAAGCTCCTATGATTTGGCGAGAACCATCCAACCATCATGACGACTGTTATTTCTGTGTAACGAAAATCATAGGAATAAACCACAAAAATTGCTCTAAGCGGATATATCCAAACTTAAAATCTACCATAAGACCAGTCTTGAGTATTAGTGACAATCAACACCACAGCAGCCATGTACATCTTAGGAAAATCCAGACCAGTGCAGCGGACAAAACGAAAACGACGGCAGTGGTAGCGACAGTGATTTTGATTGCTACGGTTGTCCCCGACCACTAAATCAAGATGATCTAATCTAGCTTCCCGATTGAAAGAAAGAAATTTGTCGAGAAATGTGCATGGGAAGAGTTTGTTTGGGTAGTGAGAAATTTTTTGGGTAATAGGAAGTCTGACGGCTACATTCAGCACGTTGAACAGTTGCTGTTACACTTCCAGCGGCTTGGATGCAACATGAGTATTAAGCTTCACTACCTTCACAGCCATCTAGAATATTTTCTCCTGAAAATCTCGGTGACCTGAGCGAGGAACTAGGAGAGCGCTTTCACCAGGATATTCGCACTATGGAGGAGAGGTATCAGGGGTACTGGAATGAACATATGATGGCTGATTATTTTTGGAGCATTCAAAATAATATTCATAATACATCTCACTCTAGAAAATCCAAAAAAAGGAAATTTTATTTAGAATAAACATATATAATCAATTTTTTAAACTTAAACTATGTGCATTTTCAATGAAAAACCCTGTCACTTCGTAACTCAAAAACTAGAGCTGCTACATAAAACGGCATAGGTTTTTGAAATCAGCATGGAAAAATTATTCAGATTAATATAAAAAATCTCATGCAACAGACAGGCTGTTTTCCAGTAATCATTGCAGACTACGTAAGATCGTAATAAATCTTCATTAGATTTAAATATATTATGAAAAAATCGTTTTGTGTACAATAAATACCATCCAAATTCAATAGTTTCCATTATGACCGTGTCTTATTAAGCAAAAATTGTTTACAATTTCACGCGATATTTTACAAGCTTACGGCATTTACAATTTTCCTGTTACATACAATATTTATTGCATACAGAAGGTGGCCAAATCTACTAATTTTAAAACCACGTTTGCATTCCCATGTCAGTCACAAACTGTCATCATATATCAGCCGATAGATGTCCACTGTTGGACATAGGCCTCCCCCAAAATAGGCCTCTTAGTCCTAACATAGTCATAACATAACATAACATAGTTTTAAGTTTCCTTTTGTATTACTTTTGGTGTATGTACAATAAAGCGTATAATAAATAAATAATAAATAATAAATAATAAATAGTCCTCCCCCAATTGATTACAAGCCTCCCTTGAATTGGTTACAAGTAAGTATTTCACACGTCAATGTTATTTGCCAACTCAAGCTAGATTCCGGATGTCCGGCTTATTTCCTAGCTGACTGATTGGGTTGTCTCGACTAGTATAAAAATTCAAAGAAAAGACAAAGTCATGGTGCATATATTAATTGTTTAAAACCATCTAAACCAGCAAGACGAATAGGTCAATACGTCTGACCTTAAGGTCAGAACAACGGTTTATCTTAAATAATATAGATGACGTAATCCGACATGAATAGGCGTAAACACGTGCAAAGCAAACACAACCTATGCTCACAAGATATAACACCTGATTTACTTGATTGAATTTGCAACTGGGATTTAAGCATCTTCTGTTGGGTTCTCCTACACAAGATACTTAAATCCCAGTTCTGCCAATCTGCCTTGCCTTTTTTACCAACTATATTGGGGTCGGCTTCCAGTCAAACCGGATGCAGCTGCATACCAGTATATTACGTGGAGCGGCTGCCTACCAGACCTCCACAACCCATTATCTGGGTAACATGGTATTCCTTGCCAGGACCGGTGTCAGTCCGTAACGACTGCCAAAGATCTAAAAATTGCAGCCGAGACCAACGGCTTAACTTGTTTTCCGAGGCTCGGAGGAGTCTCGGTGTGTTAAGATGGTCATCTAGAATGGCTAAACTAGAAACACAGTTTTCCCCAAAGCCCTAATTCAAAGGCGAAATAACACTCGTCCTTCTTGTTTACTTAAAAAAGGAAATTCTCCAATTATTTGATCCCATCAAAGGCTCTCTCGAACTGTCCCCATTATCTGAAGGTACAGTCAGGCACAGCGATGCTAATCCCTGGGGCGCCGATAGCGGCTGTGCGCGCCGGTACCGGCAACTTTGATCCGCTCAGATAAGTGGCTCAACAAGATGTTACTTGGCCGTACTTTAGATTATCTCTTAGAGCATTGATATTTTTGATTAGATCTCTCCTTAGAATTCTTCTTTGAGATTTATGGAGAAATTTAAAGGTTGAAAGACTGAATTATTGAGAACTAAGGTAGTAAGATAAGATGGGTAACCACCGTTGTGAGTTATTTTTTATTTCAACTTGTATAGGTACTTCTTATGCAATAATAGTAATTTCAGGGTAAATATATCTTTATTTTAGTTTAGTTTCTACTCACTTAAACACAGGTCAATTCGACTCACATATCTACAACTTTTTTCATCATAAATAAAAGAACTTGCATCAAAACTAACATTATCACAATGAACCCAGCTAACTTCAAAAACTTTACCGTTTACTGAAATAACTCGTTCCTAAGTTAACCCGCCGACCGAATAACCCGAATACTCTACTTTACCCGAATATCACGCTCAAATCGATATGGACACCCCTATTATCAATTATTATCGCTGTAACAGAATTATAATAATAAAGGGTGGAAATAACGAGGTGACCAAATACAATAAAATGCTAATTCTAATTTGCAAACTAAAGCTATAACAGTTCGTACGTTTGTAACTTAATTATATCGGGGCCTATTAAAGTTTGTACAATTCGACGCTCCCATTCGATAAGTCGGTAATGTGCTGTTATGGACTTTTTGCTTTTATGACAAATTCAGTAAAACGTTCAACGATTGGAATACACCTTATTATACTTTTTACTTTATTATGTTTATGAATCCACAGGGTGTCATTTATGTTGCGTTTGCTATTTTTTTTTTTTTTTTTTTTACTATCGATAGGCACGCGTTTGACCACTATCTCACCTGATGGTAAGCGAGGATGTGGTCGAAGATGGAGCACGCTTGCCTAGAAATAACCTATTCACTCTTGATTTAAAGACTCCCAGGTTGTAGCTATCAGGAAACACAGACTCCGGCAGGGAATTCCACTCCTTAGCTGTACGCACTATGAATGTGTTCCCAAAACGTTTTGTGCGTATGGGTGGGATGTCCACCATGTACCGGTGGCGCATCGCCGTTCGTCTTGTGGTCCGATGATGGAACGGGCTTGGCGGAATTAAATTATGCAATTCCGTCGCACATTCCCCAAAATGCAACCGGTTTAAAAACCGACAGGCTAGCAACTCGTCGTCGATGTTCAAGACTTTGGAGCTTCGTCGCGACGAGCCTCTCATTGCCGATGATCCTCTTGGCTCGTTTCTCAATTGACTCAAGGGCATCAAGCTGGTATCTGGCAGATCCATCACAAAGATGAGAGCAGTATTCCATACACGATCGAACTTGCGCTTGATAGAGTTTGAGCAGCTGTTCCGGCGTGAAGTACCGTCTCACCTTAGCCAGAATCCCTAACTTCTTTGCAGCCACTTGAGCTTTTGCCTCTATGTACGGGCCAAAATTGAGAGTAGATGTTAATGTAACCCCAAGAAGCTCAAGATGGTCGGTTATCGGCACGGTTTCACCGCGGAAAGATGGAGCTGGGCGGAATTGGCTCCTTTTGGCGGAAAATAGACACGCTTGGGTCTTAGCAGCATTGAACTTGACCAGATTGGCATCGCCCCAATAAGAGACCGCCTGTAGGGACACGTTCAAGCGCTCAACCATTGCCTCCCGGAGAGACCGGATCTGCGACCCACCAGCTCGTGCATCGGACACGTATCTCTCAGCAACAGTGCTGTCGTCTGCATACCCAAAGGTACCGGGTTTAAGCAGATCATTAATATGATCTGGTAACAGTGTTGCCGAAAGCACCGACCCCTGAGGAACCCCGGCATTAATATCCAGCAGTCCAGACGAGCAGCCATCTATGACCACTCGAATAGACCGATCTCTCAGGAAATCTGCGATCCAATCACACAAACCGGCGGGCAGACCGAAGGAAGGAAGCTTACTAATAAGGCCATCGTGCCAGACCCTGTCGAAGGCCTTCGAGATGTCAAGGGAGACCGCCAGTGCCTCCCCGTGCTTCTCTATGGCCTCACTCCAGATGTGAATGGCATACGCTAGAAGATCCCCAGTTGACCGATTTCGACGAAACCCGTATTGCCGGTCACTAAGGATATCATTCGCTTCTAGGTACGCCAGGAGCTTATGATTCAGCACGCGTTCCATAGTCTTACAGAGTATGGACGTTACCGAGATGGGTCTATAATTCGACGGGTCAGCTCGACTACCCTTCTTGGGCACGGGTTGCACGTTAGCTTGCTTCCAAGCCTTCGGCACTTTTCCAGTCTCGAACGAAAGGCGAAATAGGCGTGTCAAGATCGGAGACAACTCAGGCGCACAAGTCTTCAGAACAATTGCCGGTATCCCGTCGGGACCACTAGCCTTGAGGAGTACTGCGTAACCTAGACGTGAGTCTAGGTTACGCAGTACTCTACGGACGTCCTTCTGATGAATGCGAATGTTCGACATACTCGACTCGCGTTCACCAGGAGAGGCGGAGGGCGTCGCGCCACCAGGATCCAGACGTGAAGATTCCGCAAACAAAGAAGCAAACAAGTTCGCTTTCTCCTCAGCGGAGTGGGCCAGCGTCCCGTCGGGTCTCAGCAGTGGTGGTAGTGAGGGGCAGCAGAAGTTCGATTCGACCGACTTAGCCAGGGACCAAAAAGCCTTACTACCTGCTGGGTATGAAGCAAGTTTGTTCCCTATTCGGCTAATGTGGTCAAACCGAGCCCTCCGCAACACCTTCTTGCAGGACTTAGCAGTCCTGTTGAAGGCTCTCTTTTTCTGACTCACGTCATTTGCTTTGCGCGTACGAGCCTCGACCCATGCTAGGTACGCCGCGCGCTTAAGCGCATCGGCGCGATCGCACTCGGCACCAAACCAAGGGCGAGCTTCGCCAGATATTGCTATGTTAGAGAACGGAATGTAGTACTCCATTCCCCTCCGCAACACATCCGTCACGGCGTCCGCGCACGACGTAGCATCAGTGGAAGAAAAGCAAGTAGGCTGCCAAGGGTAATATGCGAAGAAAGATCGCATGCCATCCCAATCTGCTGACTTGTATCGCCATACCCGCCGGGTGCCTCTTGGGCTAGGATCGGGTGGAGAGTAGACAGACACAGACTTCACCAGACAGTGGTCGGAACTACCCAGTGGTGATGAAACCGACACCAAATAGCGGTCTGGATCTGTTGTCAGCAGAAGGTCCAAGCAATTGGCAGTGTGCGAATCAACATCCGGCACCCTCGTTGCCTCCTGGACCAGCTGGGTAAGATTTAACGCAAGCGCTAGCTTTCGCGTCTCTCGTCCAGCATGGTCTGTGCACTGGTATGGGAAGAGCCACTCCTGATGGTGGGCATTGAAGTCCCCCAGTAATACCAATTGGGCAGAAGGGTACCGCTGCTGAGCCGCGTCCGCCGCCTCACTCAGGTGCTGTGTAAGCCCAGTTGTCTCCAAATCACCGCTGTGCGAACGGTAGACGCATGCGTAGACAATTTTGTCTAGATCTGTGTCCACCACAGCCCACAGCGTTGAGAACCTGGAGTCTTCAAGGTAGCGGAGACGCCGATAGCAGATGTCGTTCCGGGCGTACATGCATACGCCCGCGCGGGGTCTAAAGTGGTGCTCCAGGGTAAACCCAGGGTAAGACAGGTATGACACGTCCGACGGACATCCGATCTGCGTCTCCGACAGGAACAAGAACGCTGGTTTCTCGGTCTCAAGATGGTGATGGACTGCGGCGAGATTTGAGTGCAGACCTCGTATATTAGAGAGGTGCACTTTATGCGAAAGGACGTGCTGCCGTTGTACAGCTTTTCTCTTTTTATTCCTGTTCATTAAAGTGATGGAGGTTGAGGAGAAGGAAGTGAAATGAGGTTCCAAGCTGCTAACCTTCAGGCACGCCCTGACAGGACGACATCTTTGGGGGACTAGTCTGGAGACTGCGGGGACGCCCGAGCCCCCCCGAGAATGTCCATCGGGCCCTTTCATCTGGTCGCCAACCAGCACGATGGTGCATTCCGGGATTTTTCGCCAGATGGCGGGGCAGCCTTTCATGTGTGGCTAGCACACTACTTGGGCCCCCAACAATCTGCGGTCGGCCAGCGGCGCACCGTGCCTCGGATCCCGCTACCCTCCAAGACTAGTCTCCCGATACGCCCATGCCAGGGCTAGCCTGGCTGGTCTGCCTGCATTGGAACAACTATTTCGACCCAACTCCTCTGAATTGGCTACACTGAGCATCGTACCCGAACACAGCTAAGCCGCTTGGCGGTACGTCTTTGCCCAGTGGGTGGTCACAAGCCATCGGCCGAAGCCTACCACCAGTGGAAAAAGGGGTTATTTTTAGGGTTCCGTACCTCAAAAGGAATAAATGGAACCCTTATGGTATCACTTTGTTGGCCGTCCGTCTGTCTGTCAAGACCCTTTATCTCGGGAACGCGAGGAGGTATTGAGTTGGAATTTAAACCATTAGTCAGATCTACGATACCTCGCTATGAAAAAATCATAGTTATAAGTTAACATTCAAAAAAGATACGGCCGTTTATGCCGAAAAAAATGAATATTTCGACACTCTTAAGGGAATGGCGGTGTTAAGATTTTCCGCAGAAATATGACCTCAGCACATGATTTGTTAAACAAAGAAGATCAACATGAAGATTGTAATATACCAGTCACATGAGTTGATCTTCAAGGTTAAGCAACACTTGCCGAGGTTGGTATGTGCCAACCATTTTAGGGTGGCACTAAGAGAGGATTTCCCGATTTTTTTACAGGAACGGGAAAACACGGGATATGCGCGTACGAAGTCGCGGGCAAAAGCAAGTTTTTAATACGTACCTACAAATTTCGGAACCCTCGGTCCGCGAGTCCGACTCGCTCTTGACTGGTTTTTTTTTAAGTTACACTCACTTAAATTTGGTATTCAATCACCAACGAAATTTTCAATAACGGAGTAATGATTTTATAAAGCAAAAAAAAACCCAAGCCTTTTTTTTAATCAGATAGAAAAGTCATCATCATATCAGACGAAAGACGTCCACTGCTGAACATAGGCCTCCCCCAAGTATCACCACAACAACTGGTCTTGTGCGTTTCGCATCCATCGCTACACGCGACCCCAGGTCATCGGTCCACCTTGTTCAGGCCTTTCAACGTTGCGTCTTCCGTTACGCGGTCGCCACTCCAGAACTTACCTGCCCCATGCGAGCAATGTGCCCTGCCCAATGCCACTTTAGTTTGGCAATCCTGCGGGCTATGTCGGTAAACTTGATTCTCTTGCGGATATCATTATTCCTGATTTGATTACGCAAGGAAACTCCAAGCATTGCCCTCTCCATTGCTCTTTTATTAGGAAAATACGAATTTTAACGCTTCGGGGTCTAAAATCATGTATAGAGTCCATCACATATGCGTCAATGTCATTTTCATGTTGTATAATAACTTTCGGTTTTATTGTTTCGGAAGGTTGCGTTTACCGGATCGGCGTAAATACAGGTCATAAAGTTTTTTATAACATAATGTTTCATATTTTACGTTTTGATAATCTTCAAAGCCCCCGGAAGTACCATAAAGTCATATTTACCTATATTTTCACGTTTCCTGCGTAACATTTGCTAGGTTTTGTTAAAAACCATATTGACTTCACATCTAATACTCACAAAAGACGCAGAAAAATATTTTCAATAAAAACGGTTAACAAATTTCTCTTAGAAAATTTAGATTTTACGACTACCGACTTATTGCTTCGGGGCGTCGAATTTCGCCTATAACATAGTTTATTTATTTAGTAATATTACTAGGCTGGGTTTTTGGCTAGCTATTGTATTAATTATTGTTATGATGTAATGGAGTGTTTTGAGGCAGGTTGGTATTGTGTGTTGGTATTGTATTAGTGCGGCCAGTTATTCTTTTGTTATTAAAAAAAAAAAAACAATAGCACTGATTGTAAAAGGGAAAATTGTTTATTTTTAATGAAACGTTTGTAATACAAAATGTGTAAGGAAATATAAACTGGTATGTAGTTATTTAACATCTACATATTTTTAACGTTCTATGCGATAGCAAAAAATGCCTGTATCCTATCGGAATAGTCACAAAAGACAGAACGCTGCCTGCAACGATCCCTACGATTTTATTCCGCCATCAAAATTTAAAATAAATAGTCTAAATTTTCATTAATTAGAATCTAAATCTAAACTGTCGTGTGCAGTAAAATGCAAATAATTTGAGATGCGACCGGCAGAGGCATTAAAGTCATTTGAACCATCTCCGTGGCGAGACTAACTTCCTGTGATTCACTCCACATAGTTTGGTTCAGGTTACATTAACGTTGCCAACTTTACTCGGTTTCAAACCTGCCTATGGTTTGAAACCGAGTTTCTAAGACATTAGTTTAATTTCAACTATAATGACGTTTGAATGTAGTAGATTTTTTCTGATCCACTGACCACGATTACGCATGTAAGGAGCTCGTGGCTAAATAATAACAGCTGCATGGGTCGATCTACAAGGTTATGCAACGCTTACCAAGGTTGGTCTGTGGATGGGTGACCATCTTATCATACCGAGTTTCCTCCGTGCCTCGGAAAGCACTTTAAGCCGTTGGTCCCGGCTGTCATTTGAAGATCTTTGTTTGTCGTCACGGATAGTAAAACGCCAGTAAATTTGACTCTGGTCTTATCATAAAGCAGCCGCTCCACGTAAAATACTGGTATTCAACTAAATCCGATTTGACTTGGAAACTGGACATTACGAAGTAACATTACGAAATGGGAGTAGAATACGCCCGCAACTAAGCCCAAAACTATGGACTTCGGGCTTAGAGAGTAGCCCCCCTGATACTGAAGAACCCAAAGGCAAGCCACCGTAAAATAAATAACCACTAAAGCCTGTTAAACTTTAGCTAATTCAGTGTTCCTGAAGAGTGTTATAAATCAAAATGGCGAGAACAATGGCGGCCGAGGTCGGGACCTATCCGGCCGGAGACGGGCTTCGAGACGAATAGGGTACTGACGGGAAAGGGTGCTGTTTGAATATCAGTTAGATATTCGATTTTGGTTCTATATTTAGACTTACGTTTTGGTGAGTGGGTTGTGGAAGCTAACATGTAGCTATTTTTGATCCGAGTCAAATGTTTTTAACGTCACCTGTACACTCCTTTTTTCCCCGGAATCGTTCGAAAGAATCACCGCGGCCCTGAAACGCAAAGGGAATTAGGAGGAACACGAATGGGTTTCAGTCAGTAAGAGTCTGACACTCCCTTCTACTCCGCTCAGAGTGGGAAGAGCCATTTGATTATTTTCCGTCCTTAAAAAAAAACACTGCTTTTGCTATGTTTGTGTTCATACATCGCACGTAACTTCTCTTATCTTAACTAATATTATAAATACGAAAGTGAATTTGTTTGTAACGCTATCACGCCTAAATAGCCGCGCCCATTTTGGTTCAGTTTGTAACAGAGATATATCGTATCCTGGAGACTGTTATAGGCTACTTTATTGCGAACAAAGCCTTGTGCAAGATCTAGTTAGTTTCAAAACAGGAAGGCGAGAATAACACCAATAGCAATCATAATAATATTGATATTCTAAACATATTTCCTGACCACTACACAAAATCCTAATCAGCCGAACTCCCAGACCGCAGGGATACCAATGATGATACACATGTATAATTAGCATAATTTCTAGTGCTGCGACCTAATGCAGTGTAATTAACCCGGCTCGGTAATGAGCCCGTGATTACGGAGCGAAGGTACCGCCAGGACATTGTAATCGCGTTTAGGTACTTAGTATTGACGTGTGCCCATGGTCATGGGTTTGAAAGTTCATAGGATCTTAATTATTTTAAATTCATAAAGTACACGTTGCCCGGTAAATAATAACAGCCGCTCGCGTAATTACTCGTAGGTAAATAAAGCTGGAAACTATTAATCATTTGTGTGCAGTCTTATGCATATACTACTCTGTCAAGAAAGTACCGGGAAAAGATCAATAATACCTACACAAAATGTCTGTTATTCATCCAAATTTATTTTATCACCTTCAAAGTATGCTCCTTTAGAAACGATACACTTGCGCCAACGAATAATCCATTCATCAAAACATTTTTTAAACGCTGCTTCCGGAATTGAGTTCAGTTCTCGCCGCGAATTCTCCTTTATGTCTTCTATCGATTGAAAACGGGTGCCACGAAGTGGTAATTTGAGTTTAGGAAAAAGAAAAAAGTCAGCAGGAGCCATATCTGGTGAATATGGTGGTTGCTGGATGGTATTTGTTGAGTGTTTGGTTAAAAATTCGTTCACAATGATAGCCTTGTGCGAAGGCGCATTGTCGTGGTGCAAAATCCAAGAATTTTCTTTCCACAAATCTGGCCTTTGTCGTCGAATTTGCTCTCTTAAACGCTGCATAACGCTCAAATAATATTCTTTATTTACCGTTAGACCTTCCGGTAAGAATTCAGAGTGCACAACACTGCGATAGTCACAGAAAACAGTCAACATGACTTTGACTTTTGATCGACTTTGGCGTGGTTTTTTCGGTTTCGGTTCAGTTGGAAGGCGCCACTCCGAAGCTTGTTGACTAGTTTGCATGTCAAACTCGTAAACTCACGTCTCGTCACCAGTAACAATGCGTTTCATGAATGTTGGATCCGAACTGACTCGTTCTAGCATGTCCTCAGCGACTTTCATGCGATTGAGTTTTTGGAGAAAATTCAAATCTTTTGGGACTAGCCGAGCAGCAACATGTTTCATACCCAAATAATTAGTTAAAATGGTACGGATCGACTCGTGAGATACAGAAAGTTCGGCGGCTATCTCTCTCAGAGTTGAATGGGGATTTTCAGTCACTATTTCCTTCACTTTTGCGATGTTAACTTTAGTTGCCACCTACCAGAGCGAGGCAAATCTTCCATCACATCTCGACCGCTTTTGAACGCTTTTAACCACTCATAAGCACTAGTTTTTGATAAAGTCGATTCACCGTAAGCCTTCTGTAACATTTTCAGTGACTCCGAACACGAAATTCCATTGGCGATGCAAAATTTAAGACAAACTCTTTGTTCGATATTTTTGTCCATTATGAAATTCGCAATACGCACTATATATGATATTACTAAAACCAGCACTGTATTTAATATAAATAACAGATGCAACTCAAACTCCGCGCCAAAATGGAAAACAGTTGTGCCAATCTAACAACTACAAAAAAACAAAAATTTGAATTTGGAACCATAAACAAATCATCCATTCCCGATACTTTTTTGACTGAATGTATATAAGCACGTGATTATTTCATTTTCAATTATTGCCATTGTTCTAACATTGCATCTTTCCCCCAAATATCTCGGCAGCGTGACACTTTAGGGCATCATATGGCCAACATATTTGGTTTGTTTAAGGGTCCTCTACGCATATATATATAAGGTTCACCGACCGCCATTATTTATACGTCATAGCTAATATTTTGTTGGCTCACAGTTAAAATTATCTCATACTTAGAAATTAGTTTAGGAAGAAGGCAAATATTTCAGCCGAAAGATATCCGTAACAGACATAGCAGAATAGGCATCAACAAGAATTGAGCGGAAAGATACCTGTGGGCTCAAAAAATAGTTGTCTCATGAACGCTGAAATCCTACCATATTCTAGTAAGGTACAAGAACAAGCAATGTTGGCTTGATCAATAGATACGGTGCTAAAAATTTTTGACGGCTGCTAAAAATAGGCTGCTTTGATGTTTGTCGGGTCAACATTGTTATAAACGTGTCAACTAAACCCCAAATTAACGTTTTTCCAAAATAGCCATTACGTGACACAAACGGCTATTTTGGGGTTTCGAGGAAGTCCAATCCCATCAAAGAACCCAGGTTGTTACTACAAGGAAATCCTTGTAGTAACAACCTGAGTTCTTTTAAGTCAAGAGTGACTACTTATCCACGGAGTCCTTACTTACGTTCATAGAATAGTATCAAATAATTCCACTACCCTACTCACACTCAATACATGATCTATTGTATTTGTTCTCACCCACACACTCACACTCAAACACATTTACACACCGGCACACAAATGCATTATTTATTTATTTATTTATCTATACTAATATATAAAGCTGAAGAGTTTGTTTGTTTACTTGAACGCGCTAATCTCAGGATCGCTTTCAATCAGGTGAGATAGTGGTCAAACGCGAGCCTATTTTTAAAAACCAGCCAAGTGCGAGTTGTACTCGTGTGCAAAGGGTTCCGAACGAATCATGTTCTTTTTTAATATAACTATTTCTATGAAACCATAATCTTCTTATAGGTTTTCCGAACGAATCTTTATTTAATTTTTTCAAAATTTTTAGTTTTGATGATAATTATCATTTTAGTCTATCTTCTTTCAAAACGTAGTAATTGTTTGTAAAAGATTCGAAAGTATGTTTTTATTGTTCAACCCTGCTTGCTTACTTTCCCCCAATTTTAAAGTTGAGTATTTCTCAAACTCTACTTTAGCCTGGAAAACCTACAAAGAAAGAATTGGTACGTTCTTGCCTTAAGATATTCAATGCAGAAACCGATGCCCGGTTTTTGAGATATCTTATCGGTACCACTAACCAACCAATGGTGTTATGACAAATAGCGTCAACGGAGAGATAAACGACCGTTAAGTACCTCAGGAACTGGGAACTATACGTATAAAATAAAAAAGGCTTGAGTGCATTTGACACAGGTTTTATGTAGGCCACAGATGGTCTGAAAACTGAAGGGAAATAGCTACTTTCTGTGAGGCCGTGATGGTCCAGGAGGAGGCCGCCGAGCGTGATCATGAGAGGGTTGATCCTGCTCTGAGAAGGAGGCGTCAGGGAGGCAACCGCCTCGACGCCTAAAAGCCGAAACCCCGCCTGCGTTATTTAAGGCTGGGTGGGTCTCCAGGGTCGCTGGCGATCAGAGTGGGGTCAGGCGGTGGCACAGTGATCACGTGCTGCCGTGCATAGCGAGGCTAAGGGGAGACCCCTTTATAGTCTCTTCAGGGATGTACCCTAACAGGCGTTGTACAGAGGGGGTTCCGAAGTAGTCTTTTAAGAGGTAACGGGGCCCCTTCTATGTGCTGATGGAGATCACCGGGGTGGCTTTAGTGAGGTAAAAATCCCACACTCCCTGGTCTTTACCCCAAAAGTCCAGGCGCCTTTTGAAGGTTTCCCCCCGAAAAAAAAAGGCCACAGATGGTCAAAGTTGTCATAGAATGAAATAGAAGAGCACACACCAAGACGTATAAAAAGTCTGTACGTCTCGCAGAGTTTTTGTGCGCCACAGATTCGATGCTACAAAAAGTTTGCCTTGAAAGGACAACTTTCAAAAGGCAAGTGAATGAGGCTACCGTTTTTGTACTCACCAGTTGGCGCCACTGTCGAGTAAAGTTCTTAATCACAGCATTAAAGTTGATATTAGGCGCTTGTGATCAAAGTTAGATGAAAGATAAAAAAAAAGTAAATTAACTCAGATAAATAGCCAACCAACAGTAAAATTTGACATTTATAACCTCACGCTACACTAGCGCCTCTAGCGGCGAATTCAAACACGATAGCCCTCATCTATACTTCTATCTATCTATATATACTAACATAAAAGTTGAAGTGTTTGTTTGTTTGTTTTTTTGAATGCGCTAGTCTCAGGAACTACTGGTCCGATTTAAAAAAATATTTCAGTGTTAGGTAGCCCATTTATCGAGTAAGGCTACAAGCTATATACGAGTATTATTTACCGGTTGCATTTTGGGGAATGTGCGTCGGAATTGCATAATTTAATTCCGCCAAGCCCGTTCCATCATCGGACCACAAGACGAACGGCGATGCGCCACCGGTACACGGTGGATATCCCACCCATACGCACAAAACGTTTTGGTAACACATTCATAATGCGTACAGCTAAGGAGTGGAATTCCCTGCCGGAGTCTGTGTTTCCTGATAGCTACAACCTGGGAGTCTTTAAGTCAAGAGTGAATAGGTTATTTCTAGGCAAGCGTGCTCCATCTTCAACCACATCATCACTTACCATCAGGTGAGATAGTGGTCAAACGCGTGCCTAGGTATAGTAAAAAAAAAAAAAAAAATTATCAAACTATGACCGTATAGGAGAGGAGCAGACGAATTGCGCGGGTCAACTAGTTGCCAGATATCATGCAGCAATTCGGTCGTACAATTCGTTTTGTTTATGGCTGTCTGTTTTGTCGACGAGTTGAGAGATGAGTAAATAAAAGCAAACACATGAGTATACCTTCGTGGAACCATCCATGCTTATTTATTTGAGGCGTGTTTGTTATGTTTCGTTGGTAATACATACCCCAACATAATATACCGCATTTATTACCCGAGACATGTACGTGGAACCTGTTATGTTTTCTAAGAACATGACTTTTCGTAAACGAGCTTTTGATTGCGGCTTCGCTCGCGATAAAATAGCTTATAACCGTCTCTCAGTCGTAGTAACAAAATTCATCCGAATCAGTTAAGCAATTTATTTGTGAAAGCGTCACAAACAAACGAACAAAATATAACTACCTATAAAAAAAAAACCGGCCAAGTGCGAGTCAGACTCGCACACGAAGGGTTCCGTACCATAAATCTTAATTTTTATTAATTGTTGTTATAGCGGCAATAGTAATACACAATCTATGAAAATTTTATCTGTCTACCTATTACGTTTCTTGAGATTCAGCCCGCTGACAGACAGACGGACGGACGGACGGATGGACAGCGGAGGCTTAGTAATAGAGTTCCGTTGGTTACCCTTTGGGTACGGAACCCTAAAAAAGAATCTGACGAATTGCGAACCTCCTCCCTTTTGAATTCGGTTAAAAATAAACGGATAAGTAAGGACCTTTTTTGACGTTATTTCCTAAACCGCTATTTTATAAAAATTTAAAGTCATTCTACCAAAAAGGGGAATAAATAAAGCATTTCAATAGATAAATTGGTAATTCTATAATCCTTTAAAAGCGCGGTTTTAGAGCGGCGGTGACGTCACTAAGTTACCTAATTTCCTTACCTTCGGCCGGTTTTAAAGATATCTTACTGAAGGACAGGGTTTATTATCGAAAGTTTTGTAGGGCTGCCTAGCATGTTGCGGAATTTGTTCGAAAAGTCACTGTAACCTTGGAACGCAAAGGGCATTAGGAAGAACACTGATGCGTTTAGTCAGTAAGAGTCTGACACTCCCTTCTGCTTCGCCCAGAGCGGAAAGAGTCATGTAGTAATTTCATATCTTTAAAAAAAGGCTGGCCGGATCAATTTAGTACTGCTTACAATATCATCGATACGTACTAAGATGATAGATACTATTGTTTGTTGAAAATGCTGTTTTCAATTTCCGTTTAGATTGAACTCATGACCTGGAATTTCCCGGGGATTCACTGGAAGTGAAAATTATAGGACTAGTCTTTGTTAAGATGACAAGAGGAGAAGCATACGTGAAAGGCGCATCTTTCACTTGTTTTATTTTTAAAACGCATGACGTAGGTTCTGTAATCATGATAGTGCTCCTGATCATATTAATTACTAGGTGACCCGGGCACCTCTGTCTGCGTCTTATTTTTTATTAATACCGCAGTCCTATTGGTTGCAGCTTGGTATTATAATTATGTCTAAAGCTATTCGGTAAATGGGCTATCCAACACTAAAATATGTTTTTCAATTCGAAATAGCAGTTCCTCAGATTAGCGCGTTCAACTAAACAAACAAACTCTTCAGCTATATTATATTAGTAAAGATTAGTAAAGATACTTTAATATGAAAGCTATCAATTAATAATTGGGTGTATAATTAATTATTTTTCTATAGTAATTGACATACCCAGTAGGTACCTACTAAATATTAATTTAATAGACAGAACATCAAGTATTCCGAGCCTTCAGGTGACAAGCGCCTTAATTATTGAACCTAATAGGTACTAATTATGGCCTAATTGTTCAAAGTCAATATTATATCGCTTATTACCCTAGCTCGGAAATTCTTAATGCCAAAAGTAAATTACCTACTTTGGTTTCAATAAGATCTGCTTGAATTCGTGTTAGGCATGGAAGTTTTCAAACATCTAAATAAAAAAGTAACATATTATTTAGTTTACACTGATAAAACATTTTTTTAACTGGCTTCCTACTCAAAAAAGGCGGAAAAACTTCCGATCCGACCAGGCAACCAGCAACTCAAAGTATGGTTTCGAACAGTTTATCCTTTCAACCTAATATACTCGTAATAGCTGGTATCCCAACACAAAGGAGAAAATTACAGAAGGTCGGTTTCATACATTGACCGAGTTCTCGCTTGATGTATGAAAAAAACTACTTAGTCTAGAAAATGAAATTCGGAATATAGGTTAGCAAGTAAAGCATTTTTGGATAATACTTGCCATTTTTAACCGACTTCCAAAAAGGGAGGAGTTCCTCAATTCGGTGTTTTTTTTTTCCGATTTCTGTTATTATTTTTTAGTTCGATGCGGTATACTTGCCATTTGGTCTCGTAATAATTTGATTCAGTTTGCTTCGGTAGTTTTTATTTTATGAGTATTTTTGCTTATTTCAATTTCTGCGTAGACGACGACGTCGTCCGAGTATCACCACTTAAGTGTTAAACACAAAGTACTTATGAAATAACCTTGATTTTGGAAGTTGGTGTTAAAAAACAAAATCAAAACCAAAAACACCGAACTACCAAAATTAAGATTATTTTATATTTTGTAGTGTTTTGTTTGGAAGTCGGTTATATATTTTTCTTTTTTTAAGTTATTTATTTTTTAACATTTGAAGTTGGGAAATAGAAGGAGGAAGTTTTTATGGAAGTATTTGGATTTTGTAACGGTTTCATTAATAGAATGAGGTTTGAACGAGAAAGATAAACGTGTTTAATATTTTTACCACACAAAGCCGGGGCGGGACGTTAGTTTTGTAAAAAGGCTCCCACGTCAGAGGCCCTTGAAGTGGTTTAGAAACTCTGACACTAGGGTGTGTGGGGTCGTTAGACCTTACTGCCCACACGAGAAGAAGAAGAAGAATGGAGAAGCGATAAAATGCGGCATCGATTTGTCTTAAAATAGTTTTACTCAAAAGAAAAAAACTACCCACCTATATAAAAATTCGTAGTCGTATTGTCGTGTTGCATTTGTTTGTGTTACCTTTACAGTCTACCTTCTGTATTGTATCTACATAGTGGCGATAGTTTCCGTTTATATAAGCCCACCGCTGGGCAGTGGACGAACAAATTGGACGGACGTTTTCCTCACTCCCAGTGTTTGAAGTTGGTTTCAAGTTAGTTTTACTGAATTTATTACTATTCCACTTCGAGGTTTGACTTGCACTGCTACTAAGTTGGTTAATTAGAAAATTCTGGAATAATATCTAGTTTAGTTTGATGTGGCGTGGTGTGGCATATTAGCTTCAACGTATAGAGTTAATGAGCTTGACAGCTGGCCTTCCAATTTCAAAATGCTGCATTATTTATTTAAGATTAATTTTTCCTCATTTTGGTTTTTGTATTTATGCTTTTTTATATTGTTTTGACTGTTTGTTGGGCTCGTTTGACATAATCTCAATAGAAGAAAAGCATTGATGTTGTCGACGGTAGAGCACTCTTGAAACCTTTTCGCTGTTGACTTGAATACTTCTAGGATTTAAGCAATGATAATAAAAAACTTAAAAAAAAATGATTTGAATGGACCACGTCACTAAAATAAAAATATAACCTACACTAGTTGACCCGCGCAACTTCGTCTGCGTCACAGTTTTCATTACTGCTCCGCTCTTATTGGTCTTAGCGTGATGATACATGTAGCCTATAGCCTTCCTCGATAAATGGGCTATCTAACACTGAAAGAATTTCGGACCAGTAGTTCCTGAGATTAGCGCGTTCAAGTAAACAAACAAACAAACTCTTCAGCTTTATATGTATATTAGTATAGATACTTACCCGTGCCATTTAATGGGTTGTGAAGGTCTGGTAGGCAGCCGCTTCACGTAAAATACTGGTGTTCAGCTGAATCCGGTTTGACTGGAAGCCGACCCCAATGTAGTTGGGAAAAGGCTAGGCAGATGATGACTTACCCGTGCCATATTGTTGTTCGTATCAAATCTTCTTCCAAATCCTTTCAGTCAGTTGACTGACAAAAACACGTACTGTATTTCTTGTAATTGCTTGTAATATCAGCAGGAAGTAAGAATAGTAGGCTAGGATTGTAGCACAGTGCAACTCTGCCACGCTAGTGATGGGAGCAATGAGTGTGTTCTGCTGTGGAACATAATTACTGCTCTTGTCGCTAACGTGACCGAACTAGCTTCTCTCTTGATTGGCCGACCTTGACTATTTCAAATCAATATTTTTCATTTTACAAATTCATAAGAATCACGGTATTGTTATACGACGTCCTAAATTACGTTTCAAAAAGGTCTAAGATCCAAACCTCAGTAACATCAAACCGAACCGTTCCGCCAAATTACCCCAATCTTCCACAACCTTGGGCTCACTGGTCAGATTCACAGCGAACAAGACGTCGGCCGTTAATTACTGCTTCATAATTACAACCCTTTGAAGATGCTCCCTGAACCGGTGCAACCTTTCATTCGATATCTTTGTGTTTTGTGGGGGATTAAGGAGTGATCTTAATGAAGAGCCTATGTATAGATCAGGAATCCGACCTTGTTTTGTACGGGTGCAAGCTTCTAATAGGTGTGTCAATTTTGTCCATATATCTATCTTTTGTAAACATATGCAGCTTTTTCCATAAATAAATCTAACTATAGTCTGTTTTTGAATCTCAGAGACTAAATTGACAAGTGCAAATGTCAAAACTGACTTAAATACTATTGAAATCTATGTCAGTTTGCCATTTGCACTTGTCAATTTAGTCTCTGAGATTCAAAAACAGACTATATGTGATTCGTTTTTTTTAATTTAGTTTCTGCTAATCTGCTTTGTTTTTTTTTTTTCATAAAAATGCCTAAGAATTGTAGACAGAGAAACCCTTCGCGATAAATCGTTTACGGATGGTGAAAACTCCTTTGTGCTAGTATCATACTATTTGATTACATAATAATGAACTAAACTATACTATTATTATAGTCAAAAGCGACATATACCAAACCAAAAATCCACCAACGAAAACCACCAGCAAACAAATCAGAACGCGGAACCCCTGCCAACAATAATAGCAAGTATTACAAAACGCTGAAACCCCAAGCAATTACTATAACACTGGTATAACAGAAACCCTTCGACATCAAATACGTAGCACCCTGTATTATAAGTTATTATAGCGCTATGTCAGTCAGGCCAGCGGGTAAAAGGAGCTGTGCGAACGCGCGTGACCCAAGTACGGATCGGACGAAAGAGGCGCATTAGGTGGAAACATACGGGATGGGATTGGTAGAGGAAATGTGGCGGTTTTTTCATACTTGCTGGCGAGCACTGATTGGCGAAAGTATTTTAGAGTTATCTATACCGGATTTGTTATTAGGCGGTTAGTGGCGACCGTGAAGACGGAGGTTCGGACGACGCGTCGTTGGAAGTCCACCAACAAAGTGAACCAATGACCTGGTGAAGGCATGACGATCCGTCGAGACGATCCGATCGAAACGTGAATCCGCTGGATGCAGGAAGCAAAGGATCAGTCGGTATGGCGACGCTTGAGACTGCTCAACATAAGCCTCCTCTAATGTTGAGCAGTTTACCTACGTGTACGTCTTTCAGCTGAAATAATAAGAATGTGATTAATGTGTTAAAGCTTCTGACATTGTGTTTATTTTGCAAGCAATGTGAACGGCAGACTTCAGTTTTGATTGTATCATTTAAAGTTGACCATACAATAAAGGTCGCATGAATTCACTGAAATCAGGAGGCACGGGCTTATCGACGTCAAGTTTATTGCGAGTTGGCTTATGTCCAGTATTTGTCTTCTATTTCTTGATGGATAATGACAGTGAAAGACGTACTACATTTGTGCACTAAGGACAACTTCAGCAGTTTGCTCCAGATTCCTTCCCGTGTATGCCTACCCTTAAACCAGAAAGCACTCACGACGCAGCACTCGTGTGAGTCCACTCCGCAGGCCCACGAACCGATCGCACCATTCACCCGCTAAGTAACCGCGTCATTTAGAGAACCGATGAAAGGAATCCGCCTTCCGTGCTCTGGCGAAATTACCCGCTCAAAGTTTAGCTGGGGCTAAGAAACTTTGAAATTCCTGGAAGGAGAAAAGTTCGTGTTTTTTGATGAATTCCAAGAAAACTTTGTGTAAGGTACTTACTCGCTCGGATAAGAAAGTACGTAATGTAGACCGCATACTGTTTCATCACATCATTTTGGCCGAAAGGCACAGGCTACCCTCGAGTGTCTCCACCCAGTTCACATTTAACCAATTTCCACAGCCTTTATTACCATCTCATCGGTACATCTTTTGGAAGACCTTCAAACGCCGCATATTTTGTTACGCGGTCGCCACTCCAGAATTTTTAAACCCGATTGATTATTAGAGCAAAAAATAAATATCTGCATAATCCAAAGTACCCGCATGTTCCTACACTTAAACAAACTGTCAAAATCGTTACATTCAAATAATTCATTCTCGTGATAAATCTAACAAAGCGACATACTCCGGAATCCTTCCTGTCAGACACCGCAGACTCGTCGCGGCCCCGAGCAAGACAGCAAGACGCTTTGCAAGCCGCCACGACCTCGACGTCTCTTCGGGATATAATCGCGACATCTTCCACCCTTCGAGGGACACGATCCTGTGCTTCGAGGATATGATAAAAGACTGTGTTTATCTGTGACAATTGTGTCTACATAACTTTAAGATGCAATTACAGAATTTATGAGAATGTTGTTCATAAACTGATAAAAATGTATAAAATAAAGGCCATTGAAACCTTTTTATTTTAGTTAATATCGATTTTTAACAAAAAAAAAATAGAGTAACGTGAAACGTTTAAAAACAACTATCAGCGTTTAGTGGCGTCACTGCTGTTATGACAACGAAAAGGCAACCTTATGTATGTGTGTGCCTTGTGTGTGTGTGTTTGAGTTAGGACAGCTCATGACTTGTCAGACAGACAGGAGTGACTCAACTTCCTTTTTCGGGCGAAATGTCAAACAGTCAGTTTAAACCGCAATTTTGAAAAAGAAATTAAAACGCTTTATTTTTTAAATTTATGTATTGTCTATTTTACATAGAATTATTTAAAATGGAAGCAAGATGAAAATATTGCATGTTCCCTATTGGAATATTATTTGCCAAAATAAGGGTGCCAGTCCATTTCAGCGGAGCACAATTGCACAAAATGCCAGTTACTCACGTCGGAGATTTGTGCAATTCCATTGGTTTTCATTTCTCCGTTTCTCCGCTCCGCTGCCTCGCTCCGCTGAAATGGACGACTGTGTTCACGTGACTAGAGAGCTGGGATTTTCTATGGACAAAGAATCAGCATTGTTAATCAACGCGGCAATCCAGCCAGTATTCTGAGACTTATATTAGCGTTTGTACAAAATATCGTGAATTTATTAGTCTAGTTGTTAATTATGTAGGTTGATCCAGAAAGCTGTACTCCTGGACACGGCGCGTATAGTGAGGAGGTTCCTCTCTCAGGAGCCCTGACCACCGGTAGCTTGGACCCTGTTCCCGATACCGGTGGGCTACTATTTTTATATTTTTAAATGTTTTTTTAATATATTTTTTTTTAATGAAATATTTAAAAATGTAAAATACATGTAATTCAGTAATTCAGTAATGTGTATAAAATTAATAAATGAAATAATAATATAAGTAAATAAGTAATAAGTATAAGTATAGATAAACGGTAGGTAATAGGTAGACAGTTGAAATTTTTACAGAGTTTGTATACCACTATAAAAACAAATAATGAAAATACGATGGTACAGAACCCTTCTTGCGTGAGTCCGACTCGCCCTTAGCTGGTTTTTTATAAAACCTATATCTTTTATCTTTCGTACTCTTGACCTAGAAGAGGGGTTAGAGGTTAGGCTTCCAAAATAGTGCCTAAATTTCCGTCTTAAACAAAGATTATCTGATATAACCTTGTCTAGAAACCCCTAATTTCTGTCGTAATCCAGTCTTATCTCTCATCTTGGACCTCAAAGTAATCTTGAAGAAACCTAGTTTTCTGTTTTCTACGAAAATTGCCTTTAGGCTTCAGTATTCGGTGATCCGAAACAATGTTTGTCTCCTGATAACGGAATGGGAGTAAGGTTTGTGGTGTGCTTTAGCACAGAAATGTTTTAGAAATCTTTTAGCATTTTTTTTTTCAGATTTCCTTACTTAAAGGGTAACGAACGAAACCCTATTACTAAGCCTCCGCTGTTCGTCCGTCCGCCCGTCTGTCTGTCAGCAGGCTATATCTCAAGAACTGTAATAGATAGACAGTTGATATTTTCACAGAGTGTGTATTTGCCTAATGCCGCTGCTATAAACAAAAATTAAATTAAATTTTAATTAAAGGGGCTCCCATACAAGAACGCTGTTTTCGGTTTATTTTACGGAACCCTTCGTGTGAGAGTCCGTCTCCCACTTGGCCGGTTTAATTTAAAAAATAGCACGCAATCTGGCCACTAGCTTGAAGATGGCTAAACAGACATCATACGGTACATATTGGGGAATGTGCGGTGTAATTACATAAATTAAAATTAATTCTCCCAAGTACCATTTCCATCACTGGACTTCAAGAAGCTAAGTGACATTCCCACCCATACGTATAAAACGTTATTAAAAATACATTAGTTGTGCTCAGAGCTAGGGAGCGAAATTCTCCGACGCAATGTGGGTTTCTAGATAGACATATTTAATTGATATTTTGGGTTGATATACGTTAAGAAAAAAGTTGCAGAACGAAAGAAAATAATGCCTTTTTTATAAAATCGACCCGATAAAACGACAGAAAAGTTTAGAAAAAGTCTGAAAACTATACAATCGTAATTAAGTCACAAAAAAATATAGTCTTTATTTCAAGTAATTTGTGGCTTTTTGATTTCCCATCCTTAAAAAAAGCTACAAATTTGTACGGAACCCTCTGTGCGAGTCCGACTCGCACTTGTCCGATTTTTTTCTTAATTTTTATCAGCTACCCAACACTTTTAAATATGATCCCGCACTTCTGGAACATCCTGTAACAAAGCTCCATAGCCTACGACATAAAAAATATCAGGCAAGATTAGCAAAAATGAGCCAATGAATAAAACAAAGATCACCACCTAATAGGGAAAAGCTAGACAAGTATTAGTATAGAGAAACAATGCAGTGCAACGATAGGCTCGTCGAGTCGAAGCTCCAGAGTCTTGAGCATCGACGCCGAGTTGCTGGCCTGTCGGTTTTCTATCGGTTGCATTTTGGAGAGTCTGCGACGGAATCGCACAATTTAATTCCGTCAAGAAACCTCACGCCCCAGCCGCCGCAACAGAAGAAGACGCCCCGGGCGCCGGGAGTTGCAGGGCGATTCTCGGCCACAGTAAGCGCGAGCCTGCGGACGGCGAGCATTGGGTGGCTCGCCGTCTGATCAGAACCAGGCCCGGGTCGATGACACGCTGTGTTCCACGCGCCTCATAAAGCTGTCAGCATAGAAGACGGGGCCCGCTAGGGTCAGTGCCTGCTGGGGCTGCGGACTTTGTTCGAAAGAGGCACCGTACCCTGGAACGCAAAGGGCACTAGGAGGAACACGGATGGGTTTTAGTCAGTATGAGTCTGACACTCCCTTAATTCTGCTTCACCCAAAGCGGGAGGAGTCATTTGATGATTTCCCATCTTTAAAAAAAAAAAAACCGGTACATGGTGGACACCCCACTCACACGCACGAAAGGATTTGGGAACACGTTAATTGTGCGTACAACTAAAGAGTAGAATTCCCTGCCTGAGACTGTATCTTTTCTGATAGCTACAAGCTGGGAGTAATTCAATCAAGAGTGAATAGATTTCTTCTAGAAAAGAGTGCTTCATCTTTGACCGCATCATCGCTTACCAGTAGGTGAGAGAGGTCAAACGTATGCCTATCAAAGTAAAAAAAAAACCACTACTTGTAAATAAGCCACAAGCCATTTAGCAAGGAGAATAAAGAAGTAATATTAAACCTGTAGAAGTAGTTTTGCGGTTAATTCGCCAATTACTAGACAATTTCCTCGAACTAACCCCAACTTCCAAGTTAACTGCATGTTCTGCTCAAAACTTTAATAGCTAAGTAATGAACGAAGAAAGAGGTCTTAGCTAAAAAGTAGAAAAGTAAATTAAAGCTATTGTAATGTGTCACAGTGTTGACCAAGTTTTTGACATTTGACCCTCTAATTGACGTGTAAAAGTGTTATTTTTAACGTATCTTCTAAATAATTCTGATTTATCGATTTTGCCAAAATAGTTTCAAATCTCGCTTTTCTTGGATTTATAAATAAGTATTATCTGATTGACAATAACATACAATTAAAATTATTCAGCAAGAGAATTATAGCTAATAATAATTATTCTCTTCCTAACGAATGGAAACCAATGTCTTTTCATATTTAAAAACACATGACATTATTTTAATTATAATTTTTTTAGTAGTGGGTGTTCTTGACTCTAGACTACGTCAGAGATGACAGAGACAAAGTCTACGATAGAGCGAGCTTACCCAGAAGGAGCCTGTTCACTCTCACTTTGGAGAGATTAGAGTTGTAAGCGTTTGGAATCACAGACGCAGGCAGAGAGTTCCACTCCTTTGCTATGCGCATTATAAAAGACGTTTGGAAACGCTTAGTGCGAATAGGTGGTATTTAGAAGCCTTTGTTGAAAAAGATAATGTACAGAAAGCAGGTCACACGATATGACGACTCAAAGTGAATTAAGGAAGAAAAAGAAGAATAAGACATAATCTAATGCCGACCTAAAGTAGATTGGGCTAAGAACCAACCCATGTCAAATAAAAAAAAAAACAAGGTAATGATAACTTTGTACATACGCCTACTCTGATCTAAAAAAAACAAAAAACCGGCCAAGTGCAAGTCGGATTCAACGACTATATTTTTTCGATTTAATTACAAATGTTTAGTTTTCAGACTTTCCCTATATTTGTAGTATAAGACGGTATTACTTGCCAAATTTCATAGCTCAGGTCAACGGGAAATACCCTATACATTTTGATTCCCTTGACAGTGTTAAAATATATGTTAATAGCCGTATCTTTTTTGCATTAACTTAGAAACTTGATATTTTCACAGCTTCTGTAAACCTGACTTATACTCAGGTTTTAATTTCAACTCGATATCTCCATGCGTTCCCGGGATAAAGAGTCTTGATAGACAGACGGACGGACAACAAAGTGATCCTACAAGGGTCCCGTTTTTCCATTTGAGGTACAGAACCCTAAAAACAAAATAAGGTATATGAAAACACGATATTTACGTAAAGTAACACTCGCGCAGTAAAGTTGAAACTCAGCAAACAAAGTTGTTCAGCGAAACAATGCGCATTGTCGTGAGTTCGCGCGCCGCCACCAGCCCTACTTTGTAATGAAAAACTGCTAATTAGCAGGTATTAAATGAGGGTAAAATAATTAACGGTAATTAAAAGTTACGTGTGTTGTGTAAGGAGAGATTTTGTGTGGCTGACTGGTGAAACTGACTGAAACATCTGAACATTGTTTGAATGAAGAGTTGAGTTGGTCAATATGGTAGTTTTTCTCCTGAAGTGATATTATGGTGATACTAACACTTCAGGAAAAAAATTGGTGTACAATAAATAAATGGTGATTTATTTATTGTACACCAATATTAGTTGACAAAAACCTGTGACGACTATGAGGCCCAAAAACATCGTTATTTGTTATTTAATTTGCGAGTTGCTTACTACAATCACTACAATTTAAAGTAGATGAAGACAATATTTCCTAGCTGAATACTCTAAGAGAGAAAAAACACCGAAAAAATTCCAAGCACAACTTTTGTTTGAATTCTGTAAATGGTAATCAAGGAATTGCAATGCACTGTTTATGTTTTTAAGCAAATGTGAATCCGTAATGAAAGACTTTTTCCTTCAGGAATAATCCCAATCAAGGACCATACTTCCCAATAGGCGCCAAATGGGGATGGGGATTGGTCTTTCTATTGTCTTGCGAGCTCGGTGCCTAACAGGTTAATTGCCTGTTAGGCACTGCAATAAATAAAATTGTACGAAGTGATACTGTTCTGCTGCACCTCCATTGTGCAGTGGTCGTGAAGTTTTGCGCGATACCGAAGCGAACATTAGCGCGAAGAGAGCTCTTAATACGTTCAGTAGGATTCCCCAGGGAATGATTCCGTCTTACAAACACGTTTGTAGAGAGCCTGGAAGCGTCTGTCCTTTAATCGCCTATTTTTAGAAATTTATTATTATCGAAACTTCTGTTATTTTTAGCATTTTTCACCATAATGCCAATCAACCTATCGGCCTAGCCTTCTCCAACCACGTTGGATTCGGCTTCCAGCCAACCGGATACAGCTGAGTACCAGTATTTTAGATGGGAACGACTACCGGTTTGACTTCAATAACACAGATACAGGGTATTAATATACCTACGCCTTGCCAAGACTGGTGGCAGATAACAATGTGTCTAAGTGCCTACGATTAAGTTCCCTTTAATTTAATCGGCAGATAATTCCATACAAATTATTTTCCATTTTCGAATTTATTCGGTGAGTAGTGGTTACTCGGAGATCGTTCATGAAACAAGCCCTTAGTCGACTTACCTTGAATCCGACTGTTATTTAAGCCGACTAAAGGCACTTGTCTCACCACCGGCGAGGAAGCGAGTACCTATCGACCATTTGCTCGCTGAGGAAAGGGACAAAATATATAGATCTCGTGTGAGTAAAAGAGACACATACATTCATAGTCGATAGCTAGCTGTTCACTCTGCCGGCGAGCGGCTCTTACCTCAAGATGATCGCAGCGACAAGAGCTATCAAAGATTCTACTCGCTCAGCGACACTCGCTCGGTGATGCTCACTTGACGGTTGGAACTCACCACAGCGCTAATTTCTATCTATAGTGCGAGCTGGAGCAAGTATAAGTCCGTCGCACAAAAGCACTCGCTGAAAGCCGGGCGTCAAAACTCTCGAAACTTTTCACTCGCTACTCGCTGATCGCCATCATAAAATTACATTTGTTTGACCTCACGCTAAGTGATTATTAGATCAAAGAAATCTTAGATATGAATGAACACTTAATTATAACTTTTAACTTTAACATTTATTTCAGTCCCCAATGATCATACAAAAATTGCATCGATAATGGCAAACGCTTTCGACAGATTTATCTCAAGGATAATTTTATACATCACCAACAAAATATTCCCCAGCAAAATATCACATCTAGTATTTCCCGAACATCGGTGTACCGAGCTTGCATAGCCCGCAACCACAGAGCAATGATTATTCCAGAGCCCGTTCGGCGACATTTTAACTCCCGCCTCACGCAGGTACCATACATGTAGTACACATCTGTGAGTACTCTGAGCTTGTGTTTGCGGACAAATACTACATAATGGGGTTACAGATGAGAAGGTAGTTATGGGTAGTTCGTGGGTAGATTAATTATTTCCTGTGATTCTTATGTTAGAGGGAAAAGTCTATTCTCATTCTAAGAAGATGTTAGATGTTGCTATGTTGTTGTACAGACAGTGAGGTGACTATTAACTTATCTAGGTATAAAATAGGTATCTATAGAACTATAACTCGAAACAATAATAATCAAGTAGCTTTTGCCCGCGACTTCGTACGCGCTTATCCCGTTTTTTTCCCGTTTCCAAATTTCGGGAAATCCTCTTAGTGCTCCTCCATACTCTCCAAGAAACCTACATGCCAAATTTCTTCTTTGTACGACCAGCGGTTTCGGCTGTGCTTTGTCTGTCAATCACTCACTCAGTAACAAATATTTTTTTTTTTTGGATTGCAATTGCTTTGAAGCTTTTTGTTGTGTGTCGAGCGAGTAAAATAGGAATAGATGGCCGAGGCGTACATTAAAATGTCAATATCAATCAACACGTATGTTCCTGTTTAGAATAAAATAGAAGAGAACAAAGCAAACAAACACGAAGAGCAAAGAAAAAATAATGACGCTGTGTTGAACCAGCATTTTTTATGAGCTGGTTGGGCCAAGGTGGCAACAGGCCAGCCTGGGATCACAGAAGTCGCGAAAGTTCCCGCGATCCCCGGCGTAGCTGAGAGATGGAACACCGGGGTGGTTTTAGTGCGAACATTGGGTGGCTCGCCGTCCGATCAGATCCAGGCCCGGGTCGACGGTGCGCTGTGCAAGAAGCATGGGAGACGGGGCCCGCTAGGGCCAGTGCCTGCCGGGGTGCGGAATCCGTTTGAAAGAGGCACCGTAGTCCTGGAACGCAAAGGGAACTAGGAGGAACACGGATGGGTTTTAGTCAGTAAGAGTCTGACACTCCTTCCTGCTTCACACAGAGCGGGAGGAGTCATTTGATGATTTCCCATCCTTAAAAAAAAGGGTGGTTTTAGTCAGTAAGAGTCTGACAGACCCCCCGCCCCAGGCCGGAGGACATCTATGAGGATACCACCCGTAAAAAAAGGTGGCAACAGGTCACAGGTAAAATAAAGAAATTTCCTAAAGCAAGGCCTACTCGCAACAATTCAGTAGTTATCTTGCTGTCCATCGTTTATTTCGCTCTATTAAGATCAGTATTTAAGTACAAGTTTAAGGTAGCAAAATCTCCCAATTAACAGCTCCAATCTAGCAGGATCTCGTAATTCGAGACGTTTGTTAGTTAATTAGGTCGACGACTTGATACAGTAAGAGGTTTTGGTGTTAATCAAATACTCAAGTTACTGAATTAATCGCTTAACTGTTTTGGTGTGATATTTAAATGTTTCTCTGAATGTTTAACTGAAATTACTGCTGATGGAGCGTAGTGGAAGAGTGTGACACCCTTCCACTCCACCCAGAGCGGGAAGTCATTTGATAATTTTCCATATAAAAAGCCGCTTAGCGGCAATCTTCAAAAAATCATAGTATCCGTACATTGCATGGCTATTTTTCTGTTCTCGAGTTTCTTATCCTACGCCGAAGGTTTTATTTAGTCAAATGTATTTGATTAAATAAAACCTTGCAAGCTACCGCATGTCTATCTTCATGAGTACCTTATTCATATGCGATTCAACTGCAGCTTCCATGCAGGTCGCGGCAATATCAAAGAGATGTTGTTTATTTCATTCTTTGCCCCAGGGAGGTAGGTACTGATACAGTCGCATCTCAGTCATTTTTAGTGTAGGTATTTTTCTTTGCAAATGTTTGGTTCCGAGATCTAGTTTTCTATTGAAAATCCGAGATTTGTATTGTTTGTTGTGATTAAAATACAATAGATAGCTTTATAATGTTTAAAGATTGTATCATTTTTAAAAAGATTAATAGAACTTTGAGCCAACAATTGTCGACGAAGTTATTTATTGTTTCTTTATTAGAACTCCCCGTAAAGTGATAGTTATGCAGGTATAGAGGCAAAATCAACGTCACATCGACGAGTTATTCTCTACCAGTCAACCTTAGGCCTAAAAAAAGAAACAGCAATATATACATAAGTGCACAAAATAAATAGAACAAATAAAAATAAATTATTTAGGTATTTATCAAAAGATACTGTAAAACTTTGTTTCTGTCGTTGTGCGGATGCGAACTGACCGCGATGTTTGCTAGAGTCAAAACCAAACACAATAAAAAAAAACAAAAAAAAATTTATTAAAATAAATCAACCGCCAAAAATAATCACAAATAATCCGCGAAATCGCAATCATCCCTGTGGCTCAAAAATACCCATTTATCAAGCCATTCGGACGGAAGCGGACCGATACTTTAAATGGATCGCTAATTTCACGAAAATCGCGAGCTCTTGTTAATAAATGTTTGTAGATTTTTGCTCGGTTCCGCGAACTGACCGTGTAGGGTCCAGTGGGGGGCTCACCCCCCGCGATACCTGATAACGGCTTACGTAAGCTCGTTATCAGATGAAAATATACCAGAAATATATTTATTTTTACTTATTTGCTTATCATCAACTCATGGATAAAATTAAAGGTACTAGGTACTTTTTAATTGAATTATTTACACATACTAACACCACTTCGTCCCTTTTTTATTTAACTTGCAATGTATGTATGTATGTATGTTTGTTTGTTCGGGTGGAATCTTGCCACTCAATTTTGAAGCAGATATCTTCAACCGAATGAGCTGAAATTTTGTATACCTACACGTTTAGTTTGGATGAAATTCGATAAGCTGTGTGACGTCATTCTAAATCCAATATGGCGGAACATCCAAGATGGCGGAATAGTTATTTTTATGCAAATTCTACAATATGGCTATCAAATGAAGTGCATGCCTCTATTGGGTGCTAAGCGATTGTAGGTTTTGAGCATTCTTGCGGAATTTGTTCGAAAGTGTAACCGCGGCCCTGGAACGCATAGGAGCAAACACATTAGGAAGAACACGGATAGGTTTTAGTCAGTAAGAGTCTGACTCTCCCTTCTGCTCCACCCAGAGCGGGAGGAGTCATTTGATGATTTCCCCCATCCTGAAAAAAAGTACCTCTATTGAGCATTATAATATAAACTGCTGCACGGTTGGATCATCAAGGTTAAGGTCGGTCCGTGGATTGGTGATCCGTTGACCATTCTCCATTAAATACTGAGAGTCTTCCGCGCCTCAGAAAGCTTGTTAAACTGTTAACTGCAGGAACAAAAAAAATTAAGGCGTATTTAAAGCCATCAATTCTCTTCGAGTTCAATACAACAGCGTTTAGGATGCTGCTGAAGCTGCCACGCTTCTGCAGTGCGTCGGGAATGTTTGCTGATGCGCGCACTGATGGCTTCGCAGCGATCCGAAGTAAGTCACGTCGCTACTGCGGAGGGTCCGGGGCAGCTCGAACTCGAGCTCGGGGTCCTGAATGTCATTGCGGGGAAATTTGATTGCCCGCTCGTCCGTTATTTGTCTAAGCTGCATGTTTACTAACATACGAGTAGTTATTAAGTTTAATGTTTTCTAACAAATTATGGAATTATGTCAGAAATAAAATGATCATTATTATTATTATTTGAAGATCTTTCTTTGATCTTCTTTACGGATAGTCGGAAGTCAGAAAATGTGACACCAGTCTTGCAAAGGGGGATTTATCGTAACGCCCCATTACAGGGATGTAGACTGCTGATAGGCAGTTCCTTCATGTATGAAGAAACTGCCTATCAAAATAAAAAATACTTAAAAAAAAAAAAAAACTTAGCTGCATCCGGTTAGGTTATCTGCTGTATGTCTTTAGTCTATGTTAAAAACCCTCGTTCCTGTGAGTGAAGGACGCGCGTCTTTGCATATTCCCTTTCGGTTCCGCTGGTACGAGCTCATGAATATTTCGTTCGCTTATGGATGCTGTTGGGAACTGACGTGTGGTGTCTGACCGTAATCAGGTATCTGATTATTATTTTAAGGGAAAAGTTTACTTGGTTAGTGGCATTCCTTCCTTTTAGTGATGGAATCCACACTACAATATTATTAAAGTGAAATTGAGTTTGTGCCGCTTTTATGCCTAAATCGCCAAACTTATCTTTATAAATTTTGATACCTATTTTGTTTTGCTAAAACCGATACATAACGTTACTTTTGCCGCTTGCGAAGCCAGGAATCTTTTCTTTTTACGGCTTACGTTAAAAGTATTTTTTTTTTACTAAAGGTAGGCACGCATTTGACCACTATGTCACCCCATGGTAAGCGATGATGTGGTCGAAGATGGAGCACGCTTGCGTAGAAGTAACCCATTCAAAAAACAATCAATCATCTCAATCTTGGTTGCTTTCTCCTTAAAATTATCGTAACAATTACTATTTCCCTGTTTGAAACAGTCTATCCTCTCCCCAAAGCACTATAAGTACTACTATTTAGTTCCTAAACAGATCCTGATAGTTCCTGAGACAGTCGGCAACTCGTTCACAACTATATTCATAGGAACATCGCCGCGCTAATTACAAACCCTTGTAGCGAACCAATTAATAAGTTTCACAAATATTCTGGTACAGGCTGTGAGCTTGAAGTTATTCTCAATGAGACGTGTGGTTCTTCCAAAAATAGTAATAATATTTTTATTAGCAAAATACGACTGACACATAAATTTCACATCATTGTCACGCGGGGGCAGAAAAAATAATGTGTGAGAGATGGGCAAAGTACAGTCACTACAAAATTTGGGCTCTGCCTCCTGAACTAGGAATATCCTGTGTCTTAGGAGGTTCTGTTTGATCGGTTGCAAAGAGGTTGTAAACTGAGCCTCGGTTGTCAGAAAAGATAATTTACACGATTTGAGGCATCATTAAAATAGATTAATAAAACTAGTCTTTGTACATAATAAAGAGTATTCTATTCTTTGTGGGTATTCAAAATCCTACGTGTATCATGCGTTTTAACCTACTGAACCGCTGGCGAGGAACAGGTTTCAGCCTTATTCAACCATCCGGGGTTAATTTCATCCTCATTGTTCTCAAGTTTACTTTATGGAGGAGCTCGTGGCTAAATAATAACAGCCGCACGGGTCGATCTTTAAGGTTAAGCTACGCTTGCCAAGGTTGGTCTGTGGATGGGTGACCATCTTAATATACCGAGTTTTCTCCGTGCCTTGGAAAGCTCGTTAAGCCGTTGGTCCCGGCTGTCATTTGTAGATTGGCAGTCGTTACGGATAGTCAGAAGCCAGTAAATCTGACTCCAGTCTTGCCATGAAGTACTGTGTTACCTAGGTAATGGGTTGTGGAGGTCTGGTAGGCAGCCGCTCCACGTAAAACACTGGTATTCAGCTGAATCCAGTTTTACTGGAAGCCGACCCCAATATAGTTGGGAAAAGGCTAGGCTACTGATTCTCAAGTTTACTTTATTGCCATTCTAAATAATAAAAATTTCATGAATTTGAAATCGTATAAAAATACTTTTTTACAAGAAATACAACCAACTTCCAAACAAAACACTATCAATTATAAACTAATTTAAATTTCGTAAGTCCGTGTTTTTGGTTTAGTTTTGTTTCTTTGTTTTTTAACACCGACTTAAGAAATTAAAGTAAATTTTAAGCTTTGTGGTGTTTTGATTGGAAGTAAGTTGTATTTTTAATAAATTTTTTTTTTTTTTTCACTTTTTTATCGTCATACATAAACGACGTCATCATCTACGCAAAAACTTAAATAAGCAAAAATGCTCATAGATTAAAAACTACTAATCCGAACTTAATTAAATTTTTACGGGACCAAATGGCAAGAAACCTTGGAGTAATCGGTGAACATAAATAAAAAATACCACCCGAATTGAGTACCTCCTCCTTTTGGGAAGTCGGTTAAAATAATTTATTATCCATTTCGATGAAATTAAATCAACACACCAACCCGAACACACTGTATTTGCTATCGGTCGGCGAATGTTCTTAGAAATATTTCGCTCACTTGAAACTAACGATCAAACACGTCCAAGTAATAATGTTTTCAGGTAGAAGCCTTCAAGCGAAGGTGATTTGATTAAATATTTCAGTGCCGGCTCGGATGCTTTAGATGTGTTGGATTAGAAATTAAATCTGCGTACCTACCAACTCTGCCAGGGTTTCGGAATATGTTTGAAAGTGTCACCGCGACCGTGACGTAGTCTGAAAATGGACTGGCCTTGTCTCCAGACGGATAAGAGGATACTTCGTTCTGCTCCACCCAGAGCGGGAGGAGTCATTTCATGATTTCTCATCCTTAAAAAAACCTAACAGCTAGATATAAATAGTTGTCTACAAAATTGATTGCATCATAATTTTCATTACATCCGAAGGTCTGCTATAATCATCATCATCAATCAAATGTATAAAATTCTTTCGTGACTGACTGATTGAGTGACTAACTTGGGGAGTGTAGGAGAGCACTAAGAGAGGATTTTCTGAAATATTATCGGAAACAGGATCAACGGGAAAAGCGCGTACGAAGTCGCGGGCAAAAGCTAGTACAACTATAATCTTCTCTTCTAATAAATAAAAATCTCGTGTCACAGTGTTTGTTACCGATCTCTTCCGAAAAGGCTGGACCGATTTTTATTAAATTTTTTGTGTGTATTTGGTAGTCTGAGAATAGGTTGTAGGCTATTTTTTTAATGGCAAAATAACGTTTCCCTGGTCAGCTAGTACATATACATATAATACTGACATAAGCCTCCCCACGCATCGCTACGTATAGGTACTAATAAGATCGATGTCCCGTGCAGATCTGGGCCATATCTTCTCCAATCACCCGCCATTTGACTCGATCCTCGACTACTCCAGCTTATCAGAACAGTTTAGTCACTGATCATCATCATCATTGCAGCAGAAAGACGTCCGCCTCACTCCAGAGTGGACACATCGACAAGCCATGAGGCGCTACACGTAGTGCCACTCTGTTAGCGAATGTTATTGTCACGTGACATTTCGATAACGTTTCTCAATCTTATACATTTTTGACGTTTTGACAATCACTTTTGCCACAGTACCGCTGACAGTATGTCACATAATCCTCGCAGGTCATCGGTCCACCTTGTGGGAGGTCTTCCAAGGTTTGTCTTCAGGTACGTGGCCGCCATTTCAGAACTACAGTTACTGATAAACTCAATTATTTTTCTACCTTTGACCAAGACTGAAGTATAATTATCGCTGTTCTCTCGTATCATCATCATCATCATATCAACCGAATGACGTCCACAGCTGGACATGGGCCTCCCCCAAGTGTCGCCACAACAACCGGTCCAGGGGGGTACTCTTTAAGCCCAAAGCCCGTAGTTCAGAGCTTAGTAGCGGGCGTATTCTACTCCGTATCACCTACGGACTTACGATTAGTCCCGAACCCGAACTAAGAATGAATGAAAACACGATTTGACAGTAACTGACGAATCGTGTTGTCATTAATTCTTAGTGATTATGTCTTACGGAGTAGAATACGGTCTCGCATCCATCGGCTACCCACTACCTTCACCAGGTCATAGGTCTACCTTATGGGAGGCCATTCAACATTTGTTTTTCGTCTTCAGGTACGTGGCCGCCTATCTAGAATTACATAGTTACTGATAAACTAAATTATTTTCCTACTTTTGACCAACACTGAAGTGTTATTATTGCTATTCTCTCGTGTCAGGTCGCGCTATGAGAAAAACTTCAAATTACGTGATCGAAGATTAACCAAAGTACGATAGTCTTTCATGATCGTCACTCGTAGTCCTTCTAATGCAACCAAGTACAATAAAGTAGACATGCGGATGTAAAGTTGGAATCCACAAGATAGTTAAGCTTAGTTCTCACCTAACGTTGCTAGAAAAGGTAATTAAACACGTGCGAAGTTGTAGCGAGCGATGTAGCCTTTTCCTTTAGTTTGTAGTTGACTTCGCAACTCCGACTTGGGTGGAATTACAAATACTGTTGTGTGTGGCGCGTGTATCAGGTCCTTTTTTCCGATGAATGGTTTTATTGGGTGGTAGTTAAATATTGACGTGCTGGGAAATTAGCGGATGAAGGAGTGTCCATGGATACTGCATTGCTTATTTGATAATGATGACTGACCTAGTTTTTCAAGAAAAACTTTGATGGTCAAAATTATTCAAACGTCAATTAGTTTTCAACATACCATTTTTAAATAGTTTAATGCATGCTATCTACGATGGAATACCTGAGAGAGGGTTACAGGAATCCTTGTTTTTTTTACTTTTGGAATGTTTTGGTTTCGTATCCACATTACTTAATCCTCGGAAAAGCTACACTCCGAACGGAATTGATTGACGAATCAATATTTAATTTAATATTTGATTTCATCACAAAACAGAGATATAGGCACCGATGTTTGTGTTAGATGTTTCATAAGTGTTTAACACTGAGCATATTAATTGAGTGTCAATTTAATAGAATGGATAAACAAATCATCTAATATGTAACTGAAATTAGGTATTGATGATAAATTGGGGTCGCTCATAAATTATGGTGTATTCGATGTATTGACGTGATTTAGGAGTTACGGACGAACGTGTGGCTCGAGTTATGGAATATTGATCAGCTAGGTACGTAATTAGTCATTAATTGGGGTATAAAGTAATTTTGATATATGAAATACCTCCCCATTTCTGTATTAGAATATGAAAATGAATATGAATCATCATCATCTGCCTAGCCTTTTCCCAACTATATTGGGGTCGGCTTCCAGTCAAACCGGATTCAGCTGAATACCAGTGTTTTGCGTGGAGCGGCTGCCTTCCAGACCTCCACAACCCATTAACTGGGTAACTCGGTACTTCTTGGCAAGACTGGAGTCAGATTTACTGGCTTCTGACAATCCGTTACGACTGCCAAAGATCTACAAATGACAGCCGGGACCAACGGCTTAACGTGCTTTCCGAGGCACGGAGGAAACTCGTTATATTATGACGGTCACCCATCCACAGACCAACCTTGGCAAACGTAGCTTAAAGATCGACCCGTGTGGCTGTTATTATTTAGCCACGAGCTCCTCATTTTTCTGTATTAGAATATGAATATGAATATTTGCCAAATCTTGCCTGTATTAGAGATGGGCACATAGGAATATTCACGGTGGACAGTCAATAAGGTTTTTCCCCGGGGCAGAACATTAACTACCTGGATGGGAACTCCAGTGGCCAACCTGGAAATCTCTAAACCGACTGCAGACCCAGGTTGGCCGAAATATAATCTTGCCAAATTGGGCATTCTCCAGCGATCCCAAACGTAGTGCCAGTGCGGAGACCATTCACAGGACATGCAATATCTTCTTAATTGCCCGTCATGCACAACCACATGCACCATCCAAGATTTGAAGGAGGCCAATGATGGAGCTGTACAGGTTGCTCAAAACTGGTCGGACAAAATATACTATGAGTCAATCGACGAGAAGAAGAAGAGTAAACGCTAGTCATAACAACACTAATCCCAAGTGTTGACCCTCCTCCTATTACCTCATGTATAGCCCGAACCCTCATACTTCCTCAATTTAGTTCTAATCCTCAAGCACAAAACGAACAACCGAAAAAATGAGATCAAAAGAAATAAGTCTTCGCTCAAAGTTGTTCAAGGTAATCGTTTCCTTATATATTCCTAAGTAGATAATGTTTGAAGTACGTACGAGTATGTTGCAGTAAAACACATCTTTAGATGTAACGAATTTATTGCTATGGTAGACACCAGGTAATTGAGCAATAATGGTCATTGATCCACATACATTTATTGACTTTCTTAATATCAAAAACAGAAATAAAGACACAAAGCTGTCCTGAAACGACTTTCATCGTTCTTCTCCTCTAGTACTGAAAAATGCTTCATAGGTAATTTATTGTTCGGGTATCTACAAAAGGATATCAGGGAAAGGTCAATGTACTTTATTGCAAGTTTATCTGGCGCCTACCGTAGTCAAAAAATGAACTTCTAAAACATAACTTTTAGTTGTGCATATTTTCTTTTAGCAATTCCTGCAATAGACGATCTTTTTAGGGTTCCGAACGATATAGAAAATTAAACCCTTATATGATCACTCGTGCATCTGGCTTTCTGTCTGTTTCTGATTCAGTTGGATACATATACTCGTATAAACTTCTGTGACTCAAACACGGATGCGCGATTGAAAATGCGCTCACTTTTGGGGGACAATCAAAGTAAAAAAAAAACAACTGAGTCGTACGACACATCTAATGAAAGAACTTAAGGGTCCAATTCTTTTTTCTTCATAATATGACATGTCATCTAGTATTAACATACATACGAGTATATTTTGTGTTTTTTAAGAAATAGATGAAAGTTGTCCGTCACGTCATTGACATTTCTGAGTCTAAGCTGTCATTTTCAAAATAGATCTTGTTTATTTAAAAACTTTGTAATACTAATTCAGTTTCAACTAGTAAAAACATGTTTAAACCAAATTCGATTTTCCCCCGCAACATGTATAAGGATTACCTACTTTGATAGGCACGACCGGGATAATATTAAAAACGACTTGGAAACTCGCGCAGTGTGGCCCGAAGTGTTTTAATTTCCGCATTGTTCGGCATCGAGGCTTTTGTGAAATGTGACACCTGCCACGGAGGATGTGACTGACAGCCTGTGTGGGATTGAGAGTCTTTTTTGGAGTTAAAATTCATTTGAGCAGAGGATCGATTGAACAGTAAGTAAAACAGTAGACAAAGTGTACGATGGAGCGAGCTTTCCCAGAAGGAGCCTGTTCACTCTAACTTTGAAGAGATTAGGGTTGTAAGCGTTTGGAAACACAGACGTAGGCAAAGAGTTCCACTCCTTTGCTGTGCGCATTATAAAAGACGTTTGGAAACGCTTAGGTAGTGTGAATTGGTGGCATAGCAAAAAGGTAGGCATGGTAAGATGCAGTGCGTCTGCATGTCCGATGGTAGAAGGGGGCCGGTGGGATGAGGTTGTGGAGTTCTTGGGCACAATCACCGAAGTACAATCTGTAGAAGAACGACAAGCAGGCAACATTACTGCGATGAGCCAGACTCCTTCTGGGTGAGCTCGCTCCATCGTAGATTTTGTCTCTGTTATCTCTGACCTAGGCTAGAGTCAAGAGGAAACTCATCATAATAAAAAAAGTAAGTAACATGTAAGTCATATCCTTTTAGGATATCATGATTTACATGTTATTTATGTACTTTTTGATAAAAAAAAAACTTATTCCTAGCAACATAAGTTATTGAACATAAACATAGAAAATGACTACTGGCACTCGAAAACTAATCAAGTTTTCGAGTGCCAGTGATTTTCTGTAATACGCCACATCCCCAGTGAGTGCATCTTCGCGTGTCCTATGTGGGATCTAGTTCGTGACTTTTCAATAGCACTATTGTGAATCCTGCACATTATGTTGTTTTATTATTGTTACATTAGGACATTATTACAAAGGGAAAATTTTGTCAAACTGACGCATGTAATCATTATTAGAGAACGGAAAGGATCATGATAGAAGTCGACTCAGAACAGCTAGTGACGTCTTTATTTCTGTTTTTGATATTAAGAAAGTCAATAAATGTATGTGGATCAATGACCGTTATTGCACATTTAACTTGCACCTACCATAATATGCTTTTTGAGCTTGATTGTCAAATATAATTCCGTTGAAAATAAACGATGTTTTTCACAAAGCCATCGTCGAATTACTTATCTTTTATCCACATCGTGTCAATTTCAAAAATTAAAAGTGGTCCCTGTAAACCTTATCGTTCACAATTTCAGATATTAACGAGTCATGAGCTTTACAGTTAAATATTTGAATCGTCCCCGGCGACTTGTTTAACGGCGCCAATTCATACATTGTCCGAATGAACGAATCACGTCCGATCCGGTTCGTGAACGAATGAATGAATGTATGATTTATTTCCGTTGTTTATGTAACAGTTCGAGCGTGCTGATTGTAATCGCTAGAGAGATTCGTTTTTGTTATTTTTCTATTATTTATTGGGTTTATGTAGTTGTTTTCTTTTGTGAATCTTGGCAGAGTAATAAAGTAGCGGGTTAAGAGCAGTCTTATCGTTGGATATCGCGTATTCTGTCGCGTATTATATTTTGTCGTTTTTATTGGGACTGTTTCGTATCTAATTTTATGTGTGCTCATTTTCACTAAACAATTTTATCGCAATTTGCTAAGCATACCTAAGTATCTTTTAACACAATAATCAGTAAACAATCAAGAATATATATAGAAGAATACACATAAATAAAGAATGTACCTATTCATGTTTTATATGACGTACCTACCTGCACTGATCAAATGTTCACAACGTGGCGACGTTCCCTTAAGAACATTTCACACTGATTGAATCTATGCTTAGATCTACATAAAACAATAAACGGATTCCCTGAAACTCCCCAGAGGGTAGTTGTCGAATATCTCGAGTACAATAACCTCACTTCGGCAGCAATTCCGAATTTACCGATGTAAAGGAATATGGAAGATCCTTGTATCAATTAATGTCCCGTTTGGATCCTCGATTAAGCCTTGGATCCGATTTATCGGACAATGACACAGAACTTCAAACATTCAAACTTCAAACTTGAAGAGTGTAATTCGATTGTGTGTGGAGACAAATGAACTATGAAAGTGCTTGGAATTTTAATGGCGCAGAAGAAAATTTTGAATAGTTTCAGAATTTATAATATTTTATATCAATTTGTTGGTTTTCGTGTGAATTCAGAAGATTTCTTAGAAATCCAAAATTATGCATTTGGTGTCATCAAACAGCTTCTCAACTCCCGTGCAGTTGATTCTCAATTTGACAGCAGAAATACAACATACATTCCTTAAACATCGTGCAGTAGTAACGATATAGCTAAAGAAGATACACAGCACAGTTTCATATTCCTCATGCCATGGTCATGACTATATCCTCAGGGGCTGTCTTAATTTAATTTTAGACAAGCAATAAAATACGTCAAGCATTTTTCAACAGTAGTTTGAACACTGATTTCATTAAAATAGTTTTAATACTGATTAGCTGATTTTTAATTCGTTTTTGAGTAGCAGAAACCCGACCGTAAAGGCGCAGACCCGCCGCGGCGCATGCTGCGCGCGAGCAAGCCAACTTGAGCTTCTCGGGGTTACATTAACATCTACCCTCAATTTTGGCCCTTTCACACAAGTAAAAGCTCAAATGGCTGCAAAGAAGTTGGGGATCCTAGCAAAGGTGAGACGGTACTTCACGTCGGAACAGCTGATCAAACTCTATCAAGCACAAGTTCGATCGTGTATGGAGTACTGTTCTCATCATTGGGACGGATCTGCTAGATACCAGCTTGAAACCCTTGAGTCAATTGAAAAACAAGCCAAGAGGATCATCGGCAATGATAGGCTCGTTGCGACGAAGCTCCAAAGTCTTGAGCATCGACGACGAGTTGCTAGCCTGTCGGTTTTCTACCGGTTGTATTTTGGGGAATGTGCGACGGAATAGCATAAATTAATTCCGCCAAGCCCGATCCATCATCGGACCACAAAACGAACGGCGATGCGCCACTGATACATGGTGGACATCCCACCAACAAGCACAAAACGTTTTGGTAACACATTCATAATGCGTACAGCTAAGGAGTGGAATTCCCTGACGGAGTCTGTGTTTCCTTTTAGCTACAACTTGGGAGTTTTTAAGTTAAGAGCGAATAGGTTACTTCTAGGCTAGCATGCTCCATCTTCGACCACATCATCGCTTACCATCAGGTGAGATAGTGGTCAAACGCGTGCCAATATACAATAAAAATAAAATAAAAAAAGCGGTGCATTTTAGCTGCGTAGATATATTTGTTTGACGTGAGTCTACGTTTCCACTGCAGTACACACTACACATGCCTCCGTTCCACAAAGAGTATCTCAAAACTGTACTGCGATACAGTTCTACGTAGTCGTGGGTTAATATTTGTGTATAGCGTGTACCACATGCACAGCGTGCATGGCGTTAACAGCATTGTGCTATGTGAGTGCCACATTCGAACAAGCCACTCATGTACTAATGACGTCAATTAATGCGCAGCGTGTCCGTGGGTTGAACCCTGGTATTCAGCTGAATCCGGTTTGACTGGAAGCCGACCCCAATGTAGTTAATAATAATGAAAGAAAGCAGTACTCCTGGACACGGCGCGCATCGTTAGGAGGTTCCTCTCTCAGAAGCCCTGACCACCGGTAGCTTGGACCCTGTTCCCGATACTGGTGGGCTACTATTTTTTATATTTTTAAATGTTTTTTTTTTTTATTTATAGAGAAATATTTAAAAATGTAATTAGTATATATATATAAATGAATAAATGGAATAATAATATTTCTTTATTGACATAATAGGATACAAAAAACTTGTTTGAAGCCTCTGAATCCTAAACTAGGTGTACCTGTATGTCAGGAGCCAGCGCTCTCTCCCGCTTTATTTGGCTTAGATACTAATGTCAACACAGAAATAGACAAACATGCATGTATGTTTGTCTATAGAAATACAATTGCAAAAAAAAGTAAGAATAAATAAATAATGAATTGAAACATGGATGGAACAAATAGATATTGGAAAGAAGTTGGGAAAAGGCTAGGCAGATGATGATGTCCGTGGGTTGAAGAGAATACAATCACATACCTACATTTTCTGTCAAAGCGAAGGTTAGCACACGTGTGTAGCTTCTTCGTGCGCCACGGTGGGTCTGCGCCTTGAATTAGCAGAGAAGCCTAGGGACCTAGACATTCTATGCCAATCAACTTATGGGTTCTTAAAATTCAATTAAGAATTTACAAATAATTTTTTAAAAGATAAAGTGGTTAGATTTTTGTATAAATAAACTGCAAGTTTATTGTGTGTTTCAACTTACATACGCGTAATGTATTCACTCCATCAATTCTTTGTGTATTTTTCTCATGAAATAATCAAGTTCTGTTAAGGCCCCTTTCTTAAACATTTTCGTTCGCATGCATTGTAACTTCTAATCTAATCCACATCGACGTAAGCTAGGATCATAAACCGATACACTATATTCTTTCATTCCTATATTACAGCCAATAAACACGACTTAGATCGAGAATCCAATCTCCTTCGTATGATATCGTCCTCGCACGATCGTTAAATCGAAAATACTTAGACTTCGAGCAGCGTGCCTTGTTCAAAAGCTTTAGAACTTTAGAATAGTTTAAAGGTTAATCCACACATATCCAGACCATGCCTGAACGAAGCCGAGCTGAAAAGACCACTTTAGTTGAATCATATTCATCATCATCATCATCATATCAGCCGAAAGACGTCCGCTGCTGGACATAGGCCTCCCCCAAGCGCCGCCACAATGACCAGTCCTGCGCGTCTCGCATCCATCGGCTATCCGCGACCTTCACCAGGTTATCGGTCCACCTTGTGGGAGGCCTTCCAACGTTGCGTCTTCCGGTACGCGCTCGCCACTCTAGAACTTTTCGGCCCCATCGACCATCTGCTCTGCGAGCAATGTGCCCTGCCCACTGCCACTTTAGTTTGGAGATCTTTCGGGCTATGTCGGTAACCTTGATTCTCTTGCGGATATCATTATACCTGATTCGATCAAACAAAGAAACTACAAGCATTGCCCTCTCCATTGCCCTTTGAGTGACTTTGAAACTTCTGGTGAAGCGACCACATTTCAGTTCCATATGTCATCATTGGCAAAACGCACTGGTCATAGACTTTCGTCTTGAGACACTGTGGTATGTAGGACGAGAAGATGCCGCGCAACTTCCCGAACGTCTTTGGAATCATATGAGGATCAAAACATTAATCATACAACAATCTATCAAATTTAATTTTCGTCTCTATCGTTAAAGCATTAGCTTCAAGGTTGATTGGGAAAATTTGACAGTAACGGGTAGCTTGATATACGGGCTGATTCTACTAAAATGGCCTTTTTAGACCCGCTGAGCTCAAAAAACATGGGTGCGTTTAATACGAGTATGAACTTGTTCACACACGATCGTGTCTAGTTTGCTTTTGGGACGTGCTAGACCATGTTGTGACGGATCACGGCTTGAACACGCCCCTGTCAAGTCCTTGATGTGTGTGGATCAACCTTAATGTTGAACTAAACAGTATGAATGTGTTTTTTTCTAGAACATTCCAGTTCGTCGACCTGTTTTTCTCGCTAGCAAAGTGTGCAAATGTCGTCACTGTATTTTTTAATAAAAAATAACTGGCATTCCAGTGAACTGTGCTTGCTCTGTTGACATAAGTTTGTCCTAAGTAATGTCTAAAGTTTTCTAAAATGAAACTTGCTTTTTCTCCTCCAGTAAATTAATACTGCCGAGCGTGAGCAACTGCAATAAAAATAATATAAAGCCAAGGGAAAAGTACAAATGTACGAAAAATCAAAAGGATTAAAAGCAATTGACGTATGTACGTACATAAACGTCGGTATTTTAATATGTTTTCTCATAGCACAAATCTTACATAATTATACTGACTGCAACAAATTGAACACAAAACCTGAAAAGGGGTATGCACTCATATTATAAACAAACGCGAAATCGCGATAATGGAGCGACTACTCCATTCATTTATATATGTGTGCATACCTCGACAAAGGTTTACTAATTATAAGCATAAAATATACTGTCATAATTTACATTGGCATAACGAAATTCAGCATAATGATCATTACGCATAATATTATTAGGCATAAATGTTTTGCCATAATGCTTGCTGCCATAAATACTGCTAGCATAATAATAATGTAGCATAATTTTATGAAGCATAATGTTACAAACGCATAAACAAACATGTTTGCGGCTCATGGGTGGACTCAAGGGCCACCCTCGCCACACCTTAACCTATTCCAATAGACTAATTATGCTTTTAAAATTCATGCAACTCCAACTTATGCCAAATATATATTGGACTAAATGACAGTTATGCTAACCTTTGCATTATGCTAAAGTATAATTATGCAGCATTATTATTATTATGCTAATAAAAGTTATGCGAAAACATTATGCCAAATGTAGATACTAAACAGCTGATTTGGTTTTCACGATTTCCAGTTTGGTTTCATAGTAAATTTATTAATAACTAGCACTTCACCCGCGACTTCGTCCGCGCTGCAATTGTCTTATAGTTACCTATTTTTAATAGATAAATTATATATTAAAACCTTTCTCTATATTAGAACTACTCTATCCATTGGTGAAAACAGTATGAAAATTGGTGCAGTAGTTTTTGAGTTTATCGCGAACAGACAGATAGACGCGGCGGAGGACTTTTATAATATGCAGTGATGATGAGTACAATGACCCTTTTACCGGTATACCGTTCATTCTATCATCATCATCATCTGCCTAGCCTTTTCCCAACTATATTGGGGTCGGCTTCCAGTCAAACTGGATTCAGCTGAATACCAGTATTTTACGTGAAGCGGCTGCCTACCAGATCTTCACAACCCATTAAATGGGTAACACGGTATTTCTGGCTTCTGACAATCCGTAACGACTGCCAAAGTTCTACAAATGACAGCCGGGACCAACGGCTAAACGTGCTTTCCGAGGCACGGAGGCTGTATGTTAAGATGGTCACCCATCCACAGGCCAACCTTGGCAAGCGTTGCTCAACCTTGAAGATCGATCTGTGCGGCTGTTATTCTTTAGCCACGAGCTCCTCGTACCGTTATTCTATAACACACTGTATATATAGCTAACATAGCTTACCATCATAATAATCCCAAAAAAGGTCAACCGCAAACGTTTCAGCGGTAACGCAAAAGTATAAAAATAAAACATAAAAGAAAATACAAATTATGCTCATTAACTTATTAAACGATCAAGTCTGTGAATACAGGGTGTCGTTAGATAAACCACTCGCGGCCATTACCTCAGGAAAACAGTGAGAAACCTCTAAATTACGCCATTTATGTCTTTCTTAAAACCGCTTCAAGGAATATTGCGGATATTTGCATGCTAAATGGTAGATTAAATTCTTCCAAGCGATGTAAAAACCGCGACTTAGGCTTTACAAAGACGGTGAATTAAAAATGTAATGGTTAAAAAATGGGGAGGCAGTCTAAGGTTGGGAAATCATCAAATGACTCCTTCCACTCTGGGCGGAGCGGAAGGGTGTGTCAGACTCTTAGTGATTAAAACCCACCCGTGTTCCTCCTAATTTGCAATTATTTAGTTGTTACATCTTTTCGATGTTGTAAGGTGGAAAGAAAAGACGTGTTTAATAAAAATGTTTATTCTTTATATTTACAAATTAAACATTTATGAGAATTGTGACGTCGAATTGTTACCTAGACAAAAAAGTTATCTTGTAACCGTTATCTATGTTACGTGTAAGATTGTTTGTTGGAAGTATACCCACTTTTACCATTCATAATATGAATAACGTAACAATGAAAGGATATTAAAATTTTAATAAAATAAAATATAATTTGTTTATGTCCAGTTATTTATTGAAAAGTGATATATGATTTAGACTTTGTAAACATTTTATTTTTATGTAACGTCACAATTAATGTATTGAGGTCATAGCTTAATTGTTCATTTTCTTGACGAAAAGAAGATTGAAACTAAACCTCAATTTCTGTTAAAAGAACTTTAGTTCTCACAAGATAATCGTCAGTTAGATGAGAAAAATAGATTGAACTATTATGTTAGAACAGTGCGGGTAGAAGAATAAAAAACAAAATAGAATCATGATTATTGTCAATAAAATTGATAGCGAGTTCACTGCATTCTTAAGATAAGGCGATGGCACAAGTTAAAAGATATAGCTGTTTTAAACGAAAGTTAACACAATATAATACAGTGTTTGTTAACGAATAATCACGGATATGTTAAAATAAAATGGCCTGCTAAACATTTCGTTGCACCGACTGATTTTACTAAACTTAATATAATATTTTGCACAACCCCCATTATTTTCGATACAGTCAAGTAGACGTTTGCGCATGGACCCAACAGTATTACCGCATATTTCGCTCCTTCTAAAACTTTCCCACACCTTCATGCAATGGGTTTTTAATTGTTGCGTAGACCGCTCATTCCGCGAGTCCCACTTTTGCACCATCAAACCCCATAGATTTTCTATGGGGTTGAGGTCGGGTGATCGCGCTGGCCATGGAATAACAATTACTTCCGGGTGATTGTGAAACCACTCACGCACAGTACTCGCTCGGTGAATAGGACAATTGTCCTGGACAAACGGAAATTCTGCTTACTCATCAGCAGGGTAAATGTTGCGCACAGTAGGTACTCGTAGCATTATTGAGTCTAACACTTCCACATAAGTGGAACTGTTTGCGCGTGAAGGAATGAAAGCCAGTTCTCCTGGTCCTGCTGCACTCATCCATCCCCACATATTAATTGTGATTCGACCTGATTCGGTGTTAGGAATAACGTTGTTATCACACAGCCTGCCCTTTTGACTGGATTTAAATGTTTTTTCATCTGAAAATACCGCAGTATTCCAGTCAAAATTTAAATAATCACGTGCGAAACGTAATCGTTCTTGTTTGTGCCTCTCTGTCAAGTACGGCTTTTTAGCAGGTTTTCTGTAATGCACGCCTTCAGCGTATAGTGCACGGCGAACAGTATCCATCGAAGTGTCATATAATTCCGCAAAATTTCTCGTTGGTGCGAAACCATTCGTTTCGTATACGTCCACCATATGTCGTCGCTTCGCCTCGCTAATAAGCTTCGGTCTCCCACTTCTCTTTCGACTAGCAAGGCTACCTTTTTCCTCATATCTTTTTATCCAAAGACTTACAGTATTTTACTAAAACAAAAAAAAAGATATTAGCCCTACTTGACTTTATTTTCATTATATAAAATGTTAATCATAATTATTAAATATAATTTTAAAATAAATCTGCATTTATAAATCCAATAACCAATCCAATAAACCCAACGATTTCTGTATTTCTCTTTTAAGCCTCATAAAGATACGATGGATGGATTCATAAATGACATACATTTTAATTAGAAGATTAATTTATAATAAAGTTACAATTCATTAATAGCTATTATACTCACATTCAGTCCGGTTTCTTCAGATATTTGTGTTTTATTAAGAGCACTTTTATGCAGCCCAATGATAGTCGCCCTCACTTCAATACTAATCTTAGCCTGCATTTTGCGAATATTAAAATACTGTTAACCACACGTCAGTAACTAACAACTACAACCAAACGACAGTTCATTTCGGTCAAGTTAAAACTCATGAGTACCTCGCAGAAATCTTAATTCTTTATTTAGTTTTTTTTTGTGATCTACCTTTCTAACTCTAAGAAATGTGTGAACAAGTTAAAGAATAATTTAATATATGAAATGCTAATCCATAACTTCCAATCGGGTAAGAACTTGCAAAAAGTCAACAATTACGTGGGATATGAACTTGCGGCACACTGATTTGCGCTTCAATTTGTGTGCTCTATACCACTGGGCAATCTTCACTTATGCTAAGTTGATGAAATTGTGAATTTCAATAATTTGTTGGCGAAAAATTGAAAATAGAAGGTCGTAAGTCAAACTAATACGTTGTGAGAATTCTTATCGACTTTTGCTGGCGTCTGTACTTAGTAATTTTTAATATAAACAGTTATTAAAAAACGTAAAATCTAAATAAAATATACTACTTACATAGTAATTTTGAACGTACCATATACCACAATCCTATGTTTAGCTATGTGCCCATGCACATAATTACCCACTGCACATACTGGTGAATAAATCACAGGGCAACAGGATTTCAGGATTTGACAAAAATTCGATGACAGGATTCAACTATTTTTGATTGATTTTGATTTTTCAAGGTCTTTATTTGTTACATGGTTTAAAATACAGTTTACAAATGATCTTATTCTATTTGTACACAAATCAGGATTTTAATTGTTACTACACAAGTTATCGCCTTTACAAACATTAAAACATATTGTACTTTTTCTATTTTTATACATTGATTTACCTAACTTACTGTTCAAATAGGGGTTATGTGCAAGTCTTAGTATGGACCCACATAGATTTAAAAATGTTTGGGTTTCAAACTGTACGCTTTCATTACAATCCGATTATAATAATAAAAGGTAAGAAGTTAGTAGCGGGTAGTTCGCAAAAAGATTATGCATTCTCCGGCCGAACGAGCGGCGTCGTCCAGTAAGCGAGCTGTCATGATACGTCACGGAGGAAATAGTGATGGGGCAATCGGTATCGATTGTACGTGCGGGCGTACGGCAATGTATTAAGTCGACTTTTACCAATTGATGAAATTAAAATGTTACGGTGTGCTGGGTTTTTATGTAAATAAATTTTACGCGAAATTTTAAAAGAAATCTTTTATTAATGGGTATTTTAAACGGTTGTGTAATATTTTAAGGTTGGTGCAAAATGGAGTGTTGTACGATAGTTTTAAGACTTTATTTTGGATAGTTTGGAGTTTACTATATTTTGTTTCAGATAGACTAGACCAGACAGGTGCTGCGTAAGTTAGGCAAGGTCTAACAAGTGTAGAATAAATGAGCAATTTGGTTGAGGAGCTAAGAGCAGATTTGCGATTTAAAACTGGTTTTAATGAATTTAGGGCTTTTGCATCTTTGCTTATAATGAGTTCAGTGTTCTTATTCCAGTTAAGCGTCTTGTCTAATATAACACCTAAATATTTCACCGAAACACTCCATGTAATATGGAAATCATCAATGTTTATAAGTCTAGTGGGAATTGCGCGTTTTCTGGTAAACAGAATGCCTTCGGTTTTTGTTGAGTTTAGCTTAAGTTTCCAAGTTTTAAAATATTTACTGAGTAGTTCTAATGAATATTGTAGCCGTCCAGTAACTACATCCACATCTATGTGTGACGTGAATGTTGCCGTATCGTCAGCGTAGATAGCAAGTGGTGTATGAGCCTGTTTAGGTACGTCATTCAGGTAAAGTATGAAGACGTATGGGCCTACGAGCGAGCCCTGAGGCACACCGGCTGGTATGGCCTTAGGAGCAGAATGGTCTTTGCCTATATAAACAGAGAACGATCGATCTCGTAAATAGTTCTGGATGAGTTTCACTAGACAGAGAGGCACTTCAAATTTGATTAATTTGTATAATAGGCCATCGTGCCAAACAGAATCAAAGGCTTTTTCTATATCTAGTAAAATCATGCCAGTGATGAGGCCGCTGTTTAACCCGTGAGCTACGTGTTCAGCTACTCTGGCTAGCTGTTGTGTGGTAGAGTGTGAGCTTCGGAATCCAAACTGTTCGGGGATCAACTTGTGTGCAGTTGCTTTAGTGAGGCGGGACAGAATAATGGCTTCTAGCAGTTTCCCTATGCTTGGCAATAAATTAATTGGTCGATAGCTAGAGGGGATCGACTGATCTTTCCCAGGTTTTTTAATAGCTATGATTTTAGCATGTTTTAATGTACTTGGGAAGTATGCAATACGTAAAGAGTATTCTATTCTATTCTATTCTATTTTACGTATTACGTAAACAACCATTGAACACTTTGGCCAGATAGACAATAGCTTTCTGAGGAAGGTTTTTTTTTCAAGATTCAACTATTAAAAGTTCATTTGAGAGCCACTAAATAAAATCGAATAAAGATCGGAGCCGTGCCCGTTGATGTTGAGGTTTGTTGAAAACAAAACGTCAGCGTTAGATGCAGTTAGGATACTGGGCACCGGATGGGGCACCGTGTCTACTTCATTTACTTTAATCTAAATAAAGCTAGTGGTTTAATATTAGCTTTATTAAGAAATCAATGTCAAATACTCAATTTGAACCCTGAAAATTGGCAGCCGGTCTTTCCAATTTTCAGGGTTTAGCGACTCCTGTTGAGGTCGTTTCGTGGAAGGGTGATCATCCATTACATACCGAAATTCCACCGTGCCTTAATCGTTACGTATGGTCAGAGTCCAGATAATCTTACACCAGTCTTGCCAAGGTATGCCTAGTTACTATCGCTTAGCGACACCTATGTATTGTTATCAGCTTAGCTGGAGTCTGAATTTGTAACAGACTCACCCCCTAATATAATGGGCCTGAAACGTAACTGACGAAATATGCATGTATTTCCGCTCTGTGTAACCGGCGAGGAAAACAGAATTTCGGCAATATGAATGGGAGACAGGTCACAATAACCAGCACAGGCATCACACATTCATCGTTTTTCCACTAGCCGTTTCCAGTTCCATCCGAACCGGAGTCGGGTGATCGACGTCAATTCTGTCGGCCGCGGCGCCATCACGTGAATATTTGGAATTCAACATTTGGCAGTTATCGGACATCGATTAATTCAGCTACCGATATGAATCGGTCGTCTATAACAATGCCTTCGGGCCCTTAACGACTATAGACTCGGTAATAAAGGTTTTTGGGAATAAAATGGCAATGTTGTAATACGATATGGGTAAGTAAGATGGCGGATTTTGGAGCAGATTAGATTATTAATTTTGCAATTTTAAAAATTCTTGAATTTTTAAGAAGTGATCGCATTCGCATCGCAGCTCTGTTCTGACTCCTACTTGATAAGAAGGGAAGTGAAAATTATATTTTTTTCCGACTGACACCTCCGCTGTCCTTTTTTGATTAATTTCGTTGCGGGATCCAAGACAGTTGAAGGTTTCTGTAGAACTCGTCGAGCTTCATTCGGCGTTTTTCTGGTGGTCACCACTGTTGATTCTGGCTTTCAGGAGTTCCAGTGATTTGGGATGTGTCACGGGCTTGTCCAAACAAAAATAATGGCATCGCAGTCGCAAACTGTCAAAGTGGATTTTGACATTGATTGAAAATTATATAAAACTTGTTTCATTTGGTAACTTAGGTACTCTATTTTGTGATGGGTGTTCAAAATTTTGATATAATTTTGCATTTGTTGATTATATTGTTTGTTAGTTTATAAAATTCATAAATTAATCTACTAATTGGTCTATACTTGAATTAGTGCACTTAACTATTTTGTTATGTTACTAAACACTTTTACTGACTGAATATTGGTATGTCATCACTAAATGGCGGAATATGGCAATGCACTGAAGGGCATATAACTATTGTTTTATAGCCCCTCCGCCTTATTAAGAACTTAATAGTTATATAGTTAAATCAAGCCTAGAACAACCTACTGCAAAACAATCAACTGCATTTAAGCACGTGATAAGTTCCTTTTTTATGATTTCCATTGTTCTTATATGGTAACTTTACCTTCAAATATCTCGGCAACGTGACACTGTATGGCACCAGGTCACTAACATTTTTTGTTGGTTTAAATGCTTCTTCCCGTACATGCATGTTACATCGTGCGCCATGGCGACGTCAGCTCCCACACAAAGAAGTTCGCACATTTAAATAAATGATTATGTCATTGATCGTTTGTTAGGTACGAGGATTCCGACGGCGCGCTGTGTTCTACGCGCGCCTCAAAGAGCTGTCAGCACAAAAGACGGGGACCGCTAGGGCCAGTGCCTGCTAGGGCTGCGGACTTCGTTCGAAACAGGCACCGTACCTTGGAACGCAAAGGACACTAGGAGGAACACACGGATGGGTATTAGTCAGTAAGAGTCTGACACTCCCTTCTGCTTTAACCAAAGCAGGAGGAGTCATTTGATGATTTCCGATCCTTAAAAAAAATTACGAGAATTCGTCTTTAGATTTTTTTTTTTATTTTTTTTTTTACTATTGATAGGCACGCGTTTGACCACTATCTCACCTGATGGTAAGCGAGGATGTGGTCGAAGATGGAGCACGCTTGCCTAGAAATAACCTATTCACTCTTGATTTAAAGACTCCCAGGTTGTAGCTATCAGGAAACACAGACTCCGGCAGGGAATTCCACTCCTTAGCTGTACGCACTATGAATGTGTTCCCAAAACGTTTTGTGCGTGTGGGCGTATGGTTGATTTTGTCTGTAGTTATGAAAAGTCTATGATCTTTGTTAGTCGTCGAAAGGTGGATTGTAGTTTTGTCCATCATACTAATAAAACTAATAACGATCACCAACCCGACTTACTATCACGGGAGTTTCTTTCTCGGGATGCTATGCGACTTTCTTATGGGGTAAGCCGCTGTCAGAAGATGGGATAAAATAAACAGCTTTTCAGAAATAGTACACAAGTACTTCTTGACCGAAAAGAGCACATGAAAGTAAAATCATTGAAATGCCATGCTCGTTATTTATCGATCGATAAAGGAAAGATAATAGGAAGTTAATCATCAATCCTATATTTAAAATACTTCTTTTACTGACTGACTGACAGACAACGCGCAGCCGAAACTATTGGTTTTAGAAAGCTGAAATTTGGCATGTAGGTTCTCTGCACTTCGTTGGGGAGCCCTAAGAGATGGTTTTCCGAAATTCTTATGGGAACGGGAAAAACCGGGTTAAGCGCGTGCGAAGTCGCACAAAACGCAAAAACGATTTGGGAACACATTCATAGTGCGTACAGCTATGGAGTGGAATTCCCTGCCGGAGTCTGTGTTCCTGATAGCTGCAACTTGGGAGTCTTTTACAAGAGTGAATAGGTTTCTTCTAAGCGTGGTCCACCTTTGACCGCATCATCGCTTACTATCAGGTGAGATAGTGGTCAAACGCGTGCCTATCAATAGTTAAAAAAAAAGTCGTGGGTTAAAGCAAACTTAACATCTTTCGTATTCTATTTCAATATCATGAAATATGTTAGGAAATTTTTAATTTTAAATAAATTAGAGAATCCTGTATTAAAAAATTAGCAAATGTTTCCACAATTTCATTTAGCAGGCTTGACATACAATTAATTCTGACATCAACATTCACGAACACACAACCCGACGTCACAATAAAACCGCAAACAACAAAAAGTACGTTTCTAACTACCCTCGAATTACGCACAACGGCACAACTCGACACAAACCCACGAATGTCCCGACAGTTATCTGTCGCCCCGCCGTCGGCGATTTTTGCAAATATACCAAACCTTTTATAAAATGTTGCCGCTTCTAACAAATGCTCAAGGGGCGTCACTTGCACGGATCCCAACCTTTCGTTCCACTTAAAACTTTTCACAGAAATTGCTTTAGAAACTTTGACATTTAAAAATATCCTCGAGACGTCTTGACTGAACGAAAATATCAATAGAAATTCTATTTGATATCGTATTCTGAAGCCAGCTGTGAATGTGAGGACTCTCAAGACTCCGCCATGATACGAATTACTTTGTTTCATTGATCTGGTAGCACTCAACACTGTTAGATAAAAATCGACACTTCAAATTGTACCTAGCAGCGTTGAGAGCTCAAACACTTAGTTGAATACGTCTACAAATATACCTATTTTATTGAATGTTTTATTATTAAAATATTAATTTTTATACCAACTTGGTGATAAAGTACATCAATAGGTTTAAATACTTACACATTATTGTAAGAACTAGATAAACAAATGCCTTGAAATTTTAAAGTCGTGGTGATATCAAGTGAAAAAGACTGTTATAAATGTAGGTAAATTAATTTAAAGTTTATGTAGAAGAGGATTTCCGTATAGGCACTTTGTTTAAAATCTGAATCAAATCTGGCAATGTTGAATATTTATACTATCATATTAGGTTTAAGTACTTTTATAAACAGCTCTACGAACACAACATTTACTGTATGGACGTAAAAATAAACCCCTGAATTTTTTTGACCTCTGAAAAAGAATGAAATGAAAAAGAGTTTATTTTAAAACTGTTTGCAGAGTAAATACCATTTAGCAATGGTCCAAGCTGATTTTATTACAACATTTTTGGTTGGCCCGATAGCAAAACTTGTTTTATGCGTAATGTCAGTGTTTTACACCCCAAAAAATTGACAATTCATTGAAAATTATTCTGTCTACTAAATGTACCATTCGCTGTATCTTATCACTTACACAGTAAGTTCCACAGATAAAGCAGTGAGGTTCGTTTTAACCGTGCAAATCAAGTTGGCCGCCCCCGGCTCCGCCCGAGCCCCAGTCGCCCCTATCCGAGATTCGTTCCATTCGTTCGCGCAAACTAAATTAGAGAATCAATAACTATGCTTTTACTCTTATTTTGCGTCGTTCTACACTTTTGAGTGAGAATTTAACTAGCTCAGAGTAATGTTTACTTACTTTCAAAGGCGCCTATTTGTGCAATGAGATTATACAGATTTAGTTATAGTTGTAAGAGTTCATTAGTAGTTCACTTGAGTTGATACCTACCGTTGAATGCAGACTGCATAAACAAAAGACTAAGTGCGAGTCGGACTCGCGTGCAAAGGGTTCCGAACAAATTTCATTTTTGTAACATGTTGTTTTAACCCTATATACTTCTTATAGGTTTTCTTGTAATCTGTGAGTAAAGAACAGCATTTTTTTCGAAATTCAGAAAGTCGTTTTTGGTTTAATTTCTTGAATAGCTTCAAAACTAAAACTAAAATTTACAACCTTCACTACTCCCTAAAAGAACATGGGTCTGAACGTACCCAGTTTGTAGCAAGTTGAAATTAGTACCATTCGAAAGGTCTTTGAAAACGTAGATTTTTTTGGATGGGAGCAACTTTGTAACTTATGTAGGAAAAAAGATATTCGATGTTGAAAATACCGAAAATCCTTAGTAAAATCGACCCACGCACGTTCATTTTTTTTTTATTTTATCCATTAGGTGGGTAGTTCGAACTATTTTGTGCTAGCGTCGGTGTGTCGTCAGTAGTTCGTACCTGTTAGGAACTGATTTTGAGCGCGCGCGCATATCTTAGTTTATTTTATTCTTACTTTTTTTTACAACCTCGGCTTTCACAACGGACTTCAGTGTATTTCTTAACGATTGGATAATTATTATTACTCATCTGCTTCAAAAAAATGGAAGGTGAACGCCGTATACAGTGTGTTACATGTGCAAGATCAGTAATTCGTGACCGAAACCGGCATATACTGACGCGAACCTATTTGGAAGACAATCCAGGCTTCACAGAGTATGTGATGGCACGGATTAACATAAATGAGGTTAGTATAACAATAGCTTTTGATCATCGAGTACACGGTGTCTTTTTGTTCACTCTTTATTAAGTTATTTATTGTTTTAGTTACTTGAGGATTTGGTTTTTCTTTTAGATGGCCCTGAATCAACTTCAGGCTATGTGTCATCGTTGTTGGGTAGCTGGAAGACGACAGCAAGCTAGGTTCGAACAAGAACAAAACCAGGAACTTGCAAACCCAGAGCACCCAACGTCTGTTCCAACTTATAGAAGGGTTGCAAATACGGCGCGTCACTGTTTATTTCATGGGTGCATCAATCAAGAACTTCACAGAGTGTCCAGGTTTATAAAAGTATTCTTGTTTGTTAATCATAGCGTGTACGTTCCTGAACATGCACGCGTTTGTACACATCACATCAACACAGAAGATTGGAGCTCCCTGTATGATAATGGAGAGACAATATTCACACCAGACCATCTCAAAGATATGATTGATACGTTACGAGATGCATATAAACATAAGACTAATATAGATTTTGACAATGTAAACAACATTTTACCAGAGGATCTATATTACCTAACTGGCTTAACACACCAACAATTCGAAATCCTTTTGAATGAAACACCGTCTCTTTTAAATCAATGCAGAAGACCAAAAACTGCACTAGGAATATATTTATTAAAACAACGGTCTGGTGAACCAAATACACGTATAGCCTCCCAAATAGGTGTATCTCGTAAAACGATCGGTATTTTGCTTAAAACAGCTTGACCCAAGACTTTGTTGTTCGCCATTTGGGTTTCAATCTTATAAGTCGGGATGAAATTATAGCTCACAGCCTTGCAGTACCATCATCAATATATTCCAACCCTATAAACCCAGTGGCTATAGCTATTTGTGATGGTTCGTATATATACGTACAGAAAAGTAAAAACTTTCAACAGACTGGGCAATTATGTAGTCGCAGAACATATGAACAGACAGCGGGCGGTGTTCACAACAATGACGGCTACGTCAATACCATTTCCACAATTGACAGAAGAAGACGTCATTCTACTCAGTTTGGGCACATACCATTTAAAGCTCGCTAGATCATATGTTGCCGAGCATTTGCGAGGTGGAGATGGTATATATAATATTGAGGTATCTTCGAGCCGTAGCCCTAGTATGTCGCAGCATGGGCTAGTAACCGAAAACTGCTCGTTAATTAGAGGCCGCATATTATCGAGGCACGTGTCGAATAAAATATATTACACATATATTTTAATCAAGGTTAATGTCCAGGGCAGAGAAGCCATCGAAGCGTATTATTGCTCCTGCATGACGGGTATGAGAACTCTAGGTGCTTGTGCCCATACTATTAGCATAATATGGTACTTAGGTGTTGGCAGGCACCTAGATAACTTCGTAGGTCCGGCAAGTGCCTGGGATGATATAATCATGGAAAGTAACAATACAATTTTTTTTTTTTTATTTGTAATGGGTTTGCTCTTGACTCTAGTCTATGTCAGAGGTGACAGAGACAACAACAATACAATTTAATAAAACTGTGCTATTTAAGATTGATAGTTCTTTCCCCCCCGTCTTTTGCCAAACGAGCCAGCCCACGAAGCTGAGCCAGTAGTGACAAATATCTCCCTAAATAATGACATGACCCAGCCAGTCTCTTGCTGCCCCCCCCTAAACGACGCCGCTGAGCCGAGGTCCGTACCCCACAGGGGGTGCCCTCAGCGAGCGGAGTTCTAATAAATATAAATTTGTAGCCTCGGCTGGGGGCCTTAAATTCTAGAGGCCCACACAGGCAAGTCCGGTTTAGTAGTTGACAACCCTCTAGGGTTGATAACTGCGAGTGGCCATCGACAAAAAAAAAATAAAAAAAATTGATAGTTCTTATTTAATATTTTTTCTGTACCAAAAACCAACGATAGGAAGCTATATCGCTCTCTTCTTCTTCTTCTTCTTCTACCTGGCGTTAATCCCGGCTATTGCCAGGGTCCGCCTTCCTACTTAGCTTCCTCCACTTTGCCCGGTCTTGAACATCCTTCTCAGTTAGGCCATTGGCTCTCATGTCGGACTTAACGACGTCCAACCAGCGCTTGCGAGGGCGACCACGGGACCTAGCCCCAAGAACAGCCATATTCATGCATCCCCGACCAACGTACTCCATAGGGCGGCGCATGATGTGGCCATACCATCGCAGACGACACTCTTGCAGTTTTTCTCCCACGTCACGGACACCAAGACTACCTCTGATGAAAGAGTTGCGTATGCGATCGGATCGCGTTACGCCACTCATCCACCTCAGCATCTTTATCTCCATGACGCGAAGCTCCTGGGTGTGTCTGCTTAGTGCTGGCCAACATTCACCGCCGTACAGTAGGACAGGCCGTATGATGCATTTATATATCTGCCCTTGAGCTTCGGAGGCATTTTGCGGTCGCATACAACGCCCGTTACCTCGCGCCACTTCGCCCAAGCCGCGCCTATACGTGCTTGGACATCGTCGTCCACGTTGCCAGACTCGTGCAGCACGGATCCAAGGTACCTGAACGTATCGGACTTTCTGATCAGGTCCGAACCTATTCGGATGAACCTATTTGAATCCGTGCCGCCACAGGACATGTACTCAGTCTTCGCCACATGTAGTCTCAGACCACCGTTTTCAAGCGTGTCCTTCCAAATGTTGACTTTGCGCTCAAGATGGGCTTTGTTCTGATTAACGAGGGCGATGTCATCGGCATACATCATTAGCCAAGGGGGTTTATCTTGGATGTTTGCCGTAACTACATCGAGCACTACGTTAAACAAGAACGGGCTAAGAGCCGAGCCTTGGTGAACGCCAACAGATATTGGGAAGCCATTCAATTCGCCAACAGCGGTCTGGACAGAGGACACGGAATCGCGGTACATGTCTCTGATAATGTCAATATAGGCCTCGGGAACGCCTTTGAAGCGCAGTGCCCACCAGATGGACTGCCGAGGTATACAGTCGAAGGCCTTCTGCAGGTCTAAAAAGGCCATATGCAAAGCTCTCCTTCTCTCTCTGTAAGCCTCAGCCAGATTCCGTAAGGCGAATACTGCGTCCATGGTGCTGTTACCCGCCCGGAAGCCATATTGACACTCAGAGACAGTACACTCGCTACGGAGCCGTGTGTCAATGATGCGCTCGAAGAGCTTCATGGTGTGGCACATGATCTTGATACCGCGGTAGCTACTACAATCCTGTACGCTACCTTTGCCTTTGTAAACAGGGATAATCAGGCTAAATCGCCACTGGTTCGGCATTTCCTTGGTGATCAGGATGCGGTTAAAAAGATCCGTCAGAAGGTCCACGCCATGTGGGCCCATCGCCTTCCACACTTCAATTGGCACATTGTCAGGCCCGACCGCTTTCCGGTTCTTCATGTGGCGAAGAGCAATGCGGGTTTCGTCGGGGGAAATAGGGGAAATAAGTCCAAGGTTAGGAGGCTGTTCGGGAGGAAGGTTATGGGGATGCTGTTTGTTAGACAGCTCCGCGAAGTATGTACACCATCTCTCCTTAACAGAGGGGGCATCGTAGAGCAGCTTACCCTGGGCGTTCCTTACACAGAGACATTTGCTAATGTCCCGTGCAGCTTTCTCCCGGCCACGCGCCAGCTTAAAAATAAGCTTTTGCCCCTCCGCAGTTTCCAGCTTGTCGTACAAGGGCGCCAGACTTTTGCTGCGGGCTCTGGCTACAGCTTTTTTGCAAGCGCGCTTAGCCGCTCCATATGCCTCTCTGTCATCCGGAGAGTTGGACCCTTGCCACTGTTTAAATAAAACCTTCTTCTTCCGAGTCGCCTCCTGCACCCCGTCATCCCACCACCACGTCTCCTTTTCTATGGTGCGGCCACCACGAGAAGTGCCAAGGACGCGCTTACCCGCATCGGTGATTGCTGAATGGATCCTACTCCAGATCTCTTGAGCGGACTCATGCGGAGCACTGATCTCGAGATGCTCGAGCTCCGCGATGAAGTCCGACTGCCTAGGACCATCAAGCAACCACCACTTTGTGCGGGGTTTGCGTTTTTCGGTCACTTTCTTTTTCGGTACAACCGCAAAGTCCAGGACAAGGAGACGGTGTTGAGCCGTTAGGCTTTCACCTGGGATGACTTTGCAGTTGGTAACCTTGCCAATGTGGCACCGTCTCACCAGCAGGTAATCTATTTGGTTTGAGTAGGCACCACTACGGTACGTAATAAGATACTGGGGCTTCTTCTGAAAGAACGTGTTCGCGATGGCTAGGTCAGACAAAGCGCAGGTGCTGAGTATACTGACTCCCTCTGCATTTAGCTGGCCATATCCAAAACCACAGTGACCACGTCCGTACTCTCCAGCAAACTGACCTACGTGACCGTTGAGATCCCCCCCAACCACAACACCTTCGGAATTCGGAATAGCGCGTAGTACGTCCTCGAACTCATCCCAGAAGGCCTCCTTTTCAGACTCACAGCAACCAGTTTGAGGAGCATAGGCGCTGATTAGGTTCGTTACCGACCCTTCGATCAGCACCCTAACTCGCATCAACCGGTCGCTGCATCGGTCTACTTCAAGGAGTCCATCCTGGAGGTCCTTAGACAGCACCACGGCCACTCCGCCCCTGCCCGTTGGTGATCCGGTGTACACTAGCCGGTACCCCTGCCCGATGTCACGTGACTTATTTCCCTTCCAGCGCGTCTCCTGAAGGAAGGCGCACTGGACCCGACGCTTCGCAAGTACGTCCGCGAGTTCTCGGCAACGTCCGGTTAGGGAGCCAATGTTCCAGGTGGCAAAGCGGAACTTCTTCTTGGGTACTATCCTCTTTAGCCGTGCCCGTACTCGACACGGTAGCCCTAGCCCACTTATCGCAGGTTTAGGGCGATGTGCCTGCGCGTCGTTATGCGGCGACGCCCTAGCCCGAGTACCCGTTATCAACTTCTTGTCCATTTTATTTGGCTGAAGATGGTTTTACGTGGGGCGACCAGCCGTCTGACCCCCACAACCCTACGAGAGGGAAACCAGGTTCGCCAGAGCCTCGTCCGTTGGACAGCAGGGTGCACCGCTAGCAGGTGAGGTTGGCTTGGGTCTTAAGATGGTAACAGACCCCATGCACCCCATTATATTGCAAGCTATATCGCTCTCCAAAGACAGAAAAAATGACTGGTTACCTATTTATTTAGTCCAAAAAGCAGAAAAAGTGCGATTATTGGCAATTAAAAATGTTACAAAGAAGTTATCATAACTTCGGTCTTTCATTCATTCATTCATTCGTTCACTTATTTTCGAGTTACTCAATTAGGCCTCTTCTAAATTACACCTAGTCTAAAATGCTACAAAGTGGGTACGGGTTCCATACAAAATTACCCATTGTTCTTTACTCCCTTGCAGTTGATATGTCATACAATACAGTTTAGAAGGGGTTTTAAAACACTTTATTTTTTATTTTTCTTTTTTTACACCCAAAAGTGACCCCAATGCTTAAAATTAAATCATTAACGTATTGCGTCCATGTTTGGGGCACAAAAGTCCACATGTATCAAATTTCAGCAGAATCAGTCCAGTGGATCCGGTGAAAACAGGCTGTGACAGACGGACAGACACCCGAGTGATCCTCTAAGAGTTCCTTTTCTTATGGATGTTCGGAACCCTAAAAATATGCAAAAGGATTATTTTCGTAAACTTGCCAAAATTGCTGAACCTGGAGTTGCTTATAGGTAACTAGTTAAACGCGATCGAAGCCGCGGACAAAAGTTAGTCTTTACTAAAATACAACTTCTACACACACTACTAGATTCAGGCTTCACATTATGCATGATCGCCAAATAACAGTTAGGTTACGACATTACAAAGTAACTTTATGTCAACGATCACATTAACTTACATAAGTTTGAAGACGAAGAGTGACTGTTCTAACAATCAGAAGCTGTAAAATCTAGGACTACTTCTATTCTTGCTCGTAAAACCAACTACGGTGAGATCTGCAGTCGTAGGCAGTGCACAGACTAACGACTTTAATTATCACCTAAGTTTATTAGTGTGGCTAATATTGCGAAGTAATGGAGGCCTCCCACAAGGTGAACCAATGACCTGGGCCTCAAGTCTGCTATTACAATAGTGTCAGAATGGTCTATCATTGATTTCATAATAGCTGATTTTGACAAGTTTTGTAATCTACGAATATAAAAGCGTCATTATGACTTTCCAATGGTCAACCACTGACACTCCATTGAAAGAAATGGCATAGAATGGTAATCTCGTACATAATGACACATGAATACATAATATGTAAATATATACATTTGAAATCTGGCATAACTTAATGTTCTAATTTAGTAGTAGTTTTTCGAAAATCATATCTACTAACGGGTTTTATAATAATGGTAATACGAACGTCTTCCGTCTTTCGTGGTCCTACGAAAATGTCTTTCTACCACGATTCTATTACGAGACCATTGACCGACCAGTGATCGACCATTATGAATTAGCAGATTACGAACTTTTAGTAAAATGACAATGGAATCGTGTTGGAACGAAGAATTTATAAAAAATTGCAAACTTGGGGCCCTGGTGAGGGTCGCGGGTAGCCGATGGATGCGAGACGCGCACGACCGGTTGTTGTGGCGACACTTGGGGGAGGCCTATGTCCAGCAGTGGACGTCTTTCGGCTGATATAATGATGAAGATGAATGGTGCCTAAACTGTGGCAAAATATGAGGGTATTGATCCTTGTTCAAAATACTACACTCAAATCTTCGATTTGTACCTATAAAATTTTCGAGTTTACCTAAAGTTTTGAACAAACCAGCAGGAAAATGGGATATGCGCGTACGAAGTCGCGGAAAAAGCTTGTTATTATATAAATTAGGATTCATTACACACTGGCTATCTTATGCCATCAGTCGACTAGCAGACGGAAAGTATGGTAACGGTAAAACGTATGAAACTATTCCATGCACGGTACCAGGGCACCATACATAATAAACAACATGCATAAACGGTCGTAGGTTAAAATATTAGCCCATATTTTACGTCGCAGACAAACTGTCGTCCGACTAGTCGTGAGTCGCAAGTGCGCGCGCTGTAAGATATTCTGAATGTGTAAGTGTGCCCGAGGGAGCGCGCTACTTATCGGGACGGGCATAAAAAACTTAACGTCCCCCAAAGATTTATGTATTTGAATGTTCCAACCTTCCAACTACGTCCTTACTTCGATTGAGGTTTTCTTTCCTTGTGCTCTTAGAGTTGTATTTTTTTTGGTTTTATTTTCTTGGAAAGAGAGGCTAGTTTTAGGGTAAAAACAATGGTTTCTGATTTCCTACAATAAAACGATTTACGATAACAGAATATTTATGAGTCTGCTTTGCTTTCGTTGCGTTTATTTCGATATCAATTTGAGATTGGCTTTTTTCTCTTAGTCGGTCAAAAACGTAGCCCCATACTAGAATTTTTTCCTGTATCGTGGGTGCGTTCACAAACACTTAAACTCACATTCACAAACAGCCAGACCAGGGATCTGTAGGCCACAGAAATATTTGTTCCATGCGGGATTCGAACCCGTGACACGTGGCGCAGCAGCCAATCGCTCAACCACTGCACCAACTGAGCCGACATACTGGGAGAAGCCCAACGGCTTCGCCCGCGTGAGGCCTGTAATACACCAAAGCGGAGATGTGCGGGGATGTTTGCAGCGAAGATGGGAAGAGATCTTTTTCAGCTAGGGTGTATCCACCGAAACTGTGCGGAGATGTGTGCTGGCTACATTGCTCCCCGCACACATCTGGTCTCCACTGCGCGCCATCATTAGCTTGCGAGGCAAAGCTCACATCTCCGCCTTGTACCACGGCCCAGCTCAATATCAGCGAGGAACAGCTCACAATTCCGAGTTTTTCGTATGCTTGTTATGAGGTGTACTGTAAAATAAAGTATATAATAAATAAATGTCTGCTCCATCGCGCCATACAAATATGATACATCTCTACTCAGTGCCACTAAGGCTGAGTGGAGTCGAGATGTGTGATTAACGAAATTCTATTGGTTTTTGAAAACACGTCTTCGCTCCGCTCATCTCTTCTCAGCTTTAGTGGAGTCCGTGCCTGGATGTTGATAATAATCCTGGGATAAAAAATGTCCTGTCGTATTCCAGGATCAACCATTAAAAGGCCTACCACACGCATAAGCTTCACCATATTTTGTACACGGTACACCGTGCGTGTAGTTGATAAAACTGTGTCACGTGCCAAACCCACGGCGTGGCCTGCGCACATTTCGACTTGCTTGAAATTTAATTTTGCTTGCGCAAGTCTGGCCTGTGCGTGTGGTTGGGCGTTCAGTGTAAAATTCAGTATAAATACTTGAATAGTAGCAGGAGAAATAGTTCTTCATTGTGGCTTGCGCGTGCTTAATTGTGCTGTGTGGCAAAGCCGTTCGTGTTTAGTTTTTTCACCCTAGAAGCCAGCTGCAGCGCAGGCAGAACTGTGGTGAAGCATGTGCGTGTGGTAGGCGTTTTAATGGTTGAACCTGGAACAGATAGAGAGAGTTACTTTCACATTTAATGCATAATGCGTACAGCTAAGGAGTGGAATTCCCTGCCGGAGTCTGTGTTTCCTGATAGCTACAACCTGGGAGTCTTTAAGTTAAGAGTGAATAGGTTATTTCTAGGCAAGCGTGCTCCATCTTCGACCACATCATTACTTACCATCAGGTGAGATAGTGGTCAAACGCGTGCCTATCTACAGTAAAAAAAAAAAAATATTTAGAAACTAGTATGATTAGTATGTATTTTTTTCAGGCGAGCCTTCTCACAAGACGCTATAGTTAATAAAAGTGCCATCCTTTTCGTGAAAGTCTATGTATTCCAACTGAAAGACTCCCACGCTTTATTCACAGTGAAGCACAACTGAGCTATGTAGGGGTAAGCCCAGGCACGTGTCTTGTACCTACACTGTATCTATCATGGTTATTCTAGGTCTATTGTTCGAGTACGTTGCCTTTGTGTTTGCTTGTCCGGAATCCACTTGCACGTGGATGGCTGTACTACCTACGTATGTAAATGGATTTTGTTAGCACAGGGTTTTGAATTGCCGACAAGGATGCCTCATTGGGCTCAACGGTTGCAAGCGCTAGTACTGAGCTTGAGGTTCTTGGTTCGATACCCAAGTCGGGAAAAAAGTTTTATTGACTCTCACCATAAGGTTGCCTGCTTGTCGGTCTTCTACAGATTGTACTTCGGTGAGTGTGCCCAAGAACTCCACGACCTCATCCCACCGGCCCCCTTCTACCATCGGGCATATAGACGCACTGCATCTTACCATCCCTACCTTGTAGCTATTCCACCAATTCGCGCACAGCAAAGGAGTTGAACTCTCTGCCTGCGTCTGTGTTTCCAAAAGCTTAGAACCCTAATCTCTTCAAAGTTAGAGTGAACAGGCTCCTTCTGGGTAGGCTCGCTCCATCGTAGACTTTGTCTCTGTCATCTCTGACATAGACTAGAGTCAAAAGCAAACCCATTAAAATAAAAAAGGAATTTCCCTTTGTCAACCCGGAAATTTTATGTTGGTGGTGTACACCACTGTGCTTCTGAAAGCATATCAAGCCTTTGGCCCTGAGTCAGATCTTATTCCAGACGTATTTGGTGCCCGTCCCATCGGGGTGATGGTAGCGGGAGTGCGTCTATGTCTTCCCCGCGCCAGAAACTAGTTTCTGTTGAGGTTGGCCGCCCTGGCCGAAATCGGCCAAGAAGACTATTCATACTTTTGTACTGACAAAATAATATAAAAAGAACCTTATCGATTGAGTACTAGGTTCTTATTATTGTTTTGAAAGGTACTAACCCAGTTTTGAAATCTGTGAAATTATTTTAAAGGTTTATCTGTTGTAGTATTGTGCATGGTAGAGATAACCTAAAACAAAATTTACATTTCAAGTTTGATAACCTTAACACAATAACATATAACATTTACGAATGTACTCGTATCTGTTGGTAACTGAAATAGACAAACATGCAAAAAAATACCAGGCGCGGTTCAAAAATGGTGCTAGTCGTAGGCGGGTCAGCCAGGGTCTACATTATATACGGAACTATTTTGGAACAGACGCCGAGACGCAACGGCTGCTATTTGCACCGCGCGTGGGTGTCCGTGTCCGTGCGCGAACGTGTGGTCCACGGTCTTCCTAAATACATTATGGGTTAAAATACTTCAGCATCAACGGAATTGATGGTCATTTTTTTTATATTTGCGGTAGGTTTGAGATGACATAAACAAAGTTGGCAATGGAGAGAGCTAACCCAGAAGAAGCCTGTTCATTCTAATTTTGAACAGATTAAGGTTGTATGCGTTTGGAAATACAGACGCAGGCAGAGAGTTCCACTTCTTTCCTGAGCGCATTATAAAAGAAGTTTGGTAACGCTTAGTGCGGATTGGTGGGATAGCAACAAGGTAGGGATGGTAAAACTTTAAAACAACGAACATTTATTTATCAGTCTAGGTACAGCACAAAGAATGGAATCAGCATCAACTAGAGACGCCAGCTATAAGTAGTAGACAATAAAGGCACTGTTTATCGTTCGTCTTTTTCTCCGCTTACCAATCAACAGCACGTTTTCACAATGGAAAGAGCAATAAATACACGTAAACTACACATAACTATTTTTCTTCTTTTTTTTCTTTCTCTTAAATGCGGAAGGTTGATAAATTAAATTTGCAACCGTGCATAGATGGGGGAGTCGCTTGTTTAAAATATACACAAGTACTAGCTTTTACTCGCGACTTCATACACGCATATCCCGCGCATTCCCGAAGGAATTTCGGGAAATCCTCTCTTAGTGCTCCTCGACATTCCACATATGCCATATGATCGCGTGCCGAAAGACGTAGCGCTGGAAGGCCTCCCACGAGTTAGACCGATGACTTGAGGCTTTATATAGATATAGTGCCATTCTATTTCAAATTCGATTTTCGAAATTCTTTTTTTTATTTTTTTATTTGTAATGGGTTTGCTCTTGACTCTAGTCTATGTCAGAGATGACAGAGACAAAGTCTACGATGGAGCGAGCCTACCCAGAAGGAGAAAAGAAATGACAAAATATGAGATTGACTCGTCACATTTCGACAGCGTTTGTCAATCCCATATATTTTTGACGTTTTAGAAATTGTCTTTGCCACGATAGTGCGTCTGCTGAGGGTCGCGAGTGGGTGATGGAAGCGAGACGCACAACACCGGTTGTTGTGGTGACACGCGCGGGGAGGCCTATGACCAGCACTGGACGTCTTTCTGGTGATACAATGTAAGAAACTTCATTTGAAAACAATAAAATTGTGTGACTCTCGCTGTGTGGTCTACAGCATGCACACATTGAACCCAGTCTATACGGAGTTCATAACACATGAAATGGTTTTTACTTTGACCAATGATGCATTTGAATTGTAACAGTTGACTATCAACAGGCCGTATGAAGCAATATTGCTATTCCACGAATTGGACGTCATGTTCAGAGACTAATTCAAAGGAATCTGTTGCGATCTTATTATTGTCATCGACGCATAGTTAGAGGATAATGAACGAGCAAGTTTTGTTCCTGATATATGATCACGACACAAGCTATGCGCTTCCAGTATAAGTTGACCTCTCATTGTGAGGTAATCCTATTCCGAGCGAGTTAAAGTGAATTTTCCAATTGCGCTTGGGAAAAGCCAAAAAATACTTAAAGGTATCTCGAGACCGATTTTGATTACAACAAGTAACATGTTTAAGTATTTTAGCATTGGTATTTGTATAGGATTTGGCCATTCAAGCTCACTTGAAAAATTCATTCTAAATAAATATATAAAACATGCTTCAATGTACACCAAAGTGGTTAAGTACATAATTCTTCTACAGTAATTTATCCTCAGAAGGAGGTCAGTTAATACTAAAAATATTATTGACTGATGTATGGACAAAAATGGAAATCGTGGCCGTCTCCCACTAGCTTCCAACATTTTCTACATTCTCAAACTTTTCTGCGTAAATCGACACAGTAACGGTTATTTATGAAAAAATCCATTGTCCTGCATACAACTTGAAAATGGCTTGATAAATTATTTTTTGTATTTTGCGTGCATCAATACGACAGTGGTTTGGAAAAAAAAAACTGTTACAGTCAAATCTATTTTATTATAGCTGTTCTGTTCTGTCTACTACTCACTGCATAATAATTTCATAAAAATTCTGCATAATTCTTCTTCTTATCGTGTGTGCAGTAAGGTCTAATGACCCCACACACCCTAGTATCGGAGGGGATTAGAGGCTGGGACCACCGGCTTATACGTGCCTTCCGAAGCACGGAATCATCTTTTTAGGGTTCCGAACAAAAAATGGAACACATATTGGATCACATAGTGTCTGTCTGTCCGTCTGTCACAGCCATTTTTCCCCGGATTCACTGGACCGATTCTGTTGAAATTTGGTACACATATGGACTTCTGTGACCCAAACACAGAAGCGTTACGTAAATTATAAAATTTTTAGAATGGGGCTCACTTTTGGGGGTCAGTATCGTGTGACATGTTAAATAAAAGGGATTACTGTAAGGGTTTTAATTATTTTTCAAAATTTTCATAATTTTAAAGTAAATGGTTTTGAAGTTATTCAAGAAATTAGACGAAAAATGACCATTCCCCCCTCTTATCTTCGAAACCATTGAGCCTAAAATTTTGAAAAAAATGGAGATTATAGATCTTTACCTATAGATTACAGGAAAATAAGAATTCTATAATGTTAAAATACCATGTTAAAAAAAAGAAATTCGTTCGGAACCTTTGCACGCGAGTCCGACTCGCACTTGGCCAGTTTTTATCAGACAATCAGGTGATTCAAGCCTACAACGTCCTAGCCAAACTGGAAACAACTTTACAAAGTATGCTTCGCATGGGAATCGCACCCACGACCATCGAGTCACAAGGCAAACACCTAATCGACTCGACCACGGAGGCAGTTGTACTGTGTTATTATAAGGTGGAGTGAAGTGAATTGTCATTCAATCTTATTTGGATGACATGGATTGACTGCTCACTCCATATTCACTCCCACGCGGTGAGATGTTTACAGAATCGCACTGCAGAAGAAAAGACAAGAACACACGCACCTAAGGATTTAATTTAATCTATACTGTACTTAATATATTTTGTTTGTTTGCTTGAACGCGCTAATCACAGCAACTACTGGTCCGATTTGAAAAGTTCTTTCAGTGTTAGATAGCGTATTTATCGCGAAAGCCTATAGGCTATATATCATCACGCTATAACCAATAGGAGCGGAGCAGTAATGAAAATAGTGACGCAGACGAAGTTGCGTGGGTCAACTAGTCATAATATAAATTCAAAGATTTATTTGTTTTAAAATATCCGTTGGTACAGTTAAAAGAAACAAGCAAGAAGTTCCAGCATCTCAAGGTAAGACAGGCATCTCTGGTAGTTTTGATCCGCCATCCGCATGCGGCAGGCTTCAAGTTACACGAGCCCATTTGAGTACTAAGAAATGAGAGATTATCCCATCATCTCCCGTCGACTTTACAAGCTTTTAAAAGCATTATCTTGCTGCCCACTTCTAAAGTTCAGTTTCCATTGAAATTTCAGATTCTCCAAAAGTATTGCATGTTGATAATGTAGCTCATTGTTAAAATAAGCTTCAAATGTTTCGAGATTAATTTAGCTTTGTTCAGACAGAAGCTTCGCCACGAATCTCTGGTGCGATTTTCGCTGATCTTATTTGTTAGAATTTGCTCTCGTAGAGCCTTTTGTTTCATGTACTTTGTGTCAATGATAAACGATACTAATTTAGGGTGCAGATCTCAAGTTTTACAAGTCATTTTGGTCCACGTAGACGGCCAGGGTTTCAGGTTATTTTTTAAAGGAAACTCTGAAACGAACGTAAAGATCAAGGTCCTAAACTTGACCTTTACTGAGAAATCTGGGTCTAGTACTATTTTTATTTAGATTAAACACGAGATAATCAGAAAATTTTGTCTAGAAAAAATCCTCACGTTTTCTTTTTATTATTATTGATAGGCACGCGTTTGACCAATATCTCACCTGATGGTAAGCGATGATGTGGTCGAAGATGGAGCACGCTTGCCTAAAAGTAACCTATTCACTCTTGACTTAAAGACCCCAGGTTGTAGCTATCGGGAAACAGAGACTCCGGCAGGGAATTCCACTCCTTAGCTGTACGCATTATGAATGTGTTCCCAAAACGTTTTGTGCGCGTGGGTGGGATGTCCACCATGTGCGTGTGTGTGTTGTGTTGAAGGTGATTCTTATAAACAATCAATAAATATGTATAACATTCTTCCGTTACTGAGTGACAGCGATTGAGTGACTGACAGACAACGTACGGCTGAAAATAAGAGAGGATTTCCTGAAATTCCTATGGGAATAGGAAAAAACGGAATATCCTCTGCGTCCTCTGCGTCTCACATCCATCTAGGAGCTCGGTCCACCTTGTGGGAGGCCTTCCGACGTTGTGTCTTCCGCTACGCGGGCAAAAGCTAGTTCCATTTAATAGGGAAGATTAGGGAAGGTTCAGGGGTAAGTTTACTGATCTGGCACAGTTACTGAATCGAGGAAACTGGATAACACGTCACTCCTTGGCAAGACTGGTGACAGATATTCGAGGAACTATCAGTAATGACTGTCAAATATAGTGAACTTTGTTACTGTCACTGTGTAGTTGTGTACCTGTTGTTCTGAGTTGAAATTTTTCATGTGTGCGTGCAGTGTAGTGCATGTGGTGCTCCTCTTTAAGTGATGAGGCACTTAAACTTGGGTATGGAGTGATTTTTTGTAAATGTTGTGGTGTACTCATTGTTGAGGAGCCAAATAAAAAAAAAAAAAAAAAAAAAAAATATCTACAAATGATTTCCAGAACCAACGGTCAAACATGATTTCCGAGACACGGAGGGATGGTCACCCTTCCACGGACCGTCCTTGACAAGCGTTGCTTAACCTTGAAGATCGAACCGCGCGTCTATTTATATTTAGTTTCGAGTTCTTCTTTTCGTACACTTATATTTGCCGCTGTTAAAATCAGGATGATTTCTATTGTCACAGTCATCGCTGTGGCTTACCGTTGACAGGATATCAGCTGTCGAATGCACGTTGCATCGTCGCCAGTGTTCGAAGAGCGATGGAATGAACGATGAGCGACGCGATGGCATGTCGATATGTTACCGTCGAATTATCTCCGATGGAGCTCTAGATAGAGCATGGTTAGTGGTGACGAAGCTATTTCTCGTTATATTAGGTTTGCGCAGTAGTTGAGCGATTGACTGCTACGCTGCGAGTCGCGGGTTCGATTCCCGCACGGAACGCACAAATATTTGTATGGCCTACAGATACATAGTTGTTCCGGGTCTGGCTGTTTGTGTATGTGCGATTATATGTGTATAAAAAAAAAGAAAGAAGAAAGAAAAGAATCAAAGATCTTTTGTCAGATGCTATTCAACGGTAAAGCACCTATGTTTGAAGTTGACTTTTATTAGACAGTCGACTATTACGAGAATTCGCATGTATTTCTATAGTTGCGACGTACGATCTAACATGCATATATGGATAGAAGACACTTAAACAAACAAAAATGTTAGCAACCTGGTGCCCTAAAGTGACACGTTGAACATCTCTCATAGAAAAATTTCAAACCCCTTTAAAAATATTATAAACTACAGTCACTGTCTAATTTCCGCTTACTTCTGTTAAACCATACAATGTATTTGAATGGTGTGTTCAGTAATAGAAAGAGCCACATTATCCACGCGAAATTATGTATCCAGTGTGTAACAGAACATTTGTTTGCGTTAATTCTGTTAACGTTATGTTATTTGAATTCGTACGAAACCACTGGTGTTCAGAAGTCACTTAATAAAACTAACTGCTGCCAGTAATTTCACCCATTTCGTGTACTTTAGTGATCATTATAATTATATTTCCAAGGAAAAGACCATACGATCACTTTAAGTAAGAGAGATATGGACCTTGATATGATAGAGACCTTGAACTCTATTGATTTACCAAAGTATACCTAAATTATCTTTGCGTTTTAAGCGTGGCAGCGTAAGAAATAAACAGACAAATTTGTTTTTATCTCTGTTTTCCATAAAACTAACAAAAGCTAGGCTCCTCCAAACTTAATTGCATAGCGCAAATGTTTTCTTTAAGAGTTTAATGCCAAGTGGTAAAAATTTTATCACACTGTAAAACGACCGGAATGTTGGACATTCAGTACGTCACTCTATACGTACATTCTATACGTACATTCATAAGTCACTGTTATTATAATCTTACATACTAACAAATTTATTCGCAAAAAAGACATTCATATTGCTGCGATAAATATCATTCTAATTTGTTATTGCTGCATTGATCCGATGACCAGAGGGCTTAGTACAATTTTTTAACAAACTCGATCGCGTTAACCTAAGTTTGCTTATGTCAAAATGTGTGAAAAAAAGACATTCCGTTATTGTCACCAGAAGGCAATTGTCATCTGTCAATTGGCTTATCGTTTCACCACGAAGGCAAATATCAATCATAATCGGCTCTTGCCAGGGCCAAACAGTCCTCTCACAAAACCTGCCTTGTATGTAATCTCGATTAACATTAAAGGGGTTTTTTCGGGGCAAAGCAGATATGCTTTCTGAACTATGCCGCAAGACACACTGTGACATCCTATGTGTTCAAGAAATCCATCGGGACTCCACCCAGAGCAGGCCTCATATTCATAGACTGTGACTTGTAGCCGAGATCTGTCAATCGAAGCGCGGTAACGCAATGTTTGCTGCTCCCGGCCTAAGTATCATTACGAAAAAAAATGCTCTAGTGAAAATACTTCTTTTCATTTTGATAGGCACGCGTTTGACCAGTATCTCAACTGTTGGTAAGCGACAATGTGGTCGAAGATGTAGCACGCCTGCCTAGAAGTAATTACCTATTCACTTTTGACTTAAAGACTCCCAGGCTGTAGCTATCAGGAAACACAGACTGCGGCGGGGAATTCCACTCCTTAGCTGTACGAACTATGAATGTGTTCCCAAAACGTTTTGCGCGTGTGGGTGGGATGTCCACCATGTACAGGTGGCGCATCGCCGTTTGTCTTGTGGTCCGATGATGAAACGGGCTTGGCGGAATTAAATTATGCAATTTACAACATTGAAATAATAACATTAGACCTTTGTAGCTGCACCGTAACATCTGTTTATAAACCTCCTGGCATTCCATTTCAATTCGTAAACTCTGATGTACACTCAGCTCACGAAAATTGTAGTTGGTGATTTCAATAGCTATAGCAACAGCTGAGGCTATGGCTCTACAAATTCTGTCGGTCATACTGTCAAAGATTGGGCAGAAGCCCACGAATTGACCTTAATCCATGACCCAAAACAACCAGCCTCATTTAATAGTGGTTCAGATGGCGCTTATCAAAAAGGAGAAAGCAGCGGAAATCCGCTTTATGCGTGACGTCCGGGACCACTTGGGGGAGGCTAATGAGCAGCAGTGGACATCTTTTAATGCAATTATGATGACGATGTTACATTGCTCGTATATCTATTCACGAACAAACGCACATCTCGTGTTTCTAATGATACGCACACACTCATCGACTTGTCAGCCTGCTAGTCCGCGAGCGTATGAGCATTTCGACCTTTAATTCAAACTGAAAATGCTCCAATAAAATAGGAATATTGAAAACTTTCAATTCGTTCAGTTTATATTTTCAATCTACCAAATTGCAAAATACTTTCACGAGGCATCTCGGGTACTATTTTCAACGAATTTGCTAAATCAAAGTCTGAATAAAATGTTTCGTTTCAATATTTTGAATGGGGTTACATTTCTATAGTATTTTCGACGTTACTTTTGTAGCTGGACTCTACCTACACATAAATGTATGCATTTTATGCTATACTCTCGTTCTATTTTATTTTGCGTTCAATTCGTATGGGTATGTTACCTACGATGATCCGTAGGGAACGTACTTATTTGTAATATTTTCACTATATTTTAAGTTTTATTTAAAGAAAATTCAGGTATCTAAGGTAGGTAAGCCACACTAAGCTGTCTATCTCATTATTTATTAGAAGTTGTAAAAGGGGGTTTAAATACTATAAATCTGCCTTTTCCATCTTTATTAATGTCAGTGTCCAGTCTTACCGAATGCAGTTGAATACCAGTATTTAACATGAAGCGACTGCGAGCTGCATATCTGACCTCCCAAACACAATAACTGAGCGACACCCGTCGGTAAAACTGGCCAGATTTATTTTGATATCTTTTTGAAATACAATGACGTTATATTTGTCATCATCTTCCTGCCCTTATCCCATGTTATTTGGGGTCGGCGCAACACGTTTTTTACTTCCATTCTGTTCCATCAGTCGTCACTCTATCACTAACTCCCTTTTCTTTCATATCGCTCCTCACACAATAAAACAAATATTAATCGCGTTTTTTTTTCACAATTTGCACCTACTAATATTATTCTCTGCATCACCCAAAGGTTGACTGGTAGAAAATGCCTTAGGCATTAAGTCGGCCTCTACATCTGTGTGCGTAAAGTATTAAATAAATAATAAATAGATAATAATCCATCCATCCATTTTTTGACCGTGAATGACTTTATGTGAATGACATTATATTACATAGTTATATTATTATTATTTTATTATGAGAGAACTAGAGAACTTCCATTCTTCTATTTTTTTTTCCATCTTGTTATATTACCTACTTTCCCCCAACCACTACCTCTCCTCTTGCCTCAAGATCAGTATGGTAACAAGGCATCCATATTCAGCATCTCGACGCTCAACATTATGAAGTCGATCGCAAGCTTTCAAAGGAATCGGTGATTACGTGGGTGACTGTGGCGCGCTACATGTTTGATTGCGTGATTCCTAAAGGTGTTTATTTTGCACAATTTCAGCTTGTTACTCGTAAACGAGATGTAATTCTATCAGTCTTTTGATTGATCGTAAATGTGTCAATTTAGCTCGGATTGCGTGGTTATGAGGTCATTTTAAAGACGTAAAAAAAAAGAAAGAAAGGCATTTATTTATTGTTACAAAACTTACATGCCTACCGCGACATACACACAAGCACAGTGGGGTTTCGTAGTTCGGATGTCACCCATGCTAACTACGCCACTGGGTAGGATAGGACACGTGTGTGAGACAGAGCAACGGCGCTGGTTTTTAGCTACATCATCATCATCATAACAGCCGAAAGATGTCCACTGCTGGACATAGTCCAAGTCAAAGTCCCCCAAGGGGGGGAGGGGTTGCTATAATCGCCACGCTTGGCAGGCGAGTTGGCGGTCGTAGTATATTGTGTTGTGTTTTACAGATAACGCTGCTGCCCTTTCTCAGGCGAGTCTCTTAGTCGCTTCTTACGACACCCACGGGAAGTGATGGGATGGCATTATTCTTTCACGGCACCATACGGCTCCGGCCGTCACCAGCTAGGTACATGTTTTTGTAAATCCAAGCGCAAGCCCCGCGGCATAGGGCCTTCAACTCTCCATCTTCGACCACATCATCGCTTACCATCTGGTGAGATATTGGTCAAACGTATATGCCTATTAATAGAAAAATGCGACGGGGCCCGTAGCATTTGCCATTTGGCTAATCCAGATCTGGTTCTAAGTATCTTAGTGAACTTAGTTCTCATCAAACTGTTTTTAAGTTATTTTAATAATATTTCTGAAACCAAGTTCTTTTTATTGTTTCAAAACCGTTTAAGCAATAAGATAATGACTCATTATCCAATATTAATTATGCCAATATGTACATTTTGTTCGAATTCAATTCAGTCTGATTTAAGGCCGGTGATTAAAACTTGGCTTCAGTTACAAACTTCTATAATTTCGTTAATTAATTATTTTTATTACGTTTCGAAGGAATTGTTCGAAATGCCAAAAATGATTTTTTGAAAGTAATTTTGCTTTGGACAGTAAAATAATAATGGCATTCGTATTATCAGTATTGTATTGTCTGGTTTATTGAAGCCAAAGTATGGATGAAAAGCATTACTGAGTGTGTTACATATATGTACACGTGTTATCGGTTACACCAGTAACTGAACCATGAAAGCCAGAGGAGATTATTGGCAATTATTTCCACCACAATATGGCTCTTCTTTGACATTGTTATGCATCCATAATAATGTGAAAGAAGACCCTCATAAATCTCGGTAAATTCGATGACAAGTATATTTTTCATCCACTGCAAAGGGTAAACCAACGGAACCGTATTACTAAACCTCCTCTGACCGTCCTTCCGTCCATCCATTCGTCCGTCCAGCCATCCATTTGTCTGTCAGCAGGCTGTATCTCAAGAACCGTATTAGGTAGACTGTTAAAATTTTGACAGACTGTTTCTATTAAAAATAAAAAAATAATTTAAAATAAAATTAAGGGGCTCTAATACAAGAAACGTGTTTTTTTCAGTTTATGGTACGGCGGAACCGTTCGTGTAAGAGTCCAACTCGTACTTGGCCGGTTTTTTCATTTATAATGTTTTCAAAAGTTAGTAATCATGAAATCAGATAGGTTAACATACATAGTAAGTAGTACGTACATAAGGAGTAAATATTAAGAAACATTGATTTCGACGCGACCATGCGACAACGATGCTACAATGCGTTTTCAAAGCAATTGTAACATATCGATCGGTAGCAGAATAACATGTTGCTATGCTGCTCTATAAACCTGCACTTTTTCTTAAACTCCTAGTACTAATATGTTTTTACGTCATAGGTCTTCGCGATAAACTTTTATTAATTCTTAAAAATATTTGACACTGATGCATAAAATTTGATTGGTAGGTGTAGCTCTAAATCCATATTAAAAACTGCAGGGTGAAGCCTATTCTGTAAGGTCACCTGTCACCCGTCGATTTGCAAATATTAAAATTTCATCACACACGCTTATGCATTTTTTATATTTCAATAAAAATGGCATGCAATATCGACAGGTTTGCTGAGCAGACTGGAAAATAAAATTAATTTGGTTTCATGTGCAGCGCCATTCCAACTATGGGTTAAATGTGTAAATTCTTCGATTACATAAAAATTAAATCACAAGGTGAAATGTTTATTTTTCATACAGAGCGGAAAGGAATATTATTTCAATGTCCTATTATGGTTAACAAACTGTAAGTTCTCCCTCTGCGTTTTACGTTGCTGTACCAGGGGGCTACTCTCTAAGCCCGAAGTCAGTAGTTTCCGCCTTCATTGCGGGCGTATTCTACTCCGTATCGGTTCTAATAACTTATACCTTTTTCTATACAACATGTAACACACTAAAAGAAAAGGGGTCATTGTACTCATCAATAAAAAGTACTTTTATTATGGAACCAGCCACGAAATTGCAACAAAAATCGCATCAGATCGAAAATGTATAAGACAATCGATATTGTTTTTCGCGATTTCTGCCAAAAACCTTATTCCTTGGACCAAAATAACCTTTTACCTTTGTTTGCTTTGTGACCTGGTGATCGTGGATTCGACGGGAAGAGCATACTTTGTAAAGTTGTTTACCAGTTTGGCTAGGACATTGTTGGCTTGAATCACCTGATTGTCTGATAAAAAGATGATTCCGTGCTACGGAAGGTACATATAAGCTGGTGGTCCCGTTCGGGACCACCAGCATTGACTCGGCGTGATTGGCGCATTGACTGGTGGTCGCCACTGTTGATTCTGGATTTTTTAGAAGTTTTAAACGTGCGGCGGGCTTGTATCAAAAAAAAAAAATCTGACAACTTGTATCAAAATTATGTATTTTAAACAGACATAGTTAAAATTTTGGGCTTTCACTGGAAATAATAACCTCAAATAAAACTGTTTATAGACATAAATAAACGGATTTCAGCCTAGAAAAGTACAAAATAAATACACGCTTAAATATTTACACACATTATTGTCTATTGAAATATTAAAAAAAAAACATAAGTAGTACAAATTAGAAATATAATAAATGTTTATGAATGTTACGTTTTGAACTAGTCACCTTTTGGTGCATACATTTTTGTTGCATAAATCAAAATAATTTGAAAACTGAGAATCCAGGGCAGCCATTATTGTTACGTATGGACAAACGAGGTAAACGTGGTCTTAACGTTTACCTCGTTTGTCCATATCTATATGTTTGGGAATATCTCTTATGCCTGGATGACATAAGATATATTCCCAAAAATCGCTCTCTCCAAAGCACTCCTCAATTCATCACTGGCACTAAGGTAATTACGTTGTGATTTGGGTTAACTGTGGTGGTACCACAGTCTGTGCCGAGGGGACAATGCTAATCATTTCAGGTGGCATTTCGCAATGAAACTAACTTCGTAATGATTGGAAGTAATTGGGGCTCCTTATGAAATCAAAATAGTGGGAAAAACTACCCTCAATTGAATATGGTCGTAAGTCACGGCTCCCCTATAGGAATATCCCGATAACATAGAACATGTTATCAAAGTCAAATTATAGGCATTTTTATATGATTGTTTTTCATTCGCGGTTAATAACATTGTTTATCGCCAAATTTTAATTTCTACGGAATCTTCCATTGTCAAAACAAGAAAACAAGCTGTATAAATTTACTCTTATCAATATTGTGTCAGTAACTGTGACCTTTTAATACCTAATATTCCAGTGATGCAAGTCATGTTTTATAATAACACTAGGTCCGTGGTCAAGTGGTTAGGGCGCTTGCCTTGTGACCCGGTGGTCGTGGGTTCGATTCCCACGGGAAGCATACTTGGTAAAGTGGTTTCCAGTTTAGCTAGGACATTGCAGGCTTGAATCACCTGATTGACTGATAAAAATATCGTTCCATGCGTTGGAAGGCCGGTGGTCCCAGCCGCCAAATGGCGGTCGTCAAAAAAACCATGTCAGAGGCCCTTGGGGCGGTTTAGAAACTCTGACACTAGGGTGTGTTGGGTCGTTAGACCTTACTGTCCACACGATAAAAAGAAGACTAGGACAGTATTTTTCGTTACATGTCTTTACTATATCTATTTCTGTAATTCATAATCCTAAAATTATTTTGGACTCAAAAATACCTAGAAACAAAACAAAAAAGCTCAAAGCTTTTGCTTTCTGTAAAAGCATATTATAATACGAACTAGCTGTTGCCCGTGATTTCGTTCGCATGTTTCTACTTAGGTATGTAGGAGTTTGTATTTTAGTTTTACGTTAACTTAATTGCAAAACAAAGCTGGGGCTGCATGGTGCAGTACACTAATCAAAAACTTAATGACGATATATTGTATTTTTATGAAAATTTAAATTTTATGTACAAGTGTTTTTTTTTTGTTGAAGGTAATAAATAAATTAGAAGAAATGCCAATCGACACTTGCCTTCTTAGTTATTACCAGCTGACCAGCAGGACTTCGTCTGCGTCACATCTATACAAATATATATAATGCTGAAGAGTTTGTTTGTTTGTTTGCTTGAACGCGCAATCTTAGGAACAACTGGTCCGATTTAAAAAATTATTTCCGTGTTAAATAGCCCATTTATTGTGGAAGGCTATAGGCTCCCAACTAACACTAAAGTGTTAAAGAGACCTATATAAGACTCGTATATCAGTTCCGTTTGAGTACAAAAGTGTTAACGCATACCTGTGCAACTGAGTTAGAGCATGCTCTAACCCACTTATAACCACGAAAGAGGCCCACAGTTTTACAGGTAAAAGTTATTGAAAGCCTATAGTACGGTGTCACAAAGATATTAAAGCTGTACAAGAGCGTTTATTCATCGTCAGCTGCTACTTTAACCGGCATTAACGTTGTAATATAGGGTTGGTAAACACTACAAGCGGTATACATCCTATAGTAAGGTGTTAAAAAGATATTAAAGCCGCACAAGAGCGTTTATTCATCGTCAGCTACTACTTTAACAGGTATTACCAATGTAATACCGAGTTGGTGAGCACTACGGGTGGTAGAAAAGCACCGTCCAGATTGAAAAAGCCTGAACCTTACTAAAATTAAATCTGTTCGTAGTGGAAGTGTTATGTCATCCATTATTCAACACAGCAGAATAATATTATGCAATATTAAGTTATTTAAGTATGTGAAGTGAAAAATGACTGCCCTTATGATTTCACGGTAAATGTATAACATGTTTCTCATCTCAATTTTAAGGCGCCTAGGATTTATTAAAAATTTAAAAGAAAAGTTATGATAATAAAATAGGCACCTCAAGCTAAACATTATTATTCATTCCTGCTTCCTGAGCAGTGGTAGGTAAAAATAAGTGGCATTCATGGAACGCTTCAAATAATGTAAGAAATTTTGGATATTGTAGTCAAATGTTGAATTACTCGAAATAATATTAATTCTTAGGTTACCAAAACAATGGCGAACTTTACAAAAGTGAGGTTAGCGTTAATAATGACCCATACTTGTGTTGTTTGACGCCAATACCTTTAGAACGTCTTTAAAAGAGTACTGCCTAACACAAAAAGCTTTAGCTAAACCCCTTATTATAGGTTAAACCTAGATAGAGGTTCTTTGACATTTTTTTGATTCTCGTGTTACTAAACTCTCGACCAACTCTATTTTATAACCTATGTCTGCAATAATAGTCAATAATTATAAAAACTTAAGTGGTATTAAACACTTCATTGCAATAACTACACAACAATTAGTGTGATAAGGAGTCGGCAAACACTTTTATAAAGCGTTGGGTGTCAGAGAATGGTTGTGTTGGTGGTGGTATAAAGTTTTAAGTATACTTGCTGCTACTAGCACCATTATAAATCTCAAAGCTGTATTACGTCGTCCATTAAAGTTTTAGTGCCGCGATTGGTGCCAACACTTGTTTGTCAACTCCTCAATCTCGTCTTTAGTTACAACTGAGATAATAATAATCCTGTTATATTACTTAAAGTCGTAACTGACACCAAAATGTTATTTGGCTATATATCTTCACGCTAAGACCAATAGGTGCGGAGCAGGAGCAGACGAAGTTGCGCAAGTCAACTACTTTTTCAATAAAGCTCTACTCCTATTGGATATAGCGTGATGTTATATAGCCTTCCACGGTAAATGGGCTAACACTCAAATATTTTTTCAGTTTGAACCAGGGGCTCCTGAGATTAGCGCGGTCAACCAAACAAACAAACAAAATCTTCAATTTTATTATATTAGTGTAGATTATATTGTAAATATTATATTTATTTATGACATAATTTTGCCCCATTTCAATGTATTTTCTGCCACGTATAAAAAGCTGCGAATTTAGCCTAGCATTGGCAATATGTCGCCAGAACACAGTGATATCTTGGTTATATTGTCTTATTCCAAAGATATATTGTATGAATATGTGATGAGGTGTTTTCAATAAGAATATATAATAGTCCAAGTACCATATATTGTCTTATCTTGTAGTAAAACGACCTCGATATACAGGGCGTGTAATTTATGCTGTGAATTTCTGGCAACTTGGTTTACTTGGTTTCAAATGCATTTATTTCTGTGTGAAAATACGACACGCTTAAGTATTTTTTTAACGTTGCTCAACTAGGTTATTTTCCTATATCGAGCGCGTTTACACACACAAACAGAACCAGACCCGGTCCAACTGCCAGTATCTGTAGGCCATATAAATATTGTTTCCGCGCGGGAATCGAAACTGCGTCACGCATCAAAGCAGCCAATCGTTCAACCACTGCACCAACCGTGTAGTCAAAAGTTGATATAGGAAAGGTACAAACAGCGTGAGCGTATCATCTACTTACAATATTTGTAACAACTTCATAAAGGTAACAAAAGTGCGCATCCTGTATACACTGTATACTTATTCTTCAGCCACGTAGCAAGTAATAACTTTGTCGAATGTATTTTTGGGTAAAATTTAAGGTTGGCTTAAAGTTTGGAATAAGATGCAAAGAAAGAAATTGAATATTTTATGTTCAAATTCATGAATATTTTTTTACATATTTTTCGTTCATTAAGAAGACATTCTACGCGTTGAAATTGTTTAAAATACATTATTAAAACCTACTTTAGGAGCTCTTGGCAAGATAATAATAGCTGCATGAGTGGGTGCAACGCTTGCCGAGGTGACATTCATAATATACCGAGACTCCTCCGTGCCTCTTCTTCTTCTCCTCGTGTGGGCAGTAAGGTCTAACGACCCACGCACCCTATTGTCAGAGTTTCTAATCCGCCTCAAGGGCCTCTGACATGGTTTATTTGACGACCGCCATCTAGGCTCCGTGCCTCAGAAAGCTGAAAGTGCCGTTGGTGCCGGCTGTCGTTTGAAGATTTTTGGCAGTCATTTTGGATTGGAATTCCCTGCCGGAGTCTGTGTTTCCCGATAGCTACAACCTGGGAGTTTTTAAGTCAAGAGTGAATAGGTTACTTCTACGCAAGCGTGCTCCATCTTCGACCACAGCATCGCTTACCATCAGGTGAGATGGTGGTCAAGCGCGTGCCTATCAATAGTAAAAAAAAAAAAAAATTGCCAAAAGGAGATAATTTTACATCAGTCTAGCCAAAAAGTTACCCACTTACTGGGTTGAGCTGAATCCAGTTTAATTGAAAATCGACCCCAATACAGTTTAGAAAAGGCTAGGCACATTTACTCAGTAAATATTAAAAACACCGTGACCTTTAAACTATGGCTGTAATTGAAATGCTCGAAGCAGTTAATTGAAAACTGTTCGTTTGTTTGTCGATGAAGCAAAACAAGTTTTAATGACCTAAAGGCCTAAATTGGTATTTTTATGCCATCATTAAATGGTGTAATGTGTCTTTACACTTAATATATTATTGTAACATCTATTTCTGGCGCATATTATACAAATAAATGATATTATTACTGTTATTCTTCCGTTGGTCCCGGCTATCATTTGAAGATCTTTGGTAGTCGTTACGGATAGTCAGAAGCCAGTAAATCTGACTCCAGTCTTGCCATGAAGTACCGTGTTACCCAGATAATGGGTTATGGAGGTCTGGTAGGCAGCCGCTCCACGTAAAATACTGGTATTCAGCTAAATCCGGTTTGACTGGAAGCCGACCCCCAATATAGTTAGGAAAAGGCTAGGCAGATGATGATTACTGTTATTCTTCACCAGAAAATAGACCGTCAAACCAATCCCAAAAATAACAAAGGTATCTAAAAACGTACATTGAACTTGGACCTTGAATTTCCGCAGCATTGAAAAATGTGAAATAAAAAAGGTTTATACAAAGGTCCAGCTCTGCTGAGCGATTGGAAAAAATAGGGCAGAAGGCTTACATTGCAATCCATCTGCAAACATACAGTAAATTATTATTTGTAACGTTTATTTCAACAAATAAAAGATCACACACATTTCATTTAATAAAATGAAAGTTTTTCAGTGAGCTTGAGAAAAACAGACGGCATTTAGTTAAAAAGTGGTAAAAGCATTTTAGGTTCTGGGAAATGGGGTTTAGGAAAATCATTCCATCTACTAATGATCTCAATGGGATTTTTATTCTTGGGTTTCTCATATCATTTGTCAGGTATAGATGTTCTTTCCCTTTCCTATATTACGGTACACCAGTGCGTAAATTAGCGTCCGATATCCATTTCATTGATGGGTAGAGAGGTGGGTGATAAATAGTCGGGGTCGCACCGACCCTGTGTCCGCCATTTGCAAATTGTCGAAACGTGAACTCTGATAACTGAGCCTCATATTATGTTTTGATTAGATTTCTGGACATTTTATATTTAGGTGATTGGTTTTTATGGGTAATTTGAAATGATTGGTTTAGGTTATGTGTGATTTTTAGCATTAATTAATTATAGGTATTTCTCCGTGTTTTGTTAGGGGTTATAAGCTTTATCGCGGTTTAAATTCTTACAATATTCGTGTTGTAGCCGCATCGCTCGTGTCTGAGGGAACTTTTTAGTAAGTTTTGAATAGAAAGGAATAGAATACTGTTAATGTACTCCCTCTTAATGTACTCCAAATTAGCTACAGAAAAGATTGATGAAGAAAACATTACATAAGGTGACACAATGGGCGGCCTTAGCTTTTAGTGGGTTCTTAATTACGAGGTTTCATATAAAATATAGCGCGCGCCTATCAATGGTAAAAAAAAAATATCACGCAAGATGAAATGCTATAAAGTAATCCTATTTGGGAGCCATACACGTTCAAACTGTTTGATCAAACAGAAATACGAAACATCGTAATATTCCTTCATGTCATTTGAAGACTCATTTTTTATCAAATTTTCTCAGCAGACATTCATGCCGAATTGAGCAAACAGTTTGATCAAACTACTTGAACGTATATGGTCCGCAGTACTTTCAACTTCAAAAGAACATTTTTAACCAACCCTCACCACAAACCCATCCATTTTAGCGATTTTTCTCCGATCATTCTTTTGTAGTCAGTTTCGATGAGCGATAAATCGCGACTCGATCCAGGGGTCATCTGTACTACCCACCCAATCATTAATATTCAAGCCAATACGGCAATAATATAATTATGAGCCACATATTGAACTAATACCTAATGATTCATATATCCCAATTATTTTGAAGTTAATTATTAACGTCAGTATAGGCAGGTGACATTGAGGTTAGCATTATTGAACGGCGTTGTTTGAATATGTTATGTATTATTCTACTCGTATGTTGGGCTCGGCTTCCAGTGAAACCGGATTCAGCTGAATACCAGTATTTTACGTGAAGCGGATGCCCACCAGACCTCCACAACCCATTAAATGGTTAACACGGTATTTCTTAGCAAGACTGGAGTCAGATTTACTGGCTTCTGACAATCCGTAACGACTGCCAAAGTTCTAGAAATGACAGCCGGGACCAACAGCTTAACGTGTTTTTCCAAGGTACAGAAGAAACTCGTTATGTTCAGATGGTCACCCATCCACAGACCGACCTTGGCAAGCGTTGCGTAACGTGTTATTCTTTAGCCACGAACTCCTCCTGTATTATACATAGAGTGACTATGACTAACTATCTGACATTAACATATCGGTCATAGATCTTCTTCTCGTGTGGGCAGTAAGGTCTAACGACCCTAGTGTCAGAGTGTCTAAACCGCCTCAAGGGCCTCTGACATGGTTTTATTTAACGACCGCCATTTGGCAGCCGGGACTACCGGCTAATACGTGCCTTTCGAAGCACGGAATCATCTTTTTTACCAGACAATCAGGTGATTGAAGCCTACAATGTCCTAGCCAAATTGGAAAACAATTAACTTTACAAAGTATGCTTTCCCGTGGGAATCGAACCCACGACTACCGGGTCACAAGGCAAACGCCTAAACCACTCGACCACGTAGGCAGTTGTACTCAGTAACTGGGTGATGTGATACCATTTTGCAGATTTATAATTTAAAAGATTTTCAGGTTGCTGACTATCTGTAACGCCTGTCAACTCTACAAACGACAGCCGATATTAACTGCCTTATGAGCTTCCGAAGCACGAGGAGCTTGTGGCTAGATAATAACAGCCGCACGGGTCGATCTTCAAGGTTAGGCAAGGTTGGTCTGTGGATCCGACCTGTGGCTCGGGAGAAGGCACGGCTCCTTGACATTTCGTGTGACGCAGGTCCTCTTGGGGCATAGGCAGGGAGCCGGACGCTCGGTGTCACCACTGCGTCGACTGTCGGGAGGACACGGCGCGGCATACACTGGCAGAGTGTGCCGCTTGGGAGGGGCCACGCCGTGCCCTCATCTCTGTGGTAGGGAGTGATCTCTCGCTGCCGGCCGTAGTTCGTGCTATGGTCGACGGCGAGGAGTCCTGGGACGCGGTGGTCTCCTTCTGTGAAGCAGTTGTCGCACAGAAGGAGGCTGCGGAAAGGGAGAGGGAGATCTCCACCTCTCTCCCGGCCCGCAGTAGGCGCACCGGGCGTCGGAGGAGGGCATACGCTGCCCTCTTCCGGCCCCCCTAACTGGGTCCTGAGGCGTCGGACTTGGGGATATCCGTCGCCCCCCATTCATTCAGACCCGAGGTGGCGGCGCGTGGTGTTCCCGTGCGCCCCTCTTTGACGTTGCGGGGGGAGTCAGCGGGGGCGCTGACCCGAGGTGGCCTGCAGAGGCGGGCCGGCACCAGCCGGGGATTACGGAAGTCGCATTAGTTCTCGCGATCCCCGGTTGGTGAGAGATGGAGCACCGGGGTGGTTTTAGTCAGTAAGAGTCTGACAGACCCCTCCGCCCGCCCCAGGGCGGAAAACATCCATGAGGATTTCCCCCGTTATAAAAAAAAAAAAAAGGTTGGTCTGTGGATGGGTGACCATCTTAACATACCGAGTTTCCTCCGTGCCTCGGAAAGCACGTTAAGCCGTTGGTCTCGGCTGTCATTTGTAGATCTTTGGCAGTCGTTACGGATTGTCAGAAGCCAGTTAATCTGAATCCAGTCTTGCCATGAAGTACCGTGTTACCCAGTTACTGGGTTGTGGAGGTCTGGTAGGCAGCCGCTCCTCGTAAAATACTGGTATTCAGCTAAATTCGGTTTGACTGGAAGCCGACCCCAATATAACAGGGAAAAGGCTAGGCAGATGACGTGCTTCCGAAGCACGGAGGTATCTCGGTATGTAAAATGATCACAGAACCATTCCATGTCATAAGTACACCATCTTCGACCGCAGGTCCTTTAAACAGTTTTTTTAAACCAGCTCTTTGAGTAATTCTATACAATGCTTATAATACACTTGGTATTCGTAAAAGAAAATTTTACTTATTGAATTTGTTAAGACTCACCAAGGGGAATGACCGGATTAACCCTTTGGAAAGATAAAAAATCTTTTCGTAATATTTTTGGGGACCAACGATAACATTTTTCAGTAGGGATTTTGATAGATTTTGAATTATCGGTCGGTAACCCTTGGGTCAGAGGTTTTAGGACACGCAACGGTTTGTGGGTTCAAAGTCTGACAGTATAATAAGATTTTCGTTTTTATATTTCTTCCTTTTAAGCCAACATGTATTGAATCCGACCTCTCTGGCATTGTCACATATTATTGCTGCAAGAATAGCTACAAGAGTTGGGAAAGAAATATTTTAAGCGATGGAAGGTTTGTATGTAAGATGAATAATTATGAATTTGCAAGAAAGTGGGTGACTGTTATAGTTATGATTAATAGAGAAATGATGAAGATCCAATGTATGAGGAGCTCGTGGCTAGATAATAACAGCCGCACGGGTCGATCTTCAAGGTTAAGCAACGCTTGCTAGGGTTGGTCTGTGGATGGGTGACCATCTTAACATACGAGTTTCCTCCGTGAAAGCACGTTAAACCGTTGTTCCCGGCTGTCATTTGTAGATCTTTGGCAGTCGTTACGGATAGTCAGAAGCCAGTTAATCTGACTCCAGTCTTGCCATGAAGTACCTGTTACCAGTTACTGGGTTGTGGAGGTCTGGTAGGCAGCCGCTCCGCGTAAAATACTGGTATTCAGCTAATTCGGTTTGACTGGAAGCCGACCCAAATATAGTTGAGAAAAGGCTAGGCTGATGATGATGATGAAGATCCTATGTAGTATTTAAATTAATCAGTATATTTTGTGCTGACCTCAAATATATCGAAATCAGGGCAAGAGATTGATGGTGATGATCATGTAAGAATAATAACCTTTTTGAATATTTTTTCTGGCTTCATAAAAGAAGAGGAAGACAGGAAAAGATCGGAAAAGTGATACGTTCCCCACGTATCACTTTTCCGTTTTTTTTTGGTTCGAATTTCGTTTTACCGAAAACTATTGATCGACGTCTTATTTGCTAGATATATGTTTTATTTGACATATTTTTAGATCATTGAAGTATCATGTGTCATAGGTATTATTTTACCGGACATATTTCGCCGATTTAAATAAATAAGAGTTTTTCCTATTGGCCGAAGCCTCTTTTGAACTTTTTTCATTTGCCAAATGATTCATTTGCCATATTTTCACCACATCGAAACAATATTTTACGTAATATTTATCAGAAATATAATTATAGCCGGTTACTTGGAAGCATTTTCAATTAAAAAAATTGAATAGTGTCATAAAAAGTAGGGATGTTGTGCTACAAAATTTACTGACGGAAACGAATCGCTCCAAAAATCGAATTTATAACAGTCAATTTATACAGTGCCAGACGTGACTTCGATGAAGTAAAAAAAACGAAACGATAATAGTTGAAAAGTTTCAGGTGAAATGAAATTCGGTCAAATGTTTTTCGAACTTATGATGGGTAACCAAGACAGAAGCCTTTGTCCTATAATTGTGATAGTTAGATTTGATTAATAACTTTTATAAACCCAACATGAAATTGAACACAAATAAAAAATCCTGTATTTACTCAAAATGGAATTTGACACACGAGCCATCACACGTTCCGTTAGGTGTGTATCGTACATAACATGCCAATATTAGTGATCTCTGGCATATACAGCATATACTGAAATTCACAGACACAATTCTACAGTATTCACTGTGTTCTGTTTCCAATTGATACACAGTTAAATCCAGTTTATTTTAACGTGAAACTGACCTCTGACCGATAATTTCCGTTGATTGGGTTTCCTGTGTTGTGGGTGCCAATTGCCAATAAATTGAACAAACATTCGAACTTCAAACCAATGCCTGCGAGTGAATAAATATGAGGTTGTCGGTACAGGGAGCAGCTAAACGTTTCAGGATTGTTGGCCGTTAGGAAAATTACTTCAGTGTGCGTTTCGCATAAAGAAGTAATTTCCCTGACAGGGCAACTAACAACCTGTTTGTCGTGATGTATCGATATATATTTTTTTTCCATGAAAACGGAGGTTGAAATTCAAATGCCAGAGGATGAATGCCATGTAAAGAAAGACTGAAATTGTGTCTAAAAACCATACCTATTGTTAAGTACTCAAATATTTTTAGGGTTCCGTAGTCAACAAGATACCCTTATGGTATCGCTATGTCCGTCCGTCTGTCTGTCTGTACGCGGTTAGCTCAAAGTGGTAAAAGAAAATCTTGAAAAATAAATGTTTGGTGTGTGGTGTCATTGGATACTCGTAATATTGAGGATTTATCGAAACCATACTTCCATTCAAGAATCCGTTTGAAATAATAAACTTTAAAGTGCTAATTTTTGTAATAGTCAAGTGTCCCCCTCTGCCAGCCAAACTGTTGTTTTTGGAAACGAAAAAAATCAGGGTAGTAGCATAAACAACGAATTTAAAATGCAAACTATCACATCTAAGTAAGCTTTTAGTTCACGATATTCGTGGCTAAACTATGGAATTATACTGTGGGGAAATAGTGTAGATATAGAGCGACTATTTATTTTACAAAAAAAATGCGTTCGAATCCTAGTAAATATAGAACGTACGGAAAGTTGCAAACAATACTTTATAGAACATAAAATTCTTACGCTAACAGGTATTTATATCCTAGAAGCTAGTAAATTTGTGAGAAAATACCCATCGCTCTTTCCGCTAGCAAAACAGCAACGCCCACAGCAACGCAGTCTTAGGAATCGATATCTAAACGAATTAGCGGTACCAACTTCAAGACTAGCTGTGTTTCGTTCTGGGCCTCTGGCCATGTGCGTTAAAATCTATAATAAACTCCCGAATTCAGTTAAGGATACAGAGTACGACAACAAATTCAAAAATGACCTACAAAACTACTTAAACTTAAAATCATATTATAGTCTAAAAGAATTTTTAACTGAGAAATAAATACATTAATATCGACTTGAACACATTACATTTACATAACTAGGTACTCTATAAGACATCAGTCCGCTACTGCCTCACTCCTGTATTTTTAGTGATTACTTTCTATTTCTTTTTTTATTTTATCTGAAAAAGTGACATATTATATGTAAAACTAATCTATCGACATTAAATTAACCGAGATAATAAATACATTTTAGAATCTCTATTGTAGTATGAGATTGCAATATGAAAATGATAATTTACTTATTTAGTTTATAAGAATGACATAATGTATAATAATAATTTTTTTTTTTAATTATTCTATATCAACAAATAATGTGAATAATGAATATTGATAGCATGTTAAATTAATTAAAACCTGTCGCCTATACATTGTTGTGCCCTAGCAGGGTTCATTGTTTGGAACTACCATAATGTAACAACCTGTAAACAACATGAAATGCAATAAATGAATATGAATATGAACGAATAATAGTATAAAATATTACAATTGTGACGTACAACTACAGAACCCTTCACTGCGCGTGTGGCCGGTTTTTTTTATGTATTCATTCTCTCATTGACATTTAAAGGACTTTTCTACGTGACAAGACGGCGCTATTTCTGTCATAACTATCCATCACTCTTTTGTTACAGTACAACTTCAAAAGGAAACAAAAAATGCTTTCTTAGAAAAGGAAATGAGAGTACTACGTGCTCTCGAGGTAAATAAATGAACTGTCAGTCATGGTTGTGGATTGAGACTTGTTTGACATTAATTCGGTGGTGATAGGCACTCAAAGATTGTGGCGAAATTAAAACTATAGTGGAATGAAAGTAGTAATATTGTATATCAGTGAAAGACCGTTAGTAATCGGATACGAATTAAGATTACCTACAAACAGACACAGAAATTTTACCCCTTCATAATCGATATCATCATCATATCAGCCGAAAGACGTCCACTGCTGGACATAGGCCACCCCCAAGCGTCGCCACAACGTCCGGTCCTGCGCGTCTCGTATCCATCGGCTGCCCACGACCTTCACCAGGTCATCGGTCCACCAAGTGGGAGGCCCTTCATAATACTAATACTTTGTACAAGATGCTAAACTTGAAAAAGGGTCATTGTACTCAAAACGTAAAAAATAAACAGCTGTTCAGTATATTTTGCCGAGTTATGTAAATATTAATGTAAGGGACGGTTCATTTATTTACGCAATTTTATGGTTAGACAGTAAATAGTACCACACTATACTATATACTAAAAAAGTCTGCTCACTTACTGAAAATTAAATAAATAATAGGTACATAATTATTTCCATCAAGGTAGGTACAACCATTTCTTTACCTAAAAACAATGTAAATCTAGGTTTAGAGAGAATTATCAGAACCTTATAACATTCTTTAATCGGAATCAGAGTCAAAACTTTATTTGCTCTAAGTTGTGTTGTTTATGTTTGATTCCATACACTTGTATGGATCGATTTATAAACAATTACTATACAGAAGCAAATTAATCCAGAAATTCACAAACACACGATCAAATTCCATCAGTTCCCTATTTACCGCACATGCTGCAACAATATACATACATACCAGTCTTAACATTTCCTTGCGCACATTTCCGAGGACTCTACACAGTTCAGCACAGCTCTATTATAGTAGAGTTGCCTCCGGGGCATCGATAAACTCTATAACGACTGTATAACGGGTCTGTAATAGGCGTTCCCTGCGAGACTATCAATTCCTTTGCTGTACATTGTAGAGCGGGCGAAGAACATTTTTATAAGACTTTAGTCTTCTATTTTAGTGTTTCATGGGCGGCGTAGCAGGGTGTAAAGTTTTCGATGTATTTTGAACCAGTATTGAATTACAAAAAATTCAAGGGATAATTTCGAAGCCATTTCTGTCCAATGTTGTGCAGAAGTGTGAGGGGAATTTTAATACTGCCATCGCGAACAATGCGAAAATGCTAGGGATTAGTTGTAAATTGGCAATAAGTGTGTTTCTTTGGTACAATAATAATAATAATAATAATAATAATTAAAAAATAAAAAAAAAATAATAATAATTATAACAAAAAATTACAATTTATTTCACATCCGAACTTCTCAAAACTCGCGATCGTGGCTATAGTGACAAACTACATGGGTCGTTCTTCAGGGATTAGCATCGGCAATCTACAGAGATTCCAAAATACTATGAAGTAATAAAATTGTTTGTTCATAAAAAAACACTTTTACTGATAAAACACTTACACTATTGCTGAGTGGCAGAAAGCTACTTAAAAAAAAAAAAAAAATACAATTTCTGTGTATAATTAAAAAGTCACCAGCTTCCCAGCTTTCCTTAAAAGTTCTATCTGTAATTCCCACTCACCTCATACGCCAAAAGCCCTTTTACATAATACATCAATAATGTTTAAAATCCCCAAGCCGCCTGTGATGGATCGCTTACGTGCGACATTAGACCCTTCGTTTATCTCCGTTACGCTACTTCTTTCATTCTAGGATGTTCAAAGACTTTGAAAACGTTTTACATTATTTAGTATTTGTTTTTGTAGATTGGTTTTTCGGTGGAGTATTTTTGGTAGGCAATGAGGTTTTTAAAGGACTCTACCTAAATGTAAGTTTGATTCAGGTTTTCAAATATGGACAGTACCTAGAACCTTATTGACCACTTCTGTAGCTTCAGGAATTACAGTAATAATATAAGAAATACGAGTTTATTGAGCTTGATTAAAAAAAAACCGGCTAAATGCGAGTCGGACTCGCACACGAAGGGTTCCGTACCATAAACCTTGATTTCAACTGTTTACCTATTACAGTTCTTGAGATACAGCCCGCTGACAGATAGACGGACAGACGGACGGACAGCTAAGACTTTGTAATAGGATTCCGTTGGATACCCTTTAATTACGGAACCCTAAAAATGGGGATATTCAATTTTGAAATAGTTTTTCAAAAGACGTAACAAAATTTCCAAATGTAAAAAGGCCAAACAGCCTTTTTACGTAAAAATAAAACGAAACCAGCCATTAAAAATGTTAAATGAAAATGTAAATACTTAGCGTGTAAAAATATTTTTCTGAAGCAAATGGCCACTGATTGATACTATCGATTATTTATCCTTATAACTAAAAAGGTCGCATAAAGAAATACCTATGCCAGTGAAACAAATAACGAGATGGTAATGAACTATTACCATGTAGTAGCAGGCTTTAATTAATAAAACTATCGAAATCACTGTGACCGGATGTAACTTACTTTAAATAAGTAAATCCGCATTTAACTAACTTTCATAACCAATACGTCAATCAAGACGTAGCCGTAGGGAAAACTTTTCCAGATATTTTAAGCTCCTACATAGCATTCAATTTAAGTACAAATGTAAAAAGACGGCAGTTGATTCATCTTTATTTACCTTTCGTACCCAGATCATCCTATTCCTGGCATAAAAGGACCCCAGTGTATGAGTAACTCATTCAAACATCCTCTCATTCAAAAAACATTTAACAAAGTTGCTCCGTACTTCTTTATTTAGCTCTAGTCTTGTCTAAATTCAGTGTATGCTTTTAGCTAGATTAAAACAAGGCTTTACTTTAATACTATTCCTACTAATATTATTGTGTTTGTATGTTGCGTTTCTTGTTTTAACAGCCAGTTAACAACTATCACAAAATGGTGGACACAAACTGACGTGAGTATAAAAAAAAACCACAAAGCTCATCATCCGCCTAGCCTTTTCCCAACTATATTGGGGTCGGCTTCCAGTCAAACCGGATTTAGCTGAATACCAGTATCTTACGAGGCGCGGCTGCCTACCAGACCTCCACAACCCATTAACTGGGTAACACGGTACTTCATGGCAAGACTGGAGTCAGATTTACTGGCTTCTGACTATCCGTAACGACTGCCAAAGATCTACAAATGACAGCCCGGACCAACGGCTTAACGTGCTTTTCGAGGCATGGAGGAAACTAGGTATTTAAGATGGTCACCCATCCACAGAACAACCTTGGCAAGCGTTGCTTAACCATAAAAAAACAACAACAAAGCTGTGTTTCAAAAATTAAAATAAATTCAGTTATAGTTACCACAGGGTCACAGAGCCCCTGTGTAGGGTTTTAGGGTTAAAGGAGAAGGTCCATTTTGTATGAAATAAAATTTGAGCAACTTGTTTTGATTGACTATTGACATTTACAACGATAGACTACCTAGGATGTAAGTAGAAACCTCTAAACTATTGGTGTATGGACGCTATAAGTTGATTAATTTAGTACGCACAGGGTTTGAAAATAATGCGATCTCATTTTAACCGACTTCTTGAAAAAGGTGGAGGTTCTATGTTCGGCTGAATGTATCTTTTTTTTTATATTATGTTCACCGATTTCTCCGCCAATTCTGGACCGATTTTAAAAATTCGGTTTTTATTCGAAAGCTTATACTCTTGAGGTGGTCCCATTGTCATCAAGTCAGAATCTGATGATGGGATCCCATGAAAATCGAGGGAAACCCTCAAATTGTACAAACTCATACACTGTTTTTCATAAACTTTCTAACGCAATTCAGATATTTGTGCCTGGTAATCATCATCTCATGTTGCTGAGCTGATGATGGAAGGTATAAGTCAGGATCCGATGAAAAATGTTTGTTTAGCGATATTTTCGCCAATTGTTAACCGATTTGGATGATTTTTTTTTTTTGTTTGGAAGAGTATTTTCTTGGACTTGTCCCATTTACATTTTTTTAAGATCTGATGAAGAACTTCGGAGGTAGGCAACGGAACTCTTCAATCAATGATAGCAAATGGATCGGGATTTCTGAAATCGTATGTCTTTTGATTGTTTACACCAGTTCATAACATAACATCACGCCGGTACGCTGTATTTGTGGTTTCACTTTTTAGTGGTACGCAGATATCACTGGAAAGTGAAAAGTAAAAAACCTTTTTACAAAAAAAGAAAACCGACTTCCAAAAACAAAACACTACAAAGTATAAAATAACTTTATTTTCGGAAGTCGCTGTTTTTGGTTTTTTGACACCGACTTCCGAAATTAAAGTTATTTTCGGTTTTTCTTTATACGAATTTATTTGCGAACGGATAACTACAATCACTTTATTTTTTGTTACTGTAAATCATGACGTTCAAAGTGCTTTTGATCTAATTGAAATAAATCATTTAGTTTTACGTTTTCGTGGAATAAGTCGTGATAATTAAGCTTGTATTCAATATTACACAGTGGCATTCCGTAGTGGTGCTCTGTTTTATTGGTGTGGTAGATATTGTGTAATCTGTGGTCATATTAATAGGAAACCACGAATACATGTTATTAACTAGGAAGGCGCAGGATTTGGTATATATCGTGTAATGTGCGGTATGAGGTACATGCTTGTGTGGTTGGGTTTCATATTATAGGATTATGTTTAGCGTTCCGTACCCAAAGGGTATCCAACGGAATCCTATTCTGAGCCTCCGCTGTCCGTCCGTCCGCCTGTCCGTCTGTCTGTCAGCGAGCTATATCTTAAGAACCGTATAAGATAGACAGTTGACATTTTCACAGATTGTGTATATCTATTGCCGCTATAACAACAAATAATAAAAATTATGGTTTATGGTATGGAACCCTTCGTGTGCGAGTCCGACTCGTACTTGACCGGTTTTTTCACTTTCTGTTTCTTTGTTTTTCAACATCGATTTCCATGTCAGAGGCTCTTGAGGCGGTCTAGAAACTCTGTCACTAGGGTTGTGGGGTCGTGTTAGACCTTACTGTCCACACGATAAAAAGAAGAACACCGATTTCCGAAATGAAGGTTATTTTTAAGTGGTGATACTTGGAAGATGTCTTCGTGAGGAGCTCGTGGCTAGATAATAACAGCCGCACGGGTCGATCTTAAAGGTTAAGCAACGCTTGCCAAGGTTGGTCTGTGGATGGGTGACCATCTTAACATAACGAGTTTCCTCCGTGCCTCGGAAAGCACGTTAAGCCGTTGGTACCAGATAGTCAGAAGTCAGATAGATAGATAGATAGTCAGATAGTCAGAAGCCAGTAAATCTGACTCCAGTCTTGCCATGACGTACCGTGTTACCCCCAGGTAATGGGTTGTGGAGGTCTGGTAGGCAGCCGCTCCACGTAAAATATTGGTATTCAGCTAAATCCGGCTTGACTGGAAGCCGACCCCAATATAGTTGGGAAAAGGCTAGGCAGATGACTTGGAAGATGTGTTCGTCTACGCAGAAATAATTGAAAGAAGCAAAAATTTATACAAAAGTTTGGCCTATTTCATGATGAGCAATCTCATCGGATACGCTGCTGTAATAGTTACAATGAGAAGAACAGTCTTTTGAGTCTTGCTTTCTTTTCGCTTTTTCTATTCGTACAGAGTGTGTTTTATCACGTTTCAATTTAATAATATGCCCCAAAGACATCCACAAGTTATCCATTCGTAAATAACACTTAATTAAACAGCCATTAATTACTCCGATACGAATCAATAGCAATTGGGCTGAGCATTCAGTGTTCTGCACCGATGCAGTGAAACCGGCAGTAGTTAGCTGCAGCCATTTGTGGTCCTCGGCCACGGAGTAATGAGTAAATGGAGTGACTAATATATAAAGCTGAAGAGTTTGTTTGTTTGTTTTTTTTTTTTTACTTGAACGCGCTAAACTCAGGAACTGCTGGTCCGATTTGAAAAATTCTTTCAGTGTTAGAATATATCATCACGCTAAGATCAATAGGAGTGGAGCAGTAATGAATATTGTGACGTAAACGAAGTTGCGCCGGTCAACTAGTGGAGTGATATACGAGGTCAAAAAAACATAAATTAAGAACTGATGATCTGTAGGGTAAACTTTTCTGTAATATAATCTATTATCTCTCGGTTTGTGCCTTCTTGGTATGAAAATAAGTCTTTGCCTTGCAGCAGGCCTTTTTCAGTTTCAAAAGTTCATGTTTGCATACCCTATTTCATTAGACTGGTAAAGTATAAAGGCGCAGACTCACCGCGGCGAATGGAGACGCTACGCACGTGGGTTAAGCTTCACTTTGCAGAAAATGTATGTGATTGTGATCACTACTACACACGGACACGTTACGCATCAAATGACGACATTGCTCGAATATGATATGGCTCTCACATAACTCAACGCTATTAACACAATGCACGCTGTGCATGCGGTACACATTATTTACGAATAACCCACGACTATGTCAACCCGGTATTGGACCACAGTTTTGAGATACACCTTGTGGAACGGAGCCGTGTGCAGCGTGTACTGCAGTGGGAACGTAGACCCACGTACACAAAAAAATTAATACACGCAGCTAAAATGCACCGCGTGTCCGTGTACAGCATGCGTCACGATCATTTTGCGCCTTAACGTAGGCCGATAGGTCATGACACGGCAGAAGTGATATTTGACTAGTAAATCAATCTCATACAGTATGGAATTATTGACAATCATTAGCGCTATTAGAATATCTGTTTGTCCAGAAGAGTTTCTAGTGCTACTTTCTTCCAGGTACTGCTGTAGCATTTAATTTTGTGTCGTACAAATCCTTTTGTCAATCATTTGCGACAGGGCTTATTAACGTTACTAAATAACAAAATAATAACCGTTAAGTAACGTTAATTCCAATGTGATACCTTACTAACGTTACAAAAATATAACGTTACTTGGTAACATTACCAGTTATTTAACGTTAATTAACATTAACGTAAAAAACACAAAAAACGTTACTTTTACCTATAATTCAGCTACGTTGCCGTGCTGTAGGTATACATTTTTGTGCGCTTGCTTGACATTGGATCAGATTTGTGACCGCGTGTTGCCGTTCCTCGTAGGTAAACATTTTTGTGCGCACGCGCCACTCGCTTAGCATTGGATCAGTTTAGATTTAGACCGAATGTTTAGTACTTTAGGTGCACCTTTGTCGCTCCGCCGCCGCGCCTCAGTCGTGTGTAATACTTACAGTGACTTGATTTGTGTGAGACGTTTAAAAGATGGGACGTAAAAAAACAAAATAATATCTATAGATATTTTGAACTGAATGAAAATAAAACATCCAATTTTTTATTTCCAGATTGTAGAAAATCACTAAAAGTGTGTCCCTGTATTATGATCTATCTTACCATAATTAATTAGGTAATTACCGAAGGTAAAAATACATGGTACATGGTGGTAGCATGTTTTTGTTAGTTCAATGATGTTTTTTGATGCTATCTTGATCTGAAAATACTTAGACAATTGACACGGTGTATTGGGTACCAAAACTTAATCTAGGCACCAAATAAATACTATTTTCAGCATTCTTGAGCTTTTTTGGCTATATATTTAAAGATAAATTGACGTTACTTATTACCACTGCACAATTTAATTTTATTTAAATTAATTTGATACTAACGCACTCAAGCAAAGGACCAAATGGGGTACCAAAAAGTCTCATGCGTCAAGAATTCAATATTTAATAGTAATTATTTTCGGACTTGTGCTTTGTAAAAGGTTAAAAGCTGTCCTGGCCTGGAGTATCGCTTAACCCTATTTAGGATGCCCAGCTTTTTGGCCGCAGTTTGGGCTTTGTACTGGATCACAACTGGTTTGGTGGCGTCCAAGTTGAGACTGGATGTCAATTCCATGCCTAGAAGCTCAAGCCGATCAGTCACAGGAACAGATAGCACCCCGACAAATAGGAGTTTGGTCAAAACGACTCCTTTTTGCGGTAAAAAGACACGCCTGTATTTTGGTGATGTTAAAAGTGACCAGATTGTCATCCCCCCACTGGGACACAACGCTTAAGGTCAAATTTGTCCGCTTTACCATGATGCCTCTCTCAAAGAACGGACATCATCCCCGCTGGTTGTTGCGCTGGACCAGTATCTCTCTGTAACCTGTCTGTCATCTGCGTACCCAATAAGGCCAGGCTGAAGTAGGTCATTGATGTGCAGCAGGAAAATAGTTGCAAAAAGAACAGACCCCTGAGGAACACCGGCATCAATAGCCATGAGGTCAGAGAAGTAGCCGTCAATGACTACTTGGATGGACCGTTCACTTAGGAAGTCTGATATTCAGCTACAAAAACCAGCTGGGATTCCATAAGCAGGAAGCTGGCTGAGTAGACCTGCATGCTAGACCCTGTCAAAAGCCTTCGAGATATCGAGCGACACGGCAAGTGTTCGCCGTGTCTCTCGATGGCTTCGTCCCAGCAGTGCGTGACATACACAAGAAGATCGCCTGTTGACCGTCCTCAGCGAAAGCTATATTGACGGTCACTGAGGAGATCATTGTCTTCAAGGTAGGTAACCCTTTCCATAGCCATTCATAGGATGGAAGTAATGGCGATCGGACGGTAATGTGCAGGGTCAGCACAGTCTCCCTTTTTGGGCAGCGGTTGCACCTTCACAAGGCACCGTTTTTTTTTCAAGAGAGAGGTGGTACAGGCGTGTCAACACAGGAGACAGTTCAGGTGCACATTGCCTCAACACCTTCTCTGGAATGCCGTCAGGTCCGCTGACCTTAGTCACGTCTAGACTGTACAATACTCTACGTACCTCTTTAATGTGAATTGCGATCTCCGGCATCGAAGAGTCACAACGAGGTAAAGTTGATAGTTACTTGAAGCCAGCGTTCAGATGCAAATTGCTTGCAAAGAGAATTGCAAATAAATTTGCTTTCTCTCTTGCAGAGTAAGCCAGCGAACCATCAGGTTTTAGCATTGAAGGTAAAGTGAGTTGACAGAAATTTGTTTCAACCGCTTTCGACAGGGTTTACTTACTACCCGGAGGGTGCGATGCTAGTTTGGCCCCGATACGTCCAACATGGCCCTACGAAAAACCCGCTTGCAGAACTTAGCGGCAGAATTAAAGTCTCTTTTCCGCTTTAGCCTTACGGTCGCGGGCCTTGATACAAGCTTGGTAAGAAGACTCTTTAAGGACCTCAGCGTGGGCGAATTCTGCATTATACCAAGGCCGGGATTTGTGACCGAGCGGGATGTCGGAGAATGGAATAAAATACTCCATCCCCTGCCGAATCAAGTCCGCAATCACATCAGCACAATATGAGGTGTAACCCGAGGAGAAGCATACTTGCCGCCAAGGATAAGACGCAAAAAAGTGCCGCATCTCATCCCAATCTGCTGACTCGTATCACCATACTCGTCTCGTGCCTCTAGGACTCTTATCTGATAGAGCAGGTCAACACGGTTTTCACCAGGCAGTAGTCAGACGTTCCCAGCGGGGCTGAGAATGATACTGAATGACTGCCCGGATTAGTTGTCAGCAGAAGGTCCAAGCAATTGGGTGTATGGGCGGACCAGCTGGATTAGATCTAGCGTTACAGCAAACTTGCGCGCCTCTAATCCGGCATGGTCAGTTTTCTGGTACGGGTCCCCCAGAAAAATGAGCTTCGCTGTCGGGTACCGTTGCTAGGCTACATCGGTCGACTCCACGAGGGAATTGAATAGCGCTGTTGTATACTGGTCACTGCTGTGCGATCGACATACGCCGATGCGATGTAGAGAAATTTGTCCACGCCAGTGTCCACCAGTAGCCATTTGGCAGAAAAACCCGATTTTTCAAAGCAACGGAGACGACGACAACAGATGTCATCGCGGACGTACACACAGACCCCAGCCTACTTCTTGAACTTGTGTTCCACTGAGCAGCCCGGGTAGTTGACGTACGCCACGTCCAATGGGGTTGTTATATTCATCTCTGTTTAGAAAAACAGGTGCGGCTTCTCGGTCTCAAGAGATTTGAGAAGTTACACCTTAATTCATTTGCATTCCGTTGATAGATCATTGCACTCGTTAAATCTTCTGCAAAACTTGTGTTTCGCGTTTTTACACATACTTCTTCATTTGACGATGCCTTCCATCTACAACTAATACGACTTATGTCACTTAATATACTTGGTGAGGAAGGTCCAGCTATATCCTCAAAAGAAGACATTATTAATATCGCCATCACTATTATTAGATCAAAAAATGTAATTATGAAAATAATGAAAACTACCCGTTATGGATCTCAAGCAACTGACACAAAGAAAATAAATGATTGGAAAAAATATGACTTGTATTATGTAATCAGTTATCACTGACTAAATCAGATAACTGTACTACCAGCACATCTCGCACGTAGCAAGCTGGCTACGTTTTGATCGAGCGAGGCGGCACGACGTGACAGCGCGTAAGACGGCTCGCCGATTGCCTCTCTGCCCCGCGCTTCTTCCACCCCACTAACTTAACCGTATAATATAACCATAAAATTAACGTTATTACAAAATTAACGGTAATAAAGATTAACCATAAAGTGTTGCGAAAATAACGTTAAATCTATTAACGTTACAAAAAAATTATTGTTTGTTTTAATTTAGTTTGTTTTTATTTTTTTTTTACACCAATGACAGCCCCATTTCATGTCCGGACAAATACTTTCCATCCTAGGTTGTCTGGAAGAGATCGCGGAATGCGATAAGACCGCCCATTGTATGTGTTTTAGTTTTATGTTTCCTTTTGTATTACTTTTGGTGTATGTACAATAAAGCGTATAATAAATAAATAAATAAATAAATAAATAAATAAAAAAATTACCGGTATATAAAGCCCTGATTTACGATGACTTGAGACCAACATACGAGTACCATTCCATTGCTAGAACAGATCGGAGAGATACCACTCCATTTTTGAACGAACCACTCCATTTTCTGTTACATTCGTGTCCAACCGAAGCCGGGTGCGATTTATGTGCAGTACCTGTGGCCATGCGGAACTGCACCACAACTCTGTGGTCAGGTGAGCGTAATAGAGATTTTTAATTAAACGTTTAATTGTGTTGGTTAAAGAATTTCATTAAAACTTTATTTTTCTATGCTTCTGTCCTTTGTGTGGACTTCGTCTAGTTTGTTTCTTTGTCCAAGTTCTTGTGATAGACCTTTTCTTTGAATGTTGTTGAGATAGATGCTGTGAGAAATAGAACTTTTTTTATTCTATTGCAATAAGTTCCTGTAGAAAATTCACCTTGGTGTAAGGTAAAAAGTCGCGGAAATAAAACCGCAGGTGACAAAACTTATAGATTCTCCTTGATGACACAAAGAATAAAGGTTCTTTGAAGAATCTTTTCATCAATCTTTTCTATTACTTATAATGGTGTACATAATAAAGAGTATTCTATTCTATTCTATTGCTTTTACAAACTTTATAAGAGTCTCGTTTTAGTAAACTAACTGTTTGACTTTATAAGCAAAACAAATAACTGCAAGCTTCAAACAATCACGGAAACAAAGCAAAATCTACACAAAAATCCTTTCCGCGTATTTACTCTAGGTCTGAGTTCTCATTACGGCCGCAAACCAACAAGAAACTCGTTTATCACCAGAAACTTACAAAGCATTGCAAATATAAATAATTCTCCATTTAGGCGGAGTGCATATCTCGTACTAAGGCACCATATAATATAAAGGTACAGAAGGCTAATTCCATTCAACAAGCAAAACAAGCAGTGCCATTTTGTAAACATCTCACAGTGACCATTCCATCTTGTTTGTTTGGTTTGACAGCTGTTGACAGAATAAACCGAAAGGCATTGAAACGCAGCGTCGGAAGCACAGAGCTCCTACTAAAGTCTGTTTTTTAATCTCAGAGACTAAATTGATAAGTGAAAATGGGTAATTGACATAGATTTCAATAGAATTTAAGTCAGTTTTGACATTTCAAGTTGTCAATTTAGTCTCCGAGATTAATAAACAGACATTAGACATGACGAGTTTAGTCAAGTGACAGTTACTTTGATTAAAGACGTAATGCGTACAGTGTAACCTTTTCAAAACATAAGATACGAATCTTATGTTATGTCTTAAAAAAGTTACAATAGACAAATAGACGCTATAAGCATCATCTGTCTAGCCTTTCCCCAATAATGCATATGCTTTATTTGAAGCCGCTAAGAGCAGGTGTTTCTTTAGCAGTGAACGTTTTTCTTCTAAAATTATTATAATAAAAACGGACTGGGCCACGGCGCGCGACTTTCCAAACATGTGGTCGCCGAGATCACGCTTACACTCGTTATTGGTCGGCGTAAGGAGCTGACCTTCTGAATTAGTCTCCATGGTTGTTGGAGGCACGAGGTCACCTCATTCGAGTATCCCGAATGAATCGCTCGCGTATGCATCTTCTGTGTTCGTATTCTTGGCAATGTGTTACAGAGTTTTGAGTTAGATTGGTGTTAGAAGAATTGTATAGTTCTTTTTGTGTCAAATGAAAAACAAATATCAGACAGGGTTGCCTAATTTGAGGCCAATGTAAGTTTTTTGTAATATTTTTGGTAATAAATTTTTCTTTGCAATTTTTTTTTGTATGTTTTTAGAGAATCCCTGGAAGTACTGCTCCGATTACGTTCTTTCACTAATACTGAGTGCCATAAACTTTTTATTCTGGAAAAATACATAGATCTTGTCGCAAAATTTCACGGGTGCAATGATGAGGGAAAAACTAGCTGAAAAAAAAGGCAGGTACGTACTTTTTCCATTTTGTATTACAAAGATTATCTCTCGCGAGAACAGGACGCGTCTTTTATGCAATTGTAATGCAAATAAAGAGAGGTTATTCATGGAAACTTTATATAAACATGAATTTATAAATCTTTTCATAAAACAAGAGTTTTTTATTTCAACATAACCATGTTTGTGCTTTAATTACTTACATTAATTGATTCTATGAGACCCAGCGTATTTAATAACATTATATTTTTTTTACGTTAATAAATTACTCAAAAGCACAATAAAGTGTTTACCTACATGAGGAGAATATAATTGGCAAGTGTTACTTTTATTGTATTAGCAGGTAAAGAATGAGCTGCTTTCGTAACCGTCTTCTCTCTTCATGACTTTAATCTTGACCCAAAAATAAAAATTAGGGCATTGCCGACATACAGAGTTGATACGACAGAGGGGCATTAAATTAAACTACGTATACTATACGTGTACAGTATTAATTCGATACGGTACAAAAACAAAAAGCGCCATAAATGAGAAAATATTTTTTTCAAACAAACTAAATAGCTTGCAAATCCGAATAAAACGCAACCACCCTTTGTAAAAAAAAGACACTGACCTTAGATACCGCTAGGTAACAAAACGGCAACGTCGCGCGCGCGCCGGAGCGCGGTGTGCGGTATCTCGTGTGCTCGGTGGGGGCCGGGCCGGGTGGCGGCCGGCGACTTAGGCCTCCGCTCGCACTGGCTTTTATGTTAGGTAACGTTTCGAAGTACGCGCACAAAAACCAACACACAAAATTTTAAAATTTTCGATGTGTCCTCCATTTACATTGATGCACAAATTATACCGACGGAGAATATTGTTATTTATTTTTCTAATTAGATCACTGTCCGTCGCTAAGCACTTTAATTTGTGAAATGCTAAAATAATCCTATTTTTAACTCATCAATTGTATTTACCTCTGAGGCATACACTTCACCCTTAATGTACCCCCACAAAAAGAAATCCATGGGAGTGAGGTCCGGAGATACTAATACTAAATAATAATAATCCCAAGTTACGTGTCCTATCACCATAAAAAACAGTCAATCACAAAAAAAAAACACAAATACTAAATAATAATAATCCCAAGTTACGTGACCTCTCACAATAACAAAATAAAATCACAATTCTTTGCGCGCGAATTCCACAAACCCTACGTTCCGAAACGACAGCGTCGGCGTCACTGAGCAGGCCGCAGGCCCCACTTACCTCGCAAAAAAACAAGGATGCAACTAACTGACCTAGTTCTGTTTCATTCAAATGTGCTACGTTCGTCGCTTTCGTAGTGAAAGTGCAAGTGTGTGTGTATTGATTGCTTCCTTGTTTGCATTGCCAATATTTAGTGAATGTCCTTCGACATGCGTCAGAGCGGCAACAACGCATAGTAGATTCATCGTTGTAAGGTGCATGACCTATGCTTAGACGATATTCAGCTGTTAGAAAAGATACATCGTGTTCAAACCGTGCAAAAACTTTAAAAATCATTTGCGACTAAACTACTGCTCCTAATTAATTTATTTTTGGTACAGAGCTTGAAAATGGTACCTAGTATAGGCAGTTTCAAGGAAAGCCCCTCTGTCGTATCAACGTTGTATATATTAATTAATGCATTTATTACAAGATTAAGAAACAACATTGTATCTTTATCGTGAAACCATTGAGAGAAGTAGAATGTCAATTTAAGTGATTTCTCATAAACCACTTGCATTGTTTGCATTTATGCCGTACAAAAATAGACCTTACGTCACACAAAACATACAGCGCAATATCAAAGTTGTCTGCGCGATTTGAGTTCGGTCGCCCGTCAACAACAATCGGGCGATTGCTCACCAGACATAACACCTGTCTAGTCGGAGGATCTTCCCTTTTCAATTGAAGTTTCGGGGCTTTACACCCTGTTCCGAATACGTCTATGGGTACAAGGAATGTATATAGTAAAGCGAAGCACACACGATGTGATGTGACTCGACCTTGTCGGCATTGTGGACGGAGGCAGTGGCTCAGATGAATTGTTTACGAATACAATCGGCAACTCCAGTCTACGCCATGTTTACATTGCGAGGCATTCTTGCCAAGTGGGGCACTTACAATGTTGTTGCATGTTTGTTAGTCAAAAATGTATAATAGCTTGATCACACACTAAAGTAAACGATCTCACGGAGGTTACCTATGTTACCGAAGTACTTCGCTTTCTTAGCTAACCTATTAACACCTAAAAATGGAAAACGAATGTGCCTGTCAAAGTGACGTATCCCATAAATAGGCACAAAGCAATGCTTCTAAGTTCACATGAAAATTTCTATGCAAAAAGTTGTTATTATTTATTTATTTTGTAACAATTGCTTACTATACTTACAGTCTTCACCAAAGCGTATAGTAAGCCAACAACATAAAATGTATCTTATAAACTAAAAAAATGAATACATGCTTTGCCTGCGTTGCTTTATCGCTTCTGTCAACCGTTCAACCAGTGCCCACATTCATAAAAAAATCTACTCAAAATTGTCCTAATTAAACACACCTATGTTATTTGGTTGGCGCAGAGGTTGAGCAATCGACTGCTACGCTGCGTGTCGCAGGTCCGATTCCCGCACGGAACAAATATTTGTATGGCCTACAGATATTTGTTCCGGCCCTGGCTGTTTGTGTATGTGAATACACAAACAGCCAGGTATAGGAAAAAAATCTAGAGTGGGGCAACTTTTTTTTATTAAATTAGGTCGTAGAATTTAACAAAAAAGTGTAAGTACCATTGCCCGATTGAAATCTTTAAAATAAATTACCTCCTTAAACATGTCCATTTAACCCCACAATACTTTTAAAAGGCCTTAATCTAGCACCAATTCATTGTTCCCATAAATTAAGCTGTCCCCACGAGCATGCCTTGTTCACACGACCCAAATAGATCGCTCACGAATACATTAGGTAGGCTTACATTGCCAGGCATTCTTGGCAAGTGTAGCACTGGCCTCAGCTTGTTCATTATGGTTTGGTTTAGTATTAGAACTGGCTTGTAATGTTAGCAGTATAGTATATGGGCAAGTTTACACGCTACTTGCTAGTGGACCAACAGTGTACGAGGAAACGGGTGAATGGGCACAGTACGATGATTAAATTAGTCCGAGCCGTGATATTGTTAGAATATTTCTTAAACCCTTGCCATGTTATTTTACCCATTGGTCTACTGGTAGAGAACGTACTCTTTAATTCCTTATTAATATTTTATGTGAAAAAGTTGTTTTCTTTGATGAATTTTGGTAAAGAGATAGCTGGGACGCTTGTTGGGACATAGGTTTTACCGCGAGCATAGCTGCAAGACTAGACGAGCTTGTAAGACATGACATAACAGCTATTTTTTTTTGTCAATCCCACCCACTATTATCAACCACTGCTATCCTCAAATGCGAGAATCAACAATGGCGGTAAAATAGTAAAAAAGCGTAATAAAGCTCGACGGGTTTCCGGGGAAACAATTGAACTGTCTAAGATTCTGCAACGAGATTAATCTGAAAAGACACAATTTTTTTTAATATATATATATATATATATATATATATTCCACACAACGCCATCTAGTCCCAAGCTAAGCAGAGCTTGTGTTATGGGTATTAGACAACTGATAAACATACTTATATATTTCTAAATACATACATATTATAGATAAACTACACCCAGACACAGAACAAATGATCATGCTCATCACACAAACATTTGTCCTGGGTGGGAATCGAACCCACAACCTCTGGCATAGCAGTCAGGGTCACTAACCACTAGACCAACAGGCCAGTCAAAAACAACAAATGCACAGACTGAAGCTATAATTGTGACTGAATCTGTGAATCCAAGTGTGATACAGCCTTCAAGATATTAAACATTATATTCTCAACGTCGCAAACTCAAATACAGACACAAAACTTATGCCTCAGCTCCTTGCATTAAATGAGGTCATGATGCGTGCCCTCTGAAATATGTGTGAAGTTTCTCGCAGGCCGCATAAAGAATGAAGAGGTCAGGTTCAGAGAGGTTAGGTTAAAAATGAGGATTGACTCCACCTATGGAATGGACTTATGGGTGAAATTAAGAAGGGCAGAGTCGTTTATTTAGAGACCACTGAGTTACGGTGAGTTGTCAGGGTCTTGGATTTGGACGTTGAGTGTAAAAATGCTGGCTTGCATTTGATTACAAAAATGTTTTGTTAGGGTTCCGTATCTGAAGGGTAACCAACGAAACTCTATTACTAAGACTCTGCTTTCCTTTCGTCCATCCATCCGTCCATCCGTTTGTCTTGTCTGTCAGCGAGCTGTATCTCAAAGACCGTAATAGGTAGACAGTTGAAATTTTTAGTGTGTATTTCTACTGCCGCTGTAACAACAACAAATAAAAATTAAATTAAAGGGGCTCCCATACAAAAGCTGTGTTTTCCTTCGGTTAAAATCTGCCTTAACAAGGCAGGTGCATTGTCTAAATATTTGGAAAAAAAATCTTACCTATAAAAACCTTGGATTTTTTAACTAAGAAAAACAGCGGAATACAGAACGTCTTTTGGTCAACCAAAAGACGTTCTCTATTCTGCTGTTTGCTTCTTCAAAAGTGGACTGGTCTAAAAATATTATATATCAAAATTTTGAGAAAGATTATATCTATGCTTCTACTATTTTCTGTTTTGTTAAAAACTTAAAAAAATCGTCAGATAGTCGTCTGAACATGGCGGTAAAAACGGGCTGTCTTTCGGGATTTTGGCTTGTCATAATTCTTTAAGTAAATATTTTTTTGAAAAAAGAAAATGATATAAAGGCACGTTTTAATTAGACCTAGACTTTTTGGTAAAAAACCATTGCTTTAAAAGCATTATCCACAAAGAAAACAGCGGAATGCGTTTGTATGGAGAAAGGCTCAAAAGAGTTCCCTACAATATGAAAATCTAGTAAAATCTCTCTTTGTTGCTGGACAAGACCTCTTCCAAGGTGCACATACAATAATAGGTATAGCAAAAGTGAATTTAAGTTGCAGTGAAATAACTTTCCCAGTAGGTGTATAGGTATTGAAAAATATGGTCAAGAAAATTATGTACGTACTAAGCTTATTTAAAAACATTCTAAAAATGTGATTATTTTAAACACTGATCAGCATAATTATCTTAAACTGAAATTTTCTGTAGAGAAATTTAATCGAAATCTATCAATCAGTATTTAAATGAACCATGTATTTTTTTTTTAAGAACGTCTAAGCTTCAAGGTGTCTATGGTCATTGGTCTGGTTATTATTTATCTGAAACCTGTTACATTTCAACAGCTTCTTACTTTGCAGCCAATACATTTTCTCATTATTATTTTTTTTTATATTCCTTTATAACCAATTATTCCTATGTTATACCTATCTGTTAACCTATTAAATATTTTCCAAGGTTGTTTTGTTATAACAAACATCTTTCCCAATACATTTTTGATTAGCAACACGCCATTTTATCGTGTTTATCGACCTAAACAAAAAGGCAAACAAAACTTTTAAACCCATGCACAAAACTCTTCATCTTCGATACTCTTCTAGCCAATAACTTGTATTACATCGATACAGGGCGCCAGCAAACTTCTCCGCTCATACATATATTCATGGGGGCAATAAACAGCAGAATATTAACGAGGTACTTACAACTAACACAAGAACAAGTAAGAACGTTGTTGTAAATAATATGAACTAACACAAATATATAGTTACGCTGTTGTTTTGTTGTGGGGGTGGACAGAAACAAAGGGACGTGCTAATGACTTTGTGAGGTAGACGTTAGACAGACTAAGTTATGAAAACGATGATTTCGAGGACAATCTTATAAAAGGAGCTATGGGTAAAACGGGGTAAATACAAATACATGGTTGAATATAAACAAAACTTTTAATGGTATTTTCACTAGAAAGCCACATTATTGGTTTCTAAAAAACTAATCAATCTTTTAAAACTAATATTAATTTTAAATCGAAGTCTTAAATGCTGCAACCATAATTTTAATAAAGTGAAAGTCCCCTCTAAAATCCCCTGCGTTTCTATTTACCCCGTTCCTATCAAGAAAAACATTCTCCCAACTTATTCTTCTTCTTATCGTGTGGGCGGTAAGGTCTAACGACCCCACACACCCTAGTGTCAGAGTTTCTAAACCACCTCAAGGGCCTCTGACATGGTTAATTTGACGACCGCCATTTGGCGGCCCGGACCACCGGCTTATACATGCCTTCTGAAGCACGGAATCATCTTTTTATCAGACAATCAGGTCATTCAAGCCTGCAATGTCCTAGCCAAACTGGAAACAACTTTACAAAGTATGCTTCCCGTGGGAATCGAACCCACGACCACCGGGTCACAAGGCAAACGCCTAAACCTCTCGATCAAGGAGGCAGTTAAACCAAACTTATTACTAGCCTACTTTGTGTCCCCACTGCCGGGCAAAGACCTGCTCTTTCTCCTTTCGTACCTTTCTATCCTTTCCTTTATCTAAACTTGCCAATAATATTAAAAAAGGTTGATGTTCCAAAATATTTTTCCATCTATGGCAGACAAAACTACGTTTTTCAATCACCAGATGTGTATTTTGACCACATGACCAGTTCAACAGATTTGCATGTCAGTTGCATCATCTTCCAAAAACGTGTGAAAAATGAGGTTTTGTTTTCACAGATTGCAACAGAGATGCAGATGCAAATGTAGCTTTAAAATTAGTTGAATTGCCTTTCAGATAGCTCTACAAGTAAAATATATATTTGAAAATTTATAAAACTGTGTATCAAAAGATACCTAAAACTTTTGATACACGATTTTATAAATTTTTCCTCAAAACACATACTCGTACATTTCGCAAAGAGCAAAACAAAATAATGACATTGTTTATTTTGTAAAAAGGTCTTGTGAAACTCAGTTACATGTCACTTTATAAAAGTTAGGAGCAACGCTCTTCGAGTTGTTACAAACAAATTCAGGGGTCAAGGTCACCTCGGAAGTTCTGTCGGGTCGTATAAACAAAATGTATAGCGATAATAATGTAGGAAAAGTTTGGGTTGACCTTCTCAGAAAGGTCTCTATTTAGTTTTTCCAAGAAACTTAGTCGTTACCTTTGACCATGGCAATGCCATGAGTAATTCTAAAACTGACAGCAACTGCCTATTACAAAGTCTTCGCTGTCCGTCCATCTGTCAGCGGGCTTCATCTCAGTGTAAATTTTCGCAAATTGAGTATTTCTATAACCGCTCCCATACAGAAACGTGTTGTTTTTCAGTTTATGGAACGGAACCCTTCGTGTGAGAGTCCGACCCGAAAAGGCCTGTTTTTTTTCTCTTTAAATAACCTAAACATATTATTCCACTCGTTCCAAGTTTATAATAAAAACATGCACCGATATTGAGTAGAACTAGGACCTGAGTAATTTTAGTTTCCCTTGACCTAAAGACCCCCAGGTTACAGCTATCAAGAGACTTCTCGTAAGGTAATTTCACTCCTGTACCTATCATAAACTTGGCCTGGACTGGTAAGGATATCCAAAACTAACTCTACGAGTACTATGTCACTATGACAGCCCGAACTTTGGGTACCTCAAACTTTACCAAAAACATAAAGAATATCTTAATACCACCAAGTGTGAGCCCCCTTTTCATTTATCGTCGTAATCTGTAATGTGATCAAGCATGAACCCACTTGATTAAGTCACGTAACTTGATATTGCAATATGTTTTCTTTATTCTTTAAGGTAGGGTATACAAATAAATTACTTACGGCCTGTTTAAAATTAACTTTTAGAAAAACGGATGGCATTTTTTTTAATGAAATCTTAGCATAGCTCTTTCTATTTCTGTCTAATCTCTTTTTTTATAAATTCTCAACTAACTTTTTAGTTCTAAGTATACTGTTAGACTTAACTAAAATCGCTTCATTAATTTTCAAGAATAATTAAAAAAAATAACTTGCCGCTTCGTATACTCTTAGGAAAACTTAACAGGGAGCGTTTATCCCTGTTGAGTATCAGAGTAGGTCTTCTCGGACCCACTTTGTATGTAGAAGATAGAGTCCGTGATATCCTACCAGAGTAAATAAATCTTTTAACCTTAACTTTTTAAACTGCACTTTTTGTTTTATAAATATCAAACCAGTTATTTAACCAGTTTATATTTCCTAAACAAATAGCGCGACCCTTACTGCACCGTGCTAACTCAAGGTTGGTACTAGAAATTATTGAACGGTTGCGTCGCGTCGGCTGGCGGTTAGCCAACCGCTTGACACGATGCGACGGACGCGTTCGACACGCCAGCCTCCTTTGTAGCCACCCGGGTGCTGCCCGGGCTGCTACGACTTCGTTTTTTAGGCTATCGGTACCTCGTGCGTCGCCAGTTTTCGCCGCGCGCCGGCTATGTCAAGGGTTTCGACTAACGATACAGTTTTGAAGGTGCTTTGCGAAATTGAAAGGTTTTTTCTGTGCATTTTTTGTGCGATATCCTTGGCAAAAGGCTCTGCCCTTTTTTGAAAATAATTGGAAGTGGTGTGGTTTTAGATGGCTATTATGGCGTGTTTAGGTACTTAATGTACCTAGATATACGAGTACATCGCGTGTTACTACCTGGATTGTCTTCTTTTAAAAATACTCTTTTGCCTTGGACAACATAAAATGCACAGAATAATCCTCCAAGTACGCATTTCCTTTATTAGGTACTTTAAGCATTTTTTTTAAATAAAATAAGAACGCAAGTTGCCAAATTATTAAGGTCGACAGTCAAACTTAACATAACATATTCTGATCGTTCCAGTAGGTAATCTATTCATAACAAAAAATGTTTGCCTTACGCTAGAACCTCTGTGAGAGCTGGAGTCTGAGCTAGGTTCGGGACCTGTATGACGGATCTCCAGGCTCACACCCCTTTAAACATTTTCATATTTTACGGGATCAATCAGATTTTATACAGAGAGGTAAGTCTATATAATAAAAGTGTGGTTATATTTGTAATTGTTGGACATGAACGAGCATGGTGGTTGAGAGCATGTCATGCTCACTCAAATGTCTCGCTGATGGCGGCGCGTGGGTTGATCATTCGGTTCCCTTCGAAATGGTTAATAATAATAATAATAATAATAATAACGTTTATTCCCAAATAATTTGCTAAGGTTACAGGTACAGTAATACGATACAATTAAAAGTGCAAAAGGTATTATCTCCTGGCTCCCAAACTAGGTTTATAGCCTGTGACTTGGGGACCAGTGATTCCATAGAACAACATAAAATCTGTTTACTCCAATAACATGGCTAATATAACTATAAAATTATTATATAAGTAAATTGTAAAAAGAAGAAAAAATAATACTAAAAATTGTAGGTTTAGGAGTGGGAGTGAGTGTATCGTGGTATGTGTGAGTAATTGTGAAGGTGGGGAGTGTGTATGAGTGTATGGGTGTGATATACTTGAATGAGGAGAGATCTGTCTTAGGAATGTGAGAGGAGCAGGTTTTCGGTTTCACCATACGATTTGTTAATCAGCCATTCTTTCACTGTGTTTTTGCATTGGTGATAATTTAAACTGTGGATATGGAGAAACTTATTAATTTTATTATATAAAATATAGCTGAGGTAGGTGAATTGGTGTCGTGCGAAGGTGGTATTGTGTCTAACTGGTGGAAGGACAATGTCTGCGCGACGTTTAGTACTAACTTTGAAAGGCAGTTGATGTTTCCTTAATACACATTGTAACACATACAACCCTCTTACCGACAGAACCCCACATTCCCTAAAAAGTTCCAATGTAGGGTATCTATAGGGCTTGCAGAACATAACTTTCAGAACTGCTCTCTGAGCTCTCTCTAATTTCAGAAAGTGTGTTTTGCAGGCGCCATCCCAAGCTGGCAAACAATAAAGAAGAAGAGACTGACAGAGTGAATAATAGACCATCATAAGTATATCTGAGTCAGCCGAACCACGGAGTTTCTTAAAGATGGAAATGAGTTTGCGCGTTCGGGTGACAAGATTATCTAGATGACTATACCAGTTCAGATGGTTGTCAATTTGCACGCCCAAGTATTTTATACACGATGTGGGTGTCAGAGAGGGACAGGTACAGCAGTTGTTTCTTGGACAGGTATGAGCTTTAATAGTAGGTGTTATATTTGGCTGAGTCTTGTTACTTAAAGAAAATGTTACAAATTTAGTTTTTTCCGCATTCAAGGTCAACAAATTATTGTCAAACCAATTCATGACAGTGTCCAGTGCCATCTGTGCATATTTTTCTGTTTCACTCCAATCATTTCCATGACAAATTAGGGCTGTATCATCAGCGTAGGTATATATGGAGCAGTTTGTTAGAGAAAGTGAACACAAATCGTTTATGTAGATGAGGAATAAGGCCTAGAATGCTTCCTTGTGGGACGCCGTATTCTATTCTAGCTTTATCGCTTATTACCTCATTCAATTGAACATGTTGGAAACGATTATCCAGATAACTTGAAAAAATATCAAGTGCGGGACCCCGAATTCCCATGCGTTCCAGTTTTGACAGAAGGATGGGTGCAGAGACAGTGTCAAAAGCTTTCGAAATATCAAGAAAAATACCAAGACACCGCTTTTTCTTGTCCATGAGCTGAGTCACTTTTTCAGAGAGCGCAATAACCGCATCCTCTGTTGCGATTCCGGCTCTGAAACCATATTGGTTTTCCGAGAGAAGATTATAAGCATTAAGGTATTTAAGCAAACGGTTGTTCAGTATCTTCTCCAGAATCTTCGAGATAGTTGGTAGAATCGATATGGGTCTATAATTTTTGACACTGCCTCTGTCCCCCCCCTTATGAATAGGGTGGACTAGAGCTGTTTTGAAAGAATCAGGGAAAACACCGGTGGATATCGCGAGATTGCAGATATGGGTGATATGGGGGACTAAAATTTTGTGCGTTAACTTCAATATGTGTCCAGAAATACCGTCAATTCCAGCTACAGAACTTGATTTCAAATTTATTATAAGTCGCTCTACTTCCGAATTGTCGGTTTCTAGGACACACATTGAGTTACAATTTGATTTTGAACTTGAAAAGTGAGCTGGCACAGTCCGACATTGCTGTATATTTGTAGCTAGGTCTTTGCCAAAGCTAACAAAGTGCTTATTAACTTTGTTTGCTGATGCTAGTGCGTAAGGTTCGAGCTGTAACAGTTCTGAAGATGGTGAGGGTGTAGATTTAGAATGTGTTATGAGTTTTATGAGATCCCATGTTGCTTTGGAATTGTTTTTCCTTTTCATAAATTCTGTCTTCTCATAATTTATTTTCAATTTTCGTAGTAACGAATTACAAAAGTTGCGATAGCGAGAATACGTTACTTTGAGGATTGGGTTGTCTGGTTATGATTTTAAAGTTAGATGCATTTTGTCTCTATTTTTAATACAACGAAGTAAGCCAGGTGTGATCCAGGGCTTGATGTTACGGTGCTTTCGTGAGACTTTGGTAAAACGAGTGTGTTTGTCAATGATTAGAGTCAATAACGTAGTTAAGGTGTCCGCTGCTTCATTAGCATCGTTTGAAAAAAGGATTGGGGAGAAATCAGTACTCTCAATATCTTTTTGGATGTTTGAAATGTCAACAACTTTAGCAATGCAGGTAGGCTTGGGCTTAGGAGCATCTAAATTGATACTCAAGAACACAGGTAAATGGTCTGTAATGGGTGAGTCGATCACAATGGATGTAGCTACTTGTTCAGTTTTTAGGAGGGTATGATCTAAACAGTTATTTACTCTTGTAGGATATAAGTGTGCAGGTAATAAACCATGTGTGGCAGTAAAGGTGAGGTATTCGTACGAATGTCGGTCATTATTGTTTGGTTTGATATCAATGTTGATATCACCGACTAAGGCAACATGTTTAAATTTGGTTAGGGGTTTTAAAATGAAATCCAAACTGGTTGAGCTGAAGGGTGCCGATACACGCGTCATGTTCGTGAACAGGCGCCGTCGGTTGAGACTGGTCATCTCTTAACTGCCATTGGCTTATTTTAATCTTTATATTTAAAATTCTTATAATAAGCCCTTTTTTTTTTCCTTTGCATTGTCCTCACATGCAGAAGCAACAAGTATATGTAACTTGAAATTTTGTAAAACCAGAACATGATTTAAAAGAGTGTCCGTGGAGTTTCTTGCACGTTCTTCTCCATAGAGATCTACGCTTTGGAACGTGCAAATAGCTTCCATGTTTTTGACTGACCGACCTTGACGTTTCAAAAGTGCCTGTGAATGGTTTATTTGAAATAAAATGCTTTGAATTTGAATTTGAATTTGAATGAATGTAAAGTGATGTTATTGTAGAATTGTATGTGTTGTGTGTGAGGGTGTTGTGTGTATGTAAGTCTTGTGGTTCGTTTTTATTATTAAAAATGAGAGGGATGCTTGTTCTAAAATCATTAAATGGTTTGGATGATATTTTCTGTTTCTTCATAGTCCAAATCCAGCAACCAGTTCTTTACAGTCGTTTTGTATTTCCATTTAACCATTGAGTACATATGGAAGATTGTATTAACTCTGTTGTATACAAAAGAACCAAGGAAATAAAATAAACGTTAAGCTAACTTTGAATAGACAGAAATGGACGCACACACTGTATGCTTTTGTCTCAAGGTATTGCACTTTTCGGGATTATAGGAATTTGAAGAGTGGACTGTTAGAATTAGATTTAGAATGAAAATTTTTCGAATAGAGAGGACCTTACAAGTTTTATAACATCTCGTTGTGTATACAAGTCGCTCTAAGGAACTCAAAGACCTAGAACTCGTTGAGCAGTTCGCGTTCCTTGGCTCTCTTCTCAGTAACGAGGGAGGCAGTGAAAGAGAAATCGCCAGAAGAATCCAGCGATGCCTACACTCACTCGGATATGGAAAGATCGCAATATATCCCGCTAAACCAAAGTGAGGCTGGTGCGTGTACTCATCTGCATAGCCTTTTCCCGACTATATTGGGGTCGGCTTCCAATCAAACCGGATTCAGCTGAATACCAGTATTTTAAATGTAGCGGCTGCCTACCAGACCTCCGCAACCCATTAAATGGTACGGTATTTCTTGGCAAGACTGGATGCAGTCAGATTTAGTGGCTTCTGAAAATCCGTAACGACTGCCAAAGATCTACATTTGACAGCCGGGATCAACGGCTTAACGTCAAAAGTCAAAAGTCAAAACGTTTATTGCGAACTAAGTGTACAATGGTGTTATAGTTTGTTAGTAGGTACGTATGACTTAGCAGCCTTTTACAAGCATTGCAATATTATTCCTCATTTATTTTATAGCAATAGAAACAAATTTAGAAATTACAGCTACATCAGAATTAAAACGTGCTTTCCGAGACACGGAGAAAACTCGGTATGCTAAGATGGTCACCCATCCACAGACCAACCTTGGAAAGCGTTGCTTAAACTTGAAGATCGACCCGTGTGGCTGTTATTATTTAGCCACGAGCTCCTCCTGGTGCGTGCACTGGTATTTTAAATTTTCTCTTATGGCGCCGAATCCTGCACAATAAGAGAGAAAGAAAGGGCAAAAATTGACGCTTTCAAAATGAGGGTTTGGAAGCGTATGCTGCAAATTCCATGGACTGCACGAAGGACCAACTTGTCCGTTCTGAAGGAGCTCCAAATAACCACAAGACTATCCGTGGTCTGCTTCCAGCGAACCTTTAAATATTTTGTTCATGTAGCTCATAGAAACCCTGACAGCCTCGAAAAGCAGCAAAGTAGACGGGAAAAGACCACGCGGGCGCTCACCTACCCGTTGGGCAGACCGAGTAAAGGCGCTCACTGGCCTATCAATAGCCGAAACTTTTAAGACCACCGGGGACAGAGATACGTGGAATAGCATAGTGCACCGAGTTATCAGTGCCTCAGCTAGACACGACCTTCAGAAATAAAAATATCGACTAAGAAGAAGATACAAGTCTAAATAAACATTCCATTCCATCCAAACTTTTATCTTTAAAAAAAGAAACAACGAATTTTCATACAGATTAAAAACTAACAACAAATGATTACTCTAACTACACGTCTAAATAGTTACTACATTTAGCTCAACCCTAAATTTCTACTTTTTAAAAACCGAAACGATGAATTTTCAAAAACATCAAAAACTGACGACAAACGATTACTATAAGTGCAGAACTAAATTCTTCAACCCCAAACTGCTGCAGTGGGTCGTGTCGACCGGCCGATTAATCTGCCGCATGTTCTACTTAACGTGAGCCCTAAGTAAATGAGATTGTTCCTAAATAAATGTACTCTTTACCGTAAATTGCTGAGCTTTTACGTGAAGAACTTTAGCTTTTATTCGTCGTTGGAGCGTATTTTTGTTGCTACAAGATGTTGGTTGGGTAAATTGTATGTAGAGGATTTTCAATGAAGTTTACGCTTGAAATTCCATACTATCTAACCACTTGTATAACTACGAAAGTGTTGATAGATGTTTATGACTCAATCACGCGTGAACGACTGATTTTATCGGGATGAAATTTAGCACAAAGATAGTTCACATTACTTTTTACCCTGGAAGTATGTTCGTCTTAAGAAAGCCGCTGATAGAAGTTAGTTTATTATAAATGGATATGTTTTTGAAACTCAAGGAGCTCGTGGCTAGATAATAACAGCCGCATGGGTCGATCTTCAAGGTTAAGCAACGCTTGCCAAGGTTGGTCTGTGGATGGGTGACCATCTTAACATACCGAGTTTCTTCCGTGCCTCGGAAAGCACGTTAAGCCATTGGTCCCGGCTGTCATTTGTAGATCTTTGGTAGTCGTTACGGATAGTCAGAAGCCAGTTAATCTGACTCCAGTCTTGCCATGAAGTACCGTGTTACCCAGTTACTGGGTTGTGGTGGCTGGGTTGTAGGCAGCCGCTCCGCGTAAAATACTGGTATTCAGCTAAATCCGGTTTGACTGGAAGCCGACCCCAATATAATTGGGAAAACGCTAGGCGGATGATAATGTTTTTGAAACTCAATTATTTGCTTAGCGATGTAAACATAACGTTATTATTTGCTTAATATTTCCACGACTGTAATTTGTCCTTATTTCGATAGCCAGCTCAAGGATAAGACGAAATAACACAATCATGACACAGACGTAATCAGACTGACATATGAAACACGCTCTACTTATTATATGAAAGATTTCAAGGCGAGATAACGCGCAAAACATCGCTTAGACGTGTCGCACGTCTTACAGCGATTACAGACTATAAAATAGGGATTTTGGTATTGTTGCTAACCGTGTATCAAATTCCAACTTTATAAGACAGCGCTAAGGTTTACTTTTGAAGTGAGGGGGCTTTCTAAGCTAGATCGCCATTCTACGACGTTTAAATTTAGGCTAAGCTGTAGATAATAGATACACTGGATGAGCTCCTCTGCGGTATAATGAGGCAAGCGGTTAGTGTTTTGGTTATTAAATATGGAAATCTTGTCTTTGTACTTTTCGTTGCTGATGTACAAAAGCCCACTTGCTATGACTTAATTAAATTTTCTTGTTGAAGCCGGTTTTAAATGAAAATGTTCTGCTAAGAGTCTTTATACCGACCTAGGACAGGGCTTTCGTAGCAACATTGATTGAACAACTAGCTTTAGCTCGCGACTTTGCCGGTGAAAAGTGTTTTATCATCCCAAGAAATAATACGACTTTTCAGAGGAGACAAAAACAGTTTTACAAATTCGGCCATAATTAGGTTAACTAGACTAGTATATCTTACGAGGTCACACCAAATGAATGTTACAAGAGGTAATTGCTATTATTTATTTCTTTTCTGTCAAATGGATAGTAATCGAGGAAGCATTTACGAATGTCTACAAAAATATTGTGTGTAAATTTTTGCATATAAATCTAGGTTTATCAAAAAGTGGTAGTTACGAGGTGTCACATCTAGAACGACGATATCATGCCTCAATTCAGTTCATAGTCTATTCTTATGCTAAGTTTCATCGAAATCCTTTTAGTGATTTAAACTTAAAAATTGACACACAGACACACGTTTAGCATCCTTACTCTTTGTTATAAATGCGAAAGAGAGTTACTCCTTTATGCTTTAGTGTGAACTAGATTTTGATGAATTTTGGTAGAAATCACATTATATTTCTTGCGAAAATTTATAATTATTAACACATCAAGCAAAGCCGCAAGCAAAAGCTAATTTATAAAAGAAATAAGTTTAAATTTAAATATACCAAAATAATAAAGAGTGGTTACTTAACTTTCAATTTGTAAGCTTCCAAAATACAATCAAACGTCGTTATTGTTTGTACCTTTTTACGTGAGTAAATCAAAGCAATCAGTTATAAAATACAAGAAAACGAAGGTAAGCAATGGTAATTTGGATGAGATTCTCGCGAGACTGGCTGCAAATCACACACGGTGGCAACAAATCAATGTGGCAGATTTGACTAACGAGAAGACGTCCTGTCGTGCTAGGGCATGCGAAAATATAATGATAAAGATGGGGGTAACGACCCTATTTTTTTAAATAAAATTAGGTAAGCCGGTTTGACTGGAAGCCGACCCCAATATAGTTGGGAAAAGGCTAGGCAGATGATGAAAATTAGGTAAGCCATGTAAAATTTTTTATAGAAAACTTTCAGTCATATTTAAGAACGAAAAAACCGGCCAAGTGCGAGTTGAACTCCCACACGAAGAGTCCCGTACTATAAACCTTAGTTTTTATTATTTGTTGTTATAGCGGCAATAGATATACAAAATCTGTGAAAATTTCAACTGTCTACCTATTATGGTTCTTGAAATACAGCCCGCTGACAGACAGACGAATGGACAGACGGACGGATAGTGGAGGCTTAGTAATAGGGTTCCGTTGGATACCCTTTGGGTACGGAACCCTAAATAGTATTCACGTTTTGTATCGTGCGAATGTCAAATGATGAATGCAGTGTTGTACCTACTGACACTGCATTAAACACAATACTTACAAATGTCAACAGAAAAAAGTGAAAATAATTTTAAAGCCAAAATAACAATACAAATTATGTGGAATGTAAAATGACAATCAGAGTGTCCATTTTAGTAATATTTTAACATTCGCATCTCAGTCGCAATCTGTCAAAAATGTCTGAACATTGAAGCTTTTTCAACAGACGAGCTTCTGCCTGCGACTTTATACGTGTATGTCCTATTTTCCCGTAGGAATTTCGGGAAATTCTCTCTTAGTGCTCCCTTACATATCTCAAGAACCTCAAGGTTCGGCTGTGCGTTGTCTGTCGGTCACTCAGTCAGTTACGGAAAAAAGTTATATATATTGATTGATGATGATTGCGACTGAAGTGTAAACGCAAACATTATTATGTTTGGTTTGCATAGTTTTTATGTTTGAGTTGTCTGCTTATGATGGCGTAATGGAGTGTGCTAGCTTACAAGTGGCAAATGATTTAGTTTTTAGGTTGTATGTGTTACCCATGTTATATTATTTTCTTTGTAACATAACTTTGCATTCTATTGTATAAATGCGAGTTCTTCTAACTCAACAGACAAATGTGTTGCTGGGGAGTGTGTTAGCCACTTCTTCTCCACAGTTAAAACACTAGGAAGTGGTGACGGGCGGGCGTTTTCGGGACTACCTATTTGTAAACGTTGACGTTAAAATAGTGCTGACACTCAGCCTAATTTGAATAAACGACTTTTGATTTTGATTACACAAAATATTTACAGTAGAACAGTCCGTTGTCGTCAAAATAACAAAATAAAGGATTCTATTCCCGGGTCCTGGGGGCCTAAAAAGGCCACTTTAGCAGCATCATAGTAGAATCATAATATTAATCACACAACAATCTGTCAAATTTCATTTTCATCTTTATCGCTAACGTATTAGGTTCAAGGTTGATTGACAAAATTTGACAGTGATGGGTAGCGTGATATCCTTTCTGATTTTGCTAAAGTGGCCTTTTTAGAACCCCTTGTAACGTAATATTGGGTGCCTCCATTAGGTATCTCTCAGTAGCAGCAGTCCGCAGATTGGAATTTGGTACTTTCTTGGCTCTTCTCCCTTAAAAGTGGGCACTGTGACCGAACTTTGATGGCGAGGATTATTATAAAAACATAGTCATCTAATAACCAGTATGAAACTATTATACTAATATATAGGGATATTAGGGTGCCTGTCCATTGCGAGCGAGCAAGGCAGTGGAGCGGAGAAATGGAGGAATTGCATAAAATCTCCATACCACGTGGGTCCCACGTGCGTCATTGACATTTTAACTGACATGATTGGTTAATACTTCTCCGCTTCTCCGCTCCGCTCGCGATGGACAGGCAACCTTTAAAGCAACTGTTAATATCACGCGACATCTGGAGGCCTACCACGAATATCTTGACGTATCGTAACGTTAACGTAAGTGAATTTTGAATGTGAAAATTACAACCCCATAATATTTTGGTTCAATAATATTGGACATAGACAATTTATATTATTCAAAAATATGAATATAGTATCTAGTTCAAATATATATTATGTGTGAAACGAGTATTGTAGCTATGGTAAAATTTTACGTTACGTAACTATACGTTAAAAATATTCGTGCTAGGCCCTCTGATGGCCATTAGAGGCCCGGTCGCGGTGGTTTTGTCGAGAGGTGAGCTTAGCAGGTGAGGTTGGCACAAGAAAGATTAATGTTTGAAGTGTAAAATATCGCGTTATTAATTAGTAGATATATATGAGTTTTAGTCTATCCAAAAACTGTAGATTAGATCTAGACAATTAGTGCAAAAAAAACCGGCCAAGTGCGAGTCGTACTCTTCCGTACCATAAACTGAAAAAAAAACACATTTCTTTTATGGCAGCCCTTTTAATTGAATTTTTATTCTTTGTTGTTATAACGACAATATTCAAACACACTCTGTGAATATTTCAAATCTCTACATATTACGGTCCTTGCGATACAGCCCGCTGACAGACAGACAGACGGACGGACGGCCGAAAGGACGGAAGGACATTGGAGGCTTAGTAATAGGGTTCCGTTGGTTACCCTTTGGTTATCGAACCCTAAAAAGTACAATCTATCTATCAATAAAAAAGGTGTAAATATTATGGATGTTTGAAAATTCAATAAGTAAAGGACAAAAACAAAAAAAAAATTAGGAATGTATATTTTTTTTAATGGAATTTTGTTATTTTCACCGATGCTTATCGGAAACAAATCAATGTGGCAGATTTGACTAAAGAGAAGACGTCCTATCGTGCTAGGGCATGCGAGGCTTTCTGCTGTGTTGAAAATATAATGATAAAGATGGGGGTAACGACCCTATTTTTTTTTAATAAAATTAGATAAGCCATGTTACATTTTTTATAGAAAACTTTCAGAAAAAACCGGCCTCGAACTCGCACACGAAGGGTTCCGTACTATAAACCTTAGTTTTTATTATTTGTTATTATAGCGGCCATAGATATACATAATTTGTGAAAATTTCAACTGTCTACCTATTATGGTTCTTGAAATACAGCCCGCTGACAGACAGGCGGACGGACAGACGGACGGATAGTGGAGGCTTGGTAATAGGGTTCCGTTGGATACCCTTTGGGTACGGAACCCTAAATAGTATTCACGTTTTGTATCGTGCGAATGTTAAATGATGAATGCAGTGTTGTACCTACTGACACTGCATTAATCACAATACTTACAAATGTCAACAGAAAAACGTGAAAATAATTTTAAAGCTAAAATAACAATACAAATTATGTGGCATGTAAAATGTCAATCAGAGTGTCAATTTTAGCAACGTTTGCATTCGTATCTCAGTCGCATCATCTGCCTAGCCTTTTCCCAACTATATTAGGGTCGGCTTCCAGTCAAACCGGATTCAGCTGAATACCAGTTGTTTTACGTAGAGCGGCTGTCTACCAGACCTCCACAAACCATTAACTGGGTAACACAGTACTTCTTGGCAAGACTGGAGTCAGATTTACTGGCTTCTGACAATCCGTAACGACTGCCAAAGATCTACAAATGACAGCCGGGACCAACGGAGGAAACTCGTTATATTAAGATGGTCACCCATCCACAGACCAACCCTGGCAAGCGTTGCTTAACCTTAAAGATCGACCCGTGCGGCTGTTATTATTTAGCCACGAGCTCCTCGATTCGTATCTCAGTCGCAATCTGTCAAAAATGTCTGAAAATTGAAGCTTTTTCAACAGACGAGCTTTTGCCCTCGACTTCATACGTGTATTTCCTATTTTCCCGTAGGAATTTCGGGAAATTCTCTCTTAGTGCTCCCTTACATATCTCAAGAACCTCAAGACCAGTAGGTTCGGCTGTGCGTTGTCTGTCGGTCACTCAGTCAGTTACGGAAAAAAGTTATATATATTGATTGATGATGATTGCGACTGAAGTGTAAATGCAAACATTATTATGTTTGGTTTGCATTGTTTTTATGTTTGAGTTGTCTGCTTATGATGACGTAATGGAGTGTGCTAGCTTACAAGTGGCAAATGATTTAGTTTTTAGGTTGTATGTGTTACCCATGTTGTATTATTTTCTATGAAACATATCTCTGCATTCTATTGTATAAATGCGAGTTCTTCTAACTCAACAGACAAATGTGTTGCTGGGGAGTGTGTTAGCCACTTCTTCTCCACAGCTAAAACACTAGGAAGTGGTGACGGGCGGGCGTTTTCGGGACTACCTATTTGTAAACGTTGACGTTAAAATAGTGCTGGCACTCAGCCTTATTTGAATAAACGACTTTTGATTTTGATTACACAAAATATTTACAGTAGAACAGTCCGTTGTCGTCAAAATAACAAAATAAAGGATTCTATTCCCTGGTCCTGGGGGCCTTACCACCATAGAAGAATCATAATATTAACCATACAACAATCTGCCAAATTTCATTTTCATCTTTATGGCTAACGCATTAGGTTCAAGGTTGATTGGGAGAATTTGACAGTGGCGAGTATCGTGATGTCCTTTCTGATTCTGCTAAAGTGGCCTATTTAGACCCCCTGTTACGAAATATTGGGTACCATTAGGTACCTAGGGCACATACTTACCGACGACCTTAAAGATGATGTAGATATTGAAAGGGAACGTGGGGCACTGGCGGTCCGAGGCCACATGTTGGCTCGTAGATTCTCGCGTTGTGCGGACCAAGTCAAAATCACCTTGTTCAAGGCTTTTTGTCGAGGTCTGTATGCGGGGGTCTGTGGGTCAGCTACACCAAAAGGTCGTTAGATGTCTTGCGCGTCCAGTACAATAATGTTTTTAGGATGTTGTTGAAACTGCCCCGTTTCTGTAGCGCATCGGAGATGTTTGCTCAGAACCGAACTGATGGTTTCCATGCAGTTATTCGTAAAAAAGTCGCATATTTGATGAGTAGAACGCGGGGCAGTGACAATAGCATCCTGAAAACAGTTGTGGAGAGTCCTTACTCACCTTTTCTGAGGCATTATGTGGGGAGAATGGTCAGGTAGCTTATTTCTTACTTTATCGTTCTCTGCACATCCTGCCTTAGACACCTACTTTGTGTTTCTGTTTTTTTCATTCTTGGTTGTTCACTACTAACACAAGTTTTTTTTTAAATATTTTACTAACGAAATGGGCTATATTGTTGTCCGAAATTATTAAATAAATTAAATTAAATTAGGTATCTCTCAGTAGCAGCAGCCCGCAGGACACTGACCGAACTTTGATGGCGAGGATTATTATAAAACATAGTCATCTAATAACCAGTATGAAACTATTAAATAAAAGGCTTGATTAATGCCCGGGGTATTAAGGTGCCTGTCCATTGCGAGCGGCAAGGCAGCGGAGCGGAAAAACGGAGCAATTTTAAGCAATGGAATTGCATAAAATCTCCATACCACGTGGGTCCTACGTGCGTCATTGACATTTTAACTGACATGATTGGTCAATACATCTCAGGCAACCTTTAAAGCAACTGTTAATATCGCGCGACATCTGGAGGCCTAGCACGAATATCTTGACGTATAGTAACGTTAACGTAAGTGAATTTTGAATGTGAAAGACTACAACCCCATAGTATTTTGGTTCAATAACATAGGACATACACAATTTATATTATTCGAAAACAAGAATATAGTATCTAATTCAAATATATATTATGTGCGAAACGAGTATTGTAGCTATGGTAAAATTTTACGTTACGTCACTATACGTCAAAAATATTCGTGCTAGGCCCTCTGATGGCCATTAGAGGCCCGGTCGCGGTGGTTTTGTTGAGAGGTGGGCTTAGCAGGTGAGGTTGGCACAAGCAAGATTAATGTTTGAAGTGTAAAATATCGCGTTATTAATTAGTAGATATATATGAGTTTTAGTCTATCCAAAAACTGTAGATTAGATCTAGACAATTAGTGCAAAAAAACCGTACCGTACCATAAACTGAAAAAAAAAAACACATTTCTTTTATGGCAGCCCTCTTTAACTTTTAATTGAATTTTTATTATTTGTTGTTATAACGACAATATTAAAACACACTCTGTGAATATTTCAAAACTCTACATATTACGGTCCTTGCGATACAGCCCGCTGACAGACAGACAGACGGACGGACGGCCGAAAGGACGGAAGGACATTGGAGGCTTAGTAATAGAGTTCCGTTGGTTACCTTTTGGGTACCGAACCCTAAAAAAGTACAGTCTATATATAAATAAAAAAGGTGTAAATATTATGGATGTTTGAAAATTCAATAAGTAAAGGACAAAAACAAAAAAAAATAGATATATATAGATATATGTAGCGGCATCAAGGCCGCCACAAGAAAAACCTACAGAGCAAATCTACATCGCAACAAAAAGAACCGCGACGCCATCTATCCGACTAGCAGCGAACTACAACGTTGAAATCCTGCATCGCGTAAGCAGAGTTTACCGTGCGATTTGAACATATATATCAGCCCGAATATCAACTATCGGGCAGTAGCCCGCCAGGCACAACAGCAGCCTGGTTGGAGGATCCTCCTTTCCATTTGAGGTGTGCGAGACTTTACTCTCTGTTCCGCATACCTTCCAAACTGGTGACCCTCGACATTGAACGTCAGCGCAGCCTTCGTGCAACTACTTCAGCGTGACGTTATGATCACTTCTCCTCATCGTGACCTCAAGCTCTCGAGCAGCGAGTCATACAGCCAGCCAGTACCCACGGCTTCTACGGATATCCTGACCACCAGCATGCAGCAGCCGCGCATTCCTGTTCAGCATCCTCAGCCTCAATCATCACCCCGACTCACTGGGGCATCGCATACAGTTCCGACTCACTGTGAACTCTGCGACTACCGGTTCCGACTCACTGGAGCCAGCAACAGCACCACTCCGACTCACTGGAGCCTGCAGCATCACCCCGACTCACTGGGATCCCATCACCCCGACTCACTGGGGCACCGCATATAGTTCCGACTCACCGTGAACTCTGCGACATCCGGTTCCGACTCACTGGAGCCTGCAGCATCATCCCGACTCACTGGGAGATCTCATCACCCCGACTCACTGGGGCACCGCATATAGTTCCGACTCACCGAGAACTCTGCGACTTCCGGTTCCGACTCACTGGAGCCTGCAGCATCATCCCGACTCACTGGGATATCTCATCACCCCGACTCACTGGGGCACCGCATATAGTTCCGACTCACCGAGAACTCTGCGACATCCGGTCCCGACTCACTGGAGCCTGCAGCATCATCCCGACTCACTGGGATATCTCATCACCCCGACTCACTGGGGCACCGCATATAGTTCCGACTCACCGAGAACTCTGCGACTTCCGATTCCGACTCACTGGAATCAACCTTCAACTGGCTTGACAAGCATCTCAAGATGCATGGACGACTCATCCACTATCGACCTCCGGTCTCCGGAGGGGAGTGATGTAGCGGCATCAAGGCCGCCACAAGAAAAACCTACAGAGCAAATCTACATCGCAACAAAAAGAACCGCGACGCCATCTATCCGACTAGCAGCGAACTACAACGTTGAAATCCTGCATCACGTAAGCAGAGTTTACCGTGCGATTTGAACATATACATCAGCCCGAATATCAACTAACGGGCAGTAGCCCGCCAGGCACTACATCCGCCTGGTTGGAGGATCCGCCTTTTCAAATGAGGTATGCGGGACTTTACTCTCTGTACCGCTACCTCCAAATATATATTTTTTTTATGGAATTTTGATATTTTCGCCGATGCTTATCGGAAATACCGTCGAGCGTAAGGCCTGAAAGCCTGGTATAGGTAATAAAACACCTCCTTCATAAATCAGGCTTCTACTGGGTAAGCTCGCTCCATCGTAGACTTCGCGTCTGTCATCTCTGACCTAGGCTTGAGTCAAGAGCAAACACATCACAATTAAAAAAAAAACAAACGTTTAGAAAGGTAAATCTCAAAAATCTTAATTACCGAAGACTTTTTCGTCCAAACATGAACTCACTTACCAAAACAACGTACGTCGTTGACATAAACAGTAACCCTATTGCTATTGGCGTAATTTCAAATCACATACCTAAGTAGCGCAGTGACGTCATCCAAACAACATTAGTTTCGGGACATCACGTAACCAATACTCAGCCAATAAGCGAATGAGTCAGCGGATCGGTAATGTAACCGAACTGGGAACTGGAACTGGGAACTCGGAACTAGTGACGTGCCTCCTATCGCGCGACAGCGACTTCAAACTTGTAATTAATAGTTCGAAACTGAAGCGAACTTGTTCCGACATAGTTCTAGAGTATGTTACTTGGAATTGGAATGACCGTCATGCAAGTGACTGAAGTTGGGTAGGTAGGGAAAATTGCTAGCCAGCTAAATATGAAGTTGGTTTTCCAATACCGAATCATTCGACTATCAGAATTCGGGGGCGGTCTGACGTCATTTGCCTCACTTTTTAATCCTGTAAAGAGTTAAAACCTTACGAAATATCTGTTAACAGAGTTCAGCTACGTTCAAATGTAATTGTACTGGTATGTAAGAACTCATGAAAGAAACGATCGCGTGACCTTGATAAAGCTTGATTTAACTTTAATCATCAATAATACATAAATAAAAGCATTACTGTTCTCATCATTTGAAAATCATTTATTAAACTTTAGACCAAAGGTGTAATTGATAGTCTTGTTGTATTTTTTTCCCATGGGAAGTAGACAGGAACATCAGAAAGACACCTTCAAAGAAAATGCTCGAATTTAGCTTTATTTCGCCGGTTGAGTGACAGATGAAACATAGTACCTACAGGCCCTTTAAAGCCCAGTAAGCAAACCTTCCCTTACTGTATAATCAATACCAGCCCTGCAGTACCAGGATAGTCGCTGGCACCGAATTAAAGGACGTCAATCAATAATCCTTAGTTGCTAAGGAATAAGCCGAGCTACTCAAACAAGCGGCGGTTTACATAGCGATTGGTTAATCTAGGCCTGAGGTGCTCAAACGTGTAGAGGCTAGGACCGACCTTAAATATTAAGGCAGCATGCGATCGCTGCCAACTAACAACGAACTCAAATCAGGAAAAGCTGTTGTTAGCTGCCTCCATGGTCAAGTGATATAGGCGTTGCCTTGTGACACGGTAGGTGTGGGTTCGATTTCCACGGGAAAGCATATTTGTAAAGTTGTTTTCCAGTTTGTTTAGGACATTGTAGGCTTGAATCACCTGATTGTCTGATAAAAAAGATGATACCGTGCTTCGGAAGGTACAAGCCGGTGGTCCCGGTCGCCAAATAGAACATGTCAGAGGCCCTTGAGGCGGTTTAGAAACTCTGACACTAGGGTGTGTGGGGTCGTTATACCTTACTGCTCACACAATAAGAAGAAGACCCTGCAAACCTAGATGAAGAGAGCTGTCAAGTTTCCTGATAGCTACAACCTACGAGTAGGAGTCTTTAAGTCAAGAGTGAATAGGTCACTTCTAGGCAAGCGTGCTCCATCTTCGACCACATCATCGCTTACCATCAGTTGAGGTGAGATAGTGGCCAAACGCGTGCCTGTCAATGGTAAAAGAAAAAAGTAAGTTAAACCATTGACCGTGGCCTAGGCCCATTGACCTAAGTCTCTCTTTGGTCGCGTCAAAATTCCCGTCCCATCGTATTATGAAAGAAAGTGCAGGAATAGAAAGTGCGTCTGCGTGTGTTTGCGCACTATTTTGCTCGTTATACTATTTCCCGTGACAATGGCTATTCTTTCCTGACAATTGGCTAGTTTACACTATCAATAAATTGCAAATCTATTTGGTCCGTCGCGTCAGTTAGAGTTTTGAAAAATAATAGACATGTATTTTTTACTAGTTGACCCGCGCAACTTCGTTTACGTCACAATTTACATTACTGCTCCGCTCCTGTTGGTCTTAGCGTGATGATATATAGCGTATAGTCTTCCTCAATGAATGGGCTACCTAACACTAAAAGAATTTTTCAAATCGGACCAGTAGTTCCTGAGATTAGCGCGTTCAAGTAAACAAACAAACAAACAAACAAACTCTTCAGCTTTATATATATATTAGTATAGATTTTTGTAAATCAATGAATATTGACAAAGATAACAACGCAATAAAACTCGGGAGTGGGGGCTCGTGACGTCAGAACGCACTAAAAATTATACCACGGCGTGACGTATTGAGAATTTTAAAAGCGTCACATCTTCGTCAATTTTGGTTTACGTAAAAAAAGAAAAAATACGTGTCGGATATTTTTTGCCAATCTATCTGAATGACTAATTAGATTTTTTTAGTTTTGTTAGTAAAAGTTTGAGTTTAATTCGGCGTTTCTTTTCAAAGTTGTCAGCTAGGAAACACCGGCCTTATATTCTTCTTAAACTGTACAAAAGGTTATTGAGTGATAAAATATCATAACATTAAATTAAAACACAAAATTCAAAATCATGGTTAGATCCAATGACTATTTTTGTTTTTACTATTGATGGGCACCCGTTTGACCACTATCTCATCTGGTGGTAAGTAGTTTTATGTGTAAACAACTGAATTCAGTCTGTAGCCGATACTTCTTATACATTTTGAACAGAATGAAGTGAGTCGAAGATACTTCAGGGCACCAAACTGCTATTTTTTATAAATTCGTCATTCCAATACAATCCTATTGTCATTTTGCTAAAAAATTGTAATCTGCTAAATTCATAATGGTGGATCATTGGTCGGTCAATGGTCTCGTAATAGAATTGTGGTAGAATAACATTGTCATATATTTATCTATAAACTAATATTAAATTTGAATATTAAGTTATGCCAGATTTCTTTTATATATTTTAACATATTATTTATTAGTGTTCTATGCAATCTGAAGTAGTAAGAAGGTTTTTCATTCATTTGTCATTAAGCACGAGACTACCATTCTATGCCATTTCTTTCAATGGAGTGTCAGTGGTTGACCATTGGAAAGTCATAATGACGCTTTTATATTAGTAGATTACCAAACTTGTCAAAATCAACAATTATGAAGTCAATGATAGACCATTCTGACTCTATTGTAATAGCAGACTTGACGCCCAGGTCTTATACACTTAGATTTAGTCAACCGACTGTTTGAGCACCCCTGATGTAAGCTAACCAACGGCTAATCTGCTTCCAGTGACGAAGATGTTGACTATCGGCTCTAAATTGATACAGGGCTGTGGATCTTGATGAAAGTTTATCATGTGGTAACTTAGGTAGGTACTGTAGAAATATAAATGTGTACGTAACAGCAAGTTCTTAAAAGTTGCAAGTAAACTTCTACTGAAACCCAAAACTAAAAGGTATACTTATTTTTGGCGTAATTCAGCAATGTCGTGTTCTAGTTTTTTTTAATACAAGTTGACCCGCGAAACTTCTTCTGCGTCACAATTTTCATTACTGCTCCGCTCCTATTAGTCTTAGCGAGATGATATATAGATAGTTTGTTTGTTTGCTTGAACGCGCTAATCTCAGAAACTACTGGTCCGATTTGAAAAATTATTTCACTGTTAGATAGCCCATTTATCGAGGAAGGCTATAAGGTTATATATCATCACGCTGAGATCAAAAAGAGCGGAGCAGTAATGTAAATTGTGACGCAGACGCAGTTGCGCGGGGCAATTAGTCATTCATAAAATGTAGTAAAGGGATTCTTGTTATGCAAAAAAAAAACAAGATGTTATATCATTTAATAATAGTCCATGACACATAATACGCCTATGTTATTTAGACAAACACATAAACGTAACTGAAGATAAAACTTGGCATTTGTTATTTTATCTCGTAATAAAACATTGGAAAAGTACGGCGTCTGCTGTATATACCTACGCATAAATCTTAGGAACAAAAACAATTTTATTACTTCATTCTCTAACTAAATGGATTTGGTAGATACTTATCCAAAAAAAAAAACATGAAATTATTATTTTTTCTGGACCACTGCGAAGAGACACTTGACTATCGATCAACCTGCGAAACCCACTAACCAAGTTATTAAGCCCACAACACGCTCCATCGAAGCAAAAATCAATTAAAGAATCAAGAAACAAATTAACGATAGACTGAAAATTAATGAATACCAGCCACGACGATCGATTACCCGTCAACGACTACCAACCACCGCCATGATTGAGCGCCGAGAATTCACGCGAAAGTTTTGAAATTCTCGACAAAAAACTTTACGAAAATTCGATTAAAAATTTTAAAAGCTTAAAGGTGCCTATAAGCGACCGCAACGACCAATATTCAGCACTCAATAAAAACTTGGCCAACTTTAATTGAAGTACTAAATCATGCAGATTTTTAGGGATCCATACCCAAAGGGTAACCAAAGAAACTCTATTGCTAAGCCTCCGCTATCCGTCCGTCCATCTGTCTGTCAGCGGTCTGTATCTAGAAAACCGTGATAGGTAGATTGTTATATTCTCACAGAGTATGTATTTCTATTGCCGCTGTAAAGAACCATTGTGGCTTAGCCCCCCCCCCCCCGCCGCTGTTTTATTTATTTTTCATGCATATATGGGTAGAGGACACTTCATCAAGCAAAACATGTTAGGAACATGATACCCTAAAGTGTCATATTGCCGAGATATTTCGAGGTAAAGTCACCATGTGACATCATGACTATCATTAAAAATTACTTAATTATGTGCTTATATATTTAGATTAAATTATTTCGATTCCTAATATAGTTGGGAAAAAGGTGGATTAGATAAAAAGATAAAATGTATATTTAGATTAAATTTACAGCTTGATTTAGTTATATTTGGAAGAAGGTGAGAAGAATAGTGTTTAATTTTTTTACAATTGATAGGCACGCGTTTGACCACTATCTCATCTGATGGTAAGCGATGCTGTGGTCAAAGATGGAGCATGCTTGCCTAGAAGTAACCTATTCACTCTTGACTTAAAGACTGTCAGGTTGTAGCTATCGGGAAACACAGAATCCGGCAGGGAATTCCACTCCTTAGCTGTACGCATTATGAATGTGTTCCCAAAACGTTCTGTGCATATGGGTGGGATGTCCACCATGTTACGGTGGCGCATCGCCGTTCGTCTTGTGGTCCGATGATGGAACGGGCTTGACGGAATTAAAAATAAATTAATCATAATTAAATTAAATATAAATTAATTCATGTAAATGATTAAATCAAGCCTAAAAATATTATTAAAACTAGATGACCCGCGCAACTTCGTCTGCTCCGCTCCTATTGGTCTTAGCGTGATGAAAATTATATGGCCTATAGCAATATACACTGAAATAATTTTACAAATTGGACTAGTTCCTGAGATTAGCGCGTTCAGACAAACAAAAAAACAAAATCTTTAACTTTATATATTTTATATATTAGTACTAGTTGACCCGCGCAACTTCGGCTGCGTCACAATTTTCATTACTGCTCCGCTCCTATCAGTCTTAGCGTGATGATATATAGCCTATGTCCTTCCTCGATAAATAGGCTATCTAACACTGAAAGAATTTATCAAATCGGACCAGTAGTTTCTGAGATTAGCGCGTTCAAGTAAACAAACAAACAAACTCTCCAGCTTTATATATTAAGGTATAGATAGAAGTATAGATACAATCTATTGCATATAAGCGCGTGATAAGTTCATTAGGGTTCCGAACAAAAAACGGAACCCTTATAGGATCACTCGGGTGTCTGTCTGTCCGTCTGTCACAACCAGTTTTTTCCGTATCCACTGGACCGATTCTGTTGAAATTTGGTACGTATATGGACTTCTGAAAAACACAGAAACGTTACGTAAATTATAAAATGTTTTAGAACGAGGGTCAAACTAGAAAATTAAAAAAAAAGAAATGTAAAAAACCCTCACAGTCAGCGCTTTTATTTGATATATCAAATAAAAGCGCTGACTGTGAGGGTTTTAACAAAAAAAAAAACATAATTTTAAAATACATGGTTTTGATGTTATTTAAGAAATTAGACGAAAAATTACCATTTCTTTGCATGCGAGTCCGACTCGCACTTGACCAGTCTTTTTCAATGATTTTCATTATTCTCACATGGTGACTTTACCTTCAAATATCTCGGCAATGTGACACTTTAGGACACCATATTGCTAACAGTTCTTGTTGGTTTAAATGCCCTTTACCCGTATATGCATGTTACATCGTGCGCCACGATTTTGAAAAAATATCAAAATGGCTACAGGGGGGGTTATAGACAGCTCCCATACAAAAAAATTCGAACCCCTTTTTATTCAAAATTAAAATGGACTGACCGACTCATACAAGAAACGTGTTTTATTCTTTTTCTGTACAGAGCCCTTTGTGTGAAAGTCTCGACTCGCACTAAGCCAGTTTTTTCCACTAAACGCTCTAATGCGACTTCTTTCTTTAATATTAGTAGAGGTAGTTAATATAACTGGGAGAACTTGTTTAAACTTGCTACTTTATCCAGGGTTCGCAGATTGTCGTGATATAATGGACAAAAAGTACTTGAGAAGTTTTTCTTGTTACGTTTGTAACAGTTGCTTGGCTGCTTAATGCCGTAATTAGTAGTGTACTGCTCAAATGAAAATTAGTTATTTCTGAATAAAGATGTCAAACAATAAACAGCTCTGGAGCTGAACCTTTGTTGGCATTTCATTGTATTTTTTTTGACAGGAAACTATTTTTTTTTTGCTTTGTTTTCCGGTTAATAAACTTATACCACATTTTTAGTTTATAGAAAGTGAATTAGGACTATAAAATCGATTTATACCGTAGTTCATTTTCTGAAAAAAAAAAAAAACCCCTGAATCAACTGGTTTACGACTTTATCTCTTACGATTTTCCTTGTAGAGTGAGTCTTTAAACGTAAAACGTTTTTAAAAACATGTAGAGACTAAAGTAGTGATGGACCGATTTCGACGTTACCAAAAAGTCATATATCTCATTATTTAAAAATTGCATCGCCTTATGTGGTTACATTCTGAAAATGTTTTGATTCTCCTTGCCCGTGAAAGTACTTACAATGTCGTGTGCAGATATCTGTGAGCAGGAAGGGAATTAAAAAAAATATATCTCTAGATTTACTCTGCGCGACCAAAGAATTACCTATAATTTCACGACGGAAAAGTTTACATGATTAATTTATACGTCACCGTGTAGTCATTGAAGTGTGCTTAGATGGTTTATGCAAAAAAATATGGTAATGAAAAACTAAAACACCAATTTCTAACTTTTTGGAAAAAATTTGCTTTATTTGAAGTCAACTACTATTAAATCTACAGAATAACTGTTACATTCAAATTGTAGCAAATTTTGTCTACTTTAAAAGTGTCCAGATTGACTTTCTCCGTAGAATCCACCGTATAGGAGAATTAAGTTTAACTCTTAAAAATGACCGAAAATTCAGAAGTTTTCTTTGCACCACGCAGTTAGCACCGGTCTTTCAAGGTTGGAAAATTGGGAGGACACTACTGGCATCTATCCTAAAGACCTCCCAAAAAATCAGGATGGTCCAATTTTCTGCGACCCAACGCTTTTAATCAGTGACTGGCCTATTCTGCTAGCGAATATTCACTATTTCCTATCGACTTGGGAAATATCGCTTCGATAAACGGTTTTAGTGCAATTGTCGTGTGAGAAATTCTCACACTTTCACGTGCTTGGTCCTAGCCACTTACCTGTTATAACTTTGAATGCAGGTCTTAGCCAGTAATAATGTTGTGTATAACTAGAAAAAGAAAAAAAACTTATGTTCTTGAAAAATAGTGGTGCTGAAGCGAATCTAATGATATATACCTCTTTTGTTAAAATCTGGACGTGCCAGAGACAAAAATACATACAAACATAATTATGTAGGTACTCTTGAAAAATATTATTACCTTCCTTCTTTCTTTCGGTAGAATAATGCTCTCAATTCGAATAGAAATATTTATGAGAAAGAAGAATGGTCGCAGAAATTTTCTTGTAGCGAAGAAAACAGTTACATTGTTGGTTTTGTTATTTTTCTCTCATTCAACGAACTGTGAACAAAAGATAGTTAATTAAGCAACAACTTTTAAATTATTTGTTCTTTTATGTATTTCATTATTTCGAACTTTTTTATTCTTACACAAGTTCGGTGTCCTCGGAAAATGTGTTTTCAATGGAAAAAATCGCACTTTGTGTTTACAGGTGGTGATATTGTAAGATTAACTTAATATCCTAGGGACAGAGCAGTCCTCCATCGCGAGCGGTCTTGAGCTTCACGCTTCACCTCGCTCCACAACAATCCAAGGCTAGTCACTTCAGCCAACACGGTACCTCACCAGGATTGACGAGGATGACCAAGCTTCCTGTTCCCTTGAGGATTTCAGGCCATAGCCTGTTTGGGAATTTGATTGGAATCTCTTCAGAATGTGTGACCAATCCATCTCCACTTACGAATCTTGATCTGGCGGTCGATCAAGCTCCCGCGGCATTTCTTCAGCAGCTCTACGTTAAAGATGGTCACGGGCCTCCGAAATGATGTTTCCGGTTTTAATAAATGAATTTTTTAACAGACGGTAATTAACTAAGTTCAGAAAAACTCAATAAATAGTATAATCTTATTTCATTCGTTGTCAAAAACAAATAATAAAACTCAATGCATACACTCATGCTGTACAACGAAAAAGCAAAGCCAAAATTATTTATTTCAAATCCGCGAGCAAAGAAAACGCAAGGCAAAGAAGAAGGAAACTCGCAAGTAAACTGAAATAAATAAAAGTTTAGCATTCGCTACTGATTGCTGCAGACGTACGAGTACCAACTCACATGGACTGGGGGAAAGCATAATAAGAACACAAATCATAGGACCTTGCAAAACAATGTTTTTATGAATAATTTCTTGGCACCCCCCTGCAATGACGACACGGTTGGCGCAGTGGTTGAGCGATTGACTGCTTCGCTACGTGTCGCGGGTCGATTCCCGAACGGAACAAATATTTGTATGGCCTACAGATAGTTGTTCCGGGTAAGTAAGCAAATTATATGTTTGTAAACGGACCCACGATATAGGAGAAATTCGTAGCGTGGAGCAAAATTTATTGAAAAAAAAAATATTAGGTAATAATTTCAGTGAAATATTGTGTTTACAGTCATTTTCCTTAGTGTAGTGATTAGGCTACATTCAACAATTTCTATCCAAAATCGTTTTCGCAATAGATTGTCGTACTAGTCGTGTGTACAAGAGCCTTCACTAGTAGAAGCTCAATGATATATTTCAGTTTAAACAATAAAGGCATGATACCTACTTAAGTATGTTAAGAACTTCATCCAACTTTAATATGTGCATAGAAATTACCTTTCTAAGTATTCATCGCTTTGTCAAAACTTATATTAAGTTCTCAAACACATTGTGAATTAAACATGTGATAAGGGGAGCTAATAGTAAGCCTCCGAGGCTTCGACGACCTTCGCAGACAGGTCAAGAGACCGAAAGTCAAGGTTCAATTCCAACCCTCGATTTTACAATGGTGGCCGAGGGCATAACATTCTTCATTCAGAGGGTAATCTGAGAGTATAAAAACTTGTCATCCCAAAAAGTGATTTTAGACTTTTTCTTTTATTGTCCCCAAACTATTAAACTTACTCCATCAAGATCTTAAATGCCGAAAATAAATCAAAAAAGTAATTTTGAAGCCAATTTTGCAGCTTCAGTTCTGAACATTTAATGAACTTATTTAATGGTCAGCAAAATAAAAAACTGGACTCGTTCTCAGGCGTCCTAAAGCTTCGTTATCGAGCGGATCCTGACCACTAAGCTACTATCTACCACAAAACAAACTGACTTGTCCGTGTGAGTTTGGCCCGAAATCCACTCAGCTCCTCCTTTATACACCCATCACTTTCCGTCCATACAGGGCAGAAAGAGAGGAGGATCCTCCTCGTTTGGAAAACGCTACGGTGTCCAAGTTTATGGTACCGTTCGGGATTTAAAGGGTATGTTTACGATTTAGCGGAGTGTTCGGCAATTTTTCTCGTCCACATTTCCCTGTCCGAGATTTTAACTAGGTAACCGTATGCATTGACATTTTCGTTAATTTATTGCGGAGCAAAGTTAAAGCTGGCAGTTTTAAAGTGCTGCGGTTTTTAAACCGTGGTGGAAGGTCACACTGGGGGTTTTTGGACATCTTGTGAGTTAGATGAATGGGTGTATTTTTCCCCGACTGACCCCAATAATGATTTTTGAGTGAATGTATCTAAATCTGTATAAGTAAAGTTTATATGTATGTGTGTACGTATCTCTATTTTTTTAAATTGTTTTTGTCATTTTGTTATCAGGTTTTTTGATATACCTAGGTAATTCTTTTTTTCGGATTTTGAATTGAAGAAGTGAAATAATCGATATAAAAGGAGCGGGAAAATGAAGACTGTGGAGGCAAATTATCACCAGTGGACCATATGTTCAGTTGTGGACGTCTTTCGGTTGAAGTGATAATGGTTGAAACTCAGTAAACATGAAAAAGATCCCTCATTTTTCTTTTGCCGAAATATTGTTATCTAATTATATGAGACTGACTTCCTGTTACTGTTTTATTATATTAACTCATGATTGATGTAAGTTAAGGCTCATAATCTTTTTAATTAGTTTAGTAGATGATTTGGGGAATAATTTACAGAACACTGTCCTACCGCATGATTTTTTTCAACCATCGAATTATTAAAGAATAAAAGAATATAATTATTTGTGCAAAATAACAAATTTCCTTGTTTCCTATATTTTGTGGAGATGCGCGCACCTCTGTATGGAATTTTGAACCCTAATAGAATCCACTCGATTGTCAGTCTGTCTGTCCAACTCTTACAGCCCATTTTTCTCCGAATCTTTTGTGACAAAAATAAAAACATAACAAAAATAAAAACATAACAAAAATAAAAACATTTTGAAAACAGGGTTACTTTTTGGGGGCAAATAAGTTTTGTTTTTTTCTGTTTCGTGTGATATCTTCAGGGCACTGTTTCGGCTCCCTCGATATTGCAGTGCATCCGGCATGTTTGCAGACGCCAGCGTAGATGATTTCTACGCAATTATGTGTAAAAAGGTTGCGTCCGTGGGGCGACGAGTACGGGGGAGCCCGAATAGTGTCCTGAGGATGATTGGCGAGAGAACCGATACTGTTCTGCTCAGTAAGTTCACTAAACTCCATGTGTTGCGGGACCGGTGAGTCAGATGGTCTGTAGTTTCTTCTTGATATTTTTTTTTATTACTAACATTAGTTATAAGCAAAATTCTTTTACTAACAACCTTGCCTATAACCATATTGACTTTTTTGTCTGAAATAAATAATTTTTATTTTAAATGAAAGGTTATTAAACAAATTAGAAGAAAATTTACCATTTGTCCTTATCTCCAAAAAAAATGTGCAAAAAATTTTGAAAAAAAAAATCAGGTATGTTTAACAAAATAGAGTTTTACCTACGGATTACAGGAAAACCAGAAGTCTATAGTTTTTAATTAACATTTAAAACATTATTGGTTCGGGAAAAGGGTTCCGAACTGCGAGGTGAACTCGAGTGCACGCGAATTCACCTCGCACTTGGTCGGTTTTTTTTGATACATGACTTATAATAACAGCTAAAGGCGACTTACTGGTTTGAAAACTTAAATTCATTAAATAAAATAATAAACTCAGTGCCTAGAATTTTATCCCGTTCGTCTCACCTCAGTTTAAAATAATGAAAAGGGACATTCCGTATCGCCTCATAGATGACAGTGTCCGTGCAAGCGAACTAGTGGACTAATTAGTCAGTTAGTAATTAGTGGAGTCAGATCCTAGCCGGCATTAGTTCACAAGTGTACTAACCAAGTTTTGATCGGTTGCTGTACACACGCCTGGATAGTTTAGTACGTGTATTAGTACTTTGATATGTTTATGACGTATATAACTATAAAGGTAGTTGAGGACCGCTGACCGCAACTAGTTTATACCAATATCGTGCAAAAGTAATCTGTCAGTCCGTTTGTCTGTCCGTTTGTAACCTCTTCACGTTTTAACGGCTAAAGGTATTTGGATAAAAAACTTGGAACATGGGTAGATCATGGTCTGATTAAGGTCGTTGAGTCAAGATCCATTGGAATTTTTTTTTACTCTCATGTATTCGAAATAGTAGCAGATTTAAATATTATTAAGTTAAAAAGCAGAGAATACAAAACATTTCAGTGTTTTATCAATTGCTCTTAACAGTGATGAGTCTAATTATTAAAACAAACACAATTTTGCTAACGCGGCAGCTTTGCAGTTTATCAAATAACAAAAAATATTTACCTACTGATATTTTGATATAATTATTTTTAGAAACAAAACTTCATGACGTAATATTTCAATATAGCACTACTATTTATGACACGGTATTGTTTGTGTTTTGTAAATTTTGATATTTTAGTTGGAAAAAAACCGGTCAAGAGCGAGTCGGACTCGCGTACCGAGGGTTCTGTACCATCACATAAAATGTGAAATGTTTTTAACTTTACATCAGTGAGGTCTATATTTGTCAGAGAATTTTAATATTGTGGTGTATATTGCAGTTTTAGATCAGCGCCATCTCTTGACCTAAAGTGAAACTAATGTTATTATTGTTGATTTTGGAAAAAGTGTGCTTCTTAGGGACATCGTATTATTTTTCCTGTGATCTTTACATAAATAATTTACGTTCTTTTTTTACCATTTTGGTACGGAACCCTAACAAGCATAGAAAATGTAACTTAAATTGTTTAAATTTTAATGCCTCAAATTGTTAGTACAATGGCACTTCAAATACTAGATGTGTAGTACACACTTGTGCAAGAAAATACATTATTTTTATGTGTCTAAATAAATAAATACTATGTAACTGTAAGTTAGCTCAACTCAGTCAATAGGTATAATTGTCTAGTTTAAATATTATTTTCAACCCACATAATTGAAATCACTTATATTTATGCCGGTCGAACTTTACACCGCAATCACGGCTAGCAAGGACCATGAATTGAGTACCAATCACTAAAATACCACATCAAATATTAACCCACAAGTTCTCATATGACTTGACCAGCACTGAATACATGAACTTTCATAGTTTGTTGTACTTAGAGTAAAATTTCAGCTAGGAAACACCAAGATCATCTAGTTCAAACTGACCAAAAATACTGTATTCAAAAGTCTTGTTTTTATCCTTTTTACAAGACAAATTATATCATTTACGATTTTGACCACAAACAGCGTAGCACTCATTTAGAGTTGCGTAGCAAGTACTACGATCTGCGTAGCAAGCTCTACAGACTGCGTAGCAGACGCTACGGAATTCGTAGCAAACTACTACTTAGCCATTACGCTTACTTCAGTGCACTTACCAATTACTTGACGTCCAACTTGTTTGTGATGTAAACGAGTATATATATATATAAAACATAGTATACATTTTGCTCTACATAAGCAGTGAAACTAATTCAGTTGAGCAACACATACACATGTAGTCATCAAAGTGAAGAGGTATGCAACCGGGCTGACGCGCGCGACCATAAAGGCAGCAGTATACATGTCACTATAATGCCATTTTTAGTACTTATATATAATATTTGAATATAAATAAAAATACCATTAATTTGTACTTAAGGAAAATGTTAATTGCAGAGGAATGTTATAACGCTGTGTGTTGGCAGTAATTCATTAATTATCTCTCTCTATCCAACCAACTATTTATCATAATTATGATAATTTGTTCAGTTTTCCTCATCTTTTCCGTCAATAACAATAAAACAATAATTATTCTTCACAAACATTTCGGGTATTCTATCCATTACGTCCCAAGCTATTAGTAATTTTCATTAAACTTCAAAGGATTTCACAAAACTCCGATTTCAACATAGCTTCCTTACATTTATATATGGCTACGGAACCCTAATAAATAAATCGTACCTTTGTTTGACTTGTAAAGGGCCCGAACAACCAATTAGAGTCGAAACAAAGCTTCTGTTACAATCTCATTATAGAAAAAAAAAGTCGAGGGAAAAAAAATCTAATTTAGCATCGTGAAAATGCTTATTCTGCCTCTGATAATTATCTGATGGGTCAGTTGTGCGTGTTCCTTTAATTAATGGACAGTTACTGGGATTTTAACGCTGGTTCCTGAAAAATTCATTTACTTTTTTCGGCTTTCGAAGGCAGAAAAAGGAACGTCGTAAGTTAAATTGATGTTGAAAAATGTGCGGTACATTTTAACAGGATTGTAAGAGTTTCCTAGAAATTCACACTCGTTTCATTACCCATGTTCTTTTTTCACGATATTCGGGGAAAAAATGTTATTTGGACATGATGGTAACAACCAGCTGAAAATGCAATATTGCGCATTTTCTTTTTTTTTTTTTTTTGCATAATTTTCCAATTATGTTCTCACTGCTAAGATCTATTTTGGTTTGTAGGGAGCTGGCAGTAATCCATCACGCTGATCAATGTCACATATCTTCGAACCTTTTTACTTTTTAAAATATCTACTTTATTTTATTTTTAATAGTTAATTTGACGTTCGAAAGTGCCTTTTAATGGTCTAATTGAAATACTTAAATGAACTGCTTTTGTTTAAAGTATCGTTCATATTATTTTGCATAGTAATTACACCTCTTGTACCTTCATCATCAGCTGCCTAGCCTTTTCCCAACTATATTGGGGTCGGCTTCCAATCAAACCGGATTCAGCTGAACACCCACTGGTGTTCAGCTGAATCCGGTTCCGGTTTTACGTGGAGTGGCTGCCTACCAGACCTCTACAACCCATTAACCGGGTAACACGGTACTTCTTGGCAAGACTGGAGTCAGATTTACTGGCTTCTGACAATCCGTAACGACTGCCAAAGATCTACAAATGGCAGCTGGGAACAACGGCTTAACGTGCTTTTCGAGGCACGGAGGAAACTCGATATATTAAGATGGTCACCCATCCACAGACCAACCTTGGCAAGCGTTGCTTAACCTTAAAGATCGACCCATGCGGCTGTTATTATTTAGCCACGAGCTCCTTCTCTTGTACCTTCAGTACTTAAACAAACGTGTTACCACGCAGCTTTGCAGAAAAAGGTTCTGGTACGTTGGTCCTTTCCTGGAATCTATTACGTACATGATATAGTGTTAGAAGTCCGGGAACTACTTCCACCACCTGTTTGTATATATCTTGTTTGATCTGTGTTTACTGGAGGAAGCATATGTATAAACAAGCGTAATGGAATTCGAAAACATTAAGTTCTGTGATGATCAAATAACAAGTTCCCATTGGTTTATTGGAACTGCCTTATTGGTATATATGTATAGTCACTCCTCTCACTAGCAATATTGCTGTAGCTGCGGATCAAGGTTTGATTCTCGGGTCGGGCAAAATGTTTTAGAGAAATGTATTGTTTTAATTTTACCTATTAATAACTTTCTGAAAGAGATTTCATGACCTTTTAGAGAAATAAGCTTGACCTTTGTACCTAGTTTTCTGTTTTCTTCTTCTTATTTGTACTTAAAATGACCTGTAAAAACATCCGGACCACGACAAAATTGTAGGAGGACTGTAGGAATTGAAACCGCGAAGCGTAACGCGGAAGCCGATCGCATACTTACAACAAAACTCAACCTGTTTGGTGTTTCCGGATTAACTACAACTTTTTAGAATACTTACATCCGCATAAAAATATGCTTTTTCCCACAATTAAACTTCCGAGCTCAATCGCAGGGAATAGGAAATATTCTGGGCCTTTGAAACTTAGCGGTAGTAGTTTATGCAATTTTTAGAAAAAAGGCAATCAATAGCTAGCTTAAAAGGGCCAGCGCACGTCTAGCGGAGCGCCGCGCAGACCAGTTTTATTATAAACACAACAATTAATTCCTGAAGAGCATTAAACCAACTACATGGGGAAGGTAGCGCATAAGAACGCCTCTGCGGGAGCATGCGCGCTAGTCCACGCACATCCGCTTCCATTTATTCCATTCACACATTAGGCGAATTTCCATCCGCGAAATTCGCCTAACCCTGTCACGCGTTTAGGATACTTCACGGGCATGCTCTGCGCAGCTTTCCACCAATGTACGCGTGCCCTAAGGTTGCCCATCTATTTCTATACTAACATATAAAGCTAAAGAGTTTGTTTGTTTGCTTGAACGCAAACAAACAAACAATAATCTCAGAAACTACTGGTCCGATTTGAAAAATTCTTTCAGTGTTAGATAGCCTTTTTATCTAAAAAAGCTAAAGGCTATATATCGTCACGCTAAAACCAATAGGAGCAGAGCAGACGAAGTTACGCGGATCAACTAGTCATTACATAATACTTAGCTGGCAGTAATCTAACTGGAGAAATGTGGAACGTTACCTCCGGCCTTCCTTTCTGAGAACCGGTGTTTATTATGTTACTCAAACATCTATTTCCAAAAATTTCTGAAAGCTGAAACAAAAGCAGCCATTAATCTAAATTACGGCCATTTGGAGCTTCTGAGAAAAAGTTGGAAGTGCTCAATAAGTTTGAGTACAATAGTTAGTGTCATCGGGCCGAGTGCGTCGGTCACAATTAGGAAGTTAGGCGGCGGCCGACAGCGCCCGGAGATACCCGACAATACCCGACTCCCATCAATACTGTTTACTGGGAGAGAGGATAGGAGTTTTGGAGGATTTAGGTAAGTTCAGGATTTTTATTTATGTACACCCAGGAGCTTCGCGTCACGGAGATGAAGATGCTGAGGTGGATGAGTGGCGTAACGCGATCCGATCGCATACGCAACTCTTTCATCAGAGGTAGTCTTGGTGTCCGTGACGTCGGGGAAAAACTGCAAGAGTGTCGTCTGCGATGGTATGGCCACATCATGCGCCGCCCTATGGAGTACGTTGGTCGGGGATGCATGAATATGGCTGTTCTTGGGGTTAGGTCCCGTGGTCGCCCTCGCAAGCGCTGGTTGGACGTCGTTAAGTCCGACATGAGAGCCAATGGCCTAACTGAGAAGGATGTTCAAGATCGGGCAAAGTGGAGGAAGCTAAGTAGGAAGGCGGACCCTGGCAATAGCCGGGATTAACGCCAGGTAGAAGAAGAAGAAGGATTTTTATTTATGTCTGGATTAGATTTAGTCAATATACGGTTTTTTTTACTATTGATAGGCTCACGTTTGATCACTATCTCACCTAATGGTAAGCGATGACGTGGTCGAAGATGGAGCACGCTTGCCTAAAAGCTTTGTACTGCGATGGGCTTTTTCTGTGATTTATCATCATTATTATTTGTTTGTTATAGGTTTGTTCTTGACTCTAGTCTATGTCAGAGATGACAGAGACAAAGTCTACGATGGAGCGAGCCTACCCAGAAGGAGCCTGTTCACTCTAACTTTGAAGAGATTAGGGTTGTAAGCTTTTTCAAAGCGTATTTTTTTTTTGTTTTAGCAATGTTTTTGTCGCTAGCACGTCAGAACTTGCTTCGTCTTTTTACTGACTGATCGTAATAATTCAAAGTGCATATAAATGGTTTTCTTGAACTACATATTTTTGTTTGTGTTTGATTGGTGGCCCCATGGTTACTGCTCTGAGTTACATTTTGTTTGTAGTTTGTCAGTTCTTATCCAACCAACTTTTAACTGTGGAATTTATTTAAGGAATTCGTGAACAAAACACATTGTAGGGATACCTACCGAAATGTCCTATAGTAAAAAAATAAAAGACATGGCTCGCGTGTTAGGTACGTTGGTGGACTCACAAAATAAAAATAAAATATGTATGTTTATATAATTTAGTTTAGATAATAATATCAGTCCCCCAAATTGCCCGCCCGTCACCATTTCCTAGTGTTTGAGCAGGGAAAAAGAAGTAGCGCAACGAGCTTCCCAGCAACACATGTGTCTGTGAAATAAAACAACTAGAATTAAACAAAACAACATCACAAAAAACAACAACACAACAACAAACAAAAAAAAACCGGCCAAGTGCGAGTCAGACTTGCACAAAAAGGGTTTTGTAGCATAAATGTTAATTTTTATTATTTGTTGTTATAGCGGCAATAGAAATACACAATCTGCGAAAATTTGAGATACAGCCTGCTGACAGACAGACGGACGGACGGACTGCGGACGGACGGACAGCGTTGTCTTAGTAATACGGTTCCGTTGGTTACCCTTTGGGTATGGAACCCTAAAAAGACATTATAATCATCTGATTATTAATAGACTGATAAATCTAAAGATTATACGTGTTTTCTTTGGTTTTAAAAGTAAACAGCCTTACATTATAATACCCCTTCTTCTTCAGTAAAATCCGTATCCAATTACCAAAATATTTACTTACGTAACCTTAATTAAAAGTTTTAAGTTATACAAGGTGCTTATCAAGAAATACACCCTTATAAGCAAGCCTCTGAATAATAAGGTACTCAAATATTCATAAGAATTTAAACAGTAAGCAGATTAAGTAATCACTGAATTATTAATTAAATAATTTAACCGTTCTGTGTACTTATTAATCTTTGATGAAAATACTCTTAACATCTACTGAAAGCGTAAACATTTTGATCTGTAATCAAACATGTTCAAACAAAGCACGGTATTTGTGCTCGGCTGCCGGGCGTGGTTTGCTTTGCTCTGATTCAAAAAGTATCAAATAATAATAATAATAATAAATAGATCAAGAGCTTGATCCAGAAAGCAGTACTCCTGGACACGGCGCGCATCGTTAGGAGGTTCCTCTCTCAGGAGCCCTGACCACCGGTAGCTTGGACCCTGTTCCCGACACCGGTGGGCTACTATTTTTTATATTCTTAAATTTATTTTGTATTTTTATAGAAATATTTAAAAATGTAATTAGTATGTATATATAAATGAATAAATGGAATAATAATAAAATTAAATTCAGACTAAGTCCATATTTTGTTAGCAACAATATACTTAAGAGCTAATGTTAGTATTGACAACACTATTAAAATTCGACATGAAGCCGCACCCACCTTTGCGGCATGGGCGACTCCCATCTCTCTGAAAAAACACTCAGTATAGTGTTGGCGTTGCCACGAACGCAAGTGAGTAGGGAGGCGCATCTTTTTCTAATTATTGCGGGAAAGCCATCAATCCGCGCCTCAGCAAACATCCCTAAAGCACTGCACCGCCACGGCAGCCCCAACAGTACCCTGAATGCATTATTATATTGGACACGCAGGTCGCTGTATGTCCGCTGCAACGCGCAATAAACAGCGCGAAAATAAATTGTCCTGTGAATACCGTGTGTTGCTGCAGCACACCTTGCGCTCTCTGTTTGGACACGCTTAAGAGGAAACATGGGTGGCGAGAGTTTGTATGTAAAATGTTATAATTCGAGGATTGGCTCTCGACTGTTTTCTCCTCCAATATTGGACCGATTTAAGAGATATTTCACAAACTGAATAAGAAAGATGTATGTAAAAAGAAAACATAGGAATGTTTTCTTTTTTTTGATTAATTTGCAAAATTTGTACACTAGCTCTGCTGACAGTGATTTATCGAACAATTTTGAAAATTTTGTGAAGGTTCAGTGCTTATACGATTAATAAATCATCAAAAACACAAAGACACAGTACCTATATATCCTTCTTATTTATGAGAGCCAAACCTCGAATTATGACTTTTTACATAGAAGGTCTCGCCGCCCATGTTTCCTCTTAAGAAAATTGCTGTCTGAATTCGTTGATCACTTGTCAATATTAGCGCAATCAGTGCTCCAGATGGGGTGGCCATCCCTCAGGGATTGTTCAACCCTCCATTAGGCAGTATAAACACCTAATCACGATGTTTTTACTTACAAACCCTCCTTTATTATTTATTCATTAACAGCTTTTTAAAGAAAGGTAAATATTAATTTAATCCTTAGAGATGCCTTCAATCGATATTCTTGGAACAATAGATAAAAAATATATATGACCGAAAAGACGGTGTATAAAGAAAGAAATAAAAGAAAGAAAACAAGTTTATTCGGCACACACACCACACACGCAGGTATCAGCCATAACTACCTGACGCTTACATTACATCCGGAGCAAAATTCTCGTTAAATAACGATTATTTTAGCATTGAACAAAACCCGTTTCAAGATTAGTTTGCCTCGTAAAGAACTCCAACAACTTTTTAGAAAGAAATCGGTATTGAATTTCGTAATTGTAACATGTTTACATGTGCAAGAAAACTTCGCGCTTGATCTGAAAACAAATTTTTTGAAACAAAACTTTTAGAAAATGTATGCTCCGCTATTTTCATCATAGATGCGAATATCATTGAAACCAAAGGAGATATTATTTGCCAAAACCATTTTTTGTATCCTTTGACCTAGCTTATGTTTAGACGCGAACACGAGATGTTCTGCTACTTTCATAACATCAAAATGAAGGTCTCCCGTTCTGAAGTAAAACTCTTACTTGAACTGGACAGTATAAGTACAGACTGAAATAATAAATTGTTTGTGTTATTGTTGTTGCTGTCGAAGACGATATGTTGGTAGATCTAAGGCGTTAATTAATTCCGACTTACACGTGTTTCCCGGAGGCCTGAACCTTGAAGTACAAAGCAAACTCTGCACGAGTTTGACTCATTTTAACGGGAAGACGAATCCATCAAATGTGGGTGACATAGTAGATAATTAATCCCATAGATGTTCCCGTCTTCTCGGTTGTTCGTGTGTGTTCGCCTATGGGAAAAAAATTACTTATGTTTGTAGATAAATTGGAAACACGTCGTTAATTCTTTTTCGCACCACCTGCACGAAAACCTCTTAAGGGTTCAATGTAATCATCATTATGAACTTTCAGTACAAGGCCAATACTGAACTCGCGAAAATTATCGACTGCCCCAGACTTGCGCACATAACTCGACAAAATGTACTGAACAGCTGATTTTTTTTTTTCGTGATTTTGGTGATGTTGTTCGTAAAGATGAGTTCAATGACCCGTCTTTAGGTATTGCCTTTATTCTGCAATACGTTGTTTATTGTTTTGAAAACGGTAATCTTCAAAAATTGCAACTTGTGTATGACTTTTGATTTTGTTTAAGCAGTCTAGTTTGCAATCGAGTGAGCGAGATGAGGAACTCGTGGCTAAATAATAACAGCCGCACGGGTCGATCTTCAAGGTTAAGCAACGCTTGCCAAGGTTGGTCTGTGGATGGGTGACCATCTTAACATAGCGAGTTTCCTCCGTGCCTCGGAAAGCATGTTAAGCCGTTGGTCCCGGCTGTCATTTGTACATCTTTGGTAGTTGTTACGGATAGTCAGAAGCCAGTCAATCTGACTCCAGTCTTGCCATGAAGTACCGTGTTACCCAGTTACTGGGTTGTGGAGGTCTGGTAGGCAGCCGCTCCGCGTAAAATACTGGTATTCAGCTAAATCCGGTTTGACTGGAAGCCGACCCCAATATAGTTGGGAAAAGGCTAGGCAGATGAGTCTAGTTTGTAATCGATGTAAGAATAAGGCAGGCTATTAAAAAATCTGGAAAAAACCTCCACATAAAAACTTTTGACGTGATAACGTCGTTATAAACCGATGAAGGCCGACTGTACGCACGAAAAACTGTCACGTTTCGCCTGTGTCACATGCCGCCTGATCAGAGGCATGATCGGCCTAAGCGTTTGTCTTGCTTGTTAATGTTTTCTTATGACGTTATCACGTAAAATTATCGTCCGTAAACCGAATTTACAACCAACCATTTTTTTTTTCACAAAATTAAATGAGTCGTAGTGAAGACTAAGCCTTATAACTTCTTTCAATATTAATAGTTGATATTGGGCCAACAGTTTTACTTGTTTAAAGACTCAAAGTTTTAACAAAGTAGGTAATGTTTTATAAAATAAAAGTATAACGGTGGAGTAGTCTAAAATTAAACAAAAACTCCACAGTTTCAATATTGAACGGCATTTGTATTAGGGGTGTCGGAGCATAGCCGAGCTTAGACGAAAGTTATATCCGATGAATTCATTCAAGGTAGTTCCTGGAAAATGTGAATGGAATATTCTGAATAAAAAGTTCAGTTATATTTTACTTATTAAAATTTCGTGGAATACAAAGGTAGACTGGCGGACTTACTTAATGCCTTAGCCTGCTTATCCACCAGAGATGTGCTATGCAACGTTGCTGTGGATGCGTCTGATATTTGATATCCACCAATCATATTCATTGGTAAGCTACAATTTTAATATGAAAGAATGCGCGATGAATGGTCGCGAGTGGTATAACTATGTACAGAGCAGTGCATCATCATCTTTCTGCCCTTATCCCATGTTACTTGGGGTCGGCGCAACACGTTTTTTTCTTCCGTTTTGTCCTATCAGCCGTCACTTCTATCACTAACTCCCATCTCTTTCATATCGCTCCTCACACAATCCATCCATCTTTTCTTCGGTCTACCTCTCCCTCTCCATACATCCACATTTATATTCATAACTCTTTTAGTTACATGCGTTTCATCTCTCTTCTTCACATGACCGTACCAAGACAAGCGATTCCCTTTTAACTTTTCCGTCACTGCCACCACTTTTAAACTACCTACAGAGCAGTGCGTACCTTCCCTATTGTCGATTACGTCGCATAACTCGAGCTACGCATCTTCCTCGCACAGCTACATTGTGGCGGCACATTTTCATAGCATATCTTACTCGTTCCGCTACAAAGCTTAGCATCAGTGGAAATGGTCACATAGATTCGTATTATATTATCCATCCATTATCCATTACATAGCCCATCTCTGGTGGAATGGCACCCTTAGGCTCTACCATCCAACCAAAGGTGGTGGGAAATGCGGGGGGATAACATAATAGGTGCATAGGTGTTATTCTAGATTTGTGCACTAAATTGATGGCTTTAATTTTATCTTGGAAAAAGGGTAGGCAGATGATGATAATAATGAATCTCGTCCTCTGTTGAGTTTAAAAGAGTTCGAAAGAGTTACTGCGGCTTAACCTAAACGACATGTCAAGTTTATTTTATTTTGCTAGTTTATTTAAGATTTTTTTCGCTTAAAATTTCTAAAGGTATTAAGGGTTTAGTGCCATTTTTCGCCTGGATACTCACAATTTCGAGTTTATTGTTAACGCAAATTCGGGGTGGGGGCCTGGTGATCCGTCACACAGGGTATCCTAGTATGAACTCCAGTCTCTCACAAAGGATCATAATTATATGTTTCACCTTGTTTGTTATTTAACTTATTTTTGTAAACAGATGTAAACCGATGTGAACCTTTGTGAAGAGTGAAATAATGATATTTGTATTTGTATTTGCGGCCTCGGAAAGCATAGGGCATTAGAAGGAACACGCGTGGGTTTTAGTCAGTAAGAGTCTGGTACTCCATTCCGTTCCCGCAGAGCGGGAAGAGTCACAAGTTACTCTCTGAGGGATCAAGACGATTTGCAATCTAACAAAAATACGGCTCGCCCCCTGTTGCATCATCATCATATCAGCCAAAAGACGTCCACTGCTGGACATAGGCCTCCCCCAAGCATCGCCACAAGGTCCGTCCATCGGCTACCTGCGACCTTAACCAGGTCATCAGTCCACCTTGTGGGAAGCCTTCCAATGTTGCGTCTTCCGGTACGCGGTCGTCACTCCAGAACTTTTCGGCCCCATCGACCATCTGTTCTGCAAGCAATGTACCCTGCCCACTGCCACTTTAGCTTGGCGACCCTTCGGGCTATGTCGGCAATCTTGGTTCTCTTGGCAAGGAAACTCCAAGCATTACCCACTCCATTGCTTTTGGAGTGACTTTGAGCCTGCTGATGAGGTCCATTGTGAGCGACCACGTTTCGGTTCCATATGTCATCACTGGCACTTTGGTCTTGAAACACCGTGGTATGTGGGACGAGAAGATACCACGCAGCTGTTACAAGAGACTAGAAAAGTGAGTGTACCTCTGCCTGCCCCTTCAGGCGCAGGCAAATACAAGCGTGATTTTATGTATATAATTTAACTTTTATGATACAAACTTCAATTTTGTGCAAAGATGTTTTTTGTTTAAAACCGCGAATTATTGTAAATGACTTTATTTGGCACACAACTATTTGAGGAGCTCGTGGCTAAATAATAACAGCCGCACGGGTCGATCTTTAAGGTTAAGCAACGCTTGCCAAGGTTGGTCAGTGGATGGGTGGCCATCTTATACCGAGTTTCCTCCGTGCCTCAGATAGCACGTTAAACCGTTGGTCCCGGCTGTCATTAGTAGATCTTTGGCAGTCGTTACGGATTGTCAGAAGCCAGTAAATCTGACTCCAGTCTTGCCAAGAACTGCCGTATTACCCAGTTAATGGGTTGTGGAGGTCTGGTAGGCAGCCGCTTCACGTAAAACACTGGTATTCAGCTGAATCCGGTTTGACTGGAAGCCGACCCCAATATACAAGAAATAATAAATATATACTTTAATTATACTTTAAGATTTAGTTTTTAAGTATTTCTAAACTCAATTAATATAATTTTAGATTAAACCAACGTTAGAATCGTTGATTAATCACTTAACACTCTATAAAGCCTTTATTTATTTCACGAGTAATTTACAAAAACATACCTATCAATTTACTAATTAATGGATGTGGGAGTTACTGTCAACAGTGGTGTACGGATTGCCCGAGGACGAAGGTGCTAAGCTCTCGATGTGTCTGACCGTATTAGGACAAATATATTGTAGGGGACGAACTTATTGTACGGATTTTTAATTTTGCTCGGCAGTAACTTAGTGAATAATATAGTAAGGTCGTGTAATAGGTAGTGACTTTGAATTTCACTCAATAAAATTTAATAAAGCTCGCCTAGTTAATTTGGTTTTTCTCATAAAACAAGTCTTTAATCTAATTTTAAACCTTTTTTAAACATCGGATTTCACCAAGTGACTCCTCCCGCCCTGGACAGAACAGAAGCGAGTGTCAGACTCTTACTGACTAAAATTTATCAGTGTTGCTCCTGATGCCCTTTGCGTTACAGGGCCTCGGTGACACTTTCGAACCAATTCCGCAACTCTGGGAAATGTTAAAAAATCGACGTGACTCGTAAAATCCCATTTTAGCTTGGCAGCCTTTTTAGGGTTCCGTACCCGAAGGTTAACCAACGGAATCCAATTACTAAGCCTCCGCGGTCCGTCCGTCCCCATAATAGGTAGAGAGCTCAAATTGTCACAGATTGTGTTTTCTATGGCCGCTATAACAACAAATAATAAAAATTAAGGTTTCTGGTACGGAACCCTTCGTACGCAAGTCCGAATTGCACTTGGCTGGCTTTTTTACCGACTTCTTCAAAAATGAGGAGGTTCTATTCTCGACTGTATGTATGTTTTTCTAATGTCCTGATTCACTCATTTCGTCCTGAGTCTCTCCGCCAATTGTGGACCGATTTAAAAAAATATTTTTTTTATTTTAAAGCCTAAACTTCTGAGGTGGTTCCATCCCATTGTCACCAAATCAGAATCTGATGATGGGATCTTATGAAAATCGAGGGAACCCCTCAAATTATTTTATAGATACAAACAACGATTTTCATAAACTTTGTAACGCAATTCAGATATTTTTGCCTGGTAATCATCATCTCATATTGCTGAACTGATGATGGAAGGTGTATGTTAGGAACAGATGATGGGATCCCATGAAAAATGTTTGTTCAGCGATATTTTCGCCAATTATCAACCAATTTGGTTGTTTTTTTTGTAAGAGTATTTTCCCGGACTAATGCCATTTCAATTTGGTAAAGATCTGATTAAGAACTTCGGAGGTAAGCATCAGAACTCTTCAATAAATGATAGTAAATGGATCAGGATTGCTGAAATCGAATCGAATCAGTTCATAACATAACATCACGCTGGTACGCTGTGAATGGGTACGCAGGTACCACTAAACAGTGAAAAATAAAAATAAAACTTTTTACAAAAAAAAAAATATAAATAACTCTAATTTCGGAAGTCGGTGTCATTAACGAAAAAATAACCAAAACCAACGACTTCCGAAATTAGAGTTATTTTATACTTTGTAGTGTTTTGTTTTTGGAAGTCGGTTGTATTTTTTGTAAAAAAGTATTTTTGCTCATATCTGCTTTGGAGCACAGTGTTGAGTTCCGTACTCGAGTCATAAAAACTTGAGAATATTACGCTTGCATTAAAACTTTCAACACATAACAACATCCACTTTAGCTATTACCTCCCCTCCAATGAGAGTGCTAGCCATACAATTAGGAACTGCCGAAAATGAGATCATAACAATATGAGGTTATGTCTGTAACGGCGGTGTTTGGCCGCAATTAGACTAAACAAGCCGTAATCGGGCCATTAGTGAGTGTGAGAGTTTCGGCTTAATATGCCTAAGAGTATGGTTTTCTACAGAGACCGAATTCCAAACAAATATATAAGCTGCCTTAGAGTACTGCAGTAATAACTGCATGGCTTTGTGTCTGTAAAAACCAACGAAGCGCACACTGAAATACTCATCATCATCATTATTTCAGTCGAAAGACGTCCAATGCTGGACATAGGCCTCCCCCAAGCGTCGCCATAACGACTGGTCTTGCCTCTCGCATCCATCGCCTACCCGCAGCCCTCACCAGGTCATCGGTCTACCTTGTGGGAGGCCTGCCAACGTTGCATCTTCCGGTACGCGGTCAGTACTCCAGAACTTTTCGGCCCCATCGACCATCTGTTCTGCGAGCAATGTGCACTGAATTCCTACTTGTATGTTTTTCAAAATTTTAACATTCTTCTTACATAACTTCAAAATGAATATGGGGACAAATTAGAAAATTACCTAAGCAATTAAATAATTCCCTAATTTTCTAATTTGTCCCCCTAAAGTAACCCTATTCTCAAAATTTATTTATTTACGTGTTTGGGTTACAGAAGTTCCTATGTCTACCAAATGTCAATTAAATTGGCCCAGTACACTCGAAACAAATTGGCCTCCTACCGCAATGGAAAAAAGGCATGAGCTTATAATTGTATCTGCATTTATTTTGTAGTACAGCTTGCTGAAGTCTACATTGAATTTGTAGTAGGTATTTTTTATTTGAGATGGGTTTGCTCTTGGCTCTAGACTAGGTCAGAGATGACAGAGAGAAAGTCTACGATGGAGCGAGCTTACCCAGAAGAAGCCTGTTCACTCTGTTTTAAAAGAGATGAGGATTGTAAGCATTCGGAAACAGAGACGCAGGCAGAGTTCACATCAATGTAAAGTTACAGCGATTTTTGGAAATCGATCAGCAAAACTTCGGTCTTACACTGTAAGTACGAAGTTTGAGGTTTTTCTGTAATTTACTTGGAAAAAATGAGTTTTAAATAAAGTACTAGAAGAGAGAGCATTTATATATTTACTATTATACAAGGTGAAAATTCACTCTCTCTTATCCTCTGAAATCTTTTTCGAAAAATTTTTCAGTATACATAAAAAGTTTTATTAGAAGCGGTTCAATCATTTCTTAGGAAAATGACATAGAAGCTTGTATGAAACGCCGTGAGGAGTAGATGCTCTTCGGGCATGTATTAAATATTACATTTACAACCTTTTTTTCACACTTGAAAAATAATTCTGAAACTGCACGTGTTTTTATGCCAGTAACTTATGAATAGAATATTCTAGCTAGAACAATAAAACCACAAGAATTATAAACTACCCAGTTCCACATACAAACTACAAACTATTTGTCGCTTGACACCAGTCGCGGCAACAGTGAGACATGTCGCAAAGTTGCAACACAAACATCGCGAGGGACGCGACAAGATTACTCGTAACTAATGTGTCTCATTTGTTACTGCATGTGCATCTATCTGCCTGGCAAATAGTTCAGAGAAGACTGGTTTGTGGTTAATGGAAGGAGAAAAGGTTTTTGGTTTCAACCTCTTTTTTAGGGATGGGAAGTCATCAAATGACTCCTTCCGCTCTGGGAGGAGCAGAAGGTAGTGTCAGACTCTTACTGACTCAAACCCATCCGTGTTCCTCCTAATGCACTTTGGGTTCCATGGCCGCGATGACTCTTCTGAACAAATTCCGCATCCTGGCAGACAATGTCCCTAGCGGACCCCACCTACTATGCTGACATCCATGTGAGGAGAGCGTGGAACACAACGCGCCGTCGACTCGGGCCTGGTTCTTATAGAATGGTGAGCCACCCAAAGCTCGCCGTCCGCAGACTCGCGCCTACGGTGGCAGGGAATTGCCCTGCGACTCCTGGCACCCGTGGCGTCTTCTTCTGTTGCGAGGTTGTGGCGTGTGGTTTTAATCTCTCTGGTTTCAGCCTTCATGCGTTTATAAACGCAAGCAAGCGTGCCGGAAAAGAGGGACCGTTGGGTTCAGTCCATATGAGTTTGACATTGTCTTATTTCTCTTGAGGCGGATAAAATAGGAACTGAATCAATGTCATCTGCCAAGCATTTTCCCAACTATATTGGGGTCGGCTTCAAATCAAACTGGATTCAGCTGAATACCAGTACTTTACGTGGATTGGCTGCCTACTATACCTCCACATCCAATCCACTAACTGGGTAAAGTTACACAATAGTACTTGGCAAGACTTGTCTCAGATTTTCTGGATTCTGAAAATCCGTTACGAACTTACGACTACCAAAGATCTACAAATGACAGCTGGGACCAACAGATTAACGTGCTTTCCGAGGCACGGAGAAGTCTCGGTATGTTAAAGTGGCCACTCATCCACAGATCGACCTCGGAAAGTGTTGCTTAACCGTAAAGATCGAGCCATCCGGCTTTGCGAACTCCTCTGAATCAAAGTAAAATCAAAAATTATTTGTTTGAAGAATGTGTGTATTCTGTATCAACATGAGCCACAACAATATAAACACACACACAAACACAAACATACAAACTACAAAAATAAAGAACCTGACACCACAGAAATTCTATATCGCGCTATCAAAGTTATCCGAACGATTTAAACATATTCAATAACCCGATGGTTGTTGCTTCAAAGGACCTATTAATGTTCACCGACAAGTTATTGAAACAGAAATTTAACATTCGTTGAATAAACAAGAACAAAACGCTTTCATGTAAGCTAACAGCTATTACAAAGCGTACTAACACGATTACTTACGACTAATGAGCGACAATTTCGGACTTTCAACGTAGACCTTCAATTTGGAGCTCGTTTATTTTTGAACTCTGCGAATTGGTCATTTAGGAGCGCTGTCTACTGCTAGCTACGCCGTCGTTGTTGATTCAGTGTGTATTGGGACTGAACGAACTTTTCTAGGAAGTTGATGCACCTTCAAACTCAGTCGTTTACACTGGTTCTCATCTCGCCTTCGAGTTTTCCCAAACCATTTTTCAGCATTTATTTATTTATTGCACAATGTACATTCAACAAAGCTATTTGGTATACAGGAAAAAATATTTATTTTTTCACTGGACCTGCCAATATCTATTTCTAATTTGTGCATTATAATTTTTAAGCTTATGCCCATACTCACGAGTGTGGTGTACAATAATTGTCTACTCAGCACATTCACAACATTGTTTAAAAGTAGTTGCAAGTTAGCTGCCTGCATACCGAATAGCTTTGTTGACTGCACACAGTTATAGGCTTTGCATCAGCAAGATAACCTAAAACTAAAATATTGTAACAATTGTCCCTTCCACTTGTTCCTTGACAAGTGGAAGGGAGCACTAAGAGAGGATTTTTCGAAAATCTTACGGGAACGGGAAGAAACGAGATATGCGCGTACGAAGTCGCGGGCGAAAGCTAGTTTTATATAAGTAATACAGAACTTTCACAAACATACATTTGCCGACTAACCACGTTCACCAGCTCAAGAATCTAAACTATCACGCTAGGACTGGTGGAGCTGAATCGCGTACACTCGACTCCAGTCATCGGCCGTCATCACGTTTATGTAATGTCCATAAAGAAGTCTAAATATTAATCAAACAAGTTTTCACTGTCATTGTGTTTTCATGTCCAAGAGCACACACTCCCATTTCACGTGCCTGTCTATTATTTATCCATCACTCCTATATAAGTTCTATCGGACGCCATTTTGGCCACTCTCTGACATTTTCCTTTCGACGTTAATCTCGATTTTAGCGCAGTCCCCGCGTGATCTTACACACTTCACTATAGTGATTGATGACAAAGCTCCAGTTTCGCACACAACGCTAAATGAACTTCAGAATTTCTATAAAAAATGTATGAAAAATAAATATCAAAGATTTCGAGGCTTCGTATCTTGAAGATGGTTTTTGTGTTTACTGTGAGCAGAAATATTGGTACTTGATTTTGTTTTTATATCACGTTACGGAGATTAGGCTTCATAATTTTAGATATACCAACCTAGGTAAAGAAAATGGATTGTTTTCTACTCCAAATTTTAGAGATAGAATTTTTTCAAGCATCACATCATAAAACTACAAGAATATTACGAGTTATACTTGAAAGCACTTAGGTTATTCTAGTAAATTGGAGTAAATCGTTCATCCTTGAGATTTTATAGCGGTCACAGTTAATGCCAGACAACTCTGTAATTTTCACAGCTGTCTATAATGTCTGTAGTGATTAGTAAATTTAGTGAACAAATGTAATTCTAGAATCCATCTACTTAATTGTTGAGCAGTTTACACATTACTTCGTTTCAGAAATTAGTGGAGATTGATAATTATGCCAGAAGCCAGCAAATTTTACTCCAGTCTTGACACGATCTACCGTGTTACCCAGCTAATGGATTGTGGTAGGCAGCCCTTCTAAGTTAAATATTTGTATTCAGCTGAATCCAATTTGACTGGAAGCCGACACCAATATAGTTGGGTAAAGGATAGAAGATCATAATTATGTTCAGAAAAAAAAACACACACCTGAGCTAAACCACCGACTGTACACAAAATATTTTACGGTCACCATCGACTCGAAAAGAAGAAGAACAAGAGGCAGAATACATTTACAGTTCACCCACATTTAGCGGGTTGTTTGAGTTGTAACAGGAAGGCGGCCTATAGCCACCAATCGAGCACAACTCCGAACACCGAACTGCTACTCGTACCTCATCATCTGCCTAGCCTTTTCCCAACTACATTGGGGTCGGCAGTAAAACCGGATTCAGCTGAATACCTGTGTTTTACGTGAAGCGGCTGCCTACCTACCAGACCTCCACAACCCATCAACTGCGTAACACGGTACATCTTGACTGGAGTCAGTTTTACTGGCTTCTGACAATCTGTACCGACTGACAAAGATCTACAAATAAACGAAAATAAACTGTGCCGTAACTTCGTTAAATTTAGTGTATTCACAGCTTAAGTGTGCCTGTCTATTACAGCGGAGCGGAAAAACTTTTTTTTTTTTTAAGAAATCATGTCAGTCAAAATGTCAGTGACTCACGTGGAACAGAGATTTTTTGCGATTCCATTACTTAAAATTTATCCGTTTCTCCGCTCCGCTGCCTCGCTCCGCGGTAACGGACAGGCACCCATGAGCTCCAAAGTTCTGCAATCAACGTTTGATTGACCATTAAACTGTTTTGTGCAGAACTGGTACCTGATTGCACAGCTAGCTAGTAGCTTGAGTCTGTGAACATTGAACAACTTGTCCCTTCGGCTTTTAGTATCAACAGATAGTACAACTATAAATTGGCAATTAACTCACAAACATTAATTTTAATTGTGTCAACACAAAAGTGTGTCTGCTAGGTAAGTATTTGATTCAATACAGAAAAGATTTAATAATAAACATTTTTGTATGTTTCGTCATTAAGAGTAGTGATTCACGATCAAGAGTACATACTGGTCGCCAGACTGAGTCTATGTTTTCTGAAAGCTACAACCTGGGGGCCTTAAAAACATCAGTGAATAGGTTGCTTCTAGGCAAGCGGGCTCCATCGTAGATCACATCATTGCTTACCATCAGGCAAGATAGAAGTCAAACGCGAAATAAGTAGTGTGTTCTGACTCAAAGAGGCACTTTAATTTATCTGATTTATTTTATCACCCCTCCTTTTAAAGAAGAAGTGAAACATTGTGAAGAAACACGTTTATCGTAGAAAAAATTTGAAGTCACTCGAAAAAATTAATATTGGTTATGACTATGAATAGATTCAAAGTCAAAGTCAAAGTCAAAACGTTTATTCCAATTAGGCCATTAAACGGCACTTTTGAACGTGATTATTCTGATGACCAATTTAATTTCATATTCAAATTACTAACCTCGTTATATTCATGATTAGTTCTAAATTCTAATCCTCCAATATTTTACCAATTTTCTTTGAAAGGATAAATAAAACATTTGTTTTTGTCCCAATATTTTTTTTTGTTATGAATAATCATGTATTCATCAATTAAGGATTTTGTTATACGAAAGTAAAAATATTGAAAAGGGTGGGTGATAGATTAGTTTTTGATTAACTGCCTCTAATTAGAGTTTGTCAAGTTCGTTTGAAAGTGAGATAAGTGTGATTTATCGACAAATTGTTTGTAATATCATTATTTGTGGCATATTTTGAACTAGTTGACTCACGCAACTTTGTCTGTGTCACAATTTTCATTACTGGAAAATTGGTCTTAGCGTATAGACTTCCTCGTTAAATGGGCTATCTAACACTGAAATAATTTTTCAAATCGGACTAGTAGTTCCTGAGATTAGCACGTTCAAGCAAACAAATAAACTCTTCAGCTTTATATATTAGTATAGATTACCTACATAGAAAGACATATTGAAATCGTGACACGGTTTTCAACTGAACCTTACGTTAAAGTGTACAGATATAAAGCTGTGTAAGATGTCAAATAACATGATACATTATGTTAATGAGTAGTTAACGATATACCAATAACCTTCGTCTTCTTATCGTGTGGGCAGTAAGGTCTAACGACCCCATACACCCTAGTGACTGGGTTTCTAAACCTACAATAATTACCTATATTATTTGGTGTTCAGTGATAAATAAGTTTATGTAAATAACAAAAAAGGTCAAATATCATATAATTCATTAAAAGTACCTATAAAGAATTAATCTGCACCAAAAAACAACGCACCGCTGCTATATGCTACAGAGATTAATGACTTTATATGCTTCTACCAATTCTACAAGGTCGTATGAGCAGTGGTTGGAAACCGGTGGAGGCAGATCATACGCTCAGATGCAACCCTGATGCTGACTACAATCCTCACACATGAGGGGTCGGCTTCAGAGAAAGGAACTTCTTTCATATATACAACAATACCGATTATAATAATTCTAATCAGCCTATTCTTAACGTTCTCTTCTGGGACATAGCAAACCGCTCTGTAAGAATGAGTGGGTTTTAATTCATCTGGCGATTCAGGGGTTTAATTCACCAACCGGTGGATGTTATGGCACATGTATCCCGTGCCTTGGAAAGCACGTAAAGCCGTTGGTCCTTATCTCTCTCCAGTCGTGTCGGATAACCGTTCCATTGGACCATTAGACTTAAGGAACAGAGAGTGCACAAGGCACTATCATATCTCCTGGGTACTTGACTAATTTGTTCCCAGTTGAGATTTGTACGCTGACCAAAATTCTACCGAGAGGATTGTTGTTATTATTTCTTAGTATGGTTAGTTTCAAGACAGGTTGTAACCACGGTTCGAAAGAGTTACCTCAGCCCTGGAAAGGGCATTTGGCGTGTTATAGTCAGTACGTCTGACATTCCGTTTCGCTCCGCCCAGATTGGGAAGATTCTTTTGATGATTTCGATTATCCATCCAAAAGAAGGACATGTTGTAGTTTTCTTATTGCGTTTTCCATCACCGTATTGAAAGGAGTGGTGATCAAATAAATAGTACAAAGTTATGGGCCTGACTGGGTTTAAGCCCAAGCACTACCGCACATTGGGTCACCACTGCTCAACGCTGCATAAATAGGTACACCAAAATATAAACCGTGTACAGTTTCCAATACCTTTATAATATCAATTTTGACACGTGCCGTTCTTATCGAATGTTATCGAAGCATCACGTAGGTAGATACAAGATGCCGCGGCTCTCGAATTTAATTCAAATCCGCGCCAAATCTACTAGATAAGTAGATTACAGCAGGGTATCGGGTGACCCTTGTCAATCCGCCAGTCGTATGCTGGAGGTAGACACGAGGCAGAAGGACCACGTAAGGCCACGTTTATTTATATCTATAAAATAATGATCCGGTGTAAATACGGCATAATCTTTTCTTTTTTAGCTGCTTAGCTTAGAAGGATTGTTTTATTTTATACACAATTTACTTTTGTAAGTACAATTGAAGTTTGTTGGCCAATATTAAAATATTGCCGTAGGTTGGTACCTAAACCTGGAGGCAAAAGTCCTGGCGTCACTACATCGGTGGCGTGAGGGCGCGCGGCACGCGGCGAGCGGCACATTGACCTGCGACAGTCGCAGCTGCGTGAGGTTCTGGTGGTGGAATGGAACGGGACAGACTCTCACGCCCTTCCACCAGCCTCGTCACTATTGAGGCCATCCGGCCAGTGCTCGACTTGTGGCTCGGCAGAAGGCACGGCTCCTTGTCATTTCGTGTGACGCAGGTCCTCTCGGGGTATGGCTGCTTCGGGAGGCATAGGCAGGGAGCCGGACGCTCGGTGTCACCACTGCATCGAATGTCGGGGGGACACGCCGTGTCCTCATCACTGTGGAAGGCAGAGATCTCTCGCTGCTGGCCGCAGTTTGTGCTATGGTCGACGGTGAGGAGTTCTGGGACGTGGTGGTCTCCTTATCACGCAGAAGGAGGCTGCGGAAAGGGAGAGGGAGATCTCGACCTCTCTCTCGGCCCGCAGCAAGCGCACCGGGCGTCGGAGCATACGCTGCCCTCTGCCGGCCCCCCTAACTGGGTCCAGGGTCGACGGACTTGGGGATATTCGTTGCCCCCCATTCATCTGGATCCGAGGTGGTGGTGCGTGGTGTTCCCATGCGCCCCTCTTTGACGTCGCGGGGTGAGTCAAACACCTCAGTCTCTCTACTGACCCGAGGTGGCCCGCAGGGGCGGGCCGGTACCAGCCGGGGATTACGGAAGTCGTATTAGTTCAAAAAAAAAAAAGGTTGGTACCTAAACGTTAGCGGAGTACGTTATTGGTCAAGAAACAAGAACGGCAAAGAACAAAAAACTAATGAGGTACTATATTCAATGGAACTATATGAATTGGTATTCAGCAAAACAAATCAGTAAAAGCTGCCAAGTACAAAAAAAAAATCTGTTACACCCTGGCAATTGAAAGAGGCTTAACCTAGCAGCAACTATAAAAATACAGCCTAAAATTTGTTGCTACCGTCCTAGTACATCTTCAATCCCCTCAGCACGGAGCTGAATTACTGCTATATCCTCCCCGCGACATGTTTACTTGAACAACAACGTTGCGTCACGTGCCGCGTGCGCTCACGTAATACCTTCCTTATAGTTATTGTGCCCTGGTACATATTTAGCGACACTTCGAAAAGCTAGGTGCGAATTTAGCTGATAATAAAATTTCCATTTAATCTTAGCGTACTTTAAGCAAGTTAATTAAGTATTTCACAATCTTAAAATTTTTATTTTTGGTATGAATCCATTTATATTCACCATTAGGTTTCTCGATACCCATGGCAAGGCTGATGCTTGCTTTATTTGTTTTCCGAGGCATTACGGAGGAATCTTGGTATGTTAGGACGGTCACCTATCCATGGACTGACCTCGGAAAGCATCCACTCTTCTTTTTAACCGAGTTCTTCAAAAAGGAGGAGGTTCTATGTTCGGCTGTAACTTTTTTTTTTTTTATGTATGTTCACCGATTTCACCGCCAATTCTGGACCGATTTTAAAAATTCTTTTTTTATTCAAAAGCATATACTCCTGAAGTGATCCCATTGTCACCAAGTTAGAATCTGATGATGGGATCCCATGAAAATCGAGGGAAACCCTCAAATTTTATAAGCACATACAATGTTTTTCATAACATTTCTAACGAAATTCAGATATTTGTGCCTGGTAATCATCATCTCATGTTTCTGAGCTAATGATAGTTTTATACACTCACGTTTGAGCACTGTCTTGTCTGGTGGTAAGAGGTGATGTGATCGATGATGGCGCTTTTGCCTAGAATTATTTATACCATAGCTATCCCAGAAAAATAAATTGCAATAAAATTAACAAGAAAACGTAATACGTAGCAATAATGAATTGCTTCCATAAATCCTCTACTGTTGGATTACAAAGAACCAATATAATAATGCTATTAATATTTGATCTGTTTTACATAAGGCAGAGTGGCAATATTCTGCGATGTTTCTCGTAGGTTTTATTTTAGAGCTAAAATCAATTTTATCTAAAACTTGCTCCACGATATTGCTGAACGTTCGGGCTGTAGTAAGGAGGTTAAGTTCCAGATTTATTGAGTTTAAAGGTTCCGTCTACTATCTTGATTTAAAATAAGAAGTAGACTTGGTTTTGTTTACTCCTCGCTGTAAGTATTCGACCTTAGTTTTTTGATTGCTACAAGCAGATATTAGTTGTTAAATAATCTTTGTAATCCATTTTAAACTAAGTATCTTTACTCCAATTAGTCTATAAATAAAAAAGTGTTTTATCTAATATTATATTTTCAATCAGAATTGAGGAATTAACATCCTACGTATTAATTACAGACATAACAACTTTCCAAGAAATTCTTACTGACTGTGTTATCTTCGCAGATATACGAGTACTTAGTTGTTTAAACAAATGAGGAGCTCGTGGCTAGATAATAACAGCCGCACGGGTCGATTTTCAAGGTTAAGCAACGCTTGCCAAGGTTGGTCTGTGGATGGGTGACCATCTTAATTTACCGAGTTTCCTCCGTGCCTCGGAAAGCACGTTACGTCGTTGGTCCCGGCTGTCATTTGTGGATCTTTGGCAGTCGTTACGGATTGTCAGAAGCCAGTAAATCTGACTCCAGTCTTGCCATGAAGTACCGTGTTACCCAGTAATGTGTTGTGGAGGTCTGGTATGCAGCCGCTCCACGTAAAATACTGGTATTCAGCTAAATCCGGCTTAACTGGAAGCCGACCCCAATATAGTTGGGAAAAGGCTAGGCAGATGAGTTGTTTAAACAAATATTAAGAAACAAATAATAAATGAATAGGAAATCGTCAGATGACTCCTCCGCTCTAGAAGGTGGTGGAGCGGAAAGAAGTGTCAGACTCTTACTGACTAAAACCCATCCGTGTTCCTCCTAGTGCCCTTTGCGTTCCAGGGTACGGTGCCTCTTTCGAACAAATTCCGCCACATACAACTAACTTTAAATATTTCCATATTTATTTCCGATCTCCCAAGGAACCCTAAACCAAGACTATAATAATGTAGATGGTAATAAAATATCATCTCGTCGCAGCCAGCGATCGACCTTTTTGCATACTGACTGCTCACATTTTCATATCTTTCTGTTAGATTCTGTGACCTTATGCAATTTATATAATGGACGATAGAATAGAAGTTATGGTGACCGGGCTAGTTGAAGTTACTGGGGCTATGTATGTAGAAACTGAATGGGAAACTACTGGTGTAGTAGGGCATAATCATAAATAATTTGTGTTAAGGCTTTTTCCACAAAAAATCTCGAAAACTAGTTGTTATTCCTCTTTTTTAAGATACAGAATTCATTAAAATAGACACGTGTTTTTCTTGACACAGATATTAAAAAAAAAAATATTTGAAATGAACTTGACTCGATAGAGACAGAGTCTACGATGAAGCGAGATTACTAGTCCAGGCAAATTAGGGTTTAACCTCGGAAAGAGAGATAGTCGGCTATAAAGTTGTATAAACCATTGTTTAGACGTCCTAAAACTTGTGTCAAAACCTACTTATCGTAGAGTGTCCGCGACTGCAGATGTTCCAAGGTTAAAGGTAAAAAAAAAACATTTTTTACAAATATCTCGTTTCCTATGGGTTTTTCGCTATTTTTACAGTTAATCAATATTCTAGAAGATTAAATTCCCTACAACTTTTGTCTCAGAATTTTTTTATACTGGATTATACGATTCAACGTATAAAAAAAAAGTTGAAACAAAAATTGGGGAGAATTTAATCTTCTACAATATTAATAATCCATACAAAAGAGAAAAAAAAACCACAGGAAACGAGATATTTGCAAAAAATGTGTAAAAAAACGATTATTTGAACTCTAACCTTGAAACTTCTGTAGTTGCAGTCCACCCTACGATAAGTAGGCTTTGAGACAAGTTTCAGGGTGTCAAAATAAAGGTTTATACAACTTTATAGCTGATTATCTCTCATTCCGAGATTCTTACCTAATTTTGACTTATTTACCTGGACTACACCCAGTAGGAGCCTGTTCACTCTGACTGTTAAGAGATGAGTTCCACTTCTTTGCTGTGCGCATTATAAAATGCATTTGGAATCAAATAGTGCACAAAAAAGCCATTTCTCACAAAACTAAACTTACGAGATAATAAAAATTTATGAGTTTATTTTTTCGAGTGTTTGGAAAACGCCGTCAGATACATTTGAATATTTATCATTGCATATTACATAATGACAAATGCCAATTTGCCTCGCTTTCGCCTTGGGCATTTCATTCTTCCTCAGACTGCAGTGAGAAAGTTTGCAATTTTGCATCAAAATCTTCTATTTCTTTCCTACAGAATGCAAAGATTGAAAAGTTCTGTCGTTGCCAACACCAGTGGCTGTGTTTATGTTTCTGTTTGTTCAGGAAGTACAGCACTGATTACTGCTAGCAGTGGAACGAAACAACCGATGCTGACATTACTTTAGTTTTGTGATAAAAGTCTAAGCGCGACTGCCGAGCGTGGGGTATTAGGTTTAATTCCCAGGTCAGGCAGAGGCCTTTTAGCCAAAGTAGCCACTCGCAGAAGCTCAAAGATCTGCAATCTGTTCAAATCGATCTGATCAAAGCTGCAATCCAATCACACAATCCGGTGGGCAGACCGAACGAAGGAAGGTTATTAATAAGCCTATCGCATATTACAGGCGACAGGGTCTGGCCTGTCGAACGTCTTCGAGATATCAAGGGATACCGCTAGTACCTCCCCGTACTTCTCGATGGCCTCACTCCAAATGTGAATGGCAAACGCTAGAATATCCCCAGTTGACCGATTTTGGTAGAAGCCGTATTGTCGGTCACTAAGGACATTACCCATATAACAGAAAATTATTGAAAAGGTCGTTGCATCAGATCTAGGTTCTTGGGTATTGGTTAAATAAGTATTTAACTAACGTTATATGATAAAAAGTTAAAATATATTCGCACAATTGTGGCCATGTGCCTAAAAAATCTACTGAAAAAGTAGTTTTCAAAATAATTTGGGGACATACAAAACATGATATAATTTACTAACGACTGAAAACAATAAATAATTATTTGTCTGCGTTAAATATTTTACTTTAGTCTACGTCTAATCACTGTTTATAAGAGTGCTGCTTTTTGTTAATATTTTAACAGCAGAAACTTATGAAGTTTGTGTGCGAGCAACACTGAATCAGTTGGCGGATTGAATTAATTTGATGGTTTGGCACTAGGTTCGATATTTCGAACTTTCCACGTGGAAGCATGCGGGGTCCGCGTGAGGTGCGCAGTGCACCTCGGCGCTTTCGAGATAGCATTAATTTCAAAGATACTGAAGCATAAAGCATTTTTAACTGACTTCTCCAAAAAGGAAAAGGTTTTCTATGTTCGGCTGTACTTTTTTTTAAGCATGTTCACATTTCTCCGCCAATTGTGGACCAATTTTAAAAATTCTTGTTCAAGTCAGAATCTGATGATGGGATCCCATGAAAATCGAGGGAAACCCACAAATTTTATAGGCACATACAATGTTATTCATAAATTCTAACGCAATTCAGATATTTGTGCCTGGTAATCATCATCTCATGTTGCTGAGCTGATTATGGAAGGTATAAGTCAGGATCTGATTATGGGATCCCATGAAAAATGTTTTTTCAGCGATATTTTCGGCAATTATTAACCGATTTGGATGAATATTTTTTTTTGAAAGAGTGTTTTCCCGGACTAGTTCCATTTTAATTTAGTGAAGATGTGATGAAGCACTTTGGAGTTAGGCAACGGAAATCTTCAATAAATGATAACAAATGGATCGGGATTTCTGAAATCGCATCTGTTGATTGTTTACACCAGTTCATAACATAATATCACGCCGGTCGCTGTTTTTGCAAAATAAAAAACTTTTTTTGTAAAACCAAAAATAACTTTAATTTCGGAAGTCGGTGTCAAAAACAAAAAAAAATACACAAAAAACAAACAAACAAACAACAAATTTTAGCTTCTTCCGACAAGTAGTTTCGGCTGTGCGTTGTCTGTCAGTCACTGAATCAGCCAGTAACGGAAAAATTTCATACCTATATATTGATTGATATTGATGTAATACTATTAACATGTACTTTAGCAAGGTGGACCCTGGCAATGGCCGGGATTAACGCCAGGTGGAAGAAGACTATTAACATGTACTTTAGCAAGGTGGACCCTGGCAATGGCCGGGATTAAGGCCATGTGGAAGAAGACTATTAATATGTACTTTAGCAAGGTGGACCCTGGCAATGGCCGGGATTAATGCCAGGTAGAAGAAGACTATTAATATGTACTTTAGCAAGGTGGACCCTGGCAATGGCCGGGATTAACGCCAGGTGGAAGAAGACTATTAACATGTACTTTAGCAAGGTGGACCCTGGCAATGGCCGCGATTAAGGCCATGTGGAAGAAGACTATTAATATGTACTTTAGCAAGGTGGACCCTGGCAATGGCCGGGATTAACGCCAGGCGGAAGAAGACTATTAACATGTGCTTTAGCAAGGTGGACCCTGGCAATGGCCGGGATTAAGGCCAGGTGGAAGAAGACTATTAGTACGTACTTTAGCGAGGTGGACCCTGGCAATGGCCGGGATTAACGCCAGGTGGAAGAAGACTATTAATATGTACTTTAGCAAGGTGGACCCTGGCAATGGCCGGGATTAACGCCAGGTGAAAGAAGACTATTAATATGTACTTTAGCAAGGTGGACCCTGGCAATGGCCGGGATTAACGCCAGGTGGAAGAAGACTATTAACATGTACTTTAGCAAGGTGGACCCTGGCAATGGCCGGGATTAACGCCAGGTGGAAGAAGACTATTAACATGTACTTTAGCAAGGTGGACCCTGGCAATGGCCGGGATTAACGCCAGGTGGAAGAAGACTATTGACATGTACTTTGGCAAGGTGGACCTTGGCAATGGCCGGGATTAACGCTAGGTGGAAGAAGACTACTAACATGTACTTTCGTATAGACTATAAAACTGTTTACTAATTTTAAGTGAGACTCGGACGAACTTCAAATGAGATAAAAGGTAATCTCGTAGCTAACCAGGATCATACTCTAATATGCATAACTCAAGAACTCGTAGTCAGCATTTCTGCTACACGTTCCTCCGCTGCCTTCCCTAACTTTGGCGCGATAATAACCGGCTTTACGGTCTAATCTCATATCAACTCAGAAATTCTATTCATCGTCTAGTTAATCTACTTGGCTTAATCATTTTCTGCCTGGAAACTGGAGTGGCTAGATTTTAGTGTTTAAGTTTTACGGTGCCGGGTACGAACCGAACGGGGACGAGCGTGCAGAGGCGAGCGTGTAGTGTCAGAGTAGGATAGAATAAAAATCAGTTATTCGATACATACACAACACAACAGCAATAAAGGTAGAGTACAAGAAATAATCATCATCACCTGCCTAGCCATTTCCCAACTATATTGGGGTCGGCTTCCAGTCAATCCGGTTTTAGCTGAATAGCAGCATTTTAAGAGGAGCGGCTGCCTACTAGACCTCCACAACCCATTAACTGGGTAACACGGTACTTAATGGCAAGATAGGAGTCAGATTTACTGGCTTCTGACTATCCGTAATGACTGCCAAAGATCTACAAATGACAGCCGGAACCAACGTTCTTCCTGCGTTGAGAACGAATGCTGGTCGTGGCAAGTTAAAATGTGCGTGTGTTTGTTTCTTGGGGAGTGTAGGGGAGCACTGAGAGAAGGTTTACCAAAGTTCTTACGGGACCGGAAAATTCGGGATATGCGCATACAAAGTCGTGAGCAAAAGCATTGTGGTAAATAATTGCGCTGAAGGGCTGGGTGTTTGACTCCCTACGCTGGTTTTCAGTTAGACTCCCGCAGTGACACATGGACAAGCCTAAATAAAGTAGAAAGCAACTTCATATAATACTGTTAATGTGTATACATGTGACCCAAGGGCTGGCTTTTACCGTGGACAAAGGATTAGCATTGCCATAAAACGTGGCAATGCCGCCAGTCTTTTGGGTTCACTTCCGGTGGACAGCGATGCGGACAATTTTTTTGACGCCTTATTTTAGATAGGATTTCTTATTTTAAGTGTATATATTTTGTTTTAATAAAGGTTGACATAGGTTAAAATGAAGTTATGAATATAATACGTACCTAAATAATATTTGTGTACAATAATTTTATGAAGAGATTATGAATGTTAAGTGTGTTGTGTCAACAAATTGAACAGATTATGTTAGCAATCGTTCGCGTAGTGGGTACTATCTGAATTTTTTAGGACAAAAGATAAAAAAAAAACAGTTTAAATCGTGCTCCTTTGTGTGTCTGTCTATCTCTGTTGTTAAAACAAAATATGTAACTGATGGTTATTTGAAATATAACAGGTTTTATAAAACACTGTAATATACAAGTAAGGACATAAACCAATGGCGAAGTGCCAATACCACCTAACTGACAAAATCAAAAATTTACACAAACTGAAAAAAAAAGTTTACAACACACTTGCTCAAAAATGCATTTACAAAGCCTGTGTAGCATAAGCATAGCATAATCAGCGTATAATGTTCCCACTGCTGGGACACAGGCCTCCATCTCCGTCTCTTGGTGTGAGGGAGTGGGCCGTAATCCACCACGCGGGCCCAATGCGGGTTGGTAGACGTCACATGTCTTCGAATTTTTGTTTCTATGATACGCCGATTTCCTCACGATGTTTCCTTTCACCGTTTTGAGAGCAGTGGTGACGAAATAATTTACACAAAGTAAAACGCCTGCCTGGGTTCGAACCTACGACCTACAACTCGTAAGTCGCAGCCATTACCACCGGGCCACCACAACAATCAAGGTCACAATATACAAAAATTCCACCAAGGAGTTTCACAATACGAGAATAAGAAAAGTTCAGAAGCTAGGACATAAAATAAAGCGTAGTATACTTTCCAATGCTTCATAATATTTTTCGATAATATTCAATTAATTATAATTATTAAATTATGTTAAATTTTCCTTGGCGGGAGAATCGCAAATACCACAGCTTAAAATGACCGCCAAATAAAACTAAAGCACCCAAAATTCATTTTAAGTAAGTAAGTACAACTGAATTAAAAATGGAACATCCGAAAACGAATGCTCATTAATTTCAGGTATTTTGAAGTTCAGTTAAATAAAATAATATAATATCATCATTATAAAAAGAAGATTAACAGACAGTTAATAAGCTGAATGATTGAAACTCCTTGGAAGTGCTCTTGCTCAATAGGTACCTTTGGCTCAATTTAATACTAAGGAGAAAATGAGACAAAGATTAGACGACGATGAAGTTCTAATTTTAAATTTGCAAATTCGTGCCACTTCTATACTGCAAAGCTTGCTGCGACTCCGATTGGTATCTAAAAACAAGATGTTTGTCTCATTACTCTCTCTCGCAAATGTGTTGTAAAGCAATGTATGATACACGTGTAGAATGGTATTTACAAACTCGTGCCATTAAATATTAATCTGACTACTTGACTTAATGAATTATATTCTGCTACGCATTACAAAATTGTACCAGGCAATCATACCTCGACAGCAAGTCTCTCGAACCCCAACTTTTCAAACGGCTTCATTATCTTGAACCGTTTCGTTCAAATGACCTTAAATATCTTTTATTTTCCCAGATCACGGCCAGGGCTATTCTGCAATGTAACGAGTCCCGTACACAATCACAAATGAAGTAATTTAAAAAGCTTTTATTTCTCAAATAGCTCTTTAAATTCTTAAGAAGGACATTGTTATCACTGAGTTAAGTGCTTTGAATACAGCACGAGATGAAATATACATGTATTTTATTGTGAAATTGTAGTTGGTGCTAAATTATATATGTTTTAGTATATCACCTCGTTTACAACCAAGTACAGACTTAAACATCAGGGGTACACGTGTGTGATGACGTAAATAATTGCTCGTGTCCAACATTAGAGAAGGTATCACAAACCAAGTATCTCGGTGTAATTGTTGATCACAGACTATCGTGGTACCTCCATCTAGAACAGGTTACATCTAGACTCAGATAACTGAGCTGGATTTTCAAAACGTTGAGGCATATTGTTCCTAAAAAAATCTCCATTGACACAAATTCTTCCAGACACCTTTTTAATGAAATATATGTAGCTTTAGTACAATCTATCTTTGCGTACTGCATCTCTGTTTGGGGAGGTGCGGCCAAGACAAAATTTATAAACCTTGAGCGAGCTCAACGCGCTCTAATAAAAATAATGTACTTCAAAACTCTCAGATATCCTACACTGTCTGTACCAAAACAGTAATTTATTCTCAGTGCGATAATTATATATTATAAAAACCGTTTAAAAAAAAACAAAACTATTCCTTACGACCCTAGCTTAACCCTTAAAAGAAGGAAAGACTTAATAGCAGAACTTCCTCATAGTAAAACTAAGTTCGCCCGGATACAGTACAAAACACGTTCAGCAAATCTTTACAATAAATTGAACAAAGAAAATTACGTATATAATAAGAAATATAAAGATTGTAAAATTATGATAACTAACTGGGTAAAACCACTAAACTATGATGACACTGAAGCACTATTGCGTTAATAGTGAAAGAAAGACGAAAATAAAAGTCATCACTCTATCCATAATTATTTTTAACACATACACATCTCGCTAACATATACACTGATACATATACACACACACACATACTTACACTAATACATTCACACACACACTCATAAATTCACCTGGTGCAGACTTTTTTGTATGTTTTATTTTAATTCTTTTTTTTTGAGCATTCTTTTTGATTTTGTCTAGTTTTTAATTGTAGATTTACTTAATTTATAAAACAAGTTAATACCTAGTCGTCACGTAAAGTTGACTCACCTAATTGTGACATACATTTGTGGGAAAATTGACGACGTGCCACACTTTTTAATGGAATGGGTGCGCAATGCAAACAAAAGAGAACAATTAGCTAGCTAATTTAATGTAAATTATGTCGATGTTGGTGCCTTTCACAGTATTCTAGCTTCACCAAGTTCGGATGCAGCTAGAATGCTATATTCCTTTAAGTTTAATTAAAGCATTAATTGTAATTTATAATTAGGATAAGTCATTAGTATAAGGTACGATGGGATTGTCATCGTCATTTTTATGTACAAAAATCCCTTAAAATCAATAAAGATTAAAAAAAAAAGTCGTCACGTAGATAAGATATGGAAGAGCGGAGTCTCCTAACAGGCTTTATTTTGCTTAAAAGGAGGCTCCAATCACTAGTTGTTAAGGAATACTTGTTAATATGAATAAACCATTAGGTACTATTATTATTATTATGATTTGGTGTTAAAGTACAGACGCCAGTACATTAAGATACATCAATCTATCTATAGACTTTAAACTTTATCACTATAGTATTAGATTCAAATTTGGTTGGGAAAACTCGACAGTTTCGGGTAGCTCGATGTGCTGGCGTCTGTGCAATAGTTTGGTTTGTTTATCAGACCATCCGTGAAATGAATAGGTACCTACTACTTTTGTTTTACCAGCTGTCTGAACATTGCTCAAATTAGCGTAAATATGTTATGCTAAGTGTTATTGTTACAAAATCACACGAAAAGCTTCATTTTAAAGCATTGTCTGCCAGACAAATAGACACAATAGAAAATGTATTGTTTTTCGGTCACCGGTGACCGACGCGGCAGGCAGTGAATGTGTTAAATTAAAAAAGATCGCGATTCATTTTTAACTCGTAACGTTAATTATAAGTCATAGTGAAAAACTACATGCCAAATTTCAGCTTTCTGCGACCAGTAGTTTCAGCTGTGCGTTGTCTGTTAGTCACTTACTCCCTAGTAACGAAAGATTTTTATATTTTAAGATAACTGCTGCTAAACTGTGAAATCAGCGACTTTATACACCAAAACTTTCAAAATAAAAAGATCATCAAATTCACAAAAATAAAAATAAATAAATCCACGAGCAAACCCGAGTGGAATCGATGTCTGTAAAGAAATAAATTGCAGAATGTCCCACCGGCTCGGGCGATAGTGTCTGTTTTAAAAGCGAAGGATTATTCCCCGGCGACACATTTTGAATTTGATTTCAGTTTCATCCTTTTACGAGTTTTAACCAGTTTATTTCGTGTTTATATTGTTAATCTAAAATCGGAAGAGTTTGTGGAACATAGTATAGCCGTTTGAGTGTATGGGGTCCGTTGCCATCTTAAAGACCCAAGCCAACCTCACCTGCTAGCGGTGCACCCTGCTGTCCAACGGACGAGGCTCTGGCGAACCTGGTTTCCCTCTCGTAGGGTTGTGGGGGTCAGACGGCTGGTCGCCCCACGTAAAACCAACTTCAGTCATATATGTATATGGACAGGAATAACTTAGGTAAGGGTACTCGGCCTAGGGCGTCGCCGCACAACGACGCGCAGGTACATCGCCCTAAACCTGCGATAAGTGGGCTAGGGCTACCGTGTCAAGTACGGGCACGGCTAAAGAGGATAGTACCCAAGAAGAAGTTCCGCTTTGCCACCTGGAACATTGGCTCCCTAACCGAACGTTGCCGAGAACTCGCGGACGTACTTGCGAAGCGTCGGGTCCAGTGCGCCTTCCTTCAGGAGACGCGTTGGAAGGGAATTAAATCACGTGCCATCGGGCAGGGGTACCGGCTAGTGTACACCGGATCACCAACGGGCAGGGGCGGAGTGGCCGTGGTGCTGTCTAAGGACCTTCAGGATGGACTCCTTGAAGTAGACCGATGCAGCCACCGGTTGATGCGAGTTAGGGTGCTGATCGAAGGGTCGGTAACGAACCTAATCAGCGCCTATGCTCCTCAAACTGGTTGCTGTGAGTCTGAAAAGGAGGCCTTCTGGGATGAGTTCGAAGACGTATTACGCGCTATTCCGAATTCCGAAGGTGTTTTGGTTGGGGGGGATCTCAACGGTTACGTAGATCAGTTTGCTGGAGAGTACGGACGTGTTCACGGTGGTTTTGGTTATGGCCAGCTAAATGTAGAGGGAGTCAATATACTCAGCACCTGTGCTGTGTCTGACCTAGACATCGCGAACACATTCTTTCAGAAGAAGCTCCAGCATCTTATTACGTACTGTAGTGGTGCCTACTCAACCCAAATAGATTACCTGCTGGTGCGACGGTGCCACATTGGCAAGGTTACCAACTGCAAAGTCATCCCAGGCGAAAGCCCAACGGCTCAACACCGCCTCCTTGTCCTGCACTGTGATTCTGTAAGACTTCATTCTAAACTTCGAATCCAGCGGTTGTACCGAAGAAGAGAGTGATCGAGAAACGCAAACCCCGCACTAAGTGGTGGTTGCTTGATGATCCTAGACAGTCGGACTTCATCGCGGAGGTCGAGCATCTCGAGATCAGTGCTCCGCATGAGTCCGCTCAAGAGATCTGGAGTAGGATTCATTCAGCAATCACCGATGCGGGTAAGCGCGTCCTTGGCACTTCTCGTGGTGGCCGAACCATAGAAAAGGAGACGTGGTGGTGGGATGACGGGGTGCAGGAGGCGCCTCGGAAGAAGAAGGTTTTATTTAAACAGTGGCAAGGGTCCAACTCTCCGGATGACAGGGAGGCATATGGAGCGGCTAAGCGTGCTTGCAAAAAAGCTGTAGCCAGAGCCCGCAGCAAGAGTCTGGCGCCCTTGTACGACAAGCTGGAAACTGCGGAGGGGCAAAAGCTTATTTTTAAGTTGGCGCGTGCCCGGGAGAAAGCTACACGGGACATTAGCAAATGCCTCTGTGTAAGGGACGCCCAGGGTAAGCTGCTCTACGATGCCCCCACTGTTAAGGAGAGATGGTGTACATACTTCGCGGAGCTGTCTAACAAACAGTATCCCCATAACCTTCCTCCCGAACCGCCTCCTAACCTTGGACTTATTTCCCCTATTTCCCCCGACGAAACCCGCATTGCTCTTCGCTACATGAAGAACCGGAAAGCGGTCGGGCCTGACAATGTGCCAATTGAAGTGTGGAAGGCGATGGGCCCACATAGTGTGGACCTTCTGACGGATCTTTTTAACCGCATCCTGATCACCAAGGAAATGACTCCCGAACTGAGTGCGTTACCTGACTTCGAAAAGTGTAACCTCGAATAACACGTCCCCGTAAGTTTACTAATACGAAACACTTGACAACGAATGCACGCTACCTCGAAAAACTTAACACCGTAGCCATGCGACCTCGAGTAACCCAATCTCTAAATTCACCAATTCTAATCACTTAACAACGAATGCGCGCTACCACGAAAAACTTATCGCCGAAGCCACACGACCTCGTCTAATCAAACCTCTAACGAAAAGACAACAATAAATTTGTGAATGCGAATTTTTAATAAAAACCTTTATTCATTTCGTATGCCTTATTAATAGTAAAAATAAAACAACTAAATCAATCATTAAAAAAAAAGTTAAGTAAATTATCGTTTAAAATAGCACAAGTATGCAAAGCAGTCTAAAAATATGGTTAAGCACCTAGTTTATTTTTTTTCCAAATGTTTTTAATTTGTTCTTCCCTATTTTCATTTTTCTTTGCTCGTTTGGTTTCTTGAGATTGAGAATTTATTCTACCATCAATTCCGTATGTTTTTGTTCCTTGCTTAATTCTTCAATGGTTTTAAATAAATTCCATTTCTTTCTGCCCAATAAGCTGTTCCAGCGGTGGTGCCATAATTCCAGCTCCTTTTGTGTAATTGGAACACTGGTCCCTATTGAGCTATTTACCGACCAGATGTTAGGCGGAAACAATGGAGGCACTTTTTGTAAGTTTGTCGTATTTTTTTTTGAGGTTTTTAAAAGTTCCATTAACATAGTACTTAGAAAACTAATCAGTGACTTTCACTGCTTCCTTGGGTAACACTATTTCTTTGAGTATTTCAAAAGACAATTACAATTGTCTGGTTTTACGTCAAAACAAACGATCATTTTTTATTTTATTTACAAGAGTATTTTATTTTTTCGTTAGAGGTTTGGTTAGACGAGGTCGCGTGGCTTCGGCGATAAGTTATTCGTGGTAGCGCGCATTCGTTGTTAAGTGATTAGAATTGGTGAATTTAGAGATTGGGTTATTCGAGGTCGCATGGCTACGGTGTTAAGTTTTTCGAGGTAGCGTGCATTCGTTGTCAAGTGTTTCGTATTAGTAAACTTACGGGGACGTGTTATTCGAGGTTACACTTTTCGAAGTCAGGTAACGCACTCTGCCGATCCAGTGGCGATTTAGCCTGATTATCCCTGTTTACAAAGGCAAAGGTAGTACAGGATTGTAGTAGCTACCGCGGTATCAAGATCATGTGCCACACCATGAAGCTCTTCGAGCGCATCATTGATACACGGCTCCGTAGCGAGTGTGCTGTCTCTGAGTGTCCATATGGCTTTCGGGCGAGTAACAGGCACCATGGACGCAGTGTTCGCCTTACGGAATCTGGCTGAGGCTTATAGAGAGAGAAGGAGAGCTTTGCATATGGCCTTTTTAGACCTGCAGAAGGCCTTTGACTGTATACCTCGGCAGTCCATCTAGTGGGCACTGCGCTTCAAGGGCGTTCCCGAGGCCTATATTGACATTATCAGAGACATGTACCGTGATTCCGTGTCCTCTGTCCAGACCGCTGTTGGCGAATCGAATGGCTTCCCAATATCTGTTGGCGTTCACCAAGGCTCGGCTCTTAGCCCGTTTTTGTTTAACGTGGTGCTCGGTGTAGTTACGGTAAACATCCAAGATCAGCCTCCATGGCTAATGATGTATGCCAATGACATCGCCCTCGTTAATCAGAACAAAGCCCATCTTGAGCGCAAAGTCAACATTTGGAAGGACACGCTTGAAAACGGTGGTTTGAAACTAAATGTGGCGAAGACTGAGTACATGTCCTGTGGCAGCATGGATTCAAACACCATCCGAATAGGTTCGCACCTGATCAGAAAGTCCGATACGTTCAGGTACCTTGGATCCATGCTGCACGAGTCTGGCAACGTGGACAACGATGTCCAATCACGTATAGGCGCGGCTTGGGCGAAGTGGCGCGAGGTAACGGGCGTTGTATGCGACCGCAAAATGCCTCCGAAGCTCAAAGGGCAGATATATAAATGCATCATACGGCCTGTCCTACTGTACGGGGGCGAGTGTTGGCCAGCACTAAGCAGACACACCCAGGAGCTTCGCGTCACGGAGATGAAGATGCTGAGGTGGGAAAAAAACTACAAGAGTGTCGTCTGCAATGGTATGGCCACATCATGCGCGGCCCTATGGAGTACGTTGGTCGGAGATGCATGAATATGGCTGTTCTTGGGGCTAGGTCCCGTGGTCGCCCTCGCAAGCGCTGGCTGGACGTCGTCAATTCCGACATGAGAGCCAATGGCCTGACTGAGAAGGATGTTCAAGATCGGGCAAAATAAAGGAAGTTAAGTAGGAAGGCGGACCCTGGCAATAGCCGGGATTAACGCCAGGTGGAAGAATACAGCCGTTTGGTTCAATCTTTGATGTTGAGCAGCGTGTGTCGAGGTCAGTCGTGGATGAGTAATCAAACATTACCTACGTACCGAAACACCTTCGTGTATCGGAAAGCACGTTAAGCTGCTGGTCCCGGCTGTCATTTGACAGTCGTTACGGAGTCAAAAGCCTAAAAATTTGGTACAATTTTATCCAGTTGCTGAGTTATGAAGCTCAAATCGACTGTCACTCCATATAAAATATAGCATTTCGCCCGCGACTTCGTTCGCGCGGGTTAAGTATAGCAGTTTTCGTAGGGATGTTATTTTTTTCGTATAAAAATAACCTATGTTACTCAGAGATAATGTTTATAAATGTATGAGGAGCTCGTAGCTAAATAATGACAAGGGACGCCCAGGGTAAGCTGCTCTACGATGCCCCCACTGTTAAGGAGAGATGGTGTACATACTTCGCGGAGCTGTCTAACAAACAGTATCCCCATAACCTTCCTCCCGAACCGCCTCCTAACCTTGTACTTATTTCCCCTATTTCCCCCGACGAAACCCGCATTGCTCTTCGCTACATGAAGAACCGGAAAGCGGTCGGGCCTGACAATGTGCCAATTGAAGTGTGGAAGGCGATGGGCCCACATAGTGTGGACCTTCTGACGGATCTTTTTAACCGCATCCTGATCACCAAGGAAATGACTCCCAAACTGAGTGCGTTACCTGACTTCGAAAAGTGTAACCTCGAATAACACGTCCCCGTAAGTTTACTAATACGAAACACTTGACAACGAATGCACGCTACCTCGAAAAAAGCGGGGCTAGGTCCCGTGGTCGCCCTCGCAAGCGCTGGCTGGACGTCGTCAATTCCGACATGAGAGCCAATGGCCTGACTGAGAAGGATGTTCAAGATCGGGCAAAATGGAGGAAGCTAAGTAGGAAGGCGGACCCTGGCAATAGCCGGGATTAACGCCAGGTGGAAGAATACAGCCGTTTGGTTCAATCTTTGATGTTGAGCAGCGTGTGTCGAGGTCAGTCGTGGATGAGTAATCAAACATTACCTACGTACCGAAACACCTTCGTGTATCGGAAAGCACGTTAAGCTGCTGGTCCCGGCTGTCATTTGACAGTCGTTACGGAGTCAAAAGCCTAAAAATTTGGTACAATTTTATCCAGTTGCTGAGTTATGAAGCTCAAATCGACTGTCACTCCATATAAAATATAGCATTTCGCCCGCGACTTCGTTCGCGCGGGTTAAGTATAGCAGTTTTCGTAGGGATGTTATTTTTTTCGTATAAAAATAACCTATGTTACTCAGAGATAATGTTTATAAATGTATGAGGAGCTCGTAGCTTAATAATGACAGCCACACGGGCCGATCATCAAGGTTAAGCAACGCTTGCCAAGGTTGGTCTGTGGATGGGTGAGCATCTTAACATAACGAGATTCCTCCGTGCCTCGGAGAGCATGTCCCGGCTGTTATTTATAGATCTTTGGCAATCGTTACGGATTGTCAGAAGCCCGTAAATCTGACTCCACTCCTGCCAAGAAGTACTGTGTTACCCAGTTAATGGGTTGTGGGGGTCTGGTAGGCAGCCACTCCACGTAAAATACTGGTATTCAGCTGAATCCGGTTTGACTGGAAACCAACCCCAATATAGTTGGGAAAAGGACTCAGACATAATGTGTGTTCTAATGGCGAATGTGCTACTTATTACTTCTGTTTTCTTTGTCGCTGTGCGTTTGTGTCTGTGCTGTATAAATGTTTTTCTATTCTATTCTATCCTAAATCGATCCAGTAGTTTGTGAGTTTTAATCTAAAATGTCTAAAATCACGTTAAGTATATTAAAGGTATATTATATAATGCTTGACGTGAACTTGGCAGGTTGCGTAAACAGAATATTTCGGGGAATTATTCCGTCTGTGTTATGAGTAAATTTATTTATGTTTACGTGTTTGTTTCGAGTTCGCTTCACTAGTAATTGCGTCTTACGTAAGAGCTGCTCGCTGCGTCTTTAGAGAGATTCTGTGCTACTTGTAAATGCTGTATTTAAGCCATTTTGCTTTGAAATCAGCAATAAAATATGACGTTCCAATTCCATCATGATACTGTTGTGGGAGAGAGACGGAGCTACACAGAACGAATATCACTATCTCTTTTTCACAACCAATCACGACACGTTCCGACACTTCCTAGGCGGGGATCAGGTCAATATTGTTCAATGATTTACATTTTGTTTTTAACCGACTGCAAAAAAGAGGACGTTCTCTATGTATTCATCTGTGCCTATGTAAAAAATTGTGCACATGGATCTGAAGGAACATTATCAACAGTATATCTTTTTTTTTTTTTTTTTTACTATTGATAGTCACGCGTTTGACCACTATCTCACCTGATGGTAAGCGAGGATGTGGTCGAAGATGGAGCACGCTTGCCTAGAAATAACCTATTCACTCTTGATTTAAAGACTCCCAGGTTGTAGCTATCAGGAAACACAGACTCCAGCAGGGAATTCCACTCCTTAGCTGTACGCACTATGAATGTGTTCCCAAAACGTTTTGTGCGTATGGGTGGGATGTCCAACATGTACCGGTGGCGCATCGCCGTTCGTCTTGTGGTCCGATGATGGAACGGGCTTGGCGGAATTAAATTATGCAATTCCGTCGCACATTCCCCAAAATGCAACCGGTAAAAAACCGACAGGCTAGCAACTCGTCGTCGATGTTCAAGACTTTGGAGCTTCGACGCGACGAGCCTCTCATTGCCGATGATCCTCTTGGCTCGTTTCTCAATTGACTCAAGGGCATCAAGCTGGTATCTGGCAGATCCATCCCAAAGATAAGAGCAGTATTCCATACACGATCGAACTTGCGCTTGATAGAGTTTGAGCAGCTGTTCCGGCGTGAAGTACCGTCTCACCTTAGCCAGAATCCCCAACTTCTTTGCAGCCACTTGAGCTTTTGCCTCTATGTAAGGGCCAAAATTGAGAGTAGATGTTAATGTAACCCCAAGAAGCTCAAGATGGTCGGTTATCGGCACGGTTTCACCGCGGAAAGATGGAGTTGGGCGGAATTGGCTCCTTTTGGCGGAAAATAGACTCGCTTGGGTCTTAGCAGCATTGAAATTGACCAGATTGGCATCGCCCCAATCAGAGACCGCCTGTAAGGACACGTTCAAGCGCTCAACCATTGCCTCCCGGAGAGACCGGATCTGCGACCCACCAGCTCGTGCGTCGGACACGTATCTTTCAGTAACAGTGCTGTCGTCTGCATACCCAAAGGTACCGGGTTTAAGCAGATCATTAATATGCAGCAAGAACAGTGTTGCCGAAAGCACCGACCCCTGAGGAACCCCGGCATTAATATCCAGCAGTCCAGACGAGCAGCCATCTATGACCACTCGGATAGACCGATCCCTCAGGAAATCTGCGATCCAATCACACAAACCGGCGGGCAGACCGAAGGAAGGAAGCTTACTAATAAGGCCATCGTGCCAGACCCTGTCGAAGGCCTTCGAGATGTCAAGGGAGACCGCCAGTGCCTCCCCGTGCTTCTCTATGGCCTCACTCCAGATGTGAATGGCATACGCTAGAAGATCCCCAGTTGACCGATTTCGGCGAAACCCGTATTGCCGGTCACTAAGGATATCATTCGCTTCTAGGTACGCCAGGAGCTTATGATTCAGCACGCGTTCCATAGTCTTACAGAGTATGGACGTTACCGAGATGGGTCTATAATTCGACGGGTCAGCTCGACTACCCTTCTTGGGCACGGGCTGCACGTTAGCTTGCTTCCAAGCCTTCGGCACTTTTCCAGTCTCAAACGAAAGGCGAAATAGGCGTGTCAAGATTGGAGACAACTCAGGCGCACAAGTCTTCAGAACAATTGCCGGTATCCCGTCGGGACCACTAGCCTTGTTCACGTCTAGGTTACGCAGTACCCTACGGACGTCCTTCTGATGAATGCGAATGTTCGACATACTCGACTCGCATTCACCAGGAGAGGCGGAGGGCGTCGCGCCACCAGGATTCAGACGTGAAGATTCCGCAAACAAAGAAGCAAACAAGTTCGCTTTCTCCTCAGCGGAGTGGGCCAGCGTCCCGTCGGGTCTCATCAGTGGTGGTAGTGAGGGGCGGCAGAAGTTCGATTCGACCGACTTAGCCAGGGACCAAAAACCCTTACTACCTGCTGGGTATGAAGCAAGTTTGTTCCCTATTCGGCTAATGTGGTCAAACCGAGCCCTCCGCAACACCTTCTTGCAGGACTTAGCAGCCCTGTTGAAGGCTCTCTTCTTCTGACTCACGTCATTTGCTTTGCGCGTACGAGCGTCGACCCATGCTAGGTACGCCGCGTGCTTAAGCGCATCGGCGCGATTGCACTCGGCACCAAACCAAGGACGAGCTTCGCCAGATATTGCTATGTTAGAGAACGGAATGTAGTACTCCATTCCCCTCCGCAACACATCCGTCACGGCGTCCGCGCACGACGTAGCATCAGTGGAAGAAAAGCAAGTAGGCTGCCAAGGGTAACATGCGAAGAAAGATTGCATGCCATCCCAATCTGCTGACTTGTATCGCCATACCCGCCGGGTGCCTCTTGGGCTAGGATCGGGCGGAGAGTAGACAGACACAGACTTCACCAGACAGTGGTCGGAACTACCCAGTGGTGATGAAATCGACACCGAATAGCGGTCTGGATCTGTTGTCAGCAGAAGGTCCAAGCAATTGGCAGTGTGCGAATCAACATCCGGCACCCTCGTTGCCCCCTGGACCAGCTGGGTAAGATTTAACGCAAGCGCTAGCTTTCGCGTCTCTCGTCCAGCATGGTCTGTGCACTGGTATGGGAAGAGCCACTCCTGATGGTGGGCATTGAAGTCCCCCAGTAACACCAATTGGGCAGAAGGGTACCGCTGCTGAGCCGCATCCGCCACCTCACTCAGGTGCTGTGTAAGCCCAGTTGTCTCCAATCACCGCTGTGCGAACGGTAGACGCATGCGTAGACAATTTTGTCTAGACCTGTGTCCACCATAGCCCACAGCGTTGAGAACTGGAGTCTTCAAGGTAGCGGAGACGCCGATAGCAGATGTCGTCCCGGGCGTACATGCATACGCCCGCGCGGGGTCTAAAGTGGTGCTCCAGGGTAAAACCAGGGTAAGACAGGTATGACACGTCCGACGGACATCCGATCTGCGTCTCCGACAGGAACAAGAGCGCTGGTTTCTCGGTCTCAAGATGGTGATCGACTGCGGCGAGATTTGAGTGCAGACCTCGTATATTAGAGAGGTGCACTTTATGCGAAAGGACGTGCTGCCGCTGTACAGCTTTTCTCTTTTTATTCCTGTTCATTAATAAACTTGAGTGATGGAGGTTGAGGAGAAGGAAGTGAAATGAGGTTCCAAGCTGCTAACCTTCAGGCACGCCTGACAGGACGACATCTTTGGGGGACTAGTCTGGTGACTGCGGGGACGCCCGAGCCCCCCCGGGAATGTCCATCGGGCCCTTTCATCTGGTCGCCAACCAGCACGATGGTGCATTCCGGGATTTTTCGTCAGATGGCGGGGCAGCCTTTCATGTGTGGCTAGCACACTACTTGGGCCCCCAACTATCTGCGGTCGGCCAGCGGTGCACCGTGCCTCGGATCCCGCTACCCTCCAAGACTAGTCTCCCGATACGCCCATGCCAGGGCTAGCCTGGCTGGTCTGCCTGCATTGGAACAACTATTTCGACCCAACTCCTCTGAATTGGCTACACTGAGCATCGTACCGGAACACAGCTAAGCCGCTTGGCGGTACGTCTTTGCCCAGTGGGTGGTCACAAGCCATCGGCCGAAGCCTACCACCAGTTAGTGTCACCTGATTAGCACCACCCGGGGACCACGTGTAGGGTCTTACATTGGGTATTCTCCTACGGACGCGGGTGACTCGGCCCCCAAAATCTACATTTCAACGCAAAAGCCAAGATCAGACTCGATTCAAGTAAAAGAAACCTCAAGAGACATTTGTAAAACAACTACGTAAAAATGTCGTGAGCTCAATAAAGCAAACCACTATTGAGACGTAGAATACAGCAAGTGTCCCTATTTTGTCTGATTTAAATATCAGAGGCATCGTCTGGCGTGTTTGTGCGGCGACCGGCGACCAACCCCGCGGGACGAGCCGACTATTGCAATAAATTAACATAGGAAAGATTCTTGTTGGAAGCTTCCGAATATAGGGAGGGGAGGTATCGAGTTTTGGATGAAAATTCCTATCGATGAATATTTTGATTTCTATGGGAAATATTTAAATTTTACACTTATTGTAACATGATGGATAGTGTAGTCAAAATCAAAGTACTTTTGTTAATATTTTAACTAATTTTAAATGCAAAAGTTTTTGTTTGTTAATAACGCTTTGACGCCCAAATTGCTGAAACGATGTTGGTGAATTTTGGTATAAAGAGATGAGAAGATAACGATATTGGTTACTATTTAAAAAAACCTATATTAACACGAGCAAAGCCACAAGCAAAAACTAGTTTTTAAATATTGCAGATATTTACATTTTGTTTGATATTCTTATTAATAAGAACGTATCTATGCTGGATAATAGGAAAAGTGAGACAAAACCCATTGAAATTAATTTTATTCAACCACTTTCTGAATATTACAAAGATACATTAGAAGCAATAAATTAGAACAAAATGCTTAGTTTTTTTTTTTCAAATAATGATCTTCAAAAAGAAAAATCTTTAATTTTTACGGTACCTGACTTCTCAAATTGTGTTCTAGCCACGCCAGACACTTTTGTATACTTTCGTTTCGTTTAACATAAAACAATTCTCCCGCTTTTTAACTGCTCAAGAATATGGGCCTTTGTTGGCATTAAAATTTTTGCAAGTACTAGATTTTTGAATACTGAAAGCCCTATTATAGCCAAAACGCGACTGCCTAAAGATCTTGGGATCGTTTAAGCTAAGTGGTTTGTGTTACGCACTTAGGTAGGCAGTGTCCGTAGTACACTTGAGTTTTTATGGTTTTGAAAAAAAAGTTTCGTTTTCTTTTCTTATATTTTGATAAGTAAAAACTAAACAACTGCGTCTTATGCTGTTTGTTTCGATTACGTGAAGCAGTTTTTTTTTTTAATTTCTGTGCTAAAATAGGTAACAAATTTTACCGATCAAAAATAACATTTATTTTAATAAATAAAACCATCATTTAGCACTAAATTAAGATACAGCACGTAATAATAAGAGAGATACTAAAAATAGATACAAAGTTTTGCTGATCACAAATAAAGCTATGAAGATCGTTTTCTTTATACTTTTCAAATGAAGAAAAAACATTTATTTAGCACAAACTTAAGGCACACAACACGTTATAAAAGTGAGGTATTATAAGAAAGAGTGATTTTTATATGAAAAACTGAATGAGTTTATCAATTTCCAATAATTGAAACCTCGTAAATGCTATTAAGGTTACAATATTATTTAAAACTTTTCGTCACATCGACAACACAAGCACATCACTACTCGTACCCGTCTTTTTGTTAATCCGCGGATGATCAAATGGTAAGGTTAAGTTCAGTGAATTATGGCGGAATTAGACGCAGATTATACCGCGTATTCTGTTCGGCTGCCTTTACATAAATACTTAGTTCATGTAGCAAGTTTCACGGTAATCTCCGCCGTGATCTTGATACGTTTCAGAGTGAATTTCAGTGACGTTAAGCTAGCTGTGGAGAAAATTCTGAAGAAGCGTTCGCATTTAGACCGCCAAAACACATATAGCATAAATAGTGAATGCTAGCTAATGCCCGCGACTTTGTCCGCGAGTAGGTCGGAAAGTAGATTGTTGTCGCTAGATAAGATCTTTAAGATAAGATATATCATCATCTGCCTAGCCTTTTCCCAACTATTCGGCTTTTTTGAAAAATACCAAAAGCCCTTTGGAAAATACGTAATAAAGAAATTTACAAACAAACAAACATACATAAGTACAAGATACGCGCGAAAAACATAGCACGTTGTTGTATAAAGTATGCCTTCATGAAAAATAAACTCGAAATAAATAAGCGTGAAATATCAAGAATTAACCTTTAATTAAATAACGTTGTTGCATTTAATATTATCATGTCAAAAATTAATAAATTCAGGAGCCAATCATTTTTTTAAGTGAGTCGGACGATATCCTGAAAATGGAATTAATATCTTTTGACGAAAATTGCGCGATACGCAGAAATAGCTCGAAAATACGTCTTTTGAAGATCAGTTGTTTCACAAAGAGAACTTTATTTTTACCGAGAACCGAAGCGGCAGAAATATCGTACAGCTGAATAACTTATACCCCCACTTAAAAGGGAAAAAGGAAATGTAAGAATTGGGTCTTTTTCGCATTAGAATGTTTTTCCGGAATATTGGATTACAAGACAAACGATATTTTAAGTCAATAGGAAGCGGTTATGCCGCGGCCCGGCAGATAAGCCGCCATCTTTCCTGTAAGTGACGAGAAAACCGAATTAGGGATTATGTAAGGTGGCCACCCGTGCTACCTGCTATTTATAATTTATTGCGAAAAACGTCTTTTGTAAAGGTCAGATGAACGGAGTTTAGATCCGGATAGCGATATTATTAGTAGAGCGAGAATAGGACAAACTGTCATCAACCTGTAAATATCATCTGCGGAAGGTTGAACTTTCCAATGAACATTCAGATGGAAAATTAAGTACCTACAGTTTTTATCAAGCTGCCCTTATGCCAATTCTTTTGAAGTTTATAAGTATATAAGCAGATTAGTAAGTATATAAGTGTTATTTTGGGAGCATCGTTCTCACATATAATCAATTGATTAATTATGTATGCAAATATTGTAAAACTTATTTTTGAAAACAATTACTATGGAGTTTCTTGTCCGTTCTTCTCCATAAGAATCTACCTTTTGTGAACGGTATCTAGAGTGACGACTAGAGTCACTAAAATATTTTATTTTCATTTGACGTTCAAAACTGCCTTTAATGGTCTAGTTGAAATAAATCATGTGACTTTGACTTTGTTAATTCTTTATCTTTTATTACTCATAGTGTTGTTTATGAATTCGTAAGTCCATGTTTTTGAAAATGACGAAAAAGCATTTTTAAATATTAAGATAATTCACGAATCGGAACGGCAATCCATATGAGTTTAAAACTATTATATAGTAGCTTCTGCCCGTGTCTTCGCCCGCGTGTAAGTCGAAAATCTTATGACCTATTCCAGGGTATAAGCCGGGTGTTGCATCAGTATATAAGTAACTTAATTACTAATAAAACGTTTGACTTTAAATCGCAGAAAATACTAATAGCGTGAAAAAATGTACTGTTTGAAAGTTTCATGGAAACCAGAATGGAATGTATCGTGATAAAATTAAAGTCTGTGATAATTTATAGCAGGAATTTAGCTTCTTACCAATACTGATGAAGTTTCATTAAATAGTAATAAATTCTAGACTAATAAATATCTTAGTATAGGGAACGAATTGAAAATAATAATTATACAGTGTTATTTGTAAAACACATCAACTGTTTCGTACATTTTCTTTGTCTAAATATTACATTTTGTATGAAACAGTAGATATTTTTTCTCAAGTTTTCGGAGTTGCTTTCAAAGTAAAAGTTGTTTATAGTGTGTACTTATACTGCCTAAGAGGTTGTTGGTGTTTTTGTTAAATAAACGTAGAGAACCTAATAGACATCAAAAACTTAATCCACATCGCTGTTAATTTGAAAAGTGCAATAAAGTGCTTGCTATAAAATTCAAATGAAAGTTTAGAGGTAGCGGTACAGAGAGTAAAGTCCCGCATACCTCAATTGAAAAGGAGGATTCTCCGACCAGGCGGCTGTCGTGAATGGCGGGCTACTGCCCGATAGTTGATATTCGGGCTGATGTATATGTTCAAATCGCACGGTAAACTCTGCTTGCGCGATGCAGGGTTTCAACGTTGTAGTTCACTGCTAGTCGGATAGATGGCGTCGCGGTTCTTTTTTGTTGCAATGTAGATTTTCTCTGTTGGTTTTTCTTGTGGCGGTATTGATGCCGCTACAAATAAACTGATGGGCCGCTCACTATCATAAATACCCAGGGAAAATCTAAGTAAGTACCAAAGTGATAAAACGGCAAAAAGTAAACCTAGTGTCTTAATACAATTTATAAATCACGACGAGAAACAAAATTTAAACTAACAAGACAAATTGAAAAATAAATCAAGCTGAATACTTTTTCAGAGTACAGCGTTCCTTAAATTACGCTTTATAAAATAAAGCGGTGTTTTTTCAGCGAATGTATCTGTGTCCCCGCGTCGTCGTTTATCATTTTTATACTGTTTTGTACTCAGTACCGTGAAATATCGCGAAATGGTTTTGAAACCATTGCAGTTTGTAAAGGTTTTTAATAGTTCAAAGGGTTTTTGGGGTGACGGCGTGTATTTGGGGTGGACTTTGATTTTATTGTTTGAATTTTTAAAACTGCTTTCATTGTCTTCATTGTAGTATATCGTAGGTATTGAAATATAAGCAAAATTTTCGTAATAAAAACTTTTAAAACTTTCGAAAAATAATACAAAAAATTTAAAACGGGGTTAACCGCTATGATTTTCCGAGTTAATATTCAACAGAAAATCGCATGCCTTGACCTTTCCAGAGGTAGAAACCGGTGGTCAGTCATCAGAATCAACGAATCAGCAGTACTAATTCATCATAATATAGGATAAGTCAATATTAAAGAATAAATTGCATACATAAACCAAATTGCGAGGCTCTGACCCAAAGGCCATATTTTCAGATTTACAATATAGATGCCTGGAAGTAAAAAGCCTGTCAAAAGGAACGTTCGGTGCAAGCGAACAGGTCAGCAATTTTATAATTTGAATATTTTAAAAACATTTTTATCTACAACAAGTAGCACCACTCTCTACGGTCATCATCATCTGCCTAGCCTTTTCGCAACTATATTGGGGTCGGCTTCCAGTCAAGCTGGACTTAGCTGAAAACCAGTATTTTACGAGGAGCGGCTGCCTATCAGAGCTCCAAAACCCATTAAATGGGTAATACAGTACTTCTTGGCAAGACTGGAGTCAGATTTACTGGCTTCTGACTATCCGTAACGACTGCCAAAGATATACTCTCCACGGTCATCACTTTAATAAAATAAAGCAGTGCGATTCGGTGAACCTCTCATCGAGTATGCTTAGGTGGAGGGAACATGAAGTGAGTCAATCAATCCACAAACAAGACAGCCGGTCGATCCGTTAAGGCCGAAAAAGCTTAAAAATAATTTCCAGATGAAGCAGTTTTTCGTCGGCATTTACTGAGAAATTACATCTGAAAATAGGTAATAATCTACATGATATGGCGCGTAATTTGGTTTAGTCAGAATTTTTGTATCGGTATAACATTATAAAAAAAAACACCAAATCACCTCTAAATCGTTGATATGAAACCATTTTTACTCCTTAATTTTTTAACAAAAGACAAAAAAAAATATCTACTGCTTTGCAACACATACGAAAATAATTTGGATTTGTTACTTTTTAAAGATATGTATTATTTTTATTATAAAAAAATAAAAACACGGGTAGCGGAGTGGCGCGTAGAGGTCCGTTTATATGCACAAGGTTTTTGGCATATATAAAAGCCTTAACATGTCGAAGTGATGGAATGGGTGAGGTGATCACGCAGTGAGCTTGATTACATGGATTAACAGCTCACTTCGCGAAGTGAGCCGAACCGACCAAATCGACCGGCTGAATGGCAGTTCACTTCATGTTCAATACACTTTAGTTATTTTGATGAGATTTTAACAGAATAGACCGGCTGTTTTGTAGAAATGAGACTAGATATTTATTTATCGTTTATTTCAGGCAACTGAGGCCCATAAAACACAATACATACATAAACATAAAAACAATAACTAGAAACAATTACATATAATTTATACAAGGTTCTTAAAAACTACTGCACACGAAGAGACGGTTTCGGTTTGCGCTGCGAGGTGTCGCGTAGCCTGCCGCAGAAACGTTCGGCAAAAAATCTTCCTTGGGGAAGGTCACCAAATGATGGGCCGGAACGCACACCGCGAACTACTTGAAATTGGTGATATGAGTGTATGACAATACCAAAGAAACTTCTGATGGACTGTGTGAAAGATGATACAAGGCGGACATCCCACCCACATGCACAAAACGTTTTGGGAACACATTCATAATGCGTACAGCTAAGGAGTGGATTAGTGGAATTCCCAGCCGGAGTCTGTGTTTCCTGATAGCTACAACCTGGGAGTCTTTAAGTCAAGAGTGAATAGATTACTTCTAGGCAAGCGTGCTCACCATCATCGCTTACCATCAGGTGAGAAAGTGGTCAAGCGCGTGCCTATCATTAAAAAAAAAAAAAAAAAAACGTCTGTGATGAGGTGGACGAACAATAAAAAAGTTTTGGAAGAAGATATTAAATCGTGCCGACCAAAATGGTGACTTTACCTCGAAATATCTTGAAATGGGGACACTTTAGGGCACCATGTTCCCAAATTTTATGGTTTGTTGAAGTGTGCTCTACCCATATATAAAATGCATGTTAGACCGTGCGCTGCTATTTTGAACAAAAATCAACATGGCTACGGGGGCCTATGTCCTTTGTGATCATTTGCAATTTTTGTGCAGTACGAGTACTAATCAGCATTCACACTAAATAGGCTTTCCCCATAGACGTATTAAGGTTTTCCCTATATGATCTTACAAAACAAATCCCATCACAGCAAACAGAATCTCAAGGCTGAAACCGTTAAAATTTCACAGCTTATTTTTAATCCCAAAATTAGTATGGAAATGGGCTGAGCCGAGAACAGAGCAAAATTAAAACTGTACTAATGTATGTACATTTCAAACAAAGGAACGTTATATTCTGCAAACTTAGTTTCCCTGGGATTCGCATTTTCATTCGTAGTTTGGTATAAATATCAAATAACTGTAGTGCATGAGCTGACTGGCAAGATTGTTTGTGAAACTTTATAACTTTGCCTTTTGCTGTTGATTTGTTTTCATAATTCAGCAGAGTTTTAATTTTTTTAAGTCGCCCCAAATTAAGATTTTTTTTCCTGTATCGTGAGTGCGTTCACAAACATTCAACTCACATACACAAAAGGCAAATTAATGGAAACGTCAATTTTGATTTTGCCTCTTCAAAATTGGTAATTGGTTATTTCTTAGTATAAGTTTGTGATAGGGGATTTTTTAACGAATTAATAAAGAATACTTTCATCATGGAGAAATGCATACCCTTGCTAAAATAGCAACATTTTTCGTATAAATTATGTGAACAATGGCGTATAATAATTTGTAATAACGTAATTTTATATTAAACTAGCCTTTGCCCGCGACTTCGTACGCGCATATCCTGTTCCAGGGACGCGGCGCGGCGGCGTCTCTTTCGAACGGATTCCGCACCCCGGCAGGCACTGGCCCTAGCGGGCCCCGTCTCCCTTGCTGACAGCTCCTTGAGGCGCGCGTTGAACACAGCGCGCCGCCAACCCGGGCCTGGTTCTGATCGGATGGCGAGCCACCCAAAGCTCGCCGTCTGCGGGCCCGCGCCTACGGTGGCCGGAAATCGCCCTGCGACCCCCGACGCCCGGGACGTCTTCTTCTGTTGCGGTGGCTGGGTCGTGAGGTTTCCCTCTCTCTTACACGTTCGGCCTCCTCCTTTGCTAGCATTACTGCTTCACAGAAGGAGGTGATCGCTTCCCATGCCTCCTCGCTCCGGACCATAGATTGAACCAGGGCCGGCCGCGAGAGGTCGCCGCCGCCGATCGCCTCAACGAGGATCCGGCGGTTCTCCACCCAAGCAGGGCAGACCTCCACTGTATGCTCCACCGTGTCCTCCGGGCGATCCCCGCAGTGATGACACCCGGGCGTGTCCTCCCGCCGATCCCTTAAGGAGCCTACATGCCAAATTTCAGCTTTCTAAGAGCAGTAGGTACTATCAGCCACTTAATTAGTCAGTAACGCAAGAATTTTTATATATAGGTATTAATTATCTCCATTGAATTTTTATCCGTCATTACATGCTAGATTTCAAACCAACTTTTCGTACATAAGTTCTACTATTGTATAATTTTTATATTGACATCCAAAAATAAATTTCTTGTTATCGTACCTTACAAAATGAATAACAGTATGAAATAGAAAATGTAGGCGAGAGGCATTGAAACTTCTCCAAAGAATATTTTTGGCAATGTATATTACCACGGAATTACTTTCTGTTGCCACACTATAATATTAAAACGGTTATTTATAAGTTTCTTGGTAACTTTCATGACTAATATTAGTGCAAAGGTTTACGTGTATTGTGAGAGAAGGAGAGTTCTTATCCCTTGCATTATTAATAATAATAATAATAATAATAATAAAAATTAACACGCATATACACAGCAACTCGATTATGTCTGCCTCTCAGAATGGATGTAGGAATGGGTCCCGCGGTACTAAGGAGCTGCTCCTCATAGATTTGGCCATTAGCCAACAGGTTCGGCGTTCCCGAAAGGATCTGTCGACATGCTGGATAGACTATAAGAAGGCCTATGACTCGGTGCCTCATACATGGCTCATGAGGGTGCTAGAATTGTATAAAATTGATACAACGCTACGCACTTTCCTGATGTCGTGTATGAGGCAATGGAGAACAGTCCTTCGCTATCCAGGATGTCGAAATATCCAGAGAACTAGTGAACCGATAAGGATTGAGCGGGGAATATTTCAGGGCGATAGTTTGAGTCCGCTTTGGTTTTGTCTAGCCTTGAATCCTCTAAGCACACTGCTGGAGAATTCAGGGCTAGGATATCGGTTGAAGAGAGGTGGTCAGGTTATATCTCACCTCCTTTACATGGATGATCTGAAACTCTTTGCCCCCACTAATCTGCAACTGATGGAGCTACTGAAGGTAACTGAAACTTTCAGTAGTGCCATCAGGATGGAGTTTGGTGTGGACAAATGTGCAGTCATGCATGTAAAACGTGGAGAGATTATGGAATCCGTGGGAACTCAACTCTCGGATTCTATAAACCTGAGATCCCTCTCTCCAACTGAAACTTACAAGTATTTGGGTATGTCGGAAGCGTTAGGTATCAATATTACTGACATGAAACAATCGTTGAAAGAGCGCTTCTTTGGCCGCCTGAAGAAGGTATTCAATAGCTTTCTATCGGGCGGGAACAAGGTGCGCGCCTTCAACGGTTGGGTCATGCCGGTATTGATGTACTCTTTCGGCGTACTCAAATGGACTCAAACGGAACTTGACGCCTTGGATAGACGGGTCCGTACACTGCTTACTGCGTATCGAATGCATCACCCACGGTCATCGGTAATGAGACTGTATATCCCGCGAAAGTGTGGAGGTCGAGGCTTTTTAAATGCTAAGACTCTCCACAATCGCGAGATATGCAGTCTCAGGGAATACTTCCTAGCTGTCGACGTGGGTATGCATCGAGATGTAGTGGCGGTGGACAAGGGACTCACCCCGCTCTCCTTGGCAAATGAGAACTGGCGCAAACCTGCAGTACTTGACACCAACGATCGCAGGGCGGTATGGCAGAGCAAGGAGCTTCACGGACGCTTTTTCCGGGCCCTACATGGGCCTGACGTTGATCAACTAGCGTCCGTAGCCTGGCTGCGTTTCGGTGATCTTTTTGGAGAAACCGAAGGTTTTGTCTGTGCAATTATGGACGAAGTTATCATGACAAGGAACTACCGGAAATATATTGTGAAGGACGGCACGGTTGACATATGTCGGGCATGTCACTGTCCGGGAGAATCAATTCGCCACATTATCTCTGGTTGTTCTCGTCTAGCTAACGGAGAATACTTGCATAGGCACAACCTTGTAGCCAGGATTATCCATCAGCAACTTGCTCTGAAATACTCTCTTGTGGAGTCGGAGGTGCCGTACTACAGGTATGCGCCCGACCCAGTTCTCGATAATGGCAATATTACATTGTACTGGGATCGGTCCATCATCACTGACAGGACTATTGTTGCCAATAAGCCTGATATAGTGGTGTTGGACCGAATCGAGAGGCGTGCAATGATTGTAGACATAACCGTCCCACATGACGAGAACCTCGTGAAAGCCGAGAAAGATAAACAAATCAAGTATATTGACTTGGCTCGCGAGGTTGTCGACATGTGGGATGTGGATTCCGCAATCATTGTACCGATAGTCGTATCAGCCAATGGCTTAATAGCCACGAGCCTCGACCAATACCTCAAGAGGCTCTCGTTAGGCTGCTGGATCAAGGGCTTGATTCAGAAAGCGGTACTTCTGGACACGGCTCGTATTGTTAGAAGGTTCCTCTCTCTGGAGCCCTGACCGCCGGTAGCTTGGACCCTGTTCCCGATACCGGTGGGCTACTATTTATTATATTTTTAAATGTTTTTATAATTCTTTTTTTCAAATATTTAAAAATGTAATTTGTAGGTGAATATGTTGAATAAAGGAAATAATAATAATAATAAAAATATTATTATTATTATTATTCAAATATTTAAAAATATAATTTATATGTATAGTTAAATGAATAAAGAAGATAATAATAATAATTTATTTCTTCTAAAAAATAACATACATACAGACCTTTAAATAACATACCAACAATACACTTAATTCTAAATTTAGATGTTGAACATCTGTGTCCGAACTAGATAGAATATCTGTATTTCGGACATCAGCGCTCTTCCCCTGTTATAGTCGACACTTAGGAATTAAACTTTAATTAGTACTTATACTTATACACATTTTATATTTAATACATTATTTAAGGAAGTGACAGATATAGAAGAACATTTCAAAAAAAAACAATAAACATCACAACATATGAATAGTGATAGTGAGTGAATGCAGTGACGCCTCTAGAACCAGCATAAGTCATCATTTAAGCCGTTCACTACTTTACTTTAGCCTCCCCTAAGATGGGCAACGGTGCTGGTGTTTAGCTACATCACCATCATCATAACAGCCGAAAGACGTCCACTGCTGGACATAGGCCTCCCCCAAGATGGGGGTTTGCCATAATCGCCAAGCTTGGCAGGCGGGTTGGCGATCGCAGTGTATGGTGTTGAGTCGCCTGTTACGACACCCACGGGAAGTGATGGGATGGTATTATGGCGGGGCCGTATGGTGCCGTAAAAGAATAATACTATCCCATCACTTTCTTTGGGTATCCTAAGAGGCGACTAAGAAACTCGCCAGAATGGGCAGCAGTGTTCTTTATAAAACTCAACTCCATGCACTGCGATCGCCGACTCGCTTGCCAAGCGTGGCGATTATGGCAAACTCCTCCATATTGAGGGAGGGCTATGTCCAGCAGTGGACATCTATCGGCTGTTATGATGATGACGATGAGACCATATAGATAGTATGTAGAAAAAATTGACACACTTCAAAAACGGAACAACGATCGAATGGCTCTCATCTTTTCAACAATTGCCATTCCTACTGACATTTCACAACCATTCAAAGTTGAAGGTTAGCTAAATATTACTTTGGCATACAAATACATACGTATGTTTTTCTAAAACATGAATAATATCACGAGTAGCTTACAATAATAACTTCAAAAAGCGAAAACTTCTAATGTTTTCTTACGACTTTGGAGTACATTTACGTAAAACTGTGTTCTGGGTGAATTGCCCAAGCAAACAAGATACACGGCAATCTGAGAACGGTAGTGCAATGTGTGAATCGTTTCGATTTACGTTCCCGATTCGAAATAAATTTTGAATTAACTTGATTCATCAAGTAGTTTCTTAACATAGTAGTTTGAAGAATAGCACCATTCATATAGCGCAAAATAATATTAGCATACTAAAGATAAAATATGCAAACATATGGCCTTTTTCATGGCCCGACGCCATAAACATAAGCGGTCCACACTGCAGAAGACCGCATTGATACGCGGCGTGTGTAGTCGCGATCCTCAGCATTCCAGGAATGACGGAGAAGAAGAAAAATGCGAACATGATATAAGAAGGCCATTCAAATGCGCATTATTTTACGAAGACTGTTAAAAATTGCCGATGGCATACACTACAATCAAGAGATGGTTAGGTTATTTTAGAAGATAGCCTATGTTGTCCGTTGCTTCAGCATTAATTCATTACTTCAGTGAACGGGGAATCCACCGTCCATGCAGACCATTACGACACGGATAATATTGACAAATGTTTTTGGGAAAAATAAGGAAAATATTTCCATGAAAACGCAAAGGATGAAAATGCTATTACCAACCGATCAAATTCTAGATTTCTATTTAAATAATTAATTTAAGTATAAAAAAACTTTGCAAAGGAACTTGGCTGAAAGTCACACGTATCCAACAAACTGTCATAGTAGCTGAAATAAGATTTCGGTTGATTGCTGCGGCATGGCTAAAAACTGTTCAATGCCCAATGAAGCAACAGCTCAGGGCCAAAAACTATCCGTTGCGGGTTTCACCCTCCAGTGGATCATGGGAAACTGTAGATCCCCAGGCAATGACGCTAGAGACGAACTTTGCGAAGAGAGTTTCCGAGACGGTACTGCTGGACCTGTACCCACTTCTCCTCTTACCTTTCTCACTGATTCGTACATGAATTTGCCAGAGATCACCTGAACTTCAAGACAACAGATGGTCACTGTCTACAAATTACAGCTTAGTGCAGCCTATACATGCGACTAACTAAGCGACTTCTCAACCCAAGTAGAAATACCCTCCGAATAATAATAGGTATAATTATTTCCTCGTAAAAAATATTTTTTCAACATAGGCACTGCGGCACGATGGATTGATGATTTAAAAAAGATGGCTGGCAGTGGATGGACGTGGACTGCACAAGACTGGGATGGTTACGGGATGGACGCTTTGTGGGAGGATTACATTTAACAGTGGACGGCAATTGGCTGAAATGATGATGATGATGATAGTCGCCATAGACAGCCCAATGTACAGAGGTTACTTCGATACCAAGAAATCAGTAGCCTACTTCATTCTGGAAATGAGGCCTTTGCTACCCGTCGTGCAAAAATCTTCGGAAAGATGAGGACAATCAGCGAAACCTGTATGCGTAGCTTCGCTGGCTAACCTAGCCAGGACTCCTAAGCACAATGGCGCGAATGGGAGTCTAAGTGCGGATAACGGAATCCCAACTGTTATCTCTCCGTTGCGAGGGTAGACTTTCCTTCTGGATAGAGTTTTCCATTTCAACTTTATGTAGCTCTACCCTTGCAACTTTTTTCAAATTAAAACGTTTCTCATTAAGAAAAATTACTAAGGTTGGTCGGCGTTTTGAATAGGTGATACAGCCAATGCCTTGCATTCTAAGGGTGACCCCCTTAGAGCAATGCTTAAAGTTGACTGTTCGTATATCTTATGCCACAATGGTTGCTGGTCGCTCACAATGAGCCTCATCAGAAGGCTTAAAGTCACTCAAAGGGCAATGGAGAGGGCAATGCTTGGAGTTTCCTTGCGTGAACGAATCAGGAATGATGATATTCGTAGAGAACCAAGGTTACCGACATAGCCCGAAGCATCGCCAAACTAAAGTGGCAGTGGGCAAGGCATATTGCTCGCAGAACAGACGGTCGATGGGGCCAAAAAATTCTGGAGTGACGACCGCGTACCAGAAGACGCAACGTTTAAAAGCCTCCCACAAGTTGGACCGATGAAGATCGCGGGTAGCCGATGGATGCGAGACGCGCAGAACCGGTCGTTGTGGCAACGCTTGGGGCTATGGCGACGCTATGTCCAGCAGTAGAGGTCTTTCGGCTGATATGATGATATCTTATCATAGCGATCTTACCCAGCGACATTAAACTACATGACATACACGCAAACGAAGTCGCATGCAACAGCTATTTTTTTCTAATCTTCTAATGTAAAAAAATCTCGGATCACAGTGTTTGTTATCAAACTACTCCGAAATGGCTTGACCGATTTAGATAAAATTTTTGTGTTAATTAATATGGCAAAACAACGTTTGCCGGGTCAGCTAGTATTAAATAATTTCAGTTTTGTGATATACTTTTACCTAGAGTGTTTAATCTATCTCATTTTTTTTTGTTTTGTTACATACTTAAATCTAAAAAGATTAAAAGTGCTTAGCACGTTTTATATACATAGATATTTTTGTAATTAATAATTATTTTCTAATTAAACCATTATGTTGCCAAATATAAGAGTTGATTTGGAAAATTTAGAAGTTTTACTTATACATACATATGTACCTGTAAGAACACCATTCTCTCGTTAACAATTTCACTAAATTATAGGTACCTACCATTTTTCTCTAAGATAATCGTTAGATATTATGTTTATTAAATGGCATTACAAATAAAGTAGTCACTACACAACACTAAAATAATTCTAGATTTCTAATTGCGCTTTGTTCAGTCTTTTATAAATGAGGTAAATTAGTACTACTACTACTAATTTATTCATAGATACTTACTGAATACTACTGTAGTCAATTAGTATTATAAAATAACAAACAAGAATATTTACAAAAAATGTAGATACATAACTAGATTCGATCAGGACAAAGTAAGGAACCCTCCTAACTACGCAAACGATGTTTTTATCTGTATCATTTCGGGGGGCTAATTTCATTCCGGTGCACAGTCTTATCATTACAGTGGCGTAATTATCATTTCGGTGGTCATTTTTACTATTTCCGTGGACACTTTTCTTTTCAGTGGACTACCAAAAATTCATCCTTAAATATAGTAAAATATATAGTTAAATATAGTAATAGTAAGTTTTGATGATATTTGATGTTCACTCACGCACATAGTACATATAAGATTTTTTTTTTTTTTGTTACTAAGTCTATCTAGATAGCATTGTTATAAAATAATCCCACCGAAATGACACAAAAAATCACTTGTTGAAAATCACCCTTCTCTGAATACACGCAACACGTTTAGTGTAATGTAGATGACGATGAATCTTATTCTCTGAGGGCCAATTCTTTGTAATAATTTAAAAACAAGGTTCGCTTCCGTATCGCAGTCGCAATTTGTAAAAAAGTCTCAATTTCCCTACATTTCTTACCAACAATCGCATTCGCATGTCACTCGCAACCTGTCAAAAAAACCTCCCGTATGATGTCCGTGACCTTGCAAACGCAATGCGAATTAGGACGACGAAAGTATGACACTAGACTAAAGGAAAGTATGACTCTAGACTAAAGGAAAGTATGACACTAGACTAAAGGAAAGTATGACACTAGACTAAAGGAAAGTATGACACTAGACTAAAGGAAAGTATGACACTAGACTAAAGGAAAGTATGACACTAGACTAAAAGAAAGTATGACACTAGACTAAAGGAAAGTATGACACTAGACTAAAGGAAAGTATGACACTAGACTAAAGGAAAGTATGACACTAGACTAAAGGAAAGTATGACACTAGACTAAAGGAAAGTATGACACTAGACTAAAGGAAAGTTAAGAGGAAACATGCTGCACTAACCTTTTGATTCACCGTCACTAATGTCTTCCAGGTCGGCAGTTTGGGTTGGTGTATTTCACAAGTCATCATCATCTTTCTGCCCTTATACCATGTTACTTGGGGTCAGCGCAACACGTTTTTTTCTTCCAATCTGTCCTATCAGCCGTCACGCTATCACTCCCCTCCCCCCTCGCTACCCCTTTTCTTTCATATCTTTTCTTCAGCCTTCCTCTCCCTCTCCATCCATCCACATTTATATTTATAACTCTTCTAGTTTATTTCCCAAGTCTTTATTTTTTTTCTAAGACATTTCAGTTTCTTCTCGACATTTAAAAGGGCAATGAGTACCTATGCCAAGAGATATGGTTAGTCAGCTTAGATATTCTACTGACCTTAAAATTCGCTCTTTTTTACATTCGCATTGCGATTGCAATGGATATAGAACATCTAAGGTATCCTTACAAGTAGATTTAGTTGTTACAAACACAAATCATGATTGAAAACACAATGCGGTAAGCCCATAATAAAATTATCGTAAATTAAAGTTTAACCAAAACAAGGATGAATTTAATGAATTACCACCGCGATATAGACGGATCGAGTCGAGCCCCCAATTCCCAGAAGGAACTGGTAATGAATACTTACATGATATAGTAATCACGAATACTGATTACTCCGCTGGGAAATCATACGCGTAAATATACGTAGATACTTGTGAAACCGCGCGGGCGTGTACTGCAGTGGTTTGTCGCTCAAAGTAATAATTAAAAAGCTTGTGTTCACTTGGGGGATTTCTTGCATCAAGGGGGATCGAGTATTTGTTATTGTTATGATATTTCTTAGTTTTTTTTTTGCTATGTCTCCCTCTCATTACTTGTATCAATTTATATAAAACTAGTTGCAACTTCTTCGTTTGCGTCACAATTTTCATTACTGCTCCGCTCCTATTGGTCTTAGCGTGATGATATATAGCCTATAGCCTATAGCTTCCTTGATAAATGGGCTATCTAACACTGAAAGAATTTTTCAAATCGGACCAGCAGTTCCTGAGATTAGCGCGTTCAAGTAAACAAACAAACAAACTCATCAGCTTTATATTATATTAGTATAGATTCTTCCGTTACCGATACCGTTACTGATTGAGACGCTGAGTGACTGACAAACAACTCTCAGCCGGAACGACTGGTCGTAGATAGTTGACATTTGGCATTTGGGGAGTGTAGGGGAGTACCAAGGAAGGATTTTCCAAAATTCCCATGGGAATGGGAAAAAACGGTATTTGCGCGTACGAAGTCGTAGGCGAAAGATAGTTTCTCTATTATGAACTTACTACGCTTTGGAGTGGACACTTAGTGTAATATTTTTAAGGAATCCATACGTCCAAATGAAACAACGGAACCCTTATATGTTGACTCGTGTCTTGTCTGTCTGTCTGTCCGTCCGTTCCAACCGATTTGCTCTGAACCTACTAGAACGATTCAGTTAAAAATTAGTACAAATTTACATGTCTGCGATAGAAATACGGACGCGTAACGTAAATACTTGTATATATTTTTTTTAAATATGGGGTTACTGTTTGGGGTTACATTTGAGATTTTTAGAATTAAATGCTTTAAAACTGGTATGTGGTACTTGGGTCTGCAAATCGTGCAAAGATGTTATAACGACGCATTCGTAGACCACTCTACTCACAATGCAGGCATGATTAATTGTGTCATTTCGCTCAAGAATAATAATAATAGTATCATACTAATTATATGAACCGCTTAGGCGCACATTGTGTTGCTCCGCATCGGTGTCACTGCGGAGTACCTGTCGACAGTCTCGGACACCATGGCTTTTCCTGTTGCAAGAGCGCAGGCCGCATAGCACGACACGCTAACATCAATGACATTATTCGTCGAGCTCTTGTCACCGCCGGCGTACCTGCATTATTAGAACCTAGTGGCTTGGTACGTGACGATGGGAAGAGATCAGATGGTATGACGTTGGTGCCGTGGAAGGTGGTTAGGCCTCTGGTGTGGGACGCAACATGTGTCGACACCCTTGCGCCGTCACATGTTCCAAGTACGGCGAGTTGTGCCGGCGCTGCTGCTGCGGAAATACTGTACCCTTATTGGTAATTACAGTTTTGAGCCGCTTGGGGTCGAAACGCTAGGGTCATGGGGTCCGAGTGCGCGTCTCCTTTTTAAGGACATTTCTCGCCGACTGGTCGACACTTTGCGTGACCAGAGGGCTGGCTCGTTCTTTGCTCAAAGAATTAGCATTGCCATTCAACGTGGCAATGCTGCCAGTCTTCTGGGCACGTTTCCGGATGACAGCGATGCGGAGGAATTTTTCGACGCCTGATTGTATTTGGTTTTGTATATTCATAATGTATATAGTTATTTTTATTAATTATTTTGAAATAAATTTTAAATTGTCATATGATATAATATTTAATTTGGAGTGAGTATAAATTTGTCCTATTCCCTGCAAATTTTCACCATGACTACATCTTGATCTTACTGCAATAAACCTACCCTTGCTATAATCCGTGCTAAAGTATTCCACGTCTCTGACTTATTGGTCCATTACTTTAAACGGGATGAAGATACGCGAAGCTCTTCTCACTCAGTTAGCTAGAAATATTTTGCCTTTCTCACGAGATTGATCTAAAATATAAGACCAGTTTGAGGTTTAAAAAAGTGGACTAGTGCGAGTCAGACGGAACCCTCGGTGGGTGACCGAGGGTTCCGTACAAAATTACTTTAAAATAAAGATTTTATTTTTAAGATTTAATTACAAATGTGTAGTTTTCAGGCTTTTCCATAAACTTGTAGTATAAGAAGATATTACTTGCCTGTCATAGTTCTAGGTCAAAGGGAAAGTGTCTAAATGACCGTATTATTTTTTTACGTTAATTTAGAAGTTTGATTTCACAGCTTTACGTGACAGTAGATTTGAGAATGTGGTTTTAATTTCAACTCGATTCGTCCACGCGTTCGCGAGATAAAGGGTCTTGGCGGCCTTGTTTTGCAGACAGAAATTTGATAGAATTTCATTTCGCAGAAAATGTTTCACATACTATTTGGTCCTTGTATTTATATGTCGAATATTATTGTTTCAAAGAATTAAAAATATTGCTTAGATTTAACTCAACTTCACTTGAATTAAACTTATTTATCAGAAACACAATTCAATGAATTTCATGATCACATTTTTTTATTTAACAACCTTATCAAACAGCAGAATTAGTTTTTAACGAATACTGTTTGTCCGGTATATTTTTCCATGGTATACATATATGTTTTATATGTCGATGGTATACTTTTAAGATGGCAGAAATTTATTCGGAATAATTTTACAACACATATTGCCATTTCTATAAAATTGCATTTTAACCCTAAACTAAAATTAAAATATGATCTTAAAAATCAACATGTCTGTTACAAAAATTAGTAACTGAAACGGATCGCTGATAAACCAACTGCACGCAGTCTTGTCTGCCTTACTCCTAGACTGTAATTTAAGTCCGCGTAGGCGCGGAGGGGCGAGGCGGCCCGCGAGCTGAGGAGCAGGTGTTATAGCACCCGCCGCGCCGTGTCTGAGGCTGCCGAAGCCGAAGCTGCGGTGGTAAGCGTTAAAACCATCTGCGACGATAAGTTCGCGTGGGATCGCCGGAGCCCCGCAGTGCCGGAGTCGTGACAGAAACCATGCCTGCTGCATGTTGCATGCTCGCCTGCATATTGCATGCTTGCTTGTGAAGTGGGTATGTGTGTGCGATGAGTTGACGATTACTAGCCCACTTACTGTGCGAGCACTAGCAAGTAGATAGGTACTTGACGGGCAAGAATGAATAAATGAAATGCAAATAAGCCTTAAAGCAAGTACTATATTATAGTTAAATAAACAAGTGCTGTGCGAGTTTACTTGCCTACTTGCCCACACTTGCATTCTGCAAGTTGCATGCTCGTTTGGGTGTTGCATGTTTGCTTGCTTGCATGCTGCATGTAGCAAGCATGCTTGCTTGCTTGTATGCTGTATGTCTCATGCTTGCTGCCTGTTGCATATCGCTTGCTGGCTGCATGCTTGCTTGCTGCATGCTTGCTTGCTGCGTGCTTGCTTGTTGCATGCTTGCTTGCTTGTATGCTGCATGTCGCATGCTTGCTGCATGTTGCATATCGCTTGCTTGCTGTATGCATGCCGTATGCTTGTTGCATGCATGGTGTATGCTTGTTTGCATAGATTTATCTTTTATTCCCATCGCCATTTGCTGCCATTGCCGCTTCGCGGGGTTCCATCGACCGGGCCCGAATAAAAAGTTTTGTTTCGCTAGAATTTTCCCGCATTGTTTTTGTGAACGCAATAAAACTGTCACTCCATAAAATGTTTTTCTTGGTACTCAGGCTAGGGCGTCGCCGCATAACGACGCGCAGGCACATCGCCCTAAACCTGCGATAAGTGGGCTAGGGCTACCGTGTCGAGTACGGGCACGGCTAAAGAGGATAGTACCCAAGACGTTGCCGAGAACTCGCGGACGTACTTGCGAAGCGTCGGGTCCAGTGCGCCTTCCTTCAGGAGACGCGCTGGAAGGGAAATAAGTCACGTGACATCGGGCAGGGGTACCGGCTAGTGTACACCGGATCACCAACGGGCAGGGGCGGAGTGGCCGTGGTGCTGTCTAAGGAACTTCAGGATGGACTCCTTGAAGTAGACCGATGCAGCGACCGGTTGATGCGAGTTAGGGTGCTGATCGAAGGGTCGGTAACGAACCTAATCAGCGCCTATGCTCCTCAAACTGGTTGCTGTGAGTCTGAAAAGGAGGCCTTCTGGGATGAGTTCGAGGACGTACTACGCGCTATTCCGAATTCCGAAGGTGTTTTGGTTGGGGGGGATCTCAACGGTCACGTAGGTCAGTTTGCTGGAGAGTATGGACGTGTTCACGGTGGTTTTGGATATGGCCAGCTAAATGCAGAGGGAGTCAGTATACTCAGCACCTGCGCTTTGTCTGACCTAGCCATCGCGAACACGTTCTTTCAGAAGAAGCCCCAGCATCTTATTACGTACCGTAGTGGTGCCTACTTAACCCAAATAGATTACCTGCTGGTGCGACGGTGCCACATTGGCAAGGTTACCAACTGCAAAGTCATCCCAGGTGAAAGCCTAACGGCTCAACACCGCCTCCTTGTCCTGGACTTTGCGGTTGTACCGAAAAAGAAAGTGACCGAAAAACGCAAACCCCGCACAAAGTGGTGGTTGCTTGATGGTCCTAGGCAGTCGGACTTCATCGCGGAGGTCGAGCATCTCGAGATCAGTGCTCCGCATGAGTCCGCTCAAGAGATCTGGAGTAGGATCCATTCAGCGATCACCGATGCGGGTAAGCGCGTCCTTGGCACTTCTCGTGGTGGCCGCACCATAGAAAAGGAGACGTGGTGGTGGGATGACGGGGTGCAGGAGGCGACTCGGAAGAAGAAGGTTTTATTTAAACAGTGGCAAGGGTCCAACTCTCCGGATGACAGAGAGGCATATGGAGCGGCTAAGCGCGCTTGCAAAAAAGCTGTAGCCAGAGCCCGCAGCAAAAGTCTGGCGCCCTTGTACGACAAGCTGGAAACTGCGGAGGGGCAAAAGCTTATTTTTAAGCTGGCGCGTGCCCGGGAGAAAGCTACACGGGACATTAGCAAATGTCTCTGTGTAAGGGACGCCCAGGGTAAGCTGCTCTACGATGCCCCCTCTGTTAAGGAGAGATGGTGTACATACTTCGCGGAGCTGTCAAACAAACAGCATCCCCATAACCTTCCTCCCGAACCGCCTCCTAACCATGGACTTATTTCTCCTATTTCCCCCGACGAAACCCGCATTGCTCTTCGCCACATGAAGAACCGGAAAGCGGTCGGGCCTGACAATGTGCCAATTGAAGTGTGGAAGGCGATGGGCCCACATGGCGTGGACCTTCTGACGGATCTTTTTAACCGCATCCTGATCACCAAGGAAATGCCGAACCAGTGGCGATTTAGCCTGATTATCCCTGTATACAAAGGCAAAGGTAGCGTACAGGATTGTAGTAGCTACCGCGGTATCAAGATCATGTGCCACACCATGAAGCTCTTCGAGCGCATCATTGATACACGGCTCCGTAGCGAGTGTACTGTCTCTGAGTGTCAATATGGCTTCCGGGCGGGTAACAGCACCATGGACGCAGTATTCGCCTTACGGAATCTGGCTGAGGCTTACAGAGAGAGAAGGAGAGCTTTGCATATGGCCTTTTTAGACCTGCAGAAGGCCTTCGACTGTATACCTCGGCAGTCCATCTGGTGGGCACTGCGCTTCAAGGGCGTTCCCGAGGCCTATATTGACATTATCAGAGACATGTACCGCAATTCCGTGTCCTCTGTCCAGACCGCTGTTGGCAAATCGAATGGCTTCCCAATATCTGTTAGCGTTCACCAAGGCTCGGCTCTTAGCCCGTTCTTGTTTAACGTAGTGCTCGATGTAGTTACGGCAAACATCCAAGATAAGCCCCCATGGCTAATGATGTATGCCGATGGCATCGCCCTCGTTAATCAGAACAAAGCCCATCTTGAGCGCAAAGTCAACATTTGGAAGGACACGCTTGAAAACGGTGGTCTGAGACTAAATGTGGCGAAGACTGAGTACATGTCCTGTGGCGGCACGGATTCAAATAGGTTCATCCGAATAGGTTCGGACCTGATCAGAAAGTCCGATACGTTCAGGTACCTTGGATCCGTGCTGCACGAGTCTGGCAACGTGGACGACGATGTCCACGCACGTATAGGCGCGGCTTGGGCGAAGTGGCGCGAGGTAACGGGCGTTGTATGCGACCGCAAAATGCCTCCGAAGCTCAAGGGGCAGATATATAAATGCATCATACGGCCTGTCCTACTGTACGGCGGTGAATGTTGGCCAGCACTAAGCAGACACACCCAGGAGCTTCGCGTCACGGAGATGAAGATGCTGAGGTGGATGAGTGGCGTAACGCGATCCGATCGCGTACGCAACTCTTTCATCAGAGGTAGTCTTGGTGTCCGTGACGTGGGGGAAAAACTGCAAGAGTGTAGTCTGCGATGGTATGGCCACATCATGCGCCGCCCTATGGAGTACGTTGGTCGGGGATGCATGAATTTGGCTGTTCTTGGGGCTAGGTCCCGTGGTCGCCCTCGCAAGCGCTGGTTGGACGTCGTTAAGTCCGACATGAGAGCCAATGGCCTAACTGAGAAGGATGTTCAAGATCGGGCAAAGTGGAGGAAGCTAAGTAGGAAGGCGGACCCTGGCAGTAGCCGGGATTAACGCCAGGTAGAAGAAGAAGAAGAGAGTTGTTGCACTCCAGCACATCACCTTTGTTCTTGAAGATGGGCACCAACGAACTGTTGCACCATTCATCAGGTATGGCTTCTTCCAGCAACAACTTATTGAAGAATAAAGCTAACCACGTCCATCCATCTACTCTTAATAACTGCCACACTTCAATTGGAATTCCCTCTGGACCAATTGCCTTACCTTCTTCTTCCTTATTCTTCATTTCATTTACTGCTATTCTCACTTCATCCACACTGATCATTCTCACTAACCCCTCATTCACTTGTTTATTCTTTAAAACACCACTCCAGATATTTTCCTCATTCATCAGTCTTTCAAAATAGCCCTTCCATCTATCCTTAATCTTTTCATCCTCCGATAGAAACATTCCAACTTCATCCCTTACACATCTTATCTGACTAACATCCTTCGCCTTCCTCTCTCTGGCTCTAGCAGTTTTGGCCAGTTGGACTGTCCATTGTGTCGTACAATTGGTCCAGAGCTTTTGCTCTTGCTATTGCCTTTCTTAGCTTTTTTCTTTAAAGCATCATACTCACTCTTTCTTCAGCTTTTAAACTAACGCTTTCAGATCCCACATTCTGCCATTCCTAGAATATCTTCTTTTTTTCTTTCGACACTTTCTGTATTTCTGTCGACCACCACCATGTATCCCTCTTTATTGTGCCTCTTCCTTTTGTCTCTCCCAAAATATCCTTCGCTGCTTGCCTTATACTTCCAGCTATCTCATTCCAGCTTTCATTTACACTTCGATCTTTCATGTCTGCCATTTGTATTATTTTGTCTACCACTCGCTCTCTAAATTCTTTCGCGCAATCATTCTTCTCTAGCATATTATGCCATTTTATTTTTGGGGGAGGACGTTCTTTGCTTTTCTTAAATTGTGTTTTTATCGCCAATACCATAACCAGGGGTCTGTGTTGTGAGACCAAGTCTTCTCCTGGCAGCACTTTGCAGTCTTTGACTTGATTTATCTTATTGCGCCTAACAAGAAAATAATCTATTTGGGTCTTGTGGTTACCACTTTTGTATGTGACAAGGTGTTCATCTCTTTTCTGAAACCAAGTGTTGGCTACTGCCAGGTCAAATGCAGTAGCGGATTGCAGCAACGTCTCTCCCTTGTTATTGGAACTTCCAAAACTTCCAAAATAATATGACATAAATTTGTAACCAAAATCTATGATTATTCTGTGTATTGGTTATTCTATGAAATGATGATACGAGAAAAAAATTATGTAAAACGAAATTCTATTAAACTCTCTTCTATATAACGTTTAACCGGTCTTGACAGACAGATAACAAAGTGATCCTATAAAAGTTGAGTGAACCCTAAAAATATCGTGGTAAAAGTGAAAGGATTAAGATTTGTTGACCGAATGTGTACATTAAATATAACTACCAAAGGAGGGGTATGGGCATGGGTCCTCCTTGAATATACACTGCTGTGCTGTGATGGATTTTGTTCTTCAGAAAATTTGTTGTCTGGTTCTCTCAACTGGCATGCTTGTATGCTTGGAGGCTCTAGACTGCCAGGATTGTGAATTTTTTTCGAAAAATTCACCGCCGCCTTGGAGCGAAAAAGGCATTTGGAGGAACACGGGAGGGTTTGAGTCAGTAAAAGTCTGACACTACCTTCCGCTCCACCCAAAGCGGAAGGAGTCATTTGATGATACTCGATCACTAAAAAAAAGGCTCTAGACAAGTTATTTTCTATCGGTGGTATATTGTTTTGAATAACGCTGTCAAATTATCACGTGATTAAATCCCTTTCATTGTGACAATCGTTTTCGCTGAAAGAATGGAACTTTGTCTAGAGCATACGTCTTTAAGTCAAGAGAGAAAAGATTACTTCTAGGCAAGCGTATTTACTCCATCTTCGACCTCATCATCTCTTACCATCAGGTGAGATATTGGACAAACGTATGCGTATGTATCAGTATAACAAAAAAAAATAGGCATCTCATGAATCAACTCTAATGAAGCAAAAGGAGTACCTATGCCAGTATTGTAGTACTTAGTTGTCAATCTGTTGTAAGATTCCCTCACCCATGGAAAAAACCATAAGCAAAAAAAAGCACAAGTTCATGTAGGTATGTAATTAATAGTGCAGGTGATAATCATCAAAACACATCCAACAATATGCTCATCGTGATCGTCAAATCCGCCGAAAGACGTCCACTGCTGGTCCACAACCGGTCCTGGGCGTCTCGCATCAATCGCCCACCCGCGACCCTCACCAGGTCCACCATATTGGTCCACCTTGTGGGTGGCCTTTCAACGCTCCGTATTCCGGTACGTGGTCGTCATTCTAGAACTTTTCAGCCTCATCGACCATCTGTTCATCGACTTACTATTGTAGATAAACGACTCAAGCCATTACCGATATTTGAGAATTGATAACAAAAGATAAAGTTTCACCCATTCCCTTTTAGAACGTCTTCTTGATAAGTCTGCAAAGAAGAAAATTTAGTTTTAAAATGAAATCAAACTCGGCAAAAACCTTTACTTTTTCTACAGTTCCTGAAACCTAAAGTTTTATGTAAATTCAAGTAATTGGAGTCGAATTCCTCGCAGTTACTGGCGAAGTGTGCCGATATAGATATTTAATAAAATTGGAATCGATTCGTTAAGTTGGCAGTTTATATTCGTTCATAGTTTTGACGAATAAAAATCATCTGGAGCAAAACAATGGGGCTGGAATTTATTGTTGAAATATTTTTTAAATTTCAGTTATGTATTGAGCTTTGTTTATTTACGATTCATATATGACAATGAACACTTACTTTTAGAAGTAGGTGTTGATTTTCTGTTTTTTTTTCCAGGTTTTCTAGCTGATGAATACCTGTTTATCACAAAAAAGGACAATCATTGAGAATAGATTTGATGTTGCAAATCTCAGCGTATTCACTTTTTAAAGAATTTTATTCAAAATCATGTCGGTGTCAAGGTCTGGCTTATAAATATGCTAGGCAAAGGTAGTTATTTTAAGACCATTTTATGCATACGGCTAATTGAGACGAATTCATCGAAAGTCACATACCGATAAAACAAGAAAACATCGTACCAACCTCAAATCAGCTCTTCTTGAAAATCTCAATCTCTCGACATAGCATCACACCTCCCTATCCCTAACGAAGCACCGTTTAATATCAATTCATCTAGATCTGCAGCCTCGCAGTCCCCCAAATGAATGATTACACTGTATTAGCAAGGCACATAGACGAATGTGCCCAATCGAATCGGGTTCAACCGGCCCCCAGCCAATTGTTACCTTCAATCTTCGTACCCCAAATTCCCCAACTTTTGGGGGACTGAGTTTTATGGGGTTTCTTTTGTCTTTACATTTAATGCGTTAAAGTCCCCCCTTGTTCAGAAGTTATGCGTCGTTTGTTATTGTTTCTGCGTATTTACGGCGCTGAGCTTGCTTTATTGTAGTTTTGAGTTTAGTTCGATTCAGCTGTAGTTATAGTTTTGCCTCTAAGTTATAGCTATCTAGCGACTATGGTGGAGACAGTGAACGTGCTTCCTAAAACTGAACATTTCTTGACAGAAGACTTATTGTTGGTATCATCATATCAGCCGAAAGACGTTCACAGCTGGACATAGACCTCCCCCAAGCGTCGCCACAACGACCGGTTCTGCGTATTGTTGGTATACCACCGTTTAATTAGTATTTATACACTATTTTATTATCATGTGAACCGATGACCTAGTGAAAGCTGAACCCGCTGGATGGACGCACAAAACATTTTATACAATAGACGCAGAAAATGTTATTGTTTTTAACCAAAAACGTGAGGCAACTCTTTCATAAATGCGTTATGACATTTCGAAACAATTTTAAAACTGTATCAGCAAAAATGCAAACCTTTTTCAGAACGTCTACCATTAACGATTCAAGTCTTATAAAAATTCTCTTTACTCCAAAATTATCTACCAGTACATTTTTTTGTGAAAAAGAAATTTAATGGTGATCGACTTTTACAAGTTTATCGGTAAAAAAACTAATTTATGTTATTTCTAGAACAATGAAGTAATACGGGATCAAAGGATTATGTGAGACGGAGCGATCTTTCTCAAGTAATTCCACTGAAACTGAAAACCGTAGAGATTCCCTTTTATTTTTGGTCAATTGGTTGGAAACCGGTTTATTGGAAACATTAAGATCTCTTTTTTACTTTGTGTCAATTTCAGAGATAGTTAATGCCCGTTTTCTTTTGTTTTATTGGTGAGGTTTGAGTTAACAATTGTTTGTTTAGTATAAAGTACAGGGTACCTATTGTGACATCTTAAAACTATCATGATAACGGTATGGGAGGGAGATGGAGTTAAACACTATCCTTTTTCACGGCTTAATCATGATGGCATTAGCACGTCATAATAAGGCCCCTTGGTAAAGTATTTTTAAGTACATAGGTATAAGTATGTCAACAATAAGAGTTCGCGGCAAATAATAACAGCCGTACGGGTCGATCTTCAAGGTTTAGCAACGCTTGCCAAGGTTGGTCTGTAGATGGGTAACCTACTTAACATACCGAGAATCCTTCATATCTCAGAGAGTACGGTAATCCATTGTCTGTGTCATAATTCATTGGTCAAGTGTATATCATTGGCTGTCGTTACGGATATAATTATCCAGAAGCCAGAAAATCTGACCCTAGAATGGCAAAGAGTACCATGTTACTCAGTAAATAGGTTGTGGAGGTCTGGAAGGTAGCCGCTCTAGGTACGTAGAAATAGGTCCAATATAGTCGGGAAAGGCTAGGCAGATGATGAGATATAAGTATGTCAAAAATGCTAGGTGCTGGTCGCCAAACTTAAGGAGCAGAGGGCACCTTGCTCGCAGAAAAGATAGTTGATGGGGTTCAGGAGTGATGACTTCGTATCGGCAGACGCAGCGTTGGATGGCTTTCTATAAGATACACCATTGACGCTGGATGTAAGACGCATAGAATCGTTCAATATATTTACACTTCGAGCAGTCACAAGCCTATGTTTAGCAGTGGACGTCATTCGGTATGTATGTAAATCGAGCTGGTTTCCGCAACTCCACGACTAAGCGAGTATTTTGCGTGCAGTTGGGACAAATGTGTCATTCGATCCACCCTAGCTCCCCAAGGAAAGCCAGCAACGCCTAGGTGTTTCCTTTGCCCTGTAATTCGCGACTACCGGGGGCATCTTAGAAGCAGATGTGCTGCTGTCTCATTCTCAGTGGTCTTCAGGAATGTTCGCGGAGGTTCGCACAGATGGTTTTCATGCCATCATGCGAAAGAAAGCGGCCTCCTTACTACAACGCTTGCATGGTAGTGACAACAGCATCCTGAAAATGATAGCTGCCAGACCGGACTGTCCCTTTCAGGGCTACTGGGTGGGGACAGTCATAGGTTTACTTAAATAAATAAATGTTATAAACTAACAATACTAACCTACTTAAGTACCCATTGTTACTAACACCAATACTAACTAAATGTATGGACTGTAAAGTATGAAATAAAGTTTTATTTAATTTAATTTAATTTATAGCGGGCTGCCAGTGACTCCTATAGCATAGAGGTGTTTATTATAAGTCCCGTGGCCAGTTGTTACGGCTGTGACTGTATGTAACTCTTGTTTAGCCAGTCTTAGGGCTTGTTTCGTGAATCGGCCATCTATAGAGGTAAGTGCCTCTTTGGCCTGCCTACATTCACTATGGTCAACCCTTAGCTTGTGATGTTTATCTCCGGTGCGTTTCCTTACCCGATTGCGTAAGTACCCGAAAGGCAGCAGCACGATGGGTTCAGGTCCCTTCGCTGACATACTCGAACCCCTTCTGGCGAGTTCATCTGCAGGTCTTTGCCTCGAGATTCATCGTCATTCGGTTAAAAAGATGATGATGATGATGATGGCTGGGTGCTTTTTTAATGACTCCAAAATAAAATAAAGCGTTTTTTTTTCTGCTTTTTTTAAACGGGCTTCCGATCCTAATCTAGTATAAAATTGGTTAGTAGAGGTACCTACAGGCCTTTTTATGGGACAAGCCCGCCACACATTCCCAACCACTGCAACTCCTGAAAGCCAGAATCAACAGTAACACAACCTACAGGCCTGCCTGTCTAAGCGAAAATGTATGTCAAAACTCTCTCAAATTCATTCCAAATCATGGGGATTTGGAATGAATTTGAGAGAGTTTTTGAGCCTTCTCCTTCCCAATCACACTTACTCCCATACCTTCTCACCATTCAGATTCCATCTCGCGCCAGCTTCACAACAGCAACTAAAACTCACAAATTGGTTCGTAAATCTCACAATTAATATTGTGCATAAATCATATTTATTACAGCCGATTCGAATCGGGTGAGAGCTCTAAAAAGCACAGGCTGAGCAGTAATCGATACGAAAGCACTTAAATATCCAGCTGAAGTTAGTTACTGTTCGTATTAGTAAAATGGTTTAACTTGGAACAGTCGTTAAGCTGGGCCGGTTTTATGAAAGTATACTTGCACCGTTTTTGTTTTGGTAGCGTTGGTCTGGATTTAAATGTTTTTCTTGCGAGGCTTAAACTGGATTTTATTCGCGGTGCTGACATTTTTAGGTATATTAGAAAGTATTTTTTTTTTTTTTTTAATAGGAGGAGCTCGTGGCTAGATAATAGCCGTACGGGTCGATTTTCAAGGTTTAGCAATGCTTGCCAAGGTTGGTCTGTGGATGGGTAACTATCTTAACATACCGAGTTTCTTCCGTGCCTCGGAAAGCATGTTAAACCGTTGGTCCCGGCTGTCATTTGTAGATCTTTGGCTGTCGTTACGGATAGTCAGAAGCCAGTAAATCTGACTCTAGTCTTGCCAAGAAGTACTTGTTACCCAGTTAATGGGTTGTGGAGGTCTGGTATGCAGCTGGTATTCAGTTAAATCCGGTTTGACTGGAAGCGGGGTCCAAAATAGTTCGGAAAAGGCTAGGCAGATGATGATAATTAGAAAGTTAATTTCAAAGAGATGTCAGCATAAGTGATGGAGTCAGCTAGGGCCAGTTCCTGCCAGGGTTGCGGGATTTGTTCAAAAGAGTTACTGCGGCCCTGGAACACAAAGGGCGTTTGGAGGAACATGGGTGAGTTTTAGTCAGTAAGAGCCTGATACTCTGAGAGCAGTAATTTGAGGCCTCCCCATACAAAAACCAAAGCACATTTTTAGAAGTATTTAAAGTAAAATCTCTATAACAAACATACTCCCGGAAGAGTTGTGCACATTGAACATTTATCCAGACCCTGAGCTGCTACAAGATATTCCAGCATTAAAACCCCTATAACACATTGTGCAACTTAGGAATCGAACTGTGGACCTCATACTTAGCAGTAGGGTAGAAGTACCGTTTGTGGCCACTGTACCGTTTATGGCCATTTATTGTTTAAATAAACGATAGAAATGAATTTATATAAAAAAACCATTACAAACTCAATTTGTTTTAATATAAACTTTTTATTACTCAACAAATATATCGTTATAATATTATAATTTTTTATAAATTAATTCAAATGTTAACTGGCCAAAAACGGTGCTAAGGTGGCCAAAAACGGTACTTCTACCCTATCGCTTGCGAGTACTATACAAAACAACTCCTAGAAAGACTAAACAAGGCAGTTCAATTAGCAGGATAATCATCTTATTCTATTAATATTATAAATGCGAAAGTTTGCGAGGATGGGTCTTCATGATGGATCGTCAGAACGCCTGAATAGATCTTCATTAAATTTGGCACAGAAGTAGCTTATAGTCTGGTTTAAGACTTTTTATATAGAGAGTATGTTCCCTAGGGATAACGCTGGTGAAGCCGCTAGCAGAAGCTAGTAAAAATATAAAATGTTCTTCAATTTCACATACAAACGCAACTAATTTCAAATAAAAGATAGGTACTGAAGTAAAAATGTTTTATTATATATTGTGGCAACACTGCAACCTCTAATGGAATACCAGCGCTGCGTTTTTTTTAATAGCATCATGTGTGATGAGATAGAAGTCTTTATGACCTAACACAGATCTTTTTAAGATAATTATAAACGGCCATACGTCAACCTCTAACGGTAGACTAAAGAGTCGCAAAAGCTTCCTTCGACACACAGAGGCAATCCCGGATAGGCCATCTAAAGAGAGAGGCAAATTGTGGGAAGACAGGTATCCACCATCACACGAGTTTATGAAACCCAAAGAACAGTTGCTTTCAGGTAGTGAATTGCGGTGGCCTGTTTGAAAAACTTTGAACCGTTTAAGCACCCAGGTAGGCCGCTGCAAACACAACTTGGCGAAATGGGTTTTCATGGACCCGTTTAGTACTCAATGTGAGTTCGGTGCCCCTGTTCAGAATATGAGCCACATGTTGGAGTGCCCCAAGTACCCATACACCTGTACTATGGAGGATTTGATGAATGCCACCGTTGCTGCAATTAACGTAGCCACCTATTGAACCCAAACAATTTAGGGAGTTGTCCATCGATTCGAAAAGAAGAAGAAGAGATCTTTTTAGGTACCTATATTGTTAGTTTTTAATCACTTTATTTTATTTTGGTACAAGTCTCAATCCCATCACACATTCTTTCTCTATTAAACGACCATACGCAAAAAACTGTTATTATCCTTTTAACGACGAGAAACAAAAGAGTTTATCCGCCGGAGATCAAAAGGTGGCAGCTATATACCTATTTATGTTTCTTCAAGTGCGAGCACATAAGGTCGTCTGGCCCTGCTATTTGGGTTATTAGGACATTTTGGAAGGACTTCGAAAGGTTAATTAAATATAGGGCGTTAATGTAGGTCTTATTTTTGTTTGATTTTAATTTTGTAGTACCGTCTTTTTGATTACATGCGCCTTCTGGGTTTAAGAAAAGACTTTTGCCGTACAGTGGGATAGAATCAGCCTAGTATTATTACGGCCAGATTTAGACATTTTAAATCAAATCAATCCAATCTGCCTCGTTTTTTCAAAACTAAATTGGGGCGGCTTCAAGTCTATAATAAATGACATAAAACAAAGAAAAAAAAAGACAAGTAGTTAATCGTTAACCGGTTGCATTTTGGGGACTGTGCGACGGAATTGCATAATTTAATTCCGCCAAGCCCGTTCCATCATCGGAACACAAGACGAACGGCGATGTGCCACCGGTACATGGTGGACATCCCAACCACGCGCACAAAACGTTTTGGGAACACAATCATAATGCGTACAGCTAAGGAGTGGAACTCCCTGCCGGAGTCTGTGTTTCCCGATAGCTACAACAACCTGGGAGTCTTTAAGTCAAGAGTGAATAGGTTACTTCTAGGCAAGCGTGCTCCATCTTCGACCACATCATCGCTTACCATCAGGTGAGATGGTGGTCAAGCGCGTGCCTATCAATAGAAAACAAAAAAAAGGCCAGTGTTTCCTAGCTGAGTACCCTAAGAAGAAACAAACTCAGAGGTCAATGTCTCTTTTGAAGTCCATACAATGGCACTGGTCAAATCATATGAGAACCATGTAAGTTGATGTCTGAGGTGGTATTATGAGGAGAGTACCTCACAGAACTAACCGGACGCAGCTGGGTACTAATATTTTACAAGGGGAAGTCGCCCCATAGGTATTTTAAATGTTGCAGTCACCTTTAACCCACCTACTGACTATCACGATACCATTGGCAAGACTGGTGTTAAATTTTCTGGGTTCTGACTAGCCATAACGTTTGTCTATGGTTTTCAAAGGACAGCTGGGACCCACGCCTTATTGAGATTCTGATTCATGGAAGAGTCGCGGTAACTAATGAATGGTCATCCAAACATTTTTTTTTTTTTTTTTTGCTGGGCAAAAATGCATTACGCATACCCTCCCGTCGGGGGAACGGGAGGGGTATGTGGGACTCCCCGGGCTGACCCGGTATACCCACTAAAACGACCCAGCGGCATTCCCGCATCGTCCGAGTGGAAGAGGACTGGGAGATCGGCGCAGCCTTAGCGTCCAGTCCTCCTCCGACGACAACCCGCCTGAAGCGGCGGGCCCCTCAAGTCCTCCCCGTTCAGGGGGAGGGCTGGGAATGACCGGCGAGGGTGGTGTGGAGTGCAATGCGGGCGGAGGCGCCCCCGCGCCTATCGCCCGCCCATCACCACCATGAGGAGGGAGAAGACGGCGTCTTCTCCGACCTCTTCTGCGCCTGCGGAGCGGCGCAGCGAGAGGGTCGTCCTCCCGCGCGCGCTCCGCCGCCTCCTTTTGCGAGATGACATCCTCGCAAAAAGAGGCGAATGGTCATCCAACCATGGACCAACCTCAGCAAGCGTTGCTTAGCCTTGAAAATCGACCCATGCTGCTAATATTATTTAGACACAAGCTCCTTTAATGTCAAATCAAAACATTCTAAGAATATCACCTCCGACTGCTTTCAGTGATCATTTAAAATACCTGTAAAAGTTGTTCTAACAGAATTAAACCACGTTAAGCGGCCCATTACCAACAAGAGCTTTAATTTCGTTCCTCAAACGTAAAACACCTCAAACCAGCATTAGACTCGAACATCTTGCACTGTGACACCGCCATTAACTTTAACGGCAGTTCTAAGTAGCCAAAATCGCGGCCTGAGCGTAATACCGCGCTCGTAACATTAGCAGTGTTCCTGCTACATTGCGCGCCTCACGCCTTGAATCACCGCCTTTATTGCCGTCACAACCAGTAATGGTTCGCGAAATTTATGTTTGATTAATTAAATCTACTCGCTTTATGACTTGTTTGCCAGATTAGATAATGTTTCATTAAGTTGATTTCTTGGTGTTTTGGCTCCGGGGTTACGCTGCGCGCTGATGTGTTTTGAGGTGGTTATATTAATTTTGTTTTGTATCATGTGCAGTGGGTTAGCGAGTTCATCATTTTTGCCCTTTGGCGTTGAAAACTCTTAAGTAAGTATGCATTGTTCATGATTAAAAATAGGGTTGTTGAATTGTGGTGTGAATTTAGTCTCGAATATATTTTTCAGTCACTCTTCAATGCTCGATGTGGGTAAGGAAACTCTCCCTGGATGTTGATTAGCAAACCCGTACTTTCTCACGTTTGTTTCTGACAAGGTTTTTTTATGGATGGGAAATCTTCAAATGACTTCTCCCTGCCTTGGGCGAAGCAGAAGGGAGTGTCAGACTCTTACTGACTAAAACCCATCCGTGTTCCTCCTAATGCCCTTTGCATTCCAGGGCTGCGGTGACTCTTTGGAACAAATTCCGCTACCCTGACAGGCACAGACTCTAGTAGGCCCCGTTTACTATGCTAACATCTCTTTGTAACAAGGTGGACCCAAGATATGACAAAAATCGCGGACCTCAACCGAACGCTTGGGAGTGGCCTATCTTCTGCAAAGGATAATGGTTCGGCTGAAAAGCCATGATTTTACGGAGACTTTTGCTAGGAGTATAAAAGAGTTTTGTTATTATTTTATTGTTGCATTCAGGATAAGAATGCTTGGAAACATGCTGGTCCTGTTCCATAGGACAATCAATGGTGGAGACAAGATCTAACTGGTTGATTTATGTATTTACTTTTGTACCTACTGTTTCATATTTGGGTTTTTATTTTTCTGTTCACTCACACTCTGCTAATGAATGCTTCCAATATTTGTAAATATGTGAGTACCATGTACTTATTTAAAAAATAATAATAAGTCTACCTCTGCATACTCTAGGTTCATGGTCCTCACATATATTAACAGAAGTTTTGTATACCACAGCACATGTAAAACATTGATTTGAAAAGAGTAACTATGGAGTTTCTTGTCCGTTCTTCTCCATAAGAATCTACCCTTCCGAATGGACAGTAGAGTCACTAAGTTATTTTAAATGTAATGATGACGTTCAAAAGTGCCGTTTAATGGCCTAATTGAAATAAACGTTTTTGACTTTGACTTTGTTGGTATATATATATTCTAACAATTATAAATATGAAAATCGATAGCTTAATGTTGAAAAATAAAGTACATACATGCGACAATTACGAGTATTAATATCTTAAAAGCTAAATCACAGAGTGATCACGTAGCATCAAGATAAATAACGTAGTAGCTACTATTAATCCCGGATAAACATAGAAAGCTATTCAGTAATTGCCCATTAAAATATTACACCACTTTGCCTCGCCGGTAATTAATATAAAGTTACACGTTGATCGGAAGCCATACACGGTTGAAACTCGGAGGAATAACTGGATGGAGTACTGGTAATTATATTCACCTGTTTTGTGACTTATAGAATCATAAAGAATTTCTAATTCTAATATTGATGGTTTAAAAGATGATGATCAGGAGCACTTTTGTAAAGATCAATCACTTTATAAAATTTATTAGTTTTTGCCGTTCTTGTAGGAATTGTAGGTTTTTTTTTGTGTTTCCCTACACTCACCAAGAAACCTACATGCCGAATTTGAGCTTTCTACTGCCAGTAGTTTCAGCTGTACGTTGTCATTCACTCAGTCTATAAACAAACTAGAATATTTACTTTAAGCTATACGGACTCAGAAAAATACAAAACACTACAAGGTACAAAATAACCTCGGAAGAAAGAAAAGAACTTAAATTTCGGAAGTCGGTGTTTCTGGTTCCTTTTTCGTTTTTTTGACACAGACTTCCGAAATTAAAGGTTTTTTCTTTCTTCCGAAGTTATTTTGTACCTTGTAGTGTTTTATTTTTGGAAATCGGTAGTATTATTTAAAAAATGTTTTTTATTTTTCACTTTTTAGTAGTACCTACCTGCGTACCCATTTACAGCGTACCAGCGCAATGTTATGTTAAGAATCTGGTGTAAACACTTAAAAATATACAATTTCAGCAATCCCGATCCATTTGCTATCATATATTGAAGAGTTCCATCCTTTGCCTACCTTGTTCTTCGTCAGATCTTCACCAAATGAAAAATACTCTTCTAAATAAAAAAATAATCATCCAAATCGGCTGACAATTGGCGAAAATATCGCTAAACAAACATATTTCATGGGATCTCATCATCAGATCCTTATTTATACCTTCCATCATCAGTTCAGCAACATTAGATGATGATTACTAGGCACAAATATCTGAATTGCGTTAGAAAGTTAAAAAAAAAAAACAACATTGTATGTGCCTATAAAATATGAGGGTTGCCCTCGATTTTCATGAGATCCTATCATCAGATTCTGATTTGACCAATCGAAAAGTATACCCTTTCAGATGAAACAAGAATTTTTCAAAATGCTTCATAAATGACGGAGTTATGAGGTAACAAACATAAAAAAAAATACAACCGAATTGAGAACCTACTCCTTTGTTTGAAGTCGGTTAAAAATATACATTCAGATGTCAGTATAAAATACTTTCTATCGTGTAAATACCTTAATATGTATTACTGAGCTTCTACTATCCGTCTGTCTGTATGTCAGGGAGCTGAATCAGGTATATAGGGTCATATAGGTAGGCAGTAGGCATTTTCAATAAAACAACCATTGCCGATGAAACAAAAAATAACCTATATACTAATATATAAAGCTGAAGAAGTTGTATATTTGTTCGTTTGCTTGAACACGCTAATCTCAGGAACTACCGTCCGATTTGAAAAAATCTTTCAGTGTTAGATAGCAGACAAAGTTGCGCGGGTCAACTAGTAATAAAAATAAACTAATAAGCAACTACTAACAAGGAGGCAAAAGATGACCAGTGAAGGGGCTCCACGCTGGTATTGCATTCGAGATACTATCTTTAATACGACACTTTAGTCTCCATGTGCTACCACCTCCATGTTTTAAAGGTAAATATGTTCTAACGCCTCGCCAGTCGTGTTTTATAGCTGCGATACGTCTCCGTCGCGTGAACGAACTTATAGGGTTGCCATTAAATAATAGCATAACGTTAAGGTGGTGACCCTAATGCAACGTGGAGTGATGTAAAAGGCGCCAGAATTTCGCCATTAGTAAGTACAGCAATTAAAAGTGAGTAATGTTTCAAGTTGTAAAAGTTAGTAAGTAAAAGTGCAACTGTTGGTTTCTTTTCTAACCTTTTGTTATATTCGGTCTCTACATAACTATTATACTCCTCTGATATTTTAGTGCTAAGAAATTCCACTTTTTCGAAAAACCTTCCACTTATTTTTTCAGACGTTCTTTTCTGAAACCAACGTGCCACAATTATGAAGAGTATTTAATGCTAACGATGATACTCCTGACAAACAGAATCAACAGTGGTGGCCACCAGATAAGTGACGAGGCAGTAAAACTCGACGAGTTCCAGAAAAACGATTCAACTGCTTGAACGTTGAAGGATTGAGATAAACCATAGCCTTAGCTGGGTTTAAAACCATTGTCCGATAGCCTTTAGCTAAGCTATAAGGTGTCCATCCAATGTCGTTAGATTGGCGGAAATAATTCAATCCGAACTGCCCCACATTAGGACTAAGACGATAACGCTGTTACTACCAGGTATGTGCTCGGATTATACCCCAGTGATAGGTTATTCCAACAGAATAATCCCTTAGTTGCTCCTTATGACGCCCGTGGGAATCAACTGTATGCTCGTTCCTTGAACTAAGTAGAACTGTTTGAAACTGTGTTTGACACACAACTTAGCAAGTTGGAGATGTTATTTGGTTATGCCTACTATAAATATGTCGGTAATGTGGGCATTAACCCGCTTTTGGTTTTGTCATAGACGGGTAAAGCGTTAACTTTTAAATTGTTTGTTTGGTAAGATATTTGAAAAGTTTATCATCATCTGCCTAGCCTTATTGGGGTCGGCTTGTAGTCAAATGGAATTCAGCTGAATAACAGTATCTTACGAGAAGCGGCTGCCTACCAGAACTTCACAACCCATTAACTGGATCACACTGTACTCCTTGGCAAGATTGGCATCAAATTTTCTGGTTTCTGACTATCCGTAACGACTGCCTAAGATCTGAAATGGATAGCTGGGACTAATGACTTAACGTGCTTTCCGAGGCATGGAGGAGCATGGAGCAGGGGCATGGATGGTGGAGTCACAAACCAACCTCGGCAATATTTGAAAAGTTTATGTAGTCCTCAAATTAATGGATGTATGAACAGACAGATCATTTTAAACACCGATGCCAGACGCATACTAATTATTTTCTACTACATAATATTATCTACTATCAGTGACTTTCGAAAGAAAAATAATTAAGTGAAAATATACATTAATCGTTTCGAAAGCTACTATTAAAGTTAGTATTTTATTAAAAGCTCTCACAATTATGAACTCACGTTGAGGCAATTTTTCGAAACACAGTTGAAACCTGACAGAATTACAACCTTTATTTTTGTGATAGGTATGTGTTAAGATGACAGTTAAACCTCTTTTGTATCTAGTATGTTACAGTAATATACCTTCATTCTTAATCCTACCTAACCTATCTTCATGCTAAGTAATCCATCCTCAGAATCCCTCCTTGATATGATAAATCAAAGTATTTAATTAAATAAATCTTTTCTTACTTATCTTTAAGAATTAATCTTATTTTAATTCCAACCTTGGACCCCAACAAAAAAATTAACCAAACAAATCTAGATTAAGACCGCCGATAAAAAGTTAAATGAACATTTTTTCCGTCAAAACGATATTAAAAAACTTTTTGTTACAAAGATGGTTTGAATTTCGAAGACTTAAGAGGCCATTTTGAAAACTCTTCGGATCTGTCAAAATAGCGAACAAGAATCAAATAAAAGAGAGAGTTAATGGGCAAATTAAAAGTTATTAAAGTAAGTGTACTTCGGGTGAATTTCAGACTAGAATAATTGCCCTCTTGGCTAAGAGAATTTTAGTAAAAGTGTATTGAATTGGCTTTACAGGACTTTGAGTATCTCTTGAGATCTATTAATTTTATCGGTTTAAAAAGAGTCTAGAAGTTTGATTAGCTAACAAAGAAAAAGAACATTTTGGATTTGAAAGGCGATAATGAATCAACATCTGCACAATAGGTTGACAATGACATAAATAATGTAAAATTAAAAAAGTAGCTAATACAGATAACATTTTTGCATATATCATCATAGTTTTACATCAGGTGAGATTGCGGAGAAACGCCTACAAATATTATAAAAATGAAGAAATAATTTTCCGCAGTTTTTCACAGGAAAAATTGAAATAAAAATTAAAATTACGAACGAAAATAACGATATACAATTGCTTCCAATAATTTGTGCTCTAGCATTTCAACTTCAAAGAAAAAAAAAATTATGGCAGTTTTTACTATTCATAGATACCTAATACGTACATACAAGTTTCAATTAAAATTAAACCACAACATAACCTTTTCTGCTAACCTATATTGACCGAAAAAAATCCACAGTTCCACGTAAAGCCTGAAAATAAAAAAAGGATTCGCTAAAATTTCACAATAAATAATAATAAGAAGTAAATAATCGTATGTACAAATACTATGTTGTACCTACATTGTGTAGCGCCATGTTTGGTTCCCAACCACCCTCGGAATAATTACTTCTGGCTTTTGCATAATATCTGCGTGAGTCCCACTTTGTAAGGGCAGTGCTACACAAGCGTACGTTATGTATGTTTGTGTATAGTTTTAATATGTATGTGTTTTCACTTAGCCAAGTTTGTGGGAGTGACGTGAAGTGCGTTGGTGTAATTTGGAGTGAAATATGGTGACAATGGGTAAGGCTGCATGAATATTATGACGTAAATGCGTGTCAGATTACTGTAAATTAAAATACCGAACTAACAGTATGGAAGTAGCTGTTAAGCAGTGGTTTTCATTCATCTACTTTAAAACTGTATGTTATTGGTTCGAGAATGTTCCAATTTTTCCATTTAGCTTCTTCTTTAAACCACTTTTTTCCGTCACAACTCTCATTTGTTGGAGGCCAGGAAATGAGACTGCAGTTCTTCAGGATAACTTTTTTATTTTAAGTCAAATCAACCTTACTCGACGAGAGACCAAATTAAAATGTCCCGGTTCACGAGTGCAATCCTTTTTTTTTGAACGAAGGCCCGAACGAACGACCGTTACAGTGAACTGTCAGTGACTAAATGACAGTTGAGTCAATACACTATCTATATGACGTGACATTCAAACTATATTAAAAAAATATAAGGCTAATAAATTATACTTAAAAATAATAAAAGGAGTTCAATTATGCCAAAAATGCTAACACCATTGAGCACCAAGTCAAAGGCCAGGTTAAATTAAAAATAAGTATTATTTCTTACCTGAGATGTAAATTAGGCTTTTTTAACCTCACATATTGTCGTCAAAAGCTTCATCGCATTGTGAAACATTAACTGGCTAACTTCTAAAACTCACCCCTTTTACCCTTCTTTTTACCGACACCATGCCATTTTCATGAACAACACCACATCACACATTTTTACCATGCATCACATAATACATATTCCCCGATGACCACCATAACAAAATAACATGGCAGTCGTTATGGACGCAGCCTTATGATGGCGATGCCAAATTGAATATTATTTTTGTCCCCGTTTATACTTTTATTTGCAGCTTTATTTTTTATACCACGAATTCTAATATGGTTACACTTTTTATTATGTTTTTATCCGACCGAATGTTTTGGTCAAAAGAGAGAGTATACTGTTGTGGGTTCTATAGAATTTTGTATGATTAACTGAGTATTCGAAAGTTGAATAAACATATTTTAATTGAAATATAAGTTGATATAGATTATTTTCGATTAAGAATCTACTCATAACTTCAATTTAAATATTGGTTGCCTGCTTGTCGGTCTTCTACAGATTGTACTTTGGTGAGTGTGCCCATGAACTCCACGACCTCATCTCACCGGCCCTCCTCTACCATCGGACAATTAAGACGCACTGCATCTTACTATACCTTTCTTGTTTGTTGCTATTTCACCAATTCGCACTAAGCGTTTCCAAACGTCTTTTATAATGCGCACAGCAAAGGAGTGGAACTCGCTGCCTGCGTCTGTGTTTCCAAACGCTTACAACCCTAATCTCTTCGAAGTTAGAGTGAACAGACTCCTTCTGGGTAAGCTCGCTCCATCGTAGACTTTGTCTCTGTCATCTCTGACCTAGACTAGAGTCAAGAGCAAACCCATAATACTTAAAAAAAAAAACTACTTGTAAAACAATCAACGCACAACGCCTCCTAGATATGCAGGCGGCCAAATAGGTTCATGTTCAATGTACCGAGGCAGTTTATTACGATAAATAAATTTTGCGCAGGATTCACATTTACAAATAACCTGAAAATATGTCTAGAATTTAATCTGAAACTTACACCAACCATTCATATAAATCTAAAGAACATTTACGATCTAAATGAAAATAAAAAGAGCTGCAACAAATATAAAAACAAATGGTCCATAAACAACCCATAATAACTTTATAATTTCCAAATTTGTATCATCATTATTAGCACGCAACATTAGAAGCCATTCGACAAAACAATCATTTTATGTACACAATAAAAATAAATTTGAATTAAGCCCGAGTGCCGGCTGAGTTTTGACTAAAAGTAATAACGACCCATTCTCAATTTATGGTCCTTTTATTAAGGTTTCGTACCCAAGGGTAACCAACAGAACCCGCTAAGCCTCCGCAGTCCGTCCGTGCGTTCGTCCGTCTGTCTGTCAGCGGGCTGTATCTCAAGAACCGTAACCAGTAGACAGTTGAAATTTTCAGAGTCTGTATTTCTATCGCCGCTTTAACAATAAAAATGAAAATGAAAAGGGGCTGTCATACAAAAAGATAAAGGAAAAAATATGTTTATTTCGCCAAAAACGACTTGTTTTTTCGGCTATTGGTACAGAACCTTCGTGTGAGAGTTCGTTTCGCACTTGGCCGATTTTTTTAATGTTCAAAGCTAGACTTTTGTTGTGTGTAACGTCTGCTTAACAGGCATTACTTGCCTATAATAACTTGGACCAGAAAACCTTATTAAGTCTTACAAAGTATCAGAAAGTGCGAAGCTAATATTATGCTAATAAATTTTATTTACTCTGCTGTGTTCCTAAAAGAAACTGTAATGGAAAAGTTAGTACGTAACGTAATGTTCAAGAACTTAATGGGTTCGGCAGAGTTTGTAGTTTACTACTTGGAATTAAGTTTGGTAGAAATGCGGTAGGTTAGCAACAGCTGCTACTACCTAATAACTAGTTGTTAGCTCATTGCCAATATTTTCTCTCACTCTTCTTCGTTGTGGTTATAGTGCCAGACAGAAGTAGGGTCAGCAGGCTATTGCTTAAACACTTATAAAGTTCAACGAAAAATGTATTTTCACACCACTTGCACTAAAACGTCACATTATAATATCATGCTAACACAACCTACAGTAAGTCATTATTGCTTAGTAAGTACAATATTACCTATTGGCCGGATTTCAATAATGTGATTTGAATTTGGAACTCAACTTGGAGACCGACGAGAACTGCTCGCGGTCAGCCACCTCTCTTCATGACTTGCAACAATTTTCTCGCAGTAGGTATGAAAAGTAGAGTTTGATCCTCAGGGATAAAGGTGTCTTGGCCATGGGCTAGCTGAAATCCCTCGCTGCTTGCAGGATTTTTGTATTAACTCCCTCAGTTCATGATCACTCTAAACTCTCGAATCCTTAATTAGGTTCCGGATTCAAGATGACACCCGTAACGTAACCCTCTGCTTTATCCACTTTGGGTTCATCATAACAGCAGAAAGACGTCCACTGCTGGAAATAGGCCTCCCCAAAAGGAAAGTTACTATTATTTAAAACTTGCACAAGTTAAACACTCTATACAAAGGCGTACCATACTTAGGCATTCTCTACCAGTCGAACATAAAGTAGTGCAGAGACAGAACATGGTAGGTGCAATAAAATGGAAAGACAAATAGAAACTTACTTCTAACGAAGCTAGTTCATTAATATTTTTAGTTTACAATTTGTTTTAATTTTTGTTTATTCTGTGAGAGTCCAAAAAAAAAGTATTTTTTTTGCTTAAAATTTTTTTTTTTGAGTTAATCTCCAAAATCTAAAGCTTTATTGATAGAATATCCCTTGTTGTATTACGTCCGACCATGTTCTTCTACTGTTTTAGCCCGATACCTCCACACGGTCCCGAGATAAAGGGTCTTGCTTGACACACAGACGGAGAGACGGACGGAGAACAAAGTGATCCTATATCCTCCTATACCTATTTTTGCTATTGTCACTAATGAAGCATATTAGATATTGAGCGCTGTGTACAGTAATAATTGGATTTCAGATTTATGTACATATTGTCATAGCTGTGCTGAATTGTCTTAGTCTGTCACTGTACTTTTAAAATAAAATAAAATACAATAAAATAAATAAGAGTTCTGTTTTTTCCTTTTTGAAAGTCAAAGTCAAAACGTTTATTCCAATTAGGCCATTAAACGGCACTTTTGAACGTCCTTCACATTTCAAATATGTAAAAGTTCTGAAGTGACTCTACTGTCCATTGGGAAAGGTAGATTCTTATGGAGAAGAATGGACAAGAAACTCCATAGTTACTCTTTTCAAATAAATCTTTTACAATATTTGGTAAGTATACAATTTTTTTTTTTATATTTTAGGACCATTCGCCTAGGGTATGCAGAGGTAGACTTATCAATTTTCTAAATAAGTAGGTACATGATACTCACACATTTACAAATATTGAAATGACTAATTTTTTTAGGTACGGCAGCTTTTGTTAATATTTTTAGGTACGGAACCCTAAAAATATTAACTAAAGCTGACAGTATAAATGTAATCTGTGCGAGGCTAAAAAGGTCCTTAACTCAGCATATTCTAATAAGGCCAGCTGTGATATGTTTCAGAAACCTACCTATCTTTTTCATTCCAACCTGCCTGACCTACGCCTTACCTTATTAAGATCGGCTTGCTTAAAGGAAGCAGCTCAATACCAGTATTGTACATAAAGCTACTGCCTACTTGACCTTCACAACCACTTGGCAAAACTTATGTCAGATATTCTGACTTTCAGTGGCGACTTTTTTTTTTGGGACAAGCCCGCCTCACATTCCCGACCACTGCACCTCCTGAAAGCCAGAATCAACAGTAGCAACCACCAGAAAAACGCCGAGCCAATAAAGTCCGACGAGTCCCGGAGAAACGACTCAACTGTCTTGGATCAACTGTAAACTATGTGTGGCGACTGTCAATGATCTTCAAAATGGCGGCAGGCCAAGGCATGGTGGCGTCGCTTTACCTGGAAAATCGACCAGTGCGACTGTTTTTAGCTAGAGCTCCTCTCCATCTTTTCCATTTATGGATTCCTTATAAACGTAGGTATGTTTCGAAATCCCTTTCGCTTTAATCTCCACGTGCCATGTAGCAGGTCAAGGGTTACCGACCGAAGGGATAAATAAGGCTTTGACCTGGCTGAGCGGCTAAACGCTGAAAAATGACGCTATTCAAACTTCAGCTGCTAAACTGAAAAATGCACGCTACCTTTGTTGCTTTCCGTGGACAGGCGCAAAGCGACTAAATGACAATTATTTATATAAATTGTTCAATGGATAGTGTAATTTGGGATTAATTTAGAAAAAGAAAATAAAGAAAGAATAAGAGTTTTTTTGCGCCAAGAATGGAATATGGAATTGCATAAATATGAAATCACTAGTTGACCCGCACAACTTCGTCTGCTCGGCTCCTATTGATTTTAGCGTGATAATATATAGCCTATAGCCTTCCTCGATAAATGGGCTATCTAACACTCAAACTATTTTTCAAATCGGACAAACAAACAAACAAACTCTTCAGCTTTATAATATAGTATATTAGTATTAGTATAGATAGATTATGCAAACGTGTTGTCATAACTCTGTCGTATTATCTACGGGAACCTTTAAATTTTACTAAGACTTATAAGAAAAAGATATATCAATGCAAATTATTATTTCCCATGAAAATGACGCATAAAGTACCCCATGCCAAGAAATAATGAACATACCTAAATAGGTTTTTATTTCGTGTACAAGACCGAAGGCAGAGCAATGCGTTGCGTCGACCGTGCCAACATTAGCCACGGACAAGAAACTACAGAATTCTGACAATGTTTCGCATTCTCATATACTACGCTGTTTCGCATTTTGCGGCTGTTATGACAAGTGGTGCGTCGCAAAACGCAATTATACAGTCCCTTCATCATCTGCCTAACCTTTTCCCACTATAATACAAACTTTTCTAGTATGGGAGCTTTAATTAATTTAATTTTTATTATTTATTGTTACAGAGGCAAAAGAAATACACACTGCGAAAATTTCAAATGTTGAGTTACAGCCCATTGACAGACAGACGGACAGACGGACAGCGGAGACTAATAGGGTTCCTTTGGCTACACTTAGAGTACGGAACTCTAAAAATTAATGCAACACCTTCATTTTGACATGGAACTGTAATAATTGCGTGTTTTACGTTCTCGAGAAGACGATTTTTTATTAAACATTCGCTTCTGCCAGCGGCTTCGCCCGCCTAGGGAACATACTCCCGGGATAAAAAGTAAATCCTATGTCCTTTCTCAGGCTCTAGACTATCTCTGTACCAAATTTCATTTATATTCGTTCAGTTGTTTTGGCGTGAAAGCACGACAGAAGGTCCTCTATTGTGTCACCTAACTTTTTTTGTCCTAGTTATCATTTGTCCGAATGATAACTAGGACAAAAAATGATAATAATAATGAATGATATAAAGTTCGAGTAGAACTTTATATCACATTAAATTTAAATCCCTGAATATAATATGTCCTAAATCCGTTTGTCATAAATATTACAATCAATAATATACAAAACACATAAAACCGTTTTCAAATAAAAGTTATAAGTCCTTAATTCAAATTACAAACATGTGGTTTTTGTAAGCAAGCAAGCATGCAGCATGCAAGCAAGCATTCAGCATGCAGCTTGCAAGCAAGCATGCAGCATGCACGCAACATGCAGCAGGCATGGTTTCTGTCACGGCTCCAGCGATGCGGGGCTCCGGCGGTCCCTCGCGACTTTATCGTCGCAGATGGGTTTAACGCTCACCAGCGCAGCTTCGGCGGCAAGTGTTACAACCACCTGCTCCTCAACTCGCGGGCCTAGCCCAGCCGCGCCTACGGGATTTTAAATTACACTCTAGGGGTAGGGCAGACCAGACTGCGTGGAGTCGGATTTAAAGCGATTCGTTTCTGTCACAAAAATCAAATTTTAGCAAATGTTTTAGGACTAAAAATTATAATTAATTAAAATTTGGAATAATACACATTATTTACCGCACATTACTTAGGATATATTATTTTAGGTCATGTAAAATTAGATGATTCAATTATTATAGTACTCTATATTAGTACAGAATACTTTTTGAACTAAAGAAAATTATGATAAAGAAAATTTCGGGATTTTGAACATTATAGTTACTGAATTTTATAGCAAACGTGTTATGGATAATGATTATCGGACAAACAATTTTAGGAGAAGAAAGGGGGTACTGCGACGGACAGATAGACAGACAGAAAGACAGAAAGAGCTACTTCCGTATTTAAAATATTATACTACTCTGTCAAGAAAGTACCGGGAAAAGATCAATAATACACAAAATGTCTGTTATTCATCCAAATTTATTTTATCACCTTCAAAGTATGCTCCTTTAGAAACGATACACTTGCGCCAACGAATAATCCATTCATCAAAACATTTTTTAAACGCTGCTTCCGGAATTGAGTTCAGTTCTCGCCGCGAATTCTCCTTTATGTCTTCTATCGATTGAAAACGGGTGCCACGAAGTGGTAATTTGAGTTTAGGAAAAAGAAAAAAGTCAGCAGGAGCCATATCTGGTGAATATGGTGGTTGCTGAATGGTATTTGTTGAGTGTTTGGTTAAAAATTCGTTCACAATGATAGCCTTGTGCGAAGGCGCATTGTCGTGGTGCAAAATCCAAGAATTTTCTTTCCACAAATCTGGCCTTTTTCGTCGAATTTGCTCTCTTAAACGCCGCATAACGCTCAAATAATATTCTTTATTTACCGTTACACCTTCCGGTAAGAATTCAGAGTGCACAACACCGCGATAGTCAAAGAAAACAGTCAACATGACTTTGACTTTTGATCGACTTTGGCGTGGTTTTTTCGGTTTCGGTTCAGTTGGAAGGCGCCACTCCGAATCTTTTTGACTAGTTTGCATGTCAAACTCGTAAACCCACGTCTCGTCACCAGTAACAATGCGTTTCATGAATGTTGGGTCCGAACTGACTCGTTCTAGCATGTCCTCAGCGACTTTCATGCGATTGAGTTTTTGGAGAAAATTCAGATCTTTTGGGACTAGCCGAGCAGCAACATGTTTCATACCCAAATGATTAGTTAAAATGGTACGGATCGACTCGTGAGATACAGAAAGTTCGGCGGCTATCTCTCTCAGAGTTGAATGGGGATTTTCAGTCACTATTTCCTTCACTTTTGCGATGTTAACTTCAGTTGCAGACGTTGACGGCCTACCAGAGCGAGGCAAATCTTCCATCACATCTCGACCGCTTTTGAACGCTTTGAACCACTCATAAGCACGAGTTTTTGATAAAGTCGATTCACCGTAAGCCTTCTGTAACATTTTCAGTGACTCCGAACACGAAATTCCATTGGCGATGCAAAATTTAAGACAAACTCTTTGTTCGATATTTTTGCCCATTATGAAATTCGCAATACACACTATATATGATATTACTAAAACCAGCACTGTATTTAATATAAATAACAGATGCAACTCAAACTCCGCGCCAAAATGGAAAACAGTTGTGCCAATCTAACAACTACAAAAAAAACAAAAATTTGAATTTGGAACCATAAACAAATCATCCATTCCCGATACTTTTTTGACTGAATGTAAAGTAGGTAAGGAATAGTAAGTATGGGAAGTAATTGATTGGAACTACTTAATTCTTTTCGATTATGAAAGAATATACAATTTTATAAGTTATGCAACAGGGAGAAATACGCGTGACATCATGTTGCTGGTAAAAATTTAACCATCATAGTGTCTCGCTTGTTTTCAACGCACCGCACTGTATCGTCTGCTTCTTTTGCTTACGTGAAAAAATAAAAAATACGTGTCCAATATTTTTAGGAAATCTGTTTTACGGAGTAATTAGGTTTTTTTTTTAAATAAAATACCTCATTGGATGCGTATCTTTATTTTACTCTGTACGTTATCAATCGTCACAAAAAAGGAATTTGTGGTGTTTGTGGGTCAACAAATCAGTACAAACGCGAGTCGGTACCTTTTTTACACGTGCGCGCGTTTGTGAGACTGTTGGGCGTCCTTCATGGAATGTATTAGGAGGCATTGTAAGCCTTCCGGTGGCAACGACCCACCTTTTGCCTTTGTGAATCGTGTAAACCGTACTATCCACGTTTATTATAAAGGTTATATATTATGTAATCCAATTTATTTTAATTCAAACTTTATTGTCCATAGTGTTAGTAATACGTAAAACATGGCGTTATAGAGTTTAAATGTCACTATGGACAGTGTGAGTTGGTACCTACAGACCTAACTAATTTGATTGGTAGTAAATTATAAGGGAGGACACCTGACTGGGCCAGTAATAGGGCCAGTAATAAATGTCAAGTAATAAAACATAAATATTAATTTTATTAGTAGATATTTTTTACCCGTTACTTATACGAACCATACATTTTCAGGATATTAAAAAATTGTACTTAGGATAATGATACTCCGCGTCAGTGTAGGTAGATTTCCATTAGTTTGTAAAAATCATGTTCGAATCGGAGGTACCTACTCCAAGATATTATTTTTTGAAAACAAAATGAACATTATCATCTGCCTAGCCTTTTCCCAACTATATTGGGGTCGGCCTCCAGTCAAACCGGATTCAGCTGAATACCAATGCTGAATACCAAAGCTGAATACCACAACTCATTAACTGGGTAACACGGTACTCCTTGGCAAGACTGGTGTCAGTTTTTCTGGCTTCTGACAATTCGTAACGACTGCCACAGATCTCCAAATGACGGCCGGGACCAACAGCTTAACGTGCTTTCCGAGGCACGGAGGAAACTTGGTATGTTAAGATGGTCACCCATCCACATAAAAACCTCAGCAATAAGGGACTCACCAGAGAATAGGCAGTAGCGTTCTCTGTAAAATTCAACACCATACACTGCGATCGTCAACCCGCCTGCCAAACGTGGCGATTAAGACTGACCCCTTTGGGAGGGCCTATGTCCAGCATTGGACGTTTTTCCGCTGATATGATGATGATGAATCAAATATATTTTATGTCTTAACAATGTTAGTTTAGATTATTCAGAAAAGCGGTATCTTTTATAACCAACTGATTTTCATCAAGACTCACGACTATCGACTATCTAAACCTAACCAACCCATTTCTGCGCTCCGATTCCTTTTGACTCGTATTTGTTTAGCCAAGTATTGTTACAATCTAACCCTTACAATGGCCGCGTCCGTCCCAAATCTTAACCCGTGTAACTCCGCTTGCCCTGTAGTACCCTCGCGTGAAAAACACTCCGTGATTTATGTACCCAGGGACCGCCATCTAGAGATAAATTATAGTGATACACAGATGCATGCATAGTACACGTGAAAAAGTGAGTAATGTGTGAGATTTTTGTGTACGCTCTTCACTAATAAATGGCCGATGAAGTGTGGATGGACTTCATCTACACTTGAGGAGCTCGTGGCTAAATAATAAAAGCCGCACGGCTCGATCTTAAAGGTTAAGCAACGCTAGCCAAGGTTGGTCTGTGGATGGGTGACCATCTCATACCGAGTTTCCTCCGTGCCTCGGAAAGCACGTTAAGCCGTTGGTTCCGGCTGTCATTTGTAGATCTTTGGCAGTCGATACGGATTGTCAGAAGCCAGTAAATCTGACTCCAGTCTTGCCAAGAAATACCGTGTTACCCAGTTAATGGGTTGCGGAGGTCTGATAGGCAGCCGCTCCACGTAAAATTACGTATTCAGCTGAATCCGGTTTGACTGAAAGCCGACCCCAATATAGTTGGGAAAAGGCTAGGCAGATGATGAAGTGTGGATGGACTTCAGATGTCTTTTTTCACGAATTCCGGAAAACCGATATAAAATTCTTTCGTTATTGTTGACTGACTGAGTGAATGACAAAAACAGCATAGCCGGAACTACCGATAGTAAAAGCTGTAGGTTCCTTGGGGAATGTTCGAGAGAATGTTCGGACGGAGAGAGTTACTTTCGCATATGAATTATACGTATTATAAAAGCTTCACCATCATCAGCAGCTCACAAATAGCATACAAGGAGTTCAGATGACTTGGTGGAGTCCGCTGGATGTGGCGACGCTTGGGGAAGCTTAGGTCCAGAAGTAAACGTCTTTCGGATAAAATGAAGATGCTAGTTGTAACCGACAGTTCAGAAAACTGGATTTGACTGACTGATTTTAAAACAATTATTAAAGCATTTGGGTTTAATTACCGAAATCACTGAAAATTAACTGGACGTATTATTTTTATTTTCATCGATAACACCTCCATGATCCGGCCAGATATGCTTACCGCGCTATATCTACCCAAATACGCAGATGTTTATAAGTATGTCTACGAAAAACCCCTGTGGAGTTTTAAATCAGGAGAAGAATGGCGCATGAGGCTGCATGAATTTTCTTAAAAAGTTTAAGTGGCACCTGCATTTTATTACTTCAAAATGATATGGGGGATTGTGAGATGCCATTTAAAAACACGTACCTAGAGTAATATATCATTTGAGTCAGCGGGTATTTTTAGTGGAATGGAATGTAGCGGTATTGATTTTCTTTTTTGGAGGAGCTCGTGGCTGAATAATAACAGCCGCACGGGTCGATCTTTAAGGTTAAGCAACGCTTGCCAAGGTTGGTCTGTGGATGGGTGACCATCTTAACAGAACGAATTTCCGGAAAGCACGTTAAGCTATTGGTCCCGGCTGTCATTTGTAGATCTTTGGCAGTCGTTACGGGTTGTCAGAAGCCAGTAAATCTGACTCCAGTCTTGCCAAGAAGTACCGTGATACCCAGTTAATGGGTTGTGGAGGTCTGGTAGGCAGCCGCTCCACGTAAACACTGGTATTCAGCTGAATCTGGCTTGACTGAAAGCTGACCCTGGCTTCTGACAATCCGTAACGACTGCCAAAGATCTACAAATGACAGCCGGGACCAACAGCTTAACGTGCTTTCCGAGGCACGGAGGAAACTCGGTATGTTAAGATGGTCACCCATCCACAGACCAACCTTGGCAAGCGTTGCTTAACCTTTAAGATCGACCTGTGTGGCTGTTATTATCTAGTCACGAGCTCCTCCGGTAGCGGTCTATAATTTGAAAAAAAACTCCTCTTTTAGATTCATTGGTAGCTACAGAGGCTTAATAAATAAGCTATCAGTTACGAGTTCAAGTGCTAAATAAAAGTAATTTTATTCCTTGCTGCTATGGGATACTTATTTTTGCTAAGATTATTGTTATTCTTCAAAATAATATTTTGAATGTGCATTTATGGATTTGATCAAGCCTATTGCCGTTTCAGGAGTCATAATTTTTCAACAGTTATTTTATTCAAAAGTATACGAATTTTATGCATAAAAGCATAGTTATCGTCACTCGTGTGAAACATGATTTTTTATTTTTTAACTATTGATAGACACGCTTATTGATTACGTATAAAAAGGGATGACTTTAACGAAAATTCCTGTATAGAAAAGAGTTGGATTCAGGACGGGCTTTAAATTATTTGGTATTCCCATTAAGACGATCATTGGCAACCTGTAGTTTAAAAGTAGGTGGTGTGTACTATAATACTTCCAGCGTACTTGGATAATTTGCTTTGGCACTGGCCATCAAGCGTGGTGTGTGGAGTCGTTAGACCTTACTGCCCACACGATAAGAACAAGAACGAACAACACAAGATAAGAAGATCTTCTGGAATTTCGGTTTCAATATGCACAGTAACCTTCTTGGACAAAGGAGAAACCGTCCTTACATCTACATTACTTACACACACATGTCATGCGCTCGTGTGTCACAAGCCCAGACCACATTGTGCCTTTGTTATGATCAATTCTCGAGCCATCTTGTGACGTCATCAATACGCAAATTTATACTGCTGTACATTTCCTAAATGTAATCACTTTGTCGTCCCTAGGGGCCATTTACTTACAATTGAGCTGGTTTCAAGACAAGATTGTAATTGGTAATTGTAGGTAAGTACGTCATATGTTACAAGTTTATTTTCCTATATTCACACATAAATTATGAAGTTGGGAAAGGGGTAGGTAGATTGATAATTTTTAAATTATGCCTAAGCAATTTCTACCAGTCGAACTTAGAATAGAATAGAATACTCTTTATTATGTAAACCATACAAGTTACAGATAAGATAGATGAAGAAAACATTACATAAGATGACACAATGGGCGGCCTTATCGCTAAAAGCGATCTTTTCAAGACAACTTTTGGATAGATTTCAAAGATAACGGAGAGGCAGTGCTGCAGGTGTACGATTTAAATAAATAAACTAGTTGTTCCGCGCAACTTCGTCCGCGTCAAAATGTTCATGCTCCGCTCCTATTGGTCTTAGCGTGTGTGTTATATAGCCTATAGCTTTCCTCGATAAATGGGCTATCCAACACTGAAAGAATTTTTCAAATCGGACCAATAGCTCCTGAGATTAGCGCGTTCAAGTAAACAAACAAACAAACTCTTCAGCTTTATATATTAGTATATAGATAAGATACATAATAGATAAATATATACAATTATAATTATGTACCAAATTAAATAAAACATAGGAACCAAGTAAAACGATCAAACAGAAAGGTAGTGATTTTTTACCATTGTTTTAAAAATGGACATAATTGAGCACGTCTTACCGACACGGGCAAGGCATTCCATAACCGCACCGCTTGAACCGTAAAAGATTTGTCGTAGAAGCTGGTGGAGTGCATCGGCATCTCTAATCTCAAGTCAAGAAGAGACAACATCGCAGCTGTTACGATGGAATTGACATGTACTTTATGTATAAAAATTACTTAAATAAATAGAAATACAAAAGACATCGCTGATGTGACAAAGGAAAGACAAATAAAGAGAGAAAAAAAACAATTATGAATACAAACATACACTTATACAATGTTTAAAACGATGATATTGTGTTCCATAAAGCGATAAAAAGGTTTCTTTATTTATAATTTCCACGTAAAGATCGTAGTGTGAAAAAGTCTATAAGTCGTTCTATTTAAACCTGTATTTTTGTTTATGTAAACAGATTTGAACAGAAATAGCTGGCTTTTGTTCTATTTTGACATAATTACTTACCCATAGAAGTTTGGTTTCTTTTTTGTGTACACCATTAGATGTAATAACGCTGATATTAATCCAAAATCAATAAAAATATATGAGACCGGAATATTAATTTCAGAAATAAGAAAAGTAGACGTGTGTAAATATTGATAAATAAAATAAGAGGCATCTAGAAATATAAAAATGGCTTCGCTAAACATCTTATTTATACTAATAAGTAAAGTTTTCGCTTGTACTTATACTTATATATATTTTATTGGCTTTTACATACTATGTAGTCTAGGGTAAGCTTCCAGTAAAACGTGATTTTGCGGATTTTCTAGTATTTTACGTGTAGCCTACCAGACCTCCACAACCCAGGGGTTCTTAGCAGTACTGGAGTCAGATTTACCTACTGGCTTCTGACAATCCGTAACGACTGTCAAAGATCTTCAAATGACAGCCGCGACCAACGGCTTAACGTGCTTTCCGAAGCACGGCGAAACCTCGGTAAGTTAAGATGGTCACCTATCCAGAGACCAACCTTGGCAAGCCTTGCTTAACCTTAAAGATCGATTTAACCACGAACAAAAAATCTACCAAAAAAAAAACCTTTGTAATAAACTCTAAACATGGCTGTAATGGTGTACCATCATAACAGCCGAAAGACGTTCACTGCTGGACATAGACCTCCCCCAAAAGGGGGGGTTATCCATAATCGCCACGCTTGGCAGGCGGGTTGGCAATCGCAGTGTATGGTGTTGCAATTTATAGAGAACGCAGCTGTCCATTCTCTGGTGAGTCCCTTACTCGCCTCTTACGACACCCACAAGAAGTGATGGGATGTTATTATTATTTTAAGGCACCATACGTCACCAGCCGACACCATACAGCTATATTTGATTGTTTGTTCGTTTTGTTTTTGAAGAAGCTCGTGGCTAAATATTAACAGCCGCACAGGTCGATGGATCTTCAAGGTCAAGCAAAGCTGAAGTTGGTCTGTGGTGGTAGGTGTGACGCTTAAAGAGCTGTCAGCGTAAAAGACGGGGCGCGCTAGGGCCAGTGCCTCCTGGGGCTGCGGACTTCGTTCGAAAGAGGCACCGTACCCTGGAACGCAAAGGGCACTAGGAGGAACGCGGATGGGTTTTAGTCAGTAAGAGTCTGACACTCCCTTCTGCTTCACCCAAAGCGGGAGGAGTCATTTGATGATTTCCCATCCCTAAAAAATTAAAAAAAAGGTCAAGCAACGCTTGCCAAGGTAGGTCTGTGGATAGGTGACCATCTTAACATACCGAGTTTCCTCCGTACCTCAGAAAGCACGTTAAGCTGTCTGTCCGCCTCTTACGATACCCACAGGATCTGATATTGAGGTATTATTATTATACGGCACCATACGGTACTGGCCGACATCATACGGCTTAAAGAGTCTGTAAGGTAGACGTAAAGTGTCTAGTGAAGTGTTATTTCATACGAACTTCCTTAGCAGCAGCCCGAGCTTGTGCGCGGCTAATGGGTATAGGGTCGATCCCTATCAAAGTGTCGAAAGGGGTTCGAACCTTTTTTCGATAGGAGCTGGCATAGGCCCGAAGCCACCATTTTAAGTTAATATATTTCGACTTACATATTAAAATGTATTTAGAATTTAATTTATTTCGTGTAAAATTTAGCCTGAGTAACACAAATAATATAAATTTTCTGTCTTAGTATACAAAACTGACACAGTTGTAGATGTTAAATATGAATATATTTTTTATCTGTAATTTGCGTTGCCGAAAACATTGTAATGAAAATTTCGATGTATTTATGTTGGCCGTTAGTCTACCGGGCGTTTATGTAAAAAATAAACCTCCAAACATTATACGAGCGTCTGTTTGTAATATCATAATAACAGCTTTTATCATACGACAGCTAAAACAAAAATATTTTTTTAATGATGTTATAATGAGTAACTTATTTTTGAAAGGATAAGGGAAAAAATTAAAACTCATGAAAATACTAATAACGCAGGCGAAGCCGCGGGCAGAAACTAGTCAAACATAAAACTCGCAAAAATTTTAGTCTCAAATTTTTTTTTTAAACACGAGCACATTCTAAATTTAAATTTCAAATAAAAGAATTTTCCTCGCGAAATTAATCATAGGTCCGATGATTTTCTTGAGTTGTTCTTTTTTAATTCTCAAAACTTGCTTTATGCATATGCTCCTAATTAAGACATTTTAAATGATAGTCATGATGTCAAATGGTGACTTCACCTCGAAATATATCGGCAACGCGACACTTTAGGGCACTTTCCTAACATTTACCGAAATATACATGATAGCCTGTGAGCCGCAACTTTGAAAAAAAATGTAGTCGGGGGCTATGCCACAATGGTTCTATGCCCTTTGTGTGTACATACAGGTACATTTATAACGCTTTGTGGAATTCAGGTCTGATGTAATGTTTATGCTAACAAATAAAAAGAAAAAAAAAAAGTAAATTTCCAAAAATTTAATTAATTTGCTCTTTTCACATTAAAATTACCCTAAGCAACAATAAGCATTCAATTTAATAAGTTAAGGTCCAGTATTCAATAAAAAATAAAAGCACAATTATTATATTTGTCTCAGTAATGTAATGTATACAAATCATAAGTAAGGAGTTTGTTACTTGAAGGCAATGAACAATTGCTATTGCCTTCAAGAAACGATACGTAATTACGAGACAAAAAAGTACATTATGTGTAGGTGAACACATTAAAAATGTACTTTTTTGTCTGGTTACCCAACATTGAAAAGTATTGTGCGTTGATGTATCTACTAATTTGTTTGAGTACCTACATTTCTTAGTTCAACGTATTTAGTATTTAAGAATAACTTGTATTACTCATATTAAGTGAATTGTATTCTTTTGAGAAATAAATGTCTTAAACCGTAAAATAAAGGTTCAGTTTATAACAAAGGTGAATGTACCCATTTTTGCGAAATAGGTCTTTTTCCTTCTAATTAAAAATTCTAATTTAAAAATAAACTTTTCCTAAACTGACGAAGACGTGGTTGACCACGATGACCCACAGTTTATAGTGTGATGATGTCAACGTTATCGTAACCAAAAAGCGTTTTAAAAAAATCTTTAGCATCGTTTCATTATTTACTAAAACATCGACGTAAATCATGACAGAGAACTTTTTTCATTTTATATAAAAACTAGTTGACCCACACAACTTCGTTTGCGTCACAATTTTCATAACTGCTCCGCTCTTATTGGTCTTAGCGTGGTGATATATATAGCCTACAGCCTTCTTCGATAAATGGGCTATCAAACACTGAAATAATTTTTCAAATCGGACCAGTAGTTCCTGAGATTAGCGCGTTCAAGCAAACAAACAAACTCTTCAGCTTTATATTATTAGTATAGATAATTGGTAGGTATACAAAGTTTATGGCTACCATTAAAAATTAATAAAATATATCCTCCAATTTGAAGTTCTACGCAGCCACCTTGTTATTTGATGTAGCGTATAATTTAGACGGTCACCAAAAATGGATCAATGGTCACCAAATGGTTGATGGATCAATGGTCACCAAATTCTATCCAACTCAACTATGATTGCCATAAAATGTAGGCTTGGGGTTACAAACTGGATAAAATAGGTTAGGTTAGGTTAGAATTGTGACCAACTGCGCGCGAGCCGAGCGAGCGAAGCGAGCGGTGCCGCGGCAGCGGCCGGCGAGCGCTACTTCTCGAATATTATTTGGTGACCATTTATCCGTTTTGGTAACCGTTTAGAACTTTATTGGTAGTAAAATAGGTACTTTTTTGGGCGGTGTTTAAACACAAGCCTTTGATGTATTAAAATAATTGAAAGTTTCCTGAAGTCAAATTTTCCATGAAACAAACATGTTTTTCAATTACTTTTATTTTTGGAACGAAGTTCCTTATCGCGCGTTGTGAAAGGGGGCTAGACGGAAAAAATTCTTTCGAAAAGTTGTCACGACACTTTTTGCTATAGTAAGCTATTAATATGAGTTAACTGGCTTATTAAGATATAGTTTTCTAAACTAGCTTTTACAGACTCATCATCTGCCTAGCCTTTTCCCAACTATATTGAGGTTGGCTTCCAGTCAAACCGGATTTAGCTGAATACCAGTATTTTACGCGGAGCGGCTGCCTACCAGACCTCCACAACCCAGTAACTGGGTAACACGGTACTTCATGGCAAGACTGCAGTCAGATTAACTGGCTTCTGACTATCCGTAACGACTGCCAAAGATCTACAAATGACAGCCGGAACCAACGGTTTAACGTGCTTTCCGAGGCACGGAGGAAACTCGCTATGTTAAGATGGTCACCCATCCACAGACCAACATTGGCAATCGTTGCTTAACCTTGAAGATCGACCCGTGTGGCTATTATTATCTAGCCACGAGCTCCTCGACTAGCTTTTACAGACTAATTTGTTTAATGTGGAGACGAAATCTAAACTATTTTCATATGTATGTAATCTAGAAACTTCTAATTGGTGGTTTATAGAGTGGGTTATAACGTTGGTTATAACTAACCTTTGTATTAATTTTGAATACGTAACCTCTCACAGAAACCAATAATTGTGACTAATTTTCCTCTTTAACTTACCGAAATGTTCTGGAGTGGCGACCGCGTACGGGAAGACACAACGTTGGAAGGCCTTCCACATGGTGAACCGATGACCTGGTGTGGGTCGCGGGTAGCCGATGGGCGCGAGACATGTTCACTAACTTTATTATGGTGATAAAAGGGGAATGCCGATTTTAGGCCCAGCGTTGCCCAAGAAATTTAATTTACTAAAAAAAAATATGTAAATTTTACGTTAATAACTCTTCTATTCACGACTCGATACATGTCCGTAACATTTTTTAATAAATAATAAATATTGAAACGATACAACGAAATAAACAGACATTTGCTTATTTGCCAATAATCCGGGAAAAAATAACGTATTGTTGCAAAACATTGATTTGACATTTACACATATTTGTACTTTATTTATTCGTCCTTTTGTTTATAGAGGTCCCAATGCATTTTATGTTAATACATTTAGATTTCTTATCAACTTACAAAATATAATATAATGATTTTAAAATGATCTACATAATGCATCGATCGATATTTTGTTTGTGCAATGGCAACACTGATTCCTGTCAGTTGAATATCATTTCATTACTTTGTTTGCATTTGCATCATAGTGATTCGCTGCGTGTATTTTGCTATCAAAATCGACGTTTTTGACCATGAATACTGACTCTGACGTCCCTATACCTGACGACCACGGCTTGAATATGGATTCCGCTCTTGCTGATAATGACAACCCCCGCGATAACTTGGATTTGATGTCAGTACCTATTGAAGACCCCGGCATTCAACCTGGTTCGAGTTCTTCACTGCGAACTGTTGCAAGTGGATATACATGTTGCAAGTACGCTGTGTAAATTGTAATTTAAACATATCAAGAATGCGAAGACACCCTTTGGAAATCGTCGAAGTTCGATCTCTCATACAAAGATGGGTTGGACCTCAACAGGTAACTTAAATAAGTTTTAAAACTGTAATAAGAATATGGAAATATAAGGACTATTTTATTTTGAGTTATGTGAGCTCAAAATAAGATACCTACATTCATGCATGCATGCAAACAAATACATAATATTGTTTTTTCTTTTCCAGCAAGTTACAAGTGATAGTTTGGTGTGCCATGCATGTTGGGCCAAAGATGGAATGTAATCAGGCAGCCAACAAGTCAACACTCAACAGACCCTATTGTTGGCCACATTCATGTCTGTATTAGCTGTGGAACCTCTCTTTTAAGGCAAAGGTCACATTCGCTGAACATTGATACACCATGGGTTGAACAAATAAGGAATGTGATTGCAGATCAAATTGCACCAGAACAGGTTAAGATAAGAAAGTATACTATTTTTGGAATTCTATTGAATGCAGTAAGATTGCTCTGAGATGTTAAAAGGTTAATATTATATCAGTTTTTTTTTTGTTTTTCCACAGTTACCAAGATCAGCCTCTCTGTGTCATAATTGTTGGCGAAGGACCGAGAGAGCAGCGTCACGCTTGACTTCAGAACGGGAGTCATCAGTACAAAGTCTTCCGTCATTGGACACAGACTCTTCGAGAACGCAAACTGAAGTACAAAATACTACAAATAGCACGCAGTTGTCTAATTATATTAGAGCGCCTGACACACAACGCCAGTGTTTCTTTCCTGGATGTAACCAGTCTGAACGACTTTTAGTACCATCGTCATTACGAGTAAGTTTACTTTGCAACTACAATTATTATGTGCCAGCAGATTGTAGAATATGTTCTTATCACTTGAGAAGCAATTCATGGGATTTACTTCTAGACTCAATTTATAATCCTATCAGGACATTCAGTGCAGAGCATATGGAAGAATTAATTTCTTTATTAAAAGATAATATGCTAATGCATTTAGATTTTGATAATATATTAAGTATGCCAGAGCACATTGTTCACTATTACTTGGGCTTTTCAAAGAAACAGTTTCAGCAAATGCTTTTAGAAATTCCTAGACTATCAAATAGACATAGGGGTTCTTTTGCACTAGCTGCATACTTAATGAAATTGCGGACAGGTGATAGTAATGAGCGTATTTCGTCTCTATTGCAAGTCCCAAGGAGTACGTTAGAAGGTCTCATGAACATAGCAAGAGAAATATTGCATCAAGATTTTGTTCCAAGAAATCTTGGGGCATAAATCATATAACAAGAGCAGAAATAGCTCAAAGGAATCTCCTGATTCCTAATTCTTTATATGGAGGGCCAGAGAGATCACCAATTATAATTGCTGATGGTACATACATATATATAGAAAAGAGTTCTAATTACTTGTACCAGAAAAAAACCTATTCATTACATAAATACCGCAATCTGGTAAAGCCTTTCTTATTTGTATGCAGTGATGGTTATATCATTGATATACTGGGCCCCTATCCTGCTACAACCACAGATGCAGAAATAATGATACAAGAGTTTGAAAATGAAAACAGTCCATTCCGTAAATTTTTCCAAGCAGGAGATGTTTTTATTTTGGATAGAGGCTTCAAGGGACTCCTTAACATTATTAAGAAGTTGTAGCTATAATGTACATATACCGTTATCCCCAGAAGATAATGAGCCACAACTAACCACAAGCCAAGCCAATAAGTCCAGAGCTGTAACATTATGTCGTTGGGTTGTGGAGGCGGTGAATGGTATTTTTAAAAGCAAGTTTAAATTATTTAGACAAAACTTTTTTAATAGGGCTTCCAAGCATCTCATGATAGATTTTTCTGTGGCTGCAGCTCTTATAAATAAATACCACACCAAATTAAGGGATAGGGATGATGCCCATGAAATAATCCAAATAGTTAATAGGAACATGAACAAAAACAATGATCTCTCAGACTATGTTAGGGTGCATAATCTCAATAGAGCTAGGGCAGATTTTCACAATATAAGTGTAGACAGGGAAAATATAAGAGATTTCCCAAGATTAAATTACAGCGACTTAATATTGATTGCCTGCGGGATATATCAATTAAAACAAGCCTGCTCTTAGTATGGAGAGCACATCAGATTCAATGGATCTTACGTTATTGAAGTTTCTAGGGACCCTAGGAATAGAACGATGGAAGAAATTATATTTGGGTCGAATTGCTACTTAATAAGAGCAAAAATTGCAAGTAGGCATGTCAGTCGCAAAGTATACTTCGTGTATATTTTAGTAAGCAATACTGAAGCAGGTCGTGAGGCGATAAAGCAGTATTGCTGTAACTGCATTGTTGGCCGTCGTACTGTTGGATGCTGTGCCCATGTCATGACAGTGATATGGTATTTGGGGTGGGCACGGCATCAATCTAATATTTTTCCTCCAGCTCAATTTTTGGACGATGTCTTAGTATATGACGAATAAAATGTTTTATATTAATATAGTGTTTTATTTTCAACCATCTGAAATCTTTAAATAATATATTTACCTTTAATATGTTATGTAGGAAGAATTTTCAATAACTTTTTAATACCTATGTAGGGCACATTAAAAAAACCTTATAATTTGGAAACTCCAACTATTTTCAATAATTTTCTTTTATCAATATATTATTTGTGGGGCATACTAATAGTAACATTCGATGTTACTTGTGGGCAATCAGGGCCTAAATCACTATGGCGGCTTGGCATTCCCCTTTCTGGGTCACAAATCGCCATGCTGCCTCCAATAATATTTTTTTTTCATTTCTTTATTTTTTGTAAAAATTTCTGCTTGGTCCTTGATTTTTGTGAGCATTCTGGGTTTTTTTTTTACCCTGTGAATGGGAACCTCCGTACCTCGAAAAGTATAATAAGACGATGGTCCCGGCTGTCTTTTGCAGATCTTCGACTCTCGTTACGGATATTCAGAAACTAGAAAATCTGAAACTAGTCTTGCCAAGGAGTCAAACTGAATAAAGCATTCTGTTCCAGTGAACCTTTGGCTTTAACCCTGGGCATGCCTTGTAGGGTCTGTCAGACCCACCCTTCAACTTAAGCCGTTGTATTTATTTAAAATATGATGTTTCTGCATCACCACTCTCAGTAGCAGAACATTATCAACCAACCGACGCCATATAGCCACTATTTTAGTCCGGCGTCAGCTGGGATGGTGAAAAACACAAAAAACCCCGTGCGCCGGTGTCAAATTCAGAGGTTATACCTTAAACCTCTGCCTACACCCGTTGATGGGAGTGAAAAGGACTGATTATTATAGCATTATCTGTAATCTTTGTCTTGTGCCACCTATTTTCTAAAGTTTAGTTGAGATTTCTTTTTCTTTTCACATAAGTGTAAAAGGCCTGTTTTTGTTAAAAGCATAACCTTTTATTATGATTTTTTAATTTATTTAGTTGAAATGGTGGATTTGATTTCTTCTTTTTTCCCCTACTATATACCCCTAGTACAGATGAAAGTATGTTTAGATACACTAGTTACCACAACTAGTACGAAAAATACTCACTTTAAAGTCGGGTCTGACAGACCCAACAGGCATATCGTGTAACATTTTGCCACCAGGCATACCGAGGGTTAAAAATACTACTCTCTACTAGAAGTAAAGTTCTAAAAAAACAATTTAGATTGCCAAATAATTCGGCAACATTAACGCTGACTGTACCGATAAATCCGTATCGGAAATATTGTCAGCTTACGAAGCGCTTTGTGTAACAATGCTCGTACGATCTGACAAACTAATGGTAAGCGCTTGTCATCGCGGGGCGTCCCATATATTACGCACGGATTTATTTATTACGCTCTATTGGCGGAATTAATACCAGTCCTTAGACTGTGGTGATATTGTTTATGTACGACGTACAATAATGTACAGGTTTTTTATCGTACGCAGGCCCCCATACTTTGTATGTTAAAGTCATAATTCGAGTTTTGGCTCTCGCCTGTTTCCTCCTCCAATATTGGACTGATTTAAAAGATGATTCAGAAACTGAATAAGAAGGGAATGAGTCCCTATGTTTTCCTAGTCGACTGCTTATTTAACCTGCACGACCAGTAACTGAGCGATACGATACCTCAGACTTCAGGAAACACGCGGTCAATCACCAACTCGCTGGACTGACCTGATACAAAAAATTACCGAATCCAATATGGTCTAGTGTAAACGTAGGGTAATTTACCGGCAGAAATGGAAACGCATCGCTGAGAGAGCAGTCCTCGGGAAAGTCAACGACCGACCCACCAAAGCTCTCGCCATGCACCTCATCTGCGCAACCACGTCTTCTCTAACAAGAGCGTCCGACTAAGAAAAGAGAGACGATATACCTCTGTCATTACTTCGATTGTACTTGTGTTTGATTTTCTTCAGACTTCTGACCCGTAACGACGGTCAAAGGTATTCAAATGACAGCCGAGACTAATGGCTAAACGTGCTTGCTAAAGCAAGGAGGCATTAGCATGGTCTTCAATCCACGAGCCTTCCTCAGCAAGCATTGCTTATCCTTAAAAACCTCCATCCTTGAATTTAGGCACATATAACTCACTACAAGAGCTAAGCTCAAGTGTTCTTAAAAGAACTAGCTAAACGCTTAGTTGATACTTCACGTGACTCAAGGGCTGACTTTTACTTCGGACAGAGGATAAGCACTGCCATACAACGTGGCAATGCCGCCAGTCTTTTGGTCTCACTTCCAGTCGACAGCAATGCGGACGAATTTTTTGACGCCATAATTATTATAGTTAGGAGTTTTATTTTCAGTTTAAGTGTAAATAGTTGGTTAATTAAATAAATATTTAAGAGTTAGATAAGCAGATTTTGATGAATTTGCGTTTGATTTGCTTGCCAATTTGACGCAAATGGGCCAATACTCGTATTGTTTTGACGCTAACGTCGAAAGCTGCTAATTCAGCCGTAGATTGAGTATCAAAAGAATAAAATGCGATGAAACATAACGCTATTCAATTAACATCAATCAATTAACATATGACTAATTTTGAGAAAAGAACTCGATTTTTTAAAACTAAAGTAATTTGAAATTAGAATTCTTAGCCAAACATAAAATATTTTGATTTGATATGGCCAGTACTGCAGAACGGCAATTTCATTCTTCTTTTCATTTTTTCCATTGTAATGTTAACTGCGAAATACTATTCATGTGAAAAGAAAGCTTCTCTTAGCATCTTTCAAACAATCCTCCCAAATAAGTACTACAGCCACTTTCGTCCTAACATAACAACACTTACAAGTTTGTTAGCATGTCATAGTCGCACGAGTGCGAAGTCATTTTTATGTGAAAACTATGAAGTGGGGAAGTTTCGCGGCTCGGCAGCCGATGTAAGAACTTTGTCCTGTTATGTTTAGTGGTGCTTGTAACAGCTGACGCTGAGGGGCTTATCACATAACTATGTACACTAGATAAGACAATATAGACGAAAAGGCTTTGAAGGAGCTCGTGGCTAGATAATAACAGCCGCACGGGTCGATCTTCAAGGTTGAGCCACGCTTGCCAAGGTTGGTCTGTGGATGGGTGACCATCTTAATATAGCGAGTTTCCTCCATGCCTCGGAAAGCACGTTAAGCCGTTGGTCCCGGCTGTCAATTGTAGATCTTTGGCAGTCGTTACGGATAGTAGAAGCCAGTTAATCTGACTCCAGTGTTGCCATGAAGTACCGTGTTACCCAGTTAATGGGTTGTGGAGTTCTGGTAGGCAGCCGCTCCGCGTAAAATACTAGTATTCAGTTGAATCCGGTTTGACTGGAAGCCGACCCCAATATAGTTGGAAAAAGGCTAGGCAGATGATGAATGATGAGACGAAAAGGCTTTGGTGATAAGCGCATGTAAAATAACAGTAAGTGTATTTGATGCAATGAAATGTATTTGCAATTTGTGAGTATGTGGTCCCAAGGAGTTGCCAGTGATGACTTATGAAATCTAAACGTGGTTTATCACAATAGGCCTCATCAGAAAGTCACTCAAAGGGCAATGGAGAGGGCCATGCTTGGAATTTCCTTGCGTGATCAAATCAGGAATGATAATGTCCGCTTGAGAACCATTGTTACCGATGTAGCCCGAATGATCTTAAAGCTGAAGTGGCAGTGGGCAGGCACATTGCTCGCAGAACAGATGGTCGATGGGACCGGAAAGTTCTGGAGTGGTAATTGCGTACCGGAAGACGCAATGTTTTGAGGCCTCTAACAAGGTAGACCGATAACCTGGTGAGGGTCGCGGAAGCCGAAGGATGCGAGACGCACAGGACCGGTTGTTGTGGCGACACTTGAGGAGGCCTATGTCCAGCAGTGGACATCTTTCGGCTGATATGATGATGATGGTCCTAAGCTCGCTTTCCTAGTCAGAAACGTTTTTAATATTTTCTATTAATAATTCTTCAGTAGCAGTTCGGAGGTTTGTGGCTGGTTGACCGTAAAAAGCTTGCCTCTTATTACATGGGGCTTGAGCATGTAACTAGCAAAGCATGTACTCGTAGGTACACTGACCAACCGTGCGAGCTATTATTTTTACACAAGTACTGTAGACAAAAAATACCAACCAAATGAAGAACTTCCTCCTTTTGAGGAAGTCGGTTAAAAGCAAGTACCTTATACAATCATTTAAGCTTGAATAATAGGTATTATTTTTTGGGGAAGAAAATAAACTACCTCCTTTAAAAGAAAACAATCTGCCACACAAAAAATTATATACCTTACTTAAATACACAAATATCAAGATCCAAATTATCTCAAGTTTTCAAACTTTCAGTATCTAACTTATAACTAGGTTCTAAGTTCACTTTCATAAATTGAACCCGCCGGCTGCGAATATGATCACAGACTTTAATTAAAGAACAATTTGTTTCAGTTCTTATGAAAAACTTCTGACTTGAAAACCTTTGACACACTAAATATATACAGAAGGACAACTCCATTCATTGAGTGAACACAGGCGCACGCACGCACACATACGTACGCCCGTCGATGTCAAACAAATGACAGTCGCGAGTGCGCTTAAAATCGCTGTACGTGAAGCGTGTCTGTGTGCGTACGATCTGCTCCACTAACAAGTGACACGCCCCAAGTCCACACTGCTATCTTCGTCGCTGAGGTAAATCGCTCAGCCTGCGTATTGTCGCGAGTTGCAACGGATCAACGCGTGTCCACAAAGACTCGTCGAAGGACAAGCCGACAAGAAATCGTTTCACATTTGCTTTGACGAGAAAGTTTATCACAGAATGCGCTGCGCTCTGTTGATGTGCGAGTATGTTGTATCTATTATAGAGTTGACGTCTTGCACGTCAATGCTATACGTGAAATCGCCGCAATAAGATCGCCGTGAAGAGACATCTTCGTAGAGTTGTTACTCGTATATAATGGAGTGGCAGAACGGTAGTACCACCAAGAGACATTCGCCCGCGAAAGAAGCCTCATTGAATGGGCCTTCTGCCCCTCCCTATTTTGTACCTCTAGACTAGGTACATTAAGAAATCTGATCAGAAACAAAACAATTAAAATTTTCAAAAGTCAAATAGACTTTCGCAACTTAAACCTATTTCAAAGTGATTAAGAATAGTCCACAAAACTTTATCAATAAAATGATAAATCAATGGTTTGTTTTTGATAAATAGATGCTCACCGTTTATTGTTCGGTTAATATTAATCGTCAGGGGATTTGGTAATATCTGGCGTTATAAGCAGATGATTTAGTCGATGGTTGAATACGTAATTGTTGTATGTTTTAGTTAATTAATTGATTAGAAAAGCTAGTTAGTTTCGTAATTGATGTAATATTACAGAACAATGCTGGTTAATATTAGGTTCTGCTTCTGATTATTAGCAGATAGAAATGTGACGTTCTAATTAAATACTGTTGATTAATTAAAGGTTAACTAAGTGTAAATTAATCAATATAATAATAATAATCAAGCATGTGATTTGAAATTTTGTAAAATTGTTTTTGTAAATGCATGTAATAAAAGGCTTTTTTATTTCATTTATTTAAGTTTAGTGTACATTAATGTAAACGTAGCGCAGTGTTTTAACTAAAGGAGGTGCAAAAATAATTGGTTCATCATTTTTGGTAGTTTACCATATTATTGGATTTAGATTAATATAATTAAAAGCAAAACGTTCATCATTAACAATGTCATACAAATCAAATGTGTATGCAAAGTTTCAGTTCAATTGATTGGGGATATGGGTTTCAAAATTCAACTGAAAGATTTGACCCATACATAATTACTAACAAGACGTCGATCTTTTCACCCACTGGGATAGCTCCTGTTGTCCTTCACCAGCATAGAACCACAACTCCATTTAACTCAACTGACTAGGCAATGTGAAAAAAATCCTTTTTAAGTAAAATCCTGTTTGCTCAATTGGCTACGAGTATACCGGCTATTCAATATTGTGTACAGACTGACTATACCATCATCATCATCAGATAAATCAAAAGACGTCCACTGCTGGACATAGGCTTCCCCAAAGTGTCGCCACAACAACCTATGCGTCACGTATCCATCAACTACCCGCGACTCGCACCAGGTCATCGGTCCACCTTGTGGGAGGCCTTCCAAAGCTGCGTCTTCCGGTATGCGGAAACCGCGTGCCTACACAAAAGACTTTATTTATCAGTCAGTGTACCTGTACCACATTTTTAGACAAACATAGTAGTGACTACTACGTACATAAATCAAAGTCCCCAAACGTACATCACAAAATGTCCATAAAACTGCGCCACTATTCATAGTCGTCAGACTTGTCACTCGGATGCAAATCCCGCAAGCGAAGCATGCGTATGGCGTAATTACGTCATTTGACGGCGTGGCGTAATGCATAGTGATGTGCTAACGCCGACGACTGGATGGTGACGTCGCTAGTGCTGTATGCGATGAGTGCGGCTTGGGAACGGCGTGGACTGCGGAGGCACTCATAATGTGGAATGGAAGGTATATTGGAATGAGTTGGCAATAAAGAATTGAAGTTGTACGTGATTGTACCGAAGCAATCTATAATGCGACTAAACATAAATGTTCTTATCGTTCTGTCACAAGCGTAAGTTTACAATGAATGTTTTATTCCCAGGCACACATTCGACTTAAATGATACTAGCCCACATCATCATTTCAGTCGAGAGACGTCCACAGTTGCACATAGGCTTCTTCTAAGTTTCACCTCATCGACCGGTCCTGTGCGTCTGGCATACACTTTGTGGGAGGCCTTCCATTGCTGCGTCTTCCGATATCTTTTCCAGAACCTTTCAACCCCATCTTTCCATCATCTGTTTTGCGAGCAACGTTCCCTGCGCACTTTATTATAGAAGATGCCTACCAGCTAACAAAGAAATGTTACTCATAAGAAGTATCCACAGGCGTCAGTGACCATTCACTGCGGGCATCAGCTTTTTTGCCGTTCATTAAATAAATAAAAAAACCAGCCAAGTGCGAGTTACACTCGCACACGAAGGTTTTCGTAGCATAAACCTCTTTAGGGGGATGCGGAACAGAGAGTAAGGTCCCGCACACCTCAATTGAAAAGGAGGATCCTCCAACCAGACGACTGTTGTGCCTGGTGGGCTACTGCCCAATAGTTGATATTCGGGCTGATGTATATGTTCAAATCTCACGGTAAACTCTGCTTGCGCGATGCAAGATTTTAGTTCGCTGCTAGTTGGATAGATGGCGTCGCGGTTCTTTTTGTTGCAACGTAGATTTGCTATGTTGGTTTTCTTGTGGCGGCATTGATGTCGTTATACCTCAATTTTTATTATTTTTTTGTTATAGCGGATAGAAATACACAATCTGTGAAAATTTCAACTCTCTACCTATTATGGTTCTTAAGATACAGCCCGCTGACAGACAGACGAACGGTTGGATGGACGGACGGACAGACAGCGGAGGCTTAGTAATAGGGTTCCGTTGGTACCTTTTGGGTACGGAACCCTAAAAACGCTCATTACTGGTCATTTAATTTAAATTCCTTCTTCTAAACTTGAAAGTTACCAAATACCGACGTGCAAATCTGTGCACGTGTTTTGAAGTCGGCATGCTATAGTGACCGTACACTCGGCTTGCGTGAATCATGGCCACAGAGTCTACTCAAAGCAGAATACTAATCGGTTCACACCTCCAACGATTCTGACCAAAATTCTCTCACGAACACCGCATTTTGTGGAACCGTTTATATGTTGTTTCAAAGTAAATTGTTTCATTAAACTGCTAAAATAACTTTATACGGTTAACCATTTCGTGTCGAGAAAATCAACCAATTAAATGTGATTATTATAAAAACAATATACACTCTGCATAAATTATTTGAGTTTCGAGCATAAAGTAATTCAGAAACTTTTTTTTTTACGACTAGCTCACCTGTGCCCACCTCGTTGGGCGGTATTTTTCGGGTTAATAAATAGCCTATGACACTCACAAATAACGTGGCTTTTTATTGGTAACAGATTACACCCTACAACCTCAGAAACTCACAAACTTTAACTCTTTATAATATTAGTATAAATATAGACTAGCTACCGCCCGCGGCTACGCTCGCGTATATGTCGGTAACTATCCCAATGGAACATACTCCCGGGATTAAAAGTATCCTTTGTCCTTATTTAGGACATGATCATGATGATTCATCCAAACCCGTTAAGCCGTTAAGCAACTAAACTCACGTTCGAATTTATAATACTACAAGAAAGGAATAGGATTAATTTACAAAGAACATACGAGTAGTTCACTATTGACAGCGATGCACTATGCATAAATGAATAATCGTATATTTTTTATGAGACTAAAAGTAAAACAATAATTCAATCGTCACTGTAGCTTTACACTGTTTTATAATAAAACAAGCAAAAATATTCCAATTGGCGCGAACCTTTTTTAATCAGTGTAAAACAAAGGCATTGTGTTCACCCCCTTCACACTTACCTACTTACGTAATATCGACCCCCAAACTGTGCTAGCGTGACAATATCGAGCTTATACAGGGTGATTTTTTCAAATGGGTGTGGATGGTTAAATCCGATACTGTGAAGAGTAGCAAAAATTCGAAGGAGTTTCGACTCCGATTGTAATGGAAACTGAAACTGCGTCATTGGATTGTTTCAATAAATAGTCCTAGACTGGAATCCCACTGTAAAATGACACCATCTTATATTCACACTAATAAGGATCTACTGATCATAGAAGATCAAAAAGGCAATTTTAGGGAAAACGAGAAATTTTAATAAAAATGGTTTCTATTTTAAAGTAAAGCAATTAAAAACCCAAGGCAGTTTTACTTTTAATCAAAATAAGGTCCGAGACTCCTCGGAGTACTTTTCATTATTCTTCATAGATTCGGACTTGCTTGAAAAATCCACCCTATATAACCACCAGAATAAATTACGCTTGTGACAGAACGATAAGAACATTTCTATTTGGTCGCATTATAGATTGCTTTGGTACAATCACGTACAACGAATTTATTATGCGTATGTGAGCTCCCCAAGCCCTTATATATCAGCCAAATTAAGAGGTCCTGCAAAAGGGGTTGTGTTTGACCGTCCATTTAAGGGACGGAGCAGTTTTTTATGTGATATCGCTGATATTGTGAAGTATATTGTATGTAGTTACGTATTTTTATGACGCAACGTTTTTGGAAAGGTCCATTATGTTTGTGGAGGCAGATTTTATCTGTTATTAGTAGCTATTTGTGATAATATAACAGTTGCCTTTGGAGTACGAGTCCTGAGGCTTACACATATGTAAGCAACTTACTAAGTAAACAGAATGCCAATTCTACTTATTTTCAAGCAACGTTTGCATATTCATTTTAGTCGCAATCTGTCAAAAATGTATGATTTTTTTTTTTTTTTCAGATAGTAGGATTGGCCATCACGCTATGTTCACACGGATACTAAATATAATTCAACTAAGAAAGATCTGATTTTAGATTCTGCCCCTGCACGTGTAGGCGGGTAACGTCTTTATGTCTGCAGGCTTACCTGTTAAGTTTGGTTCACATTGTTTTTATGCTTGAGTTGTCTGAATATGATGGCGTAATGGAATGTGCTCGCTTACAAGTGGCAAATGATTTAGTTTTTAGGTCGTATGTGTTACCCACTTTATATTACTTTCTTTGTAATAAAACTTTGCATACTATTGTATAAACGTGAGTTCTTGTAACTCAACAGACATATGTGTTGCTGGGGAGTCTGTTGGCCACTTCTTCTCAATAGCTAAAACAATAGGAAGTGGTGACGGGCGGGCGTTTTGGGGATACGACAAGTCGGGTGGCGTGGGCGCGCATGCGATGAGAGAGTGAGCGCTTTCCAGCAAAAAAACGAATTGCGTATTGACACGGTGACACTCCATTTGGTTTATTGCAGAAAAACTAAATCAAATGCTGCGTGAACAGACCATTTGATTCTGCCGTATACGGTAAAAATCAGAGCTGACACAACTTGACTCCGTGTGAACGCATTGTTAGACGTCAATTCGATTCGCATTCGCAAACTGTTAAAATTACCTTTAATTTCTGTACATTTTGACAATTCTTTGACATTAGTTGTCACTGAAGTAATCTCTCTCTTTCTCTCTCTCTTCAATCGGTCCTTCACTGCTGAGGATCGTGACTCCGTTTGACTCCGTCAACCAGCTGTCTCATCGGTCCCGTTCTGTAGCTTGGTGGAGTGCGTAAAGTAAGTTGGAGTATTACTGAAGTAATATTCCAACTTAAATTTTAAATTCATTTAAGTACAGTCAATTAGACATTTCAATGGAGTTAAACAAATTGAGACAAGAGCAAATAAAATTTGGGACTACTTTAGTAATGCAGTCATTCTAACCTTGCTACGAAATCGTCCAACTGCTAACGCTACACGCCTACGTGCTGCTACGAGAGTCTACGAACCACGCTACGAGTCTACGATGATTTTTACGCGCGCACGATGAATGCTACGCGACTACAAAGAAGACTGCGGCGTCAACTTTGACTCAATCCCTATGTAATATTAGTATTAAAGCTTAAATGAAAAGACAATAACTACTAAACATTTTACAAAATAAATATAAAATACATTACATCGATTTTCTCAATACAATATACTACGTGCCTGATTATAATGGGGTGCGGGCAATAAAACGAATCCTTTTGCCATTCCTTTAATAGTCTGGAAGTCTGGACCGTATATTACGAGCAATAAAGGCATTAGCAAGAGTTACGAGTAGGCACATTACACGGTTTTCTGATAACCTAGCTAATTTGACCCGGCGGGACTTGTAATGACCTGCACTCGTTAAATGGAAACCTATGTTAAGCTGTTTTGTATTAATGTGGGATTTTATTGGTCCTAAGTGGGTTTATTGGGACTAGTTTTAAGTATGTAGTTGTAGTTGTATATTTGAATGAAAATTACTAAGAATTTTGTAGAGCAATAATTAACGCAATAGCTTTGTACAGAAATATTTAATCAATAATGAAAATATATAACTTAAGCGTCATATTAATTTGTTTCTGTCTAAGAAACAACCTAGCTGACAGATATACGAACAGTGGCATATTGGTTTACGCTGTGAGTGTCATTTACTACCAAACCATCGCAACCAATAAAGAAGCTAAGATAAAAACAATACTGTCTGCTTTAAAAGCTTAGGCGAGTCATATCTCAACTACACACACATTTAATTAAAAATGTTTAAGTCATCTAGGAAGGCACAACTACACCAGTCGAGCTGCAATTAAATAAAGCAAATTATAAAAAAAAAGAATACATTTATTTAGCACAAACAAGAAACACGCACGGTACCAAGTAACACGCACGCAAAAGCACGGAAAAAATTTATAAACCCTTTACAACAGACAGCTTTTAAAAACCATGTTTCACTTCATATTTAAATCAAAGGCCCAATTCCACTAATTTAAGCAACGTTTGCATTCGCATCTCAGTCGCAATTTGTAAAACAAAAATCGATTTCCACACATTTTTAATCGACTTCCAAGAAAAGGAGGAGGACCTCGGAGTATGTACACCGATTACTCCGAAGTTTCTGATCCAATTTGTGTGATTCTTTAGTTCAATGCAGCATACTTGCCATTGGTCCCGTAAAAAATAATTCAGTTTGGCTTAGTAGTTTTAATTTTATGAACATTTTTGCTTATTTCAAATGTCTGAGTAGACGATAACGTCGTCCAAGTATCACCACTTAAAAGGGAAAAATAAAAACTTTTTTCCAAAAAAACTATTCACATATACACTTTTTGACAGACGCTATCTGTCAAAAAGCTTTGTACAAAAAATGTATCCGACTTCCAAACAAAACACTACAAAGTTTAAAATAACTTAAGTTTTGTTTCTTTGTTTTTTAACACACACAGCGTTTGTCAAAAATGTGTTGATGTGAATGAGGACATTGCAAAAAATAAGCAACTCTTTACCACACTAGACAATAATGCTGTCAACTTAGTACTACAAATCACATCGTGAAGTTCTATCTCAAATGCACGTGTACATAAACTCAAATGCAACTAAAACTTGCAATGCATGTGTTATATTGTTTGTTTCAAACGTTTTCAAGTTATCAAACTTGTTTAAACAGTTCTCGAAATAATAGAGCGTATTTGTAGGAGATATGGGCAGGCTAACTTTTAGTTAAATATGTTTGTATCTACGAGAAGTTGGTTAAAAAGAGTATTTTGTTTTGGTTATAACATGAGATAGTCTTGCTTGTATCTTGCATATTTTGTATTTGTGTTTGTTGTGTTGGAAAATAAGGCATTCGCAAGTAGATTTGATGCGATGCAACAACGAAGAGAAATCGTTTCCATACGGTTTTGTCTACAAATTAGTTTATCGATTCTATGAAAAAGAACAGCGCTTTACTTTATTTTCTTTAATTTTAATTTTTTATAATTTTTCATTATTTCAGATATGTGACATCTACCAACCCGCACTGGGCCCGCGGTGTGGATCACGGCCCGCTCCCTCTCACTGAGAGGAGGCCTGTTTCCCAGCAGTGGAAACATTATAGGCTGATTATGCTTATGCTATGCTTTCATTATTTTTCCAGGTAGTAAACAAAACAAAGGACCATCAGAGGTTAAGCATCACAATTTAGTGGAATCGGAAATAGAGGCAAAATGTTTCCAATACGTATGTTCAAAACAGGTACCTTTTTATTGCGGTCAATGCTTGTTAGGCAAAGGTATGTGAATTTATCACAAAACACGAACTAAATCCGGAAATACCTCTTAAAGAAACACCAGCACTAGTTTTGAAGTAAACTAGTCACAAAGCTGCTCAAAAACTGCTGCAATATGTAGAACACTACAAGACCGTCTTGAAAGTTATGTTTGATCCTGAACGCGCGGGAGCAAAGACCGCAGTGCGACCCAACATCAAATAATATCGCATATCATACACTAGCTTCTTACAGCGGCGTCGCCCGCGTTAACATATTCCCAAGGGAACATCTCGGGTAGTCTTTGTGATATTTCAGATACCAAAATCTATCTCTGTATCAAATTTCATCTGGACTCGTTCAGTCGTTCTGGCGTGATTGAGTAAAAAATTTTGTATTTATAATAATAGTAAGATGACGTCACAGACGACGTTCTAAATAAGCAAAGGCATAAAAAATGCACCCCACATTTCACCCCACTCCACCCGAATTCAGAAGTTATTGAACTCTCACAACTCCGCTACAAATGTATCTGCGGGTCGAACTCTATAAATCGTTCAAGTCCGATGCTTTCTGTCGAACGAAGCACGTCCTTGCAGAACTTCTGCCTCTAAACTTTTTATCTCGAAGCAAAACGTATTTTCCATTAGCCCCCCAAACTCGAGCTACCAACTTCTTTCTTAATTTGTCGCAAACTTTTCCTTCGAGATAAAACTCGTGCGTTAATGACACTTGTTTTTCTGATATTTTCATTACCCACCGTCCTTTTAACTTGTTACCCCTTGTTGTTCTCATTTACGTTCATAAAGTACTCAAAACAAAGTTTTTCAAGAAATATAGGACTTGTAGAAGGAAAAAAATCTAATAAGTTTATTATTTTTGTGCTGGACTCATAACAGATACTAAGGGTGCCTATTCCGGTAAGTTACGGTCGTTTCATATTCGAAGCGGAGTCGCTCTTACTATTCTAGAACAATGGCATGGAGAGTATTTTTTCTTTATTGTATTATTTAGATTTGTCCACGATAGAGGCACGTTACGCCTATCTGTCCGAATACGTAACGTAGATTTATTCTTCGTTTTAGTTTTTCGTATTACAAGGATTTCTTTAGAGATAAATCAAGTTTTAGTGGGGATTTTTCATCTTTTGTTGTTGAAAAGAGAGGCAAAAAGTTTGTTTTGCTATTTTTTAGTGCAGACTCATAGGTTTTTGTCTGTCACGCGGGATTAACATTTTGCTTGCTTTTCAACTTGAATCCGTATCCTATGAATGTTAGAACATAGTACCAATTTATTATAGTTACAAGACGACCTTAATATCTCACCGAAATACCTCCTAACATAAACTTATGGTAAAGGTAGTTCCGCCCACGCTCCTTCACGAAACCGCTATCAATCTCGCACCACAGCCTGCAATAGCTACAAAATACTTGAAACCCTCAATCCAGTAACCAATCAATTCCAAATACCTCGCAAATCTGGCTCAAAGCACGCCGCAAGTCGGTTCCAGTCGTCGGCTTACCGAATAAAGCCGAAATAAGCCGAACGCGCGTGCGAAGCTTGATTCGACTCTACTTCGATCGTAAATTCGACTTTGACATTTATCAGAATAGCACCCAAGGCCACCTGCGACCGTACCTCACATTACTTCGCTCCGCGCTATCGGGAAATCGATTTGATATTTTTTCTGGTTCTCGTAAAAAAGATATAGGATTGTAATCCTTAAGCCTTTGTGTTATTGGTCTTCGTCCGCGTTTTTATTTTTTGTTAAATTTGGAGGTTATTTATTTATTGTTTTTGTTTAAAGACAAATTGATTGTACCTAGTGGTTATGTTTTTGTACTGGTAAAACATAATGAGATGAAAAAAATCTCTGTCTTATGTATCTTACAAGTAAAAAGTTCTGTTGAGTAATCCTAATCCAAGGAACTTGACTTTTTTCTTTTACCTTTAACATAAAAAAATATTTCATTACTAGCTAGTAATGAAATATTTTTCCCGCGGTTTTGCTCGCGCCAAAGTCGAAAATCGATTCTCTGTACCAAGATTAATTAATATGAGTTAATCTGTTAATGCGTGAATACATTACAACGAGCAAACTCGCTATCGCCTTTATAATATTAGTGAGGATGTAAATAAACAAGTTATCAAAAGTTTCCTAATTAACAACACCAACGGGACTCTATTACTAAGCCTCCGCTGTCCGTCCGTTCATCCATCCATCCTTCTGCCAGCGGGCGGTATCTCAATAGGTGGACAGTTGAAATATTCACAGATTGTGTATTTCTATTGCGACTATAACAACAAACAATAAAATATGAGGTTTATGGTACGGAACCCTTCGTGTGCGAGTCCGACTCGGACTTTCGGTTTTTAAGTAACCTTTTGTGTCCAAATATTTAAGGGGCAACAATTCTTTCAGAGATCACTGCTCACCCCCTTTACTTCTTAAAAAGACGGAATCCCTTTCATACAACTCCGTTTTGCGCAGTCGGACCCGTGTCTATCGATTTCATATCTGCGCCGTAAAAAGTTAGAAGGCCCATAGCTCTGATGTTTTATCAGTTTTCAATTCAGGACGAACTCTTTTAGATAGCGTGATGGTTCAGATAGCCTTGTTGTGTGGCCATGCTCTATTAAATTGTAGAACTTTTTGTTCAGGATTTTTTTGCTTTCGCCCTGCTGCTTTGCGGCACTTAGAAACTAATTTGAAGGCTAATTTAATTATTTTGTTGCAACTAATATTTTATTGTGATTTTTCATCACTCATGGCTCGTTTTCAAATATAATTTATAATACCTAAAAATGTTTATCATGTCTAAATAACCACCCACCGTTTTTAAGAGTTCCTTATCCGACGGGTAACTTACGGAACCCTATTACTAAGCCCCCGCTGTCCGTCTGTCTGTCAGCGGGTTGTATCATAAGAATTGTAATAGGAAGGCAGTTGAAATTTTCACAGAGTGTGTACATTTATTGCCACTCAAAGTCAAAGTCAAAGTCAAAAACGTTTATTTCAATTAGGCCATTAAACGGCACTTTTGAACATCATCATTACATTAAAATAACATAGATTCTTATGGAGAAGAACGGACAAGAAACTCTATAGACACTATAACAAAAAAATAATAACTGAAGGAGCTCCTATAAAAGAAACGTGTTTTTTTCAACCTATCGTGTGAGAACACAACTGCCACTTGGCCGGCTTTTTTTTTAAATAAAACTTATCAAGGATTTTACTATCCAGTTCTTCATTAAAAAAAATATTACAAGAATTAGGTCAACGTTTAACTTATTGAAAAAGTTTCTCAAGTCTTTAACAGATTTCCATTATTCCCAAGAATATTCGAATTTAATATTAAGTCACTATGTAATTTGCTAATTTTAGTTACGAAGAAAATGTTGTTAGTCTTTTTTATAATCTTCAAAGGAATTCACGTAGACCGCTCATTGGTCCATAATAATTCGAAAGTAAAAGATCTTCATTATTCTTAATTACTTTAATATTTAAAGAAGATCTTAACGGTTGAACCAATGGTAATCTAAAATGTTTTAACAAGTTTTTTGTAAAAGGAAAAACCGATAATATCTATAATTATCCATATACTTATATTATAAAACTGAAGTTTGTTTGTTTGTTTGGTTGCAAGGGCTTATCTCAGAAACTACTGCTCGAATAGAAAAATTTTTTTAGTTGTTCTTGTAGTTTGATGCTTACTATAAAAATGTACTAAGGGCCTTTTTTTTTTTTAATGATGGGAAATCATCAAATGACTCCTCCCGCTTTGGGTGAAGCAGAAGGGAGTGTCAGACTCCTACTGACTAAAACCCATCCGCGTTTCTCCCAGTGCCCTTTGCGTTCCAGGGTACGGTGCCTCTTTCGAACGAAGTCCGCAGCCCCAGCAGGCACTGGCCCTAGCGAGCCCCGTCTTTTTTGCTGACAGCTCTTTGAGGCACGCGTGAAACACAGTGCGCCGTCCACCCGGGTCTGGTTCTGATCAGACGGCGAGCCACCCAATGCTCGCCGTCCGCAGGCTCGCGCTTACGGTTGCCGAAAATCGCCCTGCGACTCCCGACGCCCGGGGCGTCTTCTTCTGTTGCGGCGTCTGGGGTGTGAGGTTTCCCTTTCTCTCACACGTTCGGCTTCCTCCTTTGCTAGCATTACTGCTTCGCAGAAGGAGGTGACCGCTTCCCATGTCTCCTCGCTTCGGACCATAGCTTGAACCAGGGCCGGACGCAAGAGATCGCCGCCGCCGATCGCCTCGGCGAGGACACGGCGGTGCTCCGCCCAAGCAGGGCAGACCTCAACCGTATGCTCCACCGTGTCCTCCGGGCGATTCTCGCAGTGTTGACACCCGGGCGTATCCTCCCGCCGTATTCGAAACAGGTACCTCCCAAAACAACCGTGTCCGGTGAGTACCTGCGTCAAGCGGAAAGTAAGGACGCCGTGGCGCCGCTCTAGCCACTCCTCAAAGAGGGGACTTATCGCCGCAATTGTGGCGTGACCAGTGCTGGGTTGGGACAGTATTTGTCTCCATACTGCCATGAGATCCTGCCGGCGCTCCGTCCGCCGTACTGCGATTTGCCGCGGCAGAGGAGTCTCGCCACGGCGTAGCACTTCCAGGCACCATTCGTAAATGAGTGCAAGGGCTCTCGCCTCTAGATCCCATGGCGGCAGTCCGACAAGGAGGTTTGCCGCCTCGCCAGAGACCGTGCGGTATCCCCGGGCAAGCCGGATGGCCATGTCCCTCTGGGACGAGTTGAGGTAACGGGTAACGGGAGGTAGGGCTCAGCGACCACGGCGATGTTAATCAACCACTGTGCCATGCTTTGGACCAACAGGTCCTGAGCGGCGGCGCAGTGGTTGATGTTCGCCTGGAGGAGGCGTAATGGATCTTTTTGCCCCCGGCCTTGGCGGGTGGAGCGCAGGCTTTGCCCCCAGCCCTGTGATCGGCCGACTTGCCAGCTGCCGCACAAACAACGTAGTGCGGCGTGGCGTTACACGAGCCGGCCTTGTGTCCGGGCTGACCACAGCGGAAACAAAGATCGCTGCGGTCCACCTCCGAGGTGCAGAGAGCTCCCGTGTGATTGCCCACTAGGCAGCGGAAGCACCTCAGGGGTCTGGGTTCCAGCAGTTTCACCTGCGCTGAAACCCAGCCCACCAGAAGCCTTCGGCCCTCCGAGATTTCCTTGGCCGCCGTCACAGGACAGCTTACCACAACGGTTCGCATGCCTGTGTTGTCAGGGCGTATTGTGCCCGGCCATGACGGCGGCCACGACCTCCTCTTCCGTAACGGAATCGTCCAGGCCCAGGATGCGCATATCCACGCACTTGATCGGCCTGGACACTCGGACCTGTCCGCATTTAAGGACGCTCTGAGCCTTTCGGCCAATGTACTAAGGGCCTAGAACGAATATTTTGACGTATCGTAATGTTAACGTAAGTGAATTTTGAATGTGAAAAACTACAAACCCATAGTATTTTGGTTGAATAATTTGGTATATACACAATAAAATTCATATCATTCAAAGATATGAATACAGTATCTAATTCATCAAAATATTATGTGCGAAACGAGTATTGTAGCTGTAGTAAAATTTTACGTTACGTTACTATACGTCAAAAATATTCGTGCTTGGCCCTCTTTTGTGGTCTCTTTCACACGCTGACGTTGGCGTGTGGACGCAGTAGGCGGCATTCAAACGCTTTGCGCCGCGTCTCTAGTTATTTCAAAGTATTGCAGCGTGGATGTCGTATTTGGCGTCAGGACAAAAAGTCGAAATTTGATAAAGAAAACGACGAATTATTGATTGAATCAGTCAAATCTATACTAATATATAAAGCTGAAGAGTTTGTTAGTTTGCTTCAACGGGCTAATCTCAGGAACTACTGGGCTGATTTGAAAAGTTCTGTCAGTACCCATTTATCGAGAAAGGCTATAGGCTATATAGGAGCGGAATAGTAATGCAAATTGTGACGCAGACGAAGTTGCGCAGGTCTACTAGTGTTATATAATAGGTTTTAGCACAAGTTCTACGATATCTTTGAATTGTTCTTGATTGACACGAAAATATTCAATAGTATTATTGTCATTATCAAAATCTGGAAACATCTTTCTTTCTTTCTCTTCATAAATAGTCGGTGCCTTGTTGCCCTGATTTTTCTTCGTATGCGGTCGTCTTGTGCCTCCCCTTCAAGTAGCAAAAGCGCCGCCAAAAGTGTCGAATTTATATCCATTTTATATCACACGACAACAAGCGAGCGCTGTTTGTCTACAGCTAATCTATTCTGTAAATAACCATTTCGATATCGATCTTCACCTGAGTGAAAAACCTCACAGTGACCTTTATTGCACACAACATAAAGGTTTTATACTCACCTCGGATTCAGCTTTCGAGACACGAAAACTTTGTTACAGAATAGCACTACTGTTGCGAACGAGACGTTCGCTATGAGATTAACCGCTGACGCTGTGCCTGACGTTCAGACGTCGATTGGATCGTAAACGCTGAAGTCAAACGCTGCATATAATATAGCATTTAATAGGAGACCTGTGCCTCATATAAAATACATTATGTTATTTTTGCGTATTAGAGAGCTAGTGGCTCCTTCTTCTCATTAGTTGTCTGGATTGTAGAGAACTGGACCAATTTGGCGCCTTGAGGCACGCAATGTTATTGTTATATCAAAATTAAGTATCTTTTGTACCCGCATTGTGTGTATTTGTATGTGCCAAGTACTCGTACACATGTTTTTTTTTCTTTCTTTCCAACTCAAACTTCTAAACGTTCGACAAGTAACGAATAGGAAAACATTCCGACTGATTCTCGGTAAAATGAATTGTCAAACGGTCGGTACATTTGTTGGAGAAACCTGACTTGGTTACAGATTTACTAACTTTGCCATCGGAGTTCTAACAGAAATAGGATTTCAGGATATATTTCTGAGAATTGTAACTTGTTACTATTCAATGTTTCCTTGACGCAAAGTTTTATTTGCTTCTATAAAGACTTTGTAATAAGATTTTGACTTCGTACTTCCAAAATGTGAGAGAAAATAACACTTTTTTTTTTTTAATAATTCATAGCCCAGATAGTTGCAAACTCTGAAAAATTGTACTAAATCTTTATTAGATTATAATTTTGAGCTCTATTGCTATCATTTTGAATACAATAAAGCACATCCACATTCAAAAGAAAAATGAGTTGACAATAATTTCACGGAATATTTTACAATTTTACGGAGTTTGCAATTTTCCGGTGACATAAATACAACAGGGAAACTAACTGACTGACAAATCAACGCACAAACGAAACTCCGGGGAGTGGGAACATTTTTACAAATACAACCTTTTTTGAAATACAACCTTAAAGAGAAACATTTCAAATCTGCGCAGACAAGGTCACAGACGAAGTGCTAGTCTTCTCAAAAATCCTATTTTGTTTTCGTCACCGAAGATTCGAGACATCTATTCCATTTGAAATAATCTGGTGACATATACAACAGAGACACTGACTGACTGATATTTGATCAACGGACAGCCGAAACTCCGGGGAGTAGGAACATTAAGGTTTGCAGACATAGAATATTTTGGAAATTCAACCTTGCAAGGGGTGAAAAGGATGATTTTTTTTGTACTAAATATACGCAAACGAAGTGGCGGACGAAATGCTAGTCTTCTCAAAAAGCCTACTTCTATAGGGAAGATACAAATACAGAATTAATGAGAATGTTGTTACTAAAATGTTTAAAACATAGGCCATTGCAACGTTTTTATTTTAGTTAATAATAATAAAAATAATGAATTAAATTAACGTGAAACGGAACGTATTTAAAACAACAATCAGCGGTTAGTGGCGTCACTGCTGTTATGACAACGAAAAGGCAACCTTATGTCTTTGAGTTAGGACAGTTTCAGTGGCAGATAGGAGTGAAGTCATCGTCCGTTTTCGCGTGAAAATTTAAAATGACGGTTTAAAAAGGCAATTTCGGCAATAAATTAAAGCGTTTTCATTTCTTATTTATCTAATGGTCTAAATTCTAGATAGAGTTCTTTAAAATTAATGCAAATATTGCATGTTCCATATTTCGTCGTTGAAGAGTCGAGACATCTCTACATGTCTTCCATATTAAGATAGGCACAATATATCGCAACAGCCCGCGTCCCGCCAACACCCGGCACGGAACACTAATGGCCTCATACATACTTAATCCAGTCTTACCTTTTTACGGTCTCGAGAATTCCCGTCTATTCGATTCCCTTACATATCTTAGGCTTATATAAAAATTCGCTTGGCATCATTTTTAGAATATTTTCCGTTACCATGGTGACAAAATTGGCGTGTTCGAATCGGGAATAGACTTTCTTTGATAACTGGAACGAAGATCCTGCCACCTACAGTTATATTAATATATTATCTTACGTGGAATGAGTATCTACTTTATATCCTCAGTAATCCTGATTACTGGCTATAAATAATTCAATGACTAAAGATAACAGCAAAAACATAATTTAGTCCGGCTATCCATCTGTCTGTCAGAGATACGGGCTACACCCCAGGTACGGTTTTTAAGTTACAACTCAAGAACCGTAATATGTAGACTCTTGAAATTTTCAGTGTGTATTTCTGGTGCCGCTATAAAAAATTGTATCTAATAAAAAATAGAAGTTGGTACGGAACCCTTCGTGTGAGAGTCCGACGCACTTTTGGCCGGTTTTTCTCTTTTATAAGTGAAGACTATATTGCCTGTTTTTTGTACTTGATTGGTTTCAGGACATCTTAAAGTCTTCCGTTATTGACTGAGTGACTGACAGGCAACGTACAACTGAAACTACTGGTCGTATGAAGCTGTAATTTAGCATGGTAGTTTCCTCGGGGAGTGTAAGGAAGAACTAAGAGAGGTTTTCTCGAAATTCCTACGGGAACGGTAAACAACAGGATATGCGTATATTAAATTGCGGGCAAAAACTAATCATCTGCCATCATATGCCTAGCCTTTTCCCAACTATATTGAGGTCGGCTTCCAGTCAAGCCAGATTTAGCTGAATACCAAAAACTAGTAGGTAATATTATGAAAAGGTAAACTTTCTCAGGTTTTTTAAAGATCTGACTCTAGCGACCGAGGTTAAATATTTTGTCGAAAGGAATGATATCATATTTTTTCACTGAATTTCAGTTTTATAGCGTTGATCGTTCCTTCTATGTTGACAAACCACGCGCTTCAGACTTCAGTGAGCATGACCCAGCCATGCGGAGCGGACCTGTGGGTTCCCGCCCGACACAAATATTGGTATTTACACCTTCGGCAAAGAGGTCCAACTCAAATTGGTAACTTTGTAGGCTTACTTTTATCTCCTTTTTGTCGGTGACAAATGAATCGTTCACGAGACGTTTTTGGGTCGACGAAATGTGAATGTCCTGAGATCCTGAGATAAATTGTTTGACCTACATGGTTTTAGAGACATTATTTAACTGGCCTCAGGCACTTGTCTCACCGCCGGCGAGGAAGCGAGTAGCTATCGACTATTTGCTCGCTGAGGATAGGGACAAAAGATATAGATCTAGTGTGAAAAGAGCCAACTACATTCATAGTCGATAGCTGACTGTTCCTACTGCCAGCGAGCGGCTCCTATCTCTAGTTGATCGCAGTGATGAAAGCTATCAAAGATTGTACTCGCTCAGCGACACTCGGACTCCGCCGGTCAGAACACATCAGACAGCGGTCATTTCTACCTATAGTGCGGGCCGGAGCGAGTATAGCGAGTAAAAGCCCGTCGCACTAAAGCACTCGCTGAAAGCCGAGCGTCAAAACTATCGAAACTTTTCACTCGCTACTCGCTGCTCGTCTACTTTTGAGTTTCAAGCTTTACTCGCTGATCGCCGGCGATGAGACTAGTGCCTTTAAAAATCTCTTCAGCTATGTTTCCTTCATAGAGCTGGTCTTCCAATGCTCAATGTACATTTCACTATTTATTCATCCCAGTAGTGGTTATTCGCTATCCGTGCACGGTCTGCAGGATAAAATATAATGTTTTTTTTTATGTAGGAAGTAATGCCTATCAGCAGTTTTATTGCGCCACCCTGCAAACCTGCCATAATTTGACATGTTCGTAACTCAAAATACGCAATTCATAAACCTGCTAAGGTGATTTTACTGGCTGCAAAACCAGAAAGCCAATTCTATAAATTTTTAAAAAACGATCGCGTTCGTATCTCATTCGCAATCTGTCAAAAAAAACGACATATCCACACGTTTTGGGAACACATTCATAATGTGTACAGCAAAGGAGTGGAATTCTCTGCCGGAGTCTGTGTTTCCCGATAGCCACAACCTGGGAGTCTTTAAGTCAAGAGTGAATAGGTTATTTCTAGGCAAGCGTGCTCCATCTTCGACCACATCATCGCTTACCATCAGGTGAGATAGTGGAGAAACGCGTGCCTATCAATAGAAAAAAAAAAAACATTTATGACAGATTGTGACTGAGAAGCGGAGCGAAAGTTACTTAAAAAAAATTGTAGAATTGGCCATCAGCAACAACGAACCTAATATTAGAAAAAAAATGGTTGCCTGTAAAGTCGGTTTATGGATGACTAGCTTCTGCCAGCGGCTTCGCCCGCGTGGTCTCTAGGGAACATACTCATCATCTACCTAGCCTTTTCCCAACTATATTGGGGAATATACTCCCGCGATAAAATAGCCTATGTCCTTTCTCAGGCTCTATACTATCTGTGTCCAAATTTCATTTAAATCGGTTCAGTATTTTTGCGTGAAATCGCGGCAGAGACACTTTACTTTCGCATTTTTTATAATATTAGTAAGGATAATTTTACGAGATAACATCATAGAAAACATTACGCTTAAACGCTAAGGCCGATTGTGCCTCTCTATCGCTTGTTCCGCGCTCTCGCTTGCACGCTCGGCTCAGGCGGAACGTGACACTTTTCGTGCGTGCAGCCGGCGTTCATTGATTTAAGACATTATCTCGTTAAAAATCGTGTATGGCATAATAGGTATTTTACTAAATAATTCTACTGTTATAAAGGATTTTCAAAGAAAACAAACAAGCTAAAAATACACTTTTATTCCAATGTCATGCACATCTACAATTTGTTTCCACTAAAGAGTAACATTGTGATATCGCTTGTGCTAGTCCACTCGTGAGCTATCCAGACCACCGGTCCAACCTGGTTTTATACACAGTGTGGAAACTACGTCTCGTGAGTTGTGGCGACATGTTCAGAAGCTTAAAAAATATCAGTGACAAATATAATTAATTTATAATAAAAGATTCGTAAAAACTTAACATGTAGGTAAGAAGGTTTAGAATTCTTAATAATAGCTGTAAAGGTGGCACTTCACGTATTTTCCAAAATATTCACGTCATTAGCATAATACAAAATATACCCAAAAATTACCATGATAAAGTTAAATTTCAACAAAATAAGGAAGGCAAATATTTGCGCAAATATGTGTGAAGTGTGGTGCCAGCATTAGGTTCATTGATAAATGAGGTGTATCTTTATAAAAAAATATATGAGAAACCAGTTTTACCGCGAATTATTTGATACATACTACTAACGTCGATTAATACAAGTATATCCGTGTGGTTACCTTGAAAAAACGTTAAATATAACTTCTCCTTCTTATCGTGTGTGCTCAGGAATAGTGTCAGAGTAAATACAACCATAACATAATTATTGCAGTATTATAGATATTTTTGTGATTATAACAAGTCGAGAAGTGAGTTTGCTGTGAAACTACAATACACTGTATCTGGAAATAGTTTTCTGGTAACACTTAATGATAAGATTTTAATATAGTCGACCTTGAGAAATGCCATAAGAACGTATACTGTTTCTCAAAAAAATATATACAAGGCTCTAATCGCAATTTTTGAAAATTGCCTTTTTTAGACGTAGTATATTGCAATTTTTCAATAATTGCCAGCAACTGGAAGTGCATATACGCTTTATTATAAACACAATAACTGATAAACAATTACCAAACTGGTCAATTAATAATAAAATTGTGTCTGGTCAGCCTTTTGCAGCCACTAATTAAAATGAAAATGGTAACATTAAAACACACCACAATAAATTCAAAAATTAATTAGTTCTAACATTTCGGTACTCATTTATTAAAGCTAAATTAAAATCCGTATAACAATTTTCCGATAACAAATCATGTGGTAAAAAAGACAGAAGGTTCGCAAATTGATGACTCGTTTATACAGTGCCAGCTAGAATGCGAGTCAGCCAGCCGAGTAGCTGCAGTGCGTAACTCGCATCGTATGAACGTATCTTACGAGTAACTACCACATGCAAGTTGGACAGCAGCTCGCGTGCGATTTACTTCAACATGTTTGATTCCACTCGCCTGCTCGCGTGACAATAACTCGCACATGGCAGCAGATTGGATACCACTCGCATCGTTCGGACGCGTGCGGCAGTAACTCGCCAGGCAGTTGCGAGCAGAACCGATTTTGTGTGCTGCGCCTCGCATAAAACTGGGCAGCTACTATCATCTTGAAGACAGCTAAGGTGAGCCGAGCTACTGGCATACGATTAGGCTATCCGAGTATCTGTCTACTGTTCAGTCAGCAGCTAGTACTGTGTAAAATAGTAAAAAATACCATTATTATTTTATACAATTACTTTTGGGAAAAGATGCTGATTTTATTTATTATTTATTTATTTATTTAACAATTTATGTACACACGTTTAATAAGATAAGAAGAAAGAAACAGAAAAATAGGTACAAAGGTGATACTTATTTTTTTTTTATTTGTGTTTTTTTTATGTAGTTGATGGCTTTTATATAATGAAAATAAACAAAAAGTTATACATGGCTTCTTAAAAATATTAAACACACCAGCATTAACATGTTGATACAGTAGGTATATTTTTGGACATAAGAACACTGCTTGTGCAATAAATTAAGGCACATTGCGATCAAAATATATACTGAAAAAATCTTGAAATAAATCAGATGACAACAGTAAAGTCGGGTTTATTTGACCCTGAAGACTAACTTTCTCTCAAACTTTTAACCAATGGAAACACAACATGATTTGTTTTTATTGGTTAACGAATTAGGGTCAAAATTGTACCCCAGGATCAAAGTAATCCGTTATAACGCATGTTAAAAATGACAGCAACCGACAAGATACCCTACAAAATGCTGTGTTGAGCATTTTCGTGCATTTTTGAAGTATGCCTTCTGTCGTTCTCTTCAATACAAAAACATTTCACCACAACTCACAACAATTTTCGTCGCTTAATATTCCAAATTATTAGTTAACGGTATGTATTACATAAAGATAGACTGCATAGATTTATTTATTGCTATGTCTTACCTCGATTTAAAAAAAGGAAGTTATTTAACTAATCGTCTTACAAAAGATAGTGTTACATTTACAATAACATTATGTCCCTATCTTGGTGTTTCTATGACTTTGTTTCATAGTTTACTAAAAAATTAATAAAAAATAATTCTTAGATACATACTTAAACTTTTACAAGACCACACACTTAACAATAAATAAAGTGCAGTACAACTTTTTTCCCATTTTATAAATAAATTACATTAAGTTAAAAGAGTGTTAACAGCTCTATATACTTCCAAGTTGATTGAGAGCGTTCGTTCTGCACCAAGTGTTAGAAATCCAACGACTGACGAAACAAGAAGTTTGCCGAGGATCATTAAGAAAATAGTTGTACCGTACAATATTATTAACATCAAACATTTTTAACAGAAAATATACATTAACAAGCCAGTTCCTTAATCAAGATATGGTAATATTGTCCCTTCGGAATACAAATATTATTCTGAAAACAAAATATTTCGGGACCATGTATATTCATATACATTATACATAATGTGTCGAGGGAGCAAGAAATCATAAAATACAAAAATATGAACATGTCTTGAAAAATAAAGAACTCAACATATTAGAAGACGGTTCGATGAAGATTTTCTTCAGAAAAATCAGACACAGTAATACAGTTATCTACCTTCCTTAAACGAATAAAGCATAAAACGAACACCTAATTAATGTGTTGGGATCATTATTAAAACACAAAGTAGGTAATATAGCAATAGATACACTGCTGAGATAATAAAAGGTTCAGTCACACAATGTTTTTAATATGAGCACATGGAGTTTTCACATTTTGAGTCCCTAATAGCAGTAACTTTGTACACACACCTTTTTTTTAACGGAACCCTATTACTAAGCCTCCGCTGTCTGTCCATCCGTCCGTCCGTCTGTCTGTCAGCGGGCTGTACCTCAAGAACCGTAATAGGTAGACAGTTGAAATCTTCACAGATTGTTTATATCTATTGCCGCTATAACAACAAATAATAAAAACTAAGGTTAATGGTACGGAACCCTTCGTGTGCGAGTCCGACTCGCACTTGGCCGGTTTTTTTGGATTGGAAATCTTCAAATGACTCCTCCCGCACTGGGTGAAGCAGAAGGGAGTGTCAGACTCTTACTGACTAAAACCCATCCGTGTTCCTCCTAAAATGCCTTTTGCGTTCTAGGGCCGCAGTGACTCTTTCGAACAGATTTTTCGAAAAATAGCTTAAAATGGCGATTGAAACGCGCTTTGTACAAAAACTTCTTTGTCTGTTACCGGTTTTAAACATTTATGAGCTGAATGGTTATTATTTAAAACCTACTAGTTACAACGTTTTTGCCAAGTATTCCTACCAAGTTATTCATTACATGCTTTATTCATTTCTCAGGTGTTTTCAGACCGACTTTTTCATCTGTTTTACTGTAATGAAGGAATAAAAACAACAGCTGCGGTGAGCGTCTCAAGTCTCGGTAGATCTTGACGTAATTTAATGAGGCTACAGCTTCCGGCTTCAGTCTAGACTTAAGCTTAGCCTATCCTATAGTGCTGATTATTTTCCTTTGTAGCAGCAGATAAAATGTTTGTCCTTGTTTTAAAGTATTTATAAAAGGTTCACTTTCTGGACTAAAAGATATTTGGAAAAATAATGTGAGAAATTACAGTCAAAAGCATTTTTCTGTAGTTAATTGAACGAATTTTGAATAGTCTATACCTAATATCATTTCAGTCACATTTTTACGTGTCATTTTTCTTTCCAATTACCGTGAAAACTTTTAATAAAAATTTACCTGGCAATTTACACCCCAAATCACAAGATATTTAAAAACAGAACCACAAAATGGCAAAACCGCAGCCCCCCACAAAAAAATAAAAAACCCCCTTAATCTTTTTAACCAAATAAAACATCATCCCCGTAACATTAAAACTCGAATCACTGTTAATCGTCTCCTCAGGCCACCATCAAAAGAAGCAATTACGTTCATAAAAGTCTTTAGCATCACATAACGAGATCCGACGGTGACTAATAGAGCCTCAGTTATCTCTCAAACTTCGGCCCCGGGGCCCGAAGTTACAATAATCATTGGCCATTACACTGAGCTGCTCCTCATTTATTCTAATGTAACTTTTCTAAGTTAATTTTTCATTCACCTGTCAGTTTTTTCTGCTAAATGTGCGGTTATGCAAAGTTATTTTCAGTGGCAGTAGGGAATTTTTGGCACAGAGGTAACTATGATCCACCTAAAAGGTTTTAGGCTAAGGCCACTTTACGGTTTTTTTACCCGTGAACGGTTAATCGCCATACCGTGAAACTGCACGAGAAGCACGGGCACTCTTGTATTACTTTTATTGACTCACAAAATCACACGATTAAAAACTGCGGCGGTTTAGCCGTAGTGCGGCCTAGCCCTTAGTTGGAAGAGTCTTGACGCTCCAGGAAAAGTTATACATACTAATAATACGAAAGCGTATATATTTTAAACTTTTTGAGCGTAGGTACTTTTTGTGAGTCGCGCGTGTTTTTAACGCACTGTTTCGTCTTAATTTCTTAGCTGAAAGGTGCCGATACTTATCTCTCATCATCATCGGTCATCTCTTAACTGCCATTGGCTCATTTTAATCTTTATATTTTAAATTCTTATAATAAGCTTTTTCTTTTTTTCCTTTGCATTGTCCTCACATGCAGAAGCAACAAGTATATGTAACTTAGAACTTTTTTAAACAGAACATGATTTAAAAGAGTGTCCTTGGAGTTTCTTGCACGTTCTTTTCCATAGAGATGTACGCTTTGGAACGTGCAAATAGCTTCCATGTTTTTGACTGACCGATCTTGACGTTTCAAAAGTGCCTGTGAATGGTTTATTTGAAATAAAATGCTTTGAATCTTGAATCTTGTTTACGTGAAAAAAGATAAAAAAAATACGTGTCCAAACAAAATATATTATTTTATCTTTCTGACGGACTTAAGTTTTTTTCAGTTAAATACTTATTGTGATTGCTAATAGATTGTAACTTTATCTACGCCCTCTCCAATCATGTAACAAAGAGATTATTTTAAAGAGTTTGCTATTTCCGACCCCGTTGAATAGATACTGACGTCGAATCTGAAACTGTGTTCCGTTGTATTTATAATCCCTTTAGCGCCGGACTTTCTCTATACCGCTAGGTTTTCCCTAGAATGCCAGCGGCTTTGGATTTTCTAAATCCAACTATACTGTGTCGACGGTGAGGTCAGCTTCCATCTTGTTAAAATGGGAATGAACATCAAAATTGTGCACAAGCCATCGTAACCCAATTACCAGGACCCATATCCTAACTTTAAACTGATATTTAGATTTTATGTATTCTCGGTCAGCAACGATTGCCAACAACCAAAGCTTCGTCTATTCAATCAATCTGGTCTTCCATGAGGTTTTGGTTCAAAAGCAATAAATATACCGGAGCGAGTGGCTATGGGGAAGACCTTTGAATAGCAGTAGGACAATATTGGTTGATTAAAAAAGAATGGTTTTTATTTATGGATTCTATAGTCGTTCGGTTCTCTTCCGAAACTTATTTTAGATGTATTATCATCATCATAACAGCCGAAAGACGTCCACTGCTGGACATAGGCCTCCTCCAAGTGTCACCACAACCACCGGTCCTGTGCGTCGACAAGAAGTAAAAATTTATTTAAGGCACTCCTAGACTGGCCAATTCGACTATACGACGATACCACAGAAAAAAAATCTATAGAAGGCGTGGTCAAATTATTATCGCATTGTGACATCGCATCTGTCTGAGTGAACCTTAAGCAAAACATTTCCGTCCATCACCACGACACAGTCCCTTTGACAAACTCCCACCCCAACTCTTCAGATTACATGCCAAATAAATATCAAACTTATGATCCAGTAATTAAGGTTGTTACTCTATTAATTAATGAATAAATTAAGTTGAAGTGTCTCTTTAATAGTTGCCAGTATTATTAATGAGTTTGGCTAACATCCAGACCCGTATAACTCAAGGCTATGGGAAGAAGTTTGCGTTGTAATAAATATCGTTAATTTCTGGGCGAGTACGGATGCGAATGCCCTTTGTGTACGGTTTCGGTTTCCCGGTATTGATTCGCGTTCGGTTTTGAATGTAGCTGGATTATTTTTCGTCGGGACTGTGTTATAGAGGTACAGGTTTTACGTTTCACAATTAATTTGTAAGCTTGTTTGTTTTAATAAGCCCCTGCAATCGATACTAATATATTAGAGCTGAAGATAATGTTTGTTGGTTTGTTTGCTTGAACGTACTAATCTCAGAAACTCCTGGTCCGATTTAAAAAAATATTTCAGTGTTAGATAGCTCATTTATCGAGGAAGGCTATAGGCTACAGTATCATCACGCTAAGACCAATAGGAGCGGAGCAGGCGAAGTTGCGTGGGTCAACTAGTATGATAATAAGAAACCAATGCATCGACCATTTTTACCCGACTTCCCTAGAAGTAGGGTTATGTTCTTCATAGATTTTTTTTACATATCTGCAGACTGTATATTTTTGCCTAAAACTTTTAGCGAAATAATTTTAAACAGCGTAGTATTTTCAAATAGGTAACGTTAATAATTAATTATATTTATAATTAAATAATAATCACCATAAGGGCTTCATATTCACCCTCACTCTTCACATCCATTTACTAAAGTGTTTATTACATACTCATAGCATAGTTATTTCAAACCCTCATTAATTATTACATTTTAATTAGTCGTTACTCATTAAGCAAGTTAAACCCTCCGTTATTGAAATTGGTTAATTTCAGAATATTCTCCCGTGAAGGTAGGTGCACAAACAAATTAAATCGCTTAAACCATTTAAGCCGTGCAAACATTACATCCCTTATTATGTTTCAACTCGTGATGACTTCCCATCAATTACATGTAGTGCAGTCATTTATTATCTCCTACAGCAGATTTTTTTACAGCCAGGAAGTTTTTCATTTTTCTTTACAAAATCTGACAACTCTCCTTTTTAAACGATTTCAAAAAAGTATGAGGTTCTAAATTTGTCAGAAACTTTTTTGTTCCTCAGTAAAACTTATATGACTATTAGATTCTGCCAGTGGTTTCACCCGCGTGATATCTAGGGATCCGCTCTTATCGATCTTAGCGTGATGATATATAGCCTATAGCCTTCCTCAAAAAATGGGCTATCTAACACTGAAATAATTTTTCAAATCGGACCAGTAGTTCCTGAGATTAGCGCGTTCAAGTAAACAAATAAACAAACTCTGCAGCTTTATATATTAGGTATAGATATATAGAAGCATAGATAAGTAGGATTGAAAAATTTGTCCTAAATCAAATACCGTTGTTGCCTGTTTCTCCGCTCACTTATTCTAAATCACGCAAAAAAAAATTATACAGTTTATTAATGGAAAGAACGATAAAACATAAAATGTTTGTGTATATCATTTGCATCCATGCAGACCCAGGTTTAGTAGAAGGCTCATTATTCTGTCACTCCAGTTTTGTATTGGTTGGGTATGTTGGGCATTTGATAGACACATAATTCCTAAAGCACATTTAAAATTATCGTTTTGAGTGGGATACGAATGAATTACTTTTTATTGCTTTGCTTTTTTTCTATTAATTCTTCTTCTTATTGTGTGGGCAGTAAGGCCTAACGACCCCACACACCCTAGTGTTAGAGTTTCTAAACCGCTTCAAAGGGCTCTATCTTCTATTAATTGAAACCGTAGGAATCAAAATCCGTTGCGTGATATAGAAAGAGTACTGCCTCTACCAAATAAGTATTTAATCTTTTTTAGAGACAAATCTTTTACAGTTTTTCATACCAAAACGTCTTTATATTTTTCTGCTCTAAATAAAAAGCACTGCTACCTAAAAAGTTCTTTCACAGACAAAGCTGTAGAGGTCTATATATACCACACATGTTTTTGAATTCGGAGCTCGTGGGTAGATAATAACAGCCATACGGGTCGATCTTTAAGGTTAAGCAACGCTTGCCAAGGTTGGTCTGTGGGTGGGTGACCATCTTAACATACTGAGTTTCCTCCGTGCCTCGGAAAGCACGTTAAGCCGTTGGTCCCGGCTGTCATTTTTAGATCTTTGGCAGTCGTTACGGATAGTCAGAAGCCAGTAAATCTGACTCCAGTATTGCCATGAAGTACCGTGTTACCCGGGTAATGGGTTGTGGAGGTCTGGTAGGCAGCCGTTCCTCGTAAAATACTGGTATTCAGCTGAATCCGGTTTGACTGGAAGCCGACCCCAATATAGTTGGGAAAAGGCTAGGGCATCTGTCTAGCCTTTTCCCAACTATATTGGGGTCGGCTTCCAGTCAAATTGGCATCATCTGATGATGATGATGTTTTTGAATTCGGTGCCCAGGGAGGAAAATAAAATGCTGACTGAACCATAGACATAGTGTTTCATTGGTTTGTTCTTGTCTCTGTACCTGAGCAGGAAATTTACATGGTTTGGTTTACTGGCCATAGACAATGAAAGTGATACTGGGATTTTATTGTGGCTTGTTTATCGGTGGCTTCGTTGTTATTGCCTTTGCTTTTACTTTTAAATGACAGACTAGGTATGTGCAGTATTTTTCATCTATTTCTTTCACACGTTAATAATTAATCCCTCCAGCAATATCACAATACTAGTTGACCCGGGCAACTTCGTCTGCTCCGCTCCTACTGGTTTTAGCGTGATGATATATAGCCTATAGCCTTCCTCAATAAACGGGCTATCTAACACTGAAATATTTTTCTAATCGGAGCAGAAGTTCCTGAGATTAGCGCGTTCAAGCAAACAAACAAATTCTCCAGTTTTATATATTAGTATAGATATAGATTTGCACAAGTCCGCAGCACCAGAGCTCACAATGACACTGAGTTCACATTAGGTACACAGACTTGGCAGGACCTCGCCACAAGTACCACATGGTACACTGGATATGCAATAAGTGTGCCTGTCCATTACAGCGGAGCGAGGCAGCGGAGTGGAGAAATGGGAGAAATTTCAACCGATGGAATTGCATAAAATCTCCGCACCACGTGAGTCATTGACATTTTGACTGACATGATTGGTCAATATTTCTCCGTTTCTCTGCTCCGCTGCCTCGCTCCGCGCAAATGGTACCCAAAAGGTTTGTAGGCTCACGCAGTGTTCTACTGCGTGAAACGCATTTTATGCCCTAACTAGTTGACCCGCGCAACTTCTTCTGCGTCACAATTTTCATTACTGCTCCGCTCCTATTGGTCTTAGCGTAATGATATATAGCTTATAGCCTTCCTCGATAAATGGGCTATCTAACACTGAAAGAATTTTCCAAATTGTACCAGTAGTTCCTGAGATTAGCGCGTTCAAGTAAACAAACAAACAAACAAACTCTTCAGCTTTATATTATAATATAAGTATATAGATGAAAAAAACTCTCCACCTCAAAAAAAAATCATACGTCACTTGATTAACATCATCAAAATCTTTTTGGTAACACAGATAACACAGGCTGGATAAGAATCAAAATGAAAAGCTCCAATCCAAGCCACTACAATGCATCAACTCGTTTTTATAGAAATTGTTCATCCACTACATTATTTGATAAACAATATCAAGGAAAACGCGCTTTTCTGTTAAAAACTAAATTGAGACAACACTGGCGACCCAGACAAAAATACATAAATCACAAAAAAAAATACATTCGGTAACATACTCATATCAATGACAATAGGTAACGATAGAAAACTAAACTAGACTATGAAACGGTAGTCATTGAAACACCACATCTATTCTTAGGGGATACCCTGATATCAATTTAATACTTAACATCAGCTACTTAGATTACAGAAAGTAAGTATTTTTCTAGTATGTACATCTATTTACAATCTTATTTATTTAAAACATTTCTCGACAAGATCTTTTGTTTAATCCTTGTGTTATTTTATTGCAAACGAAAGATCGATTTGCACTGTCAAACTAAAGTGTAAAAGTAATTTTGCATTTGGTTGAGTTATTCATTAACTTTATTGTGTGCATAATTACATGAAAAGTTTTTAAATAACAAATTTTAGAACATTGTACATCAACCATTTCTGACAATGCAGTTTTGTAACTAAGGGAGTGTACATAATTCACACATGCATTTTTTGTGTAATCAACTGACCTTTAGCGATTTTCTTTAGATACGTAATTGATAAATGAAGTATTAATAAGTAGCTTCGGTATTTATGGTACTATAAAATAGCATTGCCCTTTAACTATCAAAAGCTCGATCGAGAGTCGAAAAGAGACAATTTTAAATAGTTGATAGACTCACGTTTGACCACTATGCCACCTGATGGTTAGTGCAATGCGGCTTTAAGATAGAGCACGTTGCCTAGAACTGCTGAATTTATAATCTCGAGATTTGAAACCCCAAGATGCTGATATTTTATACCTTTACTCACAAATATTTACATAAAGTTGGTCGTCAGAATTGCATATGTGCGCACTCCCTCAGCGTTCACAATTTTTGGCATACAGACAGAATATTAAAACAACGTTTATGAATATTGACATCGATCCAGAGAGGCTGCTTAATTTATTTAACGAAAACATCTTACATGTGGAAAATGGAGACAAAATTTAACAGAATTCAGGAAATAAGAACATTATCATGAAATATTTTGGAACACACCAATCCTGACAGTTTGTATTAACAAAATATTCTAGTCAACGATACTATCGAAATTTACGTAGAAAAATTAACTATTTAACACTGTATAGTGATTTAAATTACTCTCACATAATTGAAAACCACTGTCGCCTTAAAAAAGAACTCAATTGGAATTGGTAATGATATTTGGTTAACCATTATCGACGACTGTCGAACAAAGGCGGTATCAAACGGACTTACACTATAAAATATACAAAATTGCAAAACAGGGATCAAACAGGATCGTTCGCTAAGTAATGGAATTCCGCCTCCATTCGCCGTCGCCGCGAGCTCATATATTTACAAAACTACTTTATACTCAGTCGCTTTATCACTTTGTTAGCGTCTAAATTGCCCTGTTTAAGCGTTATCGGTCTGGCGTCGTCGTCAGATATCGTTAGCGTCACCGACGTAACCCTCATCGGGGCTTTCCGAACATATGTCAGCGGCACACTTCGCGTTAGACACTTGCGGTAAGGGTTTGAGCACACTCTCGGTGCCCTCGCCGGGCAGCCGCGCGTCCGTGGTCTGCGTGTCCACGCAGCGGGTCTCCACCTGGTAGCACCGGCCCGGCCCCTCCGCCACACTCATCGGCACCATCACTGCACACGTCCCTTTGGGGTTCACCCACGAACTGCACGCCTCCGCCGGCGCGCAACACTGCACTGGCTCCGTCTTATACCCTTCCGGCGGCGACGGCACGAACTCCTCATTATAATACACCGTCCCGTTACCCACAAACGCGATCTGCCTGTTCCTTGGCACCGGGTACCCCTCCAACGTACGCCGCACATTTCCCGGCCCAAACGGCATTTCAAAATTAGGACAAGCGGGCGGCGTGGGCGCGTTAAACTCCGTGTCTTTCGCAAATTTACAAACAAGCTTCTGACCCTTCGGCCGATTGTGCGGTAACGTTTGATAAAACGGGCCGACTACCGAATAGTTGGACATTATCGGTGGCCGGCAGGGATGTTTCGGGAGGCCGTAGTCGTACGGATAGCCCTCGTTATCTAGGAAGCACCCCGGATTGAGGTGGACATCCGCCGAGTGCTGGTACATGTTGTTGATAGTGTTCTGCGGCAAGTTGATGGCCTGCTGGTCTTGCCACGTGACCTGTCTGGGTATCGTAGGCGCGGTGAACGCGGTTTCCTCTTGGAAACCGTCGCCGCTCGCGGTTTGGGCTTTGTATACTGATAACACTGTGTTCTCGTTTTGCGCATTGTTAGCTACAGTTTCCGCGTCGCTAATTAGGTCAGGGTTCCTGTCGACAAAGCCTTTCATGTTATTGCTTTGATACACGTCGCTCGACTCGTAATCACGGTTTGTTTGTACAGTGTAGTGCAGTGCGTGATGAGAGTGCGCGTTCACAATGACACTGCCGTTATTTTTAGGCATCCCGTTCCCCCGGTTCGAGGGGAGGATTTGATTACATAACGCCACGTCCTTGCCGCTCTCCTTTTTCTTACGGCTCCGCGTGTCTGTTTTAAATTTTAATAATACTACGGCTATTATAGCTATAAGTAGGACGATAATAAGAAAGACTACTGTGACTATGACTACCAAGTGCCTCTGCGGAAACGTGACCACTATCACCACGGGCTCCTCCTTCACTAGTATGCGTATTGTATAGTTGGCGCGCGACCTACCCGCGGGGTTCTCAGCGATGCATGAGTACGTGCCATTGCCGTCACTCCCGATATTGAATATGTACAATTCGCTCTTTTTATCCGTAACGCCGTTCTCCACATAATACAGGTCGTGAACGTCCGGTGACATGCTCGAATAATTATGAATGATCTGGCCCTGATATAACCACGTTATTTGCGCTTCGGGTATCGCTTTAACTAAGCACTCGAGGGTCACGTTGTTACCTGTGTTCGTCTCTAAGAACACGGACGTAGGGCTCATTTTCGGTAAGCATGCCAACTCGTTTTCCACGACGCTAGTGATAGTCCGTTTCCTCAAACGTTCAGGGAGGGAGCAAATTGGTTCGACGGCGTGCGGCATATTGAAATTCAACAACCAACTATGTAAATCCCTGAGATGGCAATCGCAATTCCAATTATTATTTTGCAAGTTGATCCCTCGCAGCGTATCGGGGAATAAATTTTCACCTTGAATATTTGATAGTCTGTTGCCGTTCAGTCGCAGCCACTCCAGGTGGTTGAGGCCGGAAAAAGCTTCTCTCTCTATTGTTTCTATTTTGCAATCGCTCAGCTCCAAAGTATTCAAATACGATAAATGTTGAAAGCAGTGAGTTTTTATGCTCGTTATTGGGTTGTTGTTGAGCGAGAGCCTCATTAGCGACGGGAAGAACACAAAGTTGGTCGACGGTACGACCGTCAAGTAATTGTTCGAGAGATCCAACTCGACGAGGTTGGCGAGACCTTTGAACGCGTGGTTATCGATTTTCTGCAGTCTACATCTCTGTAGGTAGATTTTCTGAAGATTGAGCAAGTTTAATTTGTGGAATGTTTCTTTTTGTAGAACTTGTAGGTCGTTACCTGTGAAGTCTAGTACTTGTGTTTCTGGGTCGAGCGAGTTTGGAATTGTTTTCAGGTCTTTTTCTGAGCACTCGACGTAACGTTTGCCGTTCTTCCACTTGCAGATACATTGCGAGGGGCAGGCGATGGCGGGCAGCAGCAGGCACGTCGTGCACAGCGCGATCAGCCTCACATCCAAACCCTTTCTCACGTTCATATTGCCTCAAGGCATCCGAGTGTGGACCGCGAACATTATCTGCAACAAAAAAAATAACCATTTTAATTTCAGAGTTAATATTATTTATGAAACTTAATGTACTGTTGGAACAAAACCGATCATTAATCTGCAATACGTTATTTCATCGGGCCGCGCGTGTCATTAATTTCTGAGTAATATTTCGTTACATTGTTTGTTCATATTTAATTCTTATAGAATGTGAAATATCATTTTTGTCATTTCGCAATATAAATGGGAGTACAGGCAGGGTCTCATTACAGTCTCTTGTTGGGAAATATATTTTGTGGAGCTATCCGGCTGTTTGTCGGCGTGATTCATAACGACGGGGATTCTTCATGGCAAATGAATGGAAATGTTTTCATTTAATCCGGAAATTCGTTTGAATGGGAAAAACTGTGAGTGTGACTTTACCGGATTGTTTGTTTGCTGTTTCGAGTGGAATTTTGCTTAATGTCATGTCCATGACATTTCGTTTGTTTTTATTTCTAGATTAACCTTTGGCTTTCACGGTATAAAATAAAATCAACTACGAATGGAGCTTCGGGGATTAATTTTGTGAGACAGAATTTTTTTGTTCTGCTAAGTTGTTGAACCAAAAATCAAAGTAAATAAATCATAGTTTTTCTTTAGATACTCAATGAGATAAGTGATGCCAACTCTTCAAATCAAAAAAGATACATTGTTTTTCTCGTGATATATATTTTATAACTTAAATGATTGCATGAAAGAAAAGTACGTACTGACTGAAGTTACACTGTGTATGCAACTTATATTAGATAAATGCTTCATGAAGTAAATGAAACTTGTGATCTTGCAGCTCCATCGTATCGTTCCTGTTCCCAACTCAATGGCAACATTCACGCACGACTAATTCATTAGCTTTATTCCGTTGAATGAAAACAAAAAGACGACATCTCTTGAACTCAATGAATGTCAAGTATTTTTATACCCTTCGTATATAAGACAATAGAAACAAATTCCTCCCACGTCAAGCAGGTGACAGACAGACAGATACTGAAATGGCTCTGTAAATACATTTACGGATCTCTGAACAAAAAAAAAGAAATGCTAACTTTTCCTTCTTTTTGGCCCCTGTCAGGAAGGGAAACGAAACAATAGATTAAAATTCTTATCTTAATTATGCTTAATGAATTTGGCAAAGGGTGCATCGGTACGGTATCTTGCAAACGGAGTAATGTTGGAAATGTTTCTCGCTGAAATATTCGGTGCTAAATTTTGAGAGGGGCTTTTGTGAATGAACGAAATGTATGTTTTGTTTGTTCGTTGCGCTGTTGAAAATAATTTTAAATTAGGTTGTAGTGTTTGTGTTTTTGTCAAAAAATGAGTTGCATTTTTACGAAAATAATGGTATTTATTTTATAACTAGTTTCAAAATATCACTTTTACACGTCAATCTTTTTCGGTCATTTTAAATTAGATGAGGCCCGTATTTTCTAGCTGACTGCTCGGAGACTAAATTAACACCGAAATCAACTCAAAGGTCAGAGTATTAAGGTTCTCACAATTCGTACTGGTAAAATCATATGAGAACCTTGTAAGTTAATGTCTGATGTAGTCTTTTGAGACATAGATTCACATAAGTTCAGTGCTAGCATTTTTCAGCTATATTATGGTGAAAATAGGCTATATCCCATCTCGTTCCTAAATTATTCGCCCCATTGAAATCTCAGATACTATGTTTATTGAGCTAAGTTTAGATATCAGAAAGATATTGTTTGAGAGCAAACGTGTGTTACTATCAAATTGATCTGTCTACGCGTGACGTCACAGACGCATTACATAATATAATGTATTGTCTCTTTTTTGCGCTGTTCTTATTCTATTTTTGTCTACTTTGTAGCGCGTAATAGCCACCTTCTGTGCTAAAACAATCTAAGGAAATTATTTTAGCCCAGAAGGTGGCTAAGTCAATTGCAGCATCGATGCCATTCATCAAGCCCCCCAAAGTTCAGATACGAGGACAATCGGGGAAGTCCAATGGGTGGCTAGTGTTCTGAACAGGAGCGCCGAATACTAATTGAATATCTGTCGGGTCTATAAAACCCTCAAAGCTGGCTACAAGTTGCCAGCGACAAAGCTCACTGGCACTCCTTGGAAGAGGCTTTTACCCGAAGGGGGTCCGTACAGATTACCAAAGTTTCTAAATAAACTCAGTATATAATTATTTTTTTTCTTAAAGATTGTAATTTGCATGGAATAAATAAAGCTTTCTTTTCTATTCTATTCTATAAAACCCTATTTTGCCAAGTTGTTTTTGCAGCGGCCTACCTGGGTGCAAAACTTCGTCGTAATAAACCTTGATATCTTCACTGGTAGGCATAACCTTCCTCTTTTATATAGTTCTCCGTCCTATGTCAGTCGCATCCGGTGACTGACGCGATACGACAGCCATATCTTGATAATCAAATAACAAAACAGACGAATACTTTCTATTAAATTTTCACTTTGTTCAGAAGTCACAAATTGGGATTGAACCACCCACCCTCCCCTACAGTTCTCGTGACATCGCGAATTTAACGGACTGGCAAATTAAAAGTAGGTATCATTCGGACATTGACGAGGGTACCAATGGTACCAATGTTTGTTTTTTCGTTGTTTCCGTTGATAGAACCAATTATTGGCTCAGCTACCGAAATTTTGCGTTTTAAAATTAAAATGTTGCTTTAGCGATCTCTGGTTACATTTTATTTGAGAGTGTGATGATTTATTCAACGGTATATCGGCCCACGCTTTTACACTTTTCCATTAAGGAATTAAATGTTCCTTGTTTTTTTTTGTTGCGTTTGAATAAAAAATCTGATTACTAATTTATGGGTTTTGAGAAAGAGGGTTGTATGTTTTCCATTACAGATTAATTAGTCTAAATTTTGCTAGCTGAATTTAGAATTAAGTTAATATCCTAAATCATAAACTAAAACCATGGCACTGTTTCTAGTTTATTTTCATTCCACTCTACATTCATCTAAAAATCATCAAATACTATTCACAATTCAAATTCCATTTCCACTTTTCTAAAACAAAAAGCACAGTTAAAATTTAACTAACTGCAAATAATCCAACTAACATAAAACTGGAATCAAATAAAATCCATTTATGCAATAAAAACTTTTGAAATGCTATAATATAGAACGTAGTAAATTGAATAGATGCAGTTAGTATTAATTAATAGAGCTTTGATTACAGAAGCACTACTAGATTTTCAGAACGCTGTAAAATTTCTGAAACATACAATCGAAACCAGGGCTCGAAGATGTAGTAAATGGTATTTGTTCTATTTTCCAAATTGCCACGCTTGTTATTGAAAATGGAGTTCAATACTAAGGAGGAGGGACGGAACGCATGTGACGGAAAATATATAAATAAAATGGACGAATGGAGAAGGAAAGAGGGATGGGGCAAATAAAAGAGAAATGATTTGATAGAAAAGGAAGTCAGTAGAAAAGATGGAGTGGAAGAAGAATAGATACGTGTATCGCTGAGTTCAGGTAATGAGATAAGGTTAGGAAGATGATGATGATGTTAAATTATTATAGTTACAGTAAATTGTTTTTGTAGACAGCTACTCAAAGGATACCGTTTAATGTTGAAAGACAAGAATAAGTTATTAATAATGTAATTTCTAACTCTTCAAGTTTCACTGTCCTAAAGGACAAACTGTCAAATTCCCGCATCTGTCACGTCACCCTTGAAGGCCACTGGTTGCTGCCATTGTTTTTGTCGTAAAAATGCCAGAAATTTGACAGTTCGTCTTTAAGGACACAAACAGATGAAGGGATAAGATTAAAGGTAAACAATATATAAGTTATAAAGTAAACTGTTTTGCATATTTTAAGTTCAGTTTCGAATTTGGTTTTTGCTACAAAAAAAAAAGTACAAAAAGGTTTGAGTGCTAAAATCTCCATTTAAAACTCCAAAAACAAACATTCAACCTAGTTTAGTTAAAAACGAAGGTGGGTAACAAGTTTTCCATTGCACTGGGTATATTGCTCAAAAACGCACGACCGGCAAGTTTCTACTGCAGTTCTCAAACAAACCACTTTATTCAACGTACCTTTTCGCTCAGCATATTGTTGTTTCGCTTAGTTTTATGTTAGAGGAGTGCACATGCAACCTTTGTCCAGGCACTAGGTAGTTCGTCGATTCAATTTCAAAGTTATGAACAGGGGTGACCTTGTTTATATAGTTTAGGGAATACGACGTTCTTGATATTGGTGGTATTTGTAAAACTTTTAGCTGGCTCTTTTTCGCGTTTTATGAGTTGGATCGATGACAGACGATCTCTATCAAGCATATCTACAAGCAAGCGGTTTGCAGATAATTCACATATACAGACAAAAACAAATCAAACAAACCATTTACATGCTCTTTTGAATCATTAAGGTTGGGCAGTCAAAGAAATGAATATAGTTGCAAGTTCCAATGTGAAGATCTCTGTGGAGAAGAACGTGCAAGAAACTCCACAGGCACGTTTTTATAACAATAAGTAGTTACAAAGTTATTGTTACATCATTCAAGTTCAATCGCGCATGTTAAAACCGTCCGGGGTGAAACATAATATTTAAAGAAACAAATAATTAAAATAAACCGTGACATTTGGGAGATGACCAGTCCTAATTATAGACGCCAGTTCACGAATTAACGCATGCGCCAGCATTATTCAGCTTAACCACTTTGAACCCAATGATGAAACGCACGCGCCACGATTAGCAAGACGTTTGAAAACAAATTCAAATTCATTTTTTAGGGTTCCGTACCCTATGGGTATCCAACGGAACCTTATTACTAAGCCTCCGCAGTCCGCACGTCCGTCCGTTCATCTGTCTGTCAGCGGACTGTATCTCAGGAACCGTAATAGGTAGATAGTTGAAATTTTCTCAGATTGTGTATTTCTATTGCCGCTATAACAACAAATAATAAAAATTAAGTTTTATGGTACGGAACCCTTCGTGTGCGATTCCGACTCGCACATGGACGGTTTTTTTTAGTCAAAGTGCCTGTAGCATTTTTAAATTGTCAAAGTCAGTCAGAGAAATAGATAAAACTAGTGAATGAGTGAGTGAGTAAGGGCAGCAAGAATGTTCCTCAGCAAAACACACTCACCAAACCTACCTCCAGCCGGCATTTGCACGTGTAGAGAAGACCTTTACAATAGACACTCAGTTTTGAAACAGTGCCTACAAACGGCACCAAATGTAATACAAATATAAATAAAGGATGTAACTGCGTACTTTGACTTGTATTTATTTCCAATTATTACTGACATCATTACAAATGTAGCCGGTGGGTTAGACAGGAATATCTATTTGTTAGTTCCCGAAAACATGGCTACAATTATTTGCCCGATCTGTTCGTATTATCAGTATCTCGAAAAAATATATCTTTCAATAATTCCGTAACCAAATATTTTCGGAGCAAAGGTTGCCTAGGGATAGAATTTTCCTGGAAATCGATTTCGGTGGATGACCTTAATAATATGGTTTTCTCCGAAACGTTATTTTTTTACCAACCCCAGTAACAGGGGTCTGTGATGTTTTTGTAAGTTCCTGTCATTTGTGGATGAAAATATAATTTCAGATACCAGTTATTCATTGTGTTTTTTTTAAATTTTACCTTGTTTACTACATTTGTGGTGTTTTATTCTATACAAGTTTTCGATGTCTTTATCATAGATGGCTTTTGTGGATGGGTGACCATCCATGCCAAGGTTGGTCTGTGGATGCGTGACCATCTTAACATACCGTTTCCTCCGTGCCTCGGAAAGCACGTTAAGCTGTTGGTCCCGGCTGTAATTTGTAGAACTTTGGCATTCGTTAAGGATTGTCAGAAGCCAGTTAATCTGAATTCAGTCTTGCCAAGAAGTACCGTGTTACCCAGTTAATGGGTTGTGGAGGTCTGGTAGGCAGCCGCTCCACGTAAAACTGGTATTCAGCTGAATCCAGTTTGACTGGAAGCCGACCCCAATATAGTTGGGAAAAGGCTAGGCAGATGAGATTTGGCTGTTCTTTGTCTGTCAGTCAATCCGTCACTCTGTAATGAAAAAAAAAATTACATATTAAGATTTCACAGATTAGGTAGCCTATCACCGTCTCCAGGGTCAAAATCAGTTCAGCTATTTAGAAGTGGAAGCGTAACAAACAAAAACACGAACCCTTTTTTGCTTTTATTTTAAATTAATTTGGATTCTGTTTTAAGACATCTCGGACAGAGGTAACTATCGTCCCATTTCACTTGCGACTATAATAGCCAAGGTTTTGGACGGTATGCTTGATTCTTGCTTAAGTAAGTTCATACATCTTCATGATGGTGATTTCGGGTTTCGACCCGGACTATCAACTGAAAGTGCTATTTTAAGTCTCAAGCATACCGTTCAATATTATAAAGATCGCGGTACGCCGGTGTACGCCTGTTTCCTTGATCTCTCCAAAGCATTCGATCTTGTCTCATACGATGTGCTCTGGAGGAAGATGGGAGACAGGGGTATACCCGCGGAAATATGTGGGCTACTCCAGTTTTGGTATGGTAACCAAGTCAATCGGGTGAAATGGGATGATACAGTTTCTGAGCCGTATAGGTTGGAGTGCAGGGTGAGACAGGGTGGTCTGACGTCTCCCAGGCTCTTTAACCTGTACATGGATGACCTGATACTCGCACTCAGCAGCAGGCGTGTCGGATGCAGTGTTGATGGAGTTAGAATTAACAACATCAGCTATGCTGATGACATGGTGCTGCTGGGTCCGTCGGCGGGAGCAATCAGAGAGATGCTTAAGACGTGTGAGGCCTACGCTACCGCACATGGATTAAATTATAATGTTAAGAAATGTGAAAACATGGTCTTTGAGGTCAGCGGCAAACGCCGTGGAGGAGGACCGGAGTTGCTGGTGAATGGGTCACCAATTTAATAGGGTGACTACTTTTAAGTACCTAGGGCACTGTCTTGCCGCTGACCTCAGGGACGATGTGGACATTGAGAGGGAGCGCAGGGCTCTAGCGGTCCGTAGCAATATGTTGTCCCGTAGATTTGCACGGTGTACAGAAAAAGTAACACTTTTCAAGGCTTATTGCCAAAGTTTGTACACGGGCAGTCTATGGTTTAATTGTGCTAAGAGATCGCTGGATGTCCTGCGCGTCCAATATAACAATGCTTTCAGGATGTTGTTGAGGCTACCTCGTTACTGTAGCGCGTCGGAAATGTTTGCGCAAGCCCGTACCGATGGCTTCTTTGCAGTTACACGCAAAAAATCTGCCTCGCTACTGAGGAGAGTGAGAGATAGTCAAAACAGCATCCTGAAAACTGTAGCCGAGAGCTTCGGCTCTTTGATTGTACAGCAGCTTGTGAGGAGGTTAATTTTTATTAACACTAGACAATATTTTTGTATGTTTTACTAACACAATATAGATTTTGGTCCGAATTAAAGATATTATTATTATTTAACAATTTGTACTTGAGTTATTACGTTTGGTGTGTTTTATTCTAATTTAACCACTTCGTTATCGAGTATAGGTTGTGGTGTCTCGGTGAACCGAGTAATAGTTATGGACTCAACTGGTATTTTACAATAGATTATATTTGTATATCATAGCAAAAGGTTTGTTGTGTGGTTGTTAGGTTTGTGTAAATGCGCACAGCAAAGGAGTGGAACTCTCTGCCTGCGTCTGTGTTTCCAAAAGCTTACAACCCTAATCTCTTCAAAGTTAGAGTGAACAGGCTCCTTCTGGGTAGGCTCGCTCCATCGTAAACTTTGTCTCTGTTATCTCTGACATAGGCTAGAGTCAAGAGCAAACCCATTTCAAATAAAAAAAATAGTATTACAGAGAAATTCAAATTTAAATGGCATGCTTGTTTGCATAAATAAAATCTTACCATATTTTTTTTTTGTGATATGTACGGATTTTTTTCCTATTAAAAAACTCAGCGCACAAAAGGGCTGTCGAACTGAAACGCATTAATTATAGTTCAACAACAAATTATTTTCTAAAATATCTCAACACCGCTTCTCGCTAGTCAATAACTTTAACTCCAAATCCAATAATCTTTTCACCCTTGCCCTTCTTATTTAGCACGGTTTCTTCTTCCACTTTTCCTCTGTCAACTGCTATCATCCACAATCAGTCTTTCTAATTATCATTCCACACCTCACGCAATCTATTTTCCGAAAGCACTTGCGTAAAAAAAAGTATGTGTATAGTTATGAGAGTTAAATTTTTAAGGTTCGGAACCCAATTACTAAGCTTTCGCTATCCATCCTTCCGTTCGTCTGTCTGTCAGCGGCCTGTGCCTCAAGAACATAATAAATAGACAGTTAACATTTTGACCGACTATGTATTTCTATTGCCTCTTCAACAACAAATAATAACAATGAAATTAAATTAAAAATGTAAGGGGGCTGTCACAGAAGAACATATTGTTTTTCGGTTTATGGTGCGGAATTCTTCGTGTGAGAGTGCGACTCGCACTTGACCAGTTTTTGTAGTTATCATTCGGCCACCTTTGTAGTTTGGCCACATACTGTGACGGATTTTGGCAAAGTAACGCCTGATTCTATAACTGATAGAAACTTACAATTCAAACACTATCCAGCATACTCAACAGCAGTATCCGTAAATACGGTACATATCCACAAATATCCTCCGCTAATGTGGCATGTCAATGTATTTGTTGATCCCGGCGTCCATAATGCATACTACTCCTTTATGTACGGGCATCGACCACGCCCGCTCCATCCGTACGGCTATTTGTATCGTACGTTCGGCTATTTGTACGGCTACGGAGATCAGATCTCGCATTGTGTTCAAGAATTGTAATGGGGGCTCTGGTGGCCGTTATTGAGTTTTGCGCCTTTATTTGAAGAGTTCCTTGTTTGATTTTTCGAATGGTGTTTATTGGTTTTATTTTGTTTAATTCTTGTAAACCAGCGCTGTGGCTGTCTCGAACACGAGTCTCAGTATTACGCTGAGCGATGGCAGTTTTGCGCAAATGTGACGCATTCTTCCCAACTCTTGTAAAATTGTATTTATTTTTTTTGGTTTTGTCATCTTTGGCGCAAGTAAACACTTCTTTCTTTCTATTTGTGTTGATTTCTATCTCAGTATGTAGAAAACATCTGGTGGGTATGTTTAGTATGCTTTCGTGCAGTCAATAGAAACAGCGTGACTACGACCAATTCTCTTGCTCGTAGAAATTGCGCATTTTAATAGCTGGTACCGCATACTTAAATATATGTGTTACAATTTTGGTGCACAATAAATATTAAGTATTCATTCACGTTTTTCCTAAAGCTTGGTAGGATTTAAGCAAAGTATCACTAAAGGTCTTTCTTTCAGCGTTATGACTTGATTTCTTGAAAAACTGAGCGTCCCTTCCCAAAAATCTTGCTGAATTTCAAACAATTCTTTTACTTTTACATCGTTCCGAAAATCCTTTTAAATATCCGTAGAACATTGAAATAAAAGCGTACTAAATTCTCTAAAACATGAAGCAGCTCCAAAAGGAACTAACTGTCGGGTAGTCGAGCATTTCTCTTCATGCACGGTTTCAAGACTCGCGCCTGTCTCTAAAAGATTCCGTTGGAAAAATGAATAGCCCCCCACACACTAGGAACATTGCAGAAACTGGGTGGAGTAGTACAGTGATACTCTTAAAAGGATTTTATTGTGTGAAGAATACGAGCAATGAAGGACTCGCGGCAAGATGGCGCACTGGCCACTCACGAGAAACTGGCACAAGGATGTTACTTAAGAAAATTATAGAGAAAAGTTTCCATTTGAAAATGGAATTCCCAATGAGATTTTAACACTACACCACATTAAAAAATATGAATGCATAACCATAGCCACGTTGAGACGGGATTAGTTATAAAACTACCTACTGCTAATGTCAATATAAAAATGTCAATTAGCACTAAGTCTCTTTAAAAGTCAGTTTATTTATGTATTTTTATTTGACTAAAGTCCGATGATTTTAATGTGTATATAGTTGTTGTTCGAGCTTAAATAATTAATATATTTGTTATGTTTGAAATGAATGTACTCAATTGCTTTTCCAAAGTACTTTTGACATCGGCAGAAAAGTTGAAATCGGCTCTACTTGCCATAAATAAAAAATTGAATTAAATAAATAAGTCATAAATGCTGTGCTTGGTTTTCGAACAAACTATGTTTGCGAAAGCTGATCAATCAGAGCATTGGAATCAAAAGATATTGTCAGTGATTCCAAGTCTAGGTACATCTCTTATCTTGTTAAAAATTGACATTAAAAGTCGAAGATATTTAAAAAAAAAAATAAGTTCAAAATTAGACGTTATTTTCTTTCAATTTGTGAGGGATTCTGTGAAATTGATCTGTCGTGTTCAAATTAAGTTTAGTTCGCAGTAGCAGTCTATGATTGGTTGAAGATTGTCTTCTTATTAGTTACGAGTTGGACTTATTTATTGAAACTGAAAAGTTAACTTTAGTCTTTCTTTAGTTGTAAGGTTATTGAACTTTTGACGTATGGAAATAATGTTTATTTATTTCTAAGATAGTTACGTTTTGATCTCTCTATTTTAATATTTTATTGTTTAATCCTCTAAAATATGGATTTTGTAAAAATTGACATAATAAGAAGTCTGTTAAAAATGAAAAAGAATAATACCATGACGGTTGACAGAGAATAATTGTTAGATCTAAATCGTTAAATTAGGTTAGATTTGGTTAAAATTATTATTTCTCCTAACACAGTTTTGATTGAAAAATGGAAGAATATGAGGATAAAGACAAAAATGTATTTGCAGTAAATTGATTGTCATTTTTGTGATAATTTGTTATAACAACTATGAGAGAAACCTTAACAAGCATCAAAACAAAGCCATACGCGCGTACCTATTTAGGTTCAGAGATAAAAGTAAAATTATTTGAAATCAAAATTAGACCAACTAAGCCTAACCAAAGAGAAGCTTGAAAATATCAGATAGATAATGTAATTGATATTGCGAAGGAACGGTGTGTACGAACAGCCGGAGTTTTGAAATTGAACCTAATTTAAGCACTGGGATTATATGAATAAAAAGAGCAAGTGGAATTCGTCTGCTTTTAGTGAAATGAAAGCAAGTAATTGAATTTGCTTGGAAGAAGCTTGGAAAATGGTGCTGAAATATGAGGAAACATGCCTGTATCGAATTCGACAACGCTATGGAAATATTTTACCTTGAGGGACATAATCATCAAGATATATACAACGTTGATACGACAGAGGGGCTTTCCTTTAAACTGCCTATACTAGGTACCATTTTCAAGCTCTGTACCAAAAATAAATTAATTAGGAGCAGTAGTTTAGTCGCAAATGATTTTTAAAGTTTTTGCACGGTTTGAACACGATGTATCTTTTCTAACAGCTGAATATCGTCTAAGCATAGGTCATGCACCTTACAACGATAAATCTACGATGCGCTGTTGCCGCTCTGACGCATGTCGAAGGACATTCACTAAATATTGGCAATGCAAACAAGGAAGCAATCAATACACACACACTTGCACTTTCACTACGAAAGCGACTAACATAAAGCGAGCGAAAGAAATAGAGATAGGTCAGTTTGTTGCATCCTTGTTTTTTGCGATCGGTAAGTCCCTCAGTCAGTGCGCCGACGCTTGTTTTTCGGAACGTACGTTTTGTGGAATTCGCGCGCAAACAATTGTAATTTTATTTTGTTATTGTGAGAGGACACGTAACTTGGGATTATTATTATTTAGTAATAGTGTTTTTTTTTTGTGATTGACTGTTTTTTATGGTGATAGGACACGTAACTTGGGATTATTATTATTTAGTATTAGTATCTCCGGACCTCACTCCCATGAATTTCTTTTTGTGGGGTTACATTAAGGGTGAAGTGTATGCCTCAGAGGTAAATACAATTGATGAGTTAAAAAATAGGATTATTTTAGCATTTCACAAATTAAAGTGCTTAGCGACGGACAGTGATCTAATTAGAAAAATAAATAACAATATTCTCCGTCGGTATAATTTGTGCATCAATGTGAATGGAGGACACATCGAAAATTTAAAAATTTAGTGTTTGTTTTTGTGCGCGTACGTCGAAACGTTACCTAACATAAAAGCCAGTGCGAGCGGAGGCCTAAGTCGCCGGCCGCCACCCCGGCCCGGCCCCCACCGAGCACACGAGATACCGTACACCGCGCTCCGGCGCGCGCGCGACGTTGCCGCTTTGTTACCTAGCGGTATCTAAGGTCAGTGTCATTTTTTTACAAAGGGTGGTTGCGTTTTATTCGGATTTGCAAGCTATTTAGTTTGTTTGAAAAAAATATTTTCTCATTTATGGCGCTTTTTGTTTTTGTACCGTATCGAATTAATACTGAACACGTATAGTATACGTAGTTTAATTTAATGCCCCTCTGTCGTATCAACTCTGTATAACCCTTCCGTAACTGAAAGACAACGCGCAATAAGGAAGCATTAAGGGTCAAGTCACACCGAGATGGCAGCGAAGCGGCGAGCAGTTTCAGTGTCATATAATTTTAAACTTTATCTTCATTACTGTAACACATATTATTGCGGGAGTCGTCGGAATGCTCGCGGCGCCGCGGGCGGCCGCGCGACCTTTTCAAGTTTCTCAAGCGACCAAGCGATACTATGTGTTACTGTGATGAGGATTAAGTTTAATATTATATGACACTGAACCTGCGCGCCGCTTCGCTGCCATCTCGGTTTGACTTGAGCCTAAGTTATGATTTCCCAACATTCATGCAGGAACTGGAAAAACGGGATGTGCGCGTACGAAGTTGCGGACATAAGCTAGTTCTCCATTGATATAATCCGAACCCAGCTTATAAAACAGATGGACGGTCAAAAAAAAAGATGGATGGGTAAAAAAGCGATAATCAGACGGACTGTGAAACTATTATATTCTTTGGTGTAGTAAAATATACGTGCAGTGGTTTTTTTGGGCTCGAAAAAGTTATACTTTATATAATTCATCATCATCATCTGCCTAGCCTTTTCCCAACTTATTGGGGTCGGCTTCCAGTCAAACCGGATTTAGCTGAATACCAGTATTTTACGCCACCACCCATACCAGGCCTCCACAACCCATTAGCCAACAGCTTAACGTGCTTCCCGAGGCACGGAGGAAACTCGCTATGTTAAGATGGTCACCCATCCACAGACCGACCTTGGCAAGCGTTGCTTAACCTTGAAGATCGACCCGTGCGGCTGTTATTATCTAGCCACGAGCTCCTCTTTATATAATTAAACCCACAAAATGAACATATTGACAACGGTTTTAAGAAAATACTTATAGGAATAACGCACTAGAGTTCGCATAACAGATACCTACACACACATAACCTACTTTTTGCATGTTAAAAATATGAAAATAGGTTGTAAACCATAGAAGTATACATGTATACACCACGTTATGGCACACCGACTTGCAAAATAAAATACTAGCACACTTTTGTGCGAGTTCCAGTCATGTGTATTTGGGGCTTCACAAAATCGAATAGGTACCGGTAAAAACTCTGGAAAGCATTCACTTTGTCTTCTAGGTACCTTATTACTAGAACTGGCAACATTCGGGGTCCTGTCTTCTGTAACTCTTTGTATTTCACCTAGCGCGATAATTAAATATTCACGCGGACAGGTTCCGTCTATTTTTAGAAGCGTTCCATTTATTTTAGGCGGCACGTTTAGTTAGGAGACGTGGCGTAGTTAGGAGACGTGGTTTAACATTATACAAGGAAAACTTGGTGTTTGCTTAGCTTGAGCGTTTCTCCTTGTTCTAATTTTGTTTTCCTTGGCGTACATTTTTTTATTTTTTCCTAGGGATTTTTCATTTTAGTATACTTTCGTCGGATCAAGACTGTTTCGAAATTATGCTAAACAGTAATGTGATTCTGTAAACATGTCGAAGTGAAGTCTTGTGTGAAGTGATCACGAAGTGAGCTGTCAATCCATGTAATTAAGATGGAATGACAGCCCAAGCCTTCACTTTGACATTTTTATAGAATCGACCTACTGGATTCAAGTACAAAAGAAACTTCGTACACGTGATGGGTACCACCATTAAAAAATATTATTACAATAATTTCAAGTAACAATATTGAGGTGCTCGTGGCTAAAGAATAACAGCCGCACAGGTCCGCTTCAGGTTCAAGGTTAAGCAACACTTGCGGATGGGTGACCATCTTAACATACAGAGTTTCCTCCGTGCCTCGGAAAGCACGTTAAGCTGTTGGTCCCGGCTGTTATGTGTAGAACTTTGGCAGTCGTTATGGATTATAAGAACCCAGTAAAACTGACTCCAGTCTTGCCAAGAAATACCGTGTTACCTATTAAATGGGTTGTGGAGGTCTGGTAGGCAGCCGCTTCACGTAAAATACTGGTATTCAGCCAGGTTTGACTGGAAGCCGACCCCAATATAGTTGGGAAAAGGCTAGGCAGATGATGATGATTTCAAGTAACAATATTATTGACTCCTAACGCCTGGTTTGAGGTGCCGTAAGAAAACAGTGCCTGGAAAGATATGAGGAGGCCTTTGTCTACTTCTAGATCAATACAGTTCGTTTTTTCATACGGACGTGTCGTTCCCCCAAAAATAAAATATCAATTCCAACGGCTGAGTTTCACAAACTGATTCAGGGTATGAAAATAATCTACCAGACTGCTGTATACAAACTAGGTCAACAATTTTATCTTTGATCATCTAGAGTTTTAACAAAAAGCAATAACCAATTTACCTGCAATTACGAAGTATTCAACCATGAAACACCTCTGTTTACTAACATTATAATAATTAGAATAGAATGACCTACAAACTTCTAATATGATACCGCTCAGTAAACTGTAGGCCGTCCTCGGGGATGTAGAACAAACACAATCCGGGCTTGTGGCAGCATGCCAATTGGGCTGCTGGTGCTATCAATAAGTAATACTGTTAGGCTGCGGTAATCAGTTATGTGGGGCTATGCGGCCCTGGTAAGGCACTTGTCTCACCGCCGGCGAGGAAGCGATTAGCTATCGCCTATTTGCTTGCTGAGGAAAGGAACAAAAGATATATATCTCGTGTGAGTAAAAGAGACACATTCATTCATAGTCGATAGCTCGCTGTTCACACTGCCGGCGAGCGGCTCTTACCACTAGTTGATGATGAGCAGCGATGCTCGCTTGGCAATCAGAACTCATCAACCAGCGGTAAATTTCTACCTATAGTGCGGGCCGGAGTGATTATTGCGAGTAATCAAAACTATCGAAACTTTTCACTCGCTGCACACAAGTGCTGACAAGTGCCTAAGGCACTTGTCTCACCGTCGGCGATCAGCGAGTAGCGAGTAAACTCTGAAACTTGAAACGAGTTGGCGAGTAGCGAGTGAAAAGTTTCGATAGTGCTTTCGAGCGACGGGCTTCTCGCAATTCTCAAAAATTACGGTTGTTTGGGTGACTTCTGACCAGCGAGCATCGCCGAGCGAGTGTCGCTGAGCGAGTATAATTTTTGATAGAGGTTAAGCCACTCGCCGGCAGTGTGAACAGCCAGCTATCGACTATGAATGTGTGTGTCTCTTTTACTCACACGAGATCTATATCTTTTGTCCCTTTTCTCAGCGAGAAAATAGTCAATAGCTACTCGCTTCCCCGCCAGCGGTGAGAGAAGTGCCTAATGGTGAGAGGGCAACTGTTTTTGTGTAGGGGTGATTAGATAGCGTTTAATGTTTGTTTTGGAAGATTTTATCGATTACTATTATATCTTCTGACAGCGGCCTCACTCGCGTAAAAGTCATAGCTAACGTGTTGAGGTAACAAACAAACATACAGACGGAAAGATACACCGGCCGACGGACAGAGTTACTTTCTTATTAGAATTCAGTTTTGGTTTTCGACATCGAAAAATGATTTGCGAAACTAAAATGGAGCTAAGCAGGACACCTGGTAAGTTGTGGTAATGAGAGGTGGAGTAAGGCAGTGACCGAGTGGCGTCCGAGGACTGGAAGAGGAAGAGTAGGTCGACCGGCAGCGAGATGGATGGATGACATTGTTGCCATCGCAGGAAGAACCTGGATGAGGCTGGCACAGGAGCGTGGGAATTGGAAAGAGAGGCCTACGCTCAGCAGTGGGCAAAGTCGGGCTGTGGATTATGATGATGATGAATGGTGAGAAAGAAAATATTTTAGTATAGGAGTAATTAGTTAGCGTTTCATGTTTGTGATATAAGTAATGCGTCATAGATCATCATCTGCCTAGCCTTTTCCCAACTATATTGGGGTCGGCTTCCAGTCAAACCCGATTCAGCTGAATACCAGTGTTTTTACGTGGAGCGGCTGCCTACCAGACCTCCACAACCCATTAACTGGGTAACACGGTACTTCTTGGCAAGACTGGAGTCAGATTTACTGGCTTCTGACAACCCGTAACGACTACTAAAGATTTATAAATGACAGCCGGGACCAAAGGCTTTACATGCTTTCCGAGGCACGGAGGAAACTCGGTATATTAAGATGGTCACCCATCCACAGACCAACCTTGGCAAGCGTTGCTTAACCTTGAAGATCGACCCGTGCGGCTGTTATTATTTAGCCACGAGCTCCTCATAATTATAATGCGTCAAAGATATTTCTATAATAAATCCAAATAATGGTGTTTTATTTTGAATATCACAAAAAAGGTAGGTTTCTTAAAAGTGGACCTGTTTCCCCTGAATGGTTAAACTTAGAAGTTCTAATAACCACCGTCCCCCACAGTCAGCTTACAGATTTTAAGCCCTTTTCGATCAGAAATACAAGGAAAAGATCTTGCTTATAAATTTTGTAAGTATAAGCGTAAAAAATAACTTTATTTTCGGAAATCGTTGTTTTTGGTTAAATAACAAACTATGTACACGTACAATACAAAATAAAACTCCTAACTAAATTAATGACCCCAAAAGACTGGCGGCGTTGCCACGTTATATGGCAATGCTAATCCTCTGTCCGAGGTAAAAGCCAGCCCTTGGGTCACACGAACTGTCAACTAAACGTTTAGCTAGCTCTTTAAATAAAACGTGAGCACTCGGACCCCACGGTCCAAGAGTTTAAACCCCAAACAGCGCAAAAATATAATTTCCAACATGGTTATTATATTTCCGCCGTTTGAGGTTATCAGCAGCCGCAGCGGCAGAACCAGCACAGCTCGACGAGCTAGGAAGATGGGATGGCGCAAGAGTATTGACACAAGTAGCGCCCCACACTAAAGGCCTACCCATAAGCGTTAACAATTATATTCACGCAGTCATTATTTATACAAAAACAACGTCGAATATTAAAACAAACTACATTAAATTGTTACACTACAGTTTTTTTTACTTTGAGACAAGGTTGCTCTTGATTCTAGTCTAGGTCAGCAGAGATGACAGAGACAGAGTCTACGATGGAGCGAGCTTCTACAGAAGGAGCCTGTTCACTCTGACTTTAAGGCTTATATACATGCCAATGATCTTTCGCATACAAACGGAGCTAACTACACCTCTACGCGGCACTCCACTTACCCGTGTTTTTAATTTTTTATAATAAAAATAATACATATTTAAAAAAAATGATACAAACAAATTAATTTCGTTTGTATTGCAAAGCAGTAGGTATTTTTATTTAGTCTTTTATTAAAAAATGAAGGAGTAAATTGGTTTTATTTCAACGATTTGGAGGTGATTTGGTGTTTTTTTTTCAGATTATATGATACCGGTACAAACCAAATAACGTAAATTACCTATTTTTTCAGATGTAATTTCTCAGTAATTGCCGACGAAAAACTGCTTCATCTGTTCATCTGCACATTATTTTAAGCTTTTTCGAGAGAACGGCCTTAAGGAGATGAGGGTTGGGTTGAGTTAATACTGCAACAAATATAAAGTCACGATTTTATGTAAATTAGTCGTTCAAAAATATTCTAATAACCTGTTTCTACCAGATACAGAATACCTATCTGGATGTGAATACTCCAGACACGTTAGGTATCGTTAGTTATCCAACATTACCCTTTTTTCATTATAAAACCATGTTATGTCACCTCTGTCCATGTATCGAATGATGAAAAGCTTTTTCATTAAAATATTGGCAAAAATTGATAAAAAAATGGTAACACCGTTCATATTTGTTTCCTTTCAACGAAGTTGAACCGGGCACGAATAAAATGAAAATAATTGTGGTTTCACACGTTAAAAACAATGAAAGAATATTTTTTCACAAATAACACATTTATAGTTTTTTAGACAGGTAAATCGCTATTGTGATTTTCCGTTTATATATGATACTTATGATTTATATTCTAAACTTTTTAAAATATAAAAATAGTAACCCACTAGTAGATCTGGAAGTACCACTTTCTGAATCAAGCCCTTGATCCAGCCGCCTGACGTGAGCCTCAGATTATTTTTAACTTTCACACAAAAACTTATGAATAATCCACTAAAATGATTATTCTTAGCCCATGTATTATTACTACTCACTAAACAAACATGAAATATGTTCAAACAAAGTAAAAGTATTTTATTATTATGTTAGCTCTCACCTTCTACCCACATGTACAAACACAGACTCTAACATGGTAATACAAATGGAATCCTAACATTGTTTTCTGAAAAAATACCGCAGACTGACTGAGCCTAGAGCAATCCTACAAAAAGCCTGAAAGAACATTGCTTTGAAAAGCAGCTGAAATATTAAACAGGTACGGCTCGTGCTGGTTTGCGGTCTGGTTAACCATATTGTTCAATGGGTAGACGAGTGATTGTGTGTTTGAGTTGCTCAAAGTCACTCTTGTGAATGAAGGACATTAATTTAAAAGTAAAATTCTATTTAAGAATAAGCATACATTTTTTTTCTGGTATAAATGCTTTATTTTTCATTTATTATATTTAACCCTAATCTCTTCAAAGTTAGAGTGAACAGGCTCCTTCTGGGTATGCTCGCTCCATCGTAGACTTTGTCTCTGTCATCTCTGACATAGACTAGAGTCAAGAGCAAACCCATTAAAAAAAAAAACTCAATTTTTAAGAATATTTTAAATGTTTTTCGTTAGTCAAGAGCCGACTTATCATACTGCAATTCTTTGACATATGAGATGTTACCTGTCCTTTATATGATCGAAACCTCCTATTTGAACGTTTGAACCCAATTGTAATCCTGTAAGTAGGAAAATATAAATTCCTATTATTATATCCATGAAGCCCCGCCATTTACGACGTCGTCAACAATTTGTCGCAACAAAGTTGCCCGTCTACAAAAACACCACTTCATCTCTATTGAAGAACCTATTTAATAAAAAAGCTAGCGACTCGATTGTCGTCCTCACCTACTTCGCCAGCCGTTCGCGACGCGACTTTATATTGTTCTTCAGCTTTTATAGACAACTATTGCTGGCTCTATTGTTATTTTATGTGTTTTATCGAGAGTAAACTTGAATATGGGAGAGTAAACACTTTCTAGATGGCTTCAAGTGACTTTGACAGTAATTTTTCACGGAACCCTTCCCGGGTTACGTGAAAAATTATATATTGTTCTATTGTTCACCTTTTTAGGGTTCTGTACCCGAAGGGTAACCAACGGAACCCTATTACTAAGTCTCCGCTGTCCGTCCGTCCGTCTTTCCATCTGTCTGTCAGCGGGCTGTATCTCAAGAACCGTAATAGGAAGAGAGCTGAAACTTTTAACACATTTGTGTATTTCTATTGCCACTATAACAACAAATAATAGAAAATAAGGTTTATGGTACGGAACCCTTCGTGTGTGAGTCCAACTGGCACTTGGCCGGTTTTTTTGTTTTATTTTAATAGTCATAGTTACAGTATGTACTGCTACTTAAACGATTGCTTTGGGTTTGGTTAGGCGACTTTGATAGTGGGATGCCTTAAAAAAGTATCTTTGTATACCGTTGTGGACTTAATTATAAACTATAGATGTGTTGCCCGCACTCTGAAGTGGCCCAGTAACTGCAACCCTACGTAGTTATACCTGGGTCTAGTATTATATTATCTGTGCCTAGGTATGCCCCGTGCGATCCTTCATATACCCCGCACGATTATACTGAGATACTTATTATTACCGCTACCGACAGTACTTGCTTAGAAATGTGATGATGGTGTTATGCGTGTGCATCATCGTTTAGGAATATAAATGAAATCACTCTCTAAAACCACAATCCTTTTCAAACATTATGCAACCCAAGTCAATATACAATTCCCAACAACTCCTCAAAAATTTACCACCCTTTCAAAGAATTTAAAGCAAAGCTGAACAAGACATTTGAATAATGTTCTCGAAAGTCTTGCAAGTTCCAGTACACCAAGACAGTGGTCGGTTCAGGAATTTATGTACATTTAAATGGAATCCGGACAGGTAAGACGGGAATACCTTTTAATATTACCGACCGTATCGAGCAGATTGAGATGCAAATGTCGTTCGGAAATTGTGGTGGAAGACTTCAATTGAGTTAGGATGTTTTTTTTTAGTTTTGTAACGTTCGTTTTTGAATCGTTTTGTTATGGTATATCTTCCAATCTTTGTCTTTATTTCTAGTACCGCCACTCATCCTTAGGGTTCATTAGAAAACTAGCGTCTGACAGTCTCAGGCTGTCTGACATATCGCTGAAATGAACCTTTTTAGTGCAGCCGTGAGACACACACTTAGTTTTTGGCTTACCTACCATTATTTATTTTTATGTACCGTGAGTGTTTCATGTATGTGCTAAATAAATACTATCCTTTCTTTATTTCTTTCTTTTTTTTTGTATGTGCGTAAAATGAACAGTGTTGGAAGTCTTCATAATAAGCGAATAAAGTACAAATAACATGGCCGTAGTGTGATTGATTTTGAAATGGAGTTTGAATGGACACACTCTGTAAACAATTTAACTTTCTGCTTATTATGATTCATGAGATATAGCCCACTGACAGACAGACGGACGGACGGATAGCGGTGGCTTAGTAATAGGGTTCCGTTGGTTACCGTTCGGATACAGAACCCTAAAAAATTAAGGCAGTAGGCAATCTTAGTTACTTCAGATAAATAATAAATGTTCTTATCAACCTAGTGTTTAAAAATAGACGAGACAGAATGAAAATGGAGTTTGTTTCCTTTTAGCCAAGAACCATTTGTTTTGTTCAAATAAATTTTTGAGACGTAATATTTTGGTAAGAGCTCTTAAAGTAACAGACTGTTTACATTATACGTACTGAAATAAATTTCTTTGTTGTATGTTGGTACTGTTTTTTATCATGACTTCTATTAAATGGGCTACACATTATGATGACTGCCATTTCATGTTAGTGTATTGTATAGCAGGTTTTTGCCTTGAATTTAAGTTAGTATTGCTCTTATCATGTGATATGGAGACTCATTCTTTGTGCGTACAGCTAAGGAAAGGAATTCTCTGCCAGAGTCTGTGTTTCTTGATAGCTATAACCTACTACAATAGGTTACTTTTAGGCAAGTGTGCTCCATCTTTAACCACATCATCGCTTACCATCAGGTGAGATAGTGGTCAAACGTGTACCTATAAATAGTAAAAAAAAACAGACAAGTACGAGTCGGACTCGGCCACCGAGGGTTCTGTACAAAATAAGTCCAAATTACTTTAAAATAAAGACGATTTAATAACAAATATGTAGTTTTCAGACTTTTCCCTATACGTGTAGTATAAGAAGATATTACTTGCCAAATTAAGTAGAATTGAGCCTCTTATGTCCAACATTCGCATTCACATCTCGGTCCAAATCTGTCAAAACTGAACGTTTGGTTTAATTACAATTGTGTAGTTTTCAGCCTTTTCCCTATTTTTTTAGTAGAGGAAGATATTACTTGCCTAATTTCATAGTTCTAGGTCAACGGGAAATACCCTATGAATTTCGATTCCCTTGAGGGTGTCGAAATATATGTTCAATGCGGCATAAACAGCCGTATCTTTTTTACGTTAATGTAGAAGTTAGATATTTCACAGCCGCAAGGAACTGTTGATCTGAGTATATGGTTTTAATTTCAACTTGATACCTCCATGCGTTTTTGAGATAAAGGGTCTTGACAAACAGATGGACGGACAACAAATTGATCCAATAAGGGTTCCGTATTTTCTTTTTGAGGTACGGAACCCTAAAAATGGATAGAATTTACCCGTATTTATATACTACAACGTTTTCAAGTTTAACAAAGACTCAAGAATATCATAAAAGTAACAAAACAACAAAAGGTGACGCTTTGTAGATATCCCTGAATTATTAAACATAAAAAATTCAAAGTCATTGTGACAGCTAATTCTGGAAAAATTTAATTTTTCATTCTTTTCTTTTGAGTTATGATAATAGATTTTTAAATTGTTCATCTTTCAATAGTCATCATCTCATCATCATCTGCCTAGCCTTTTCCCAATTATATTGGGGTCGGCTTCCAGTCAAACCGGATTCAGCTGAATACCAGTGTTTTTACGTGGAGCGGCTGCCTACCAGACCTCCACAACCCATTAACTGGGTAACACGGTACTTCTTGGCAAGACTGGAGTCAGATTTTACTGGCTTCTGACAATCCGTAACGACTGCCAAAGATCTACAAATGACAGCCGGGACCAACGGCTTAACGTGCTTTCCGAGGCACGGAGGAAACTCGGTATGTTAAGATGGTCACCCATCCACAGACCAACCTTGGCAAGCGTTGCTTAACCTTTAAGATCGACCCGTGCGGCTATTATTGTTTGGCCACGAGCTCCTCATCTTTTAATAGTCATATTTAAAATAAAACTTTGTACAGACTATTAAAACAAGGTTTTTTCTAGGCAAGTGTACGCCAGTGTCGATCATATCATTGTTGTCCATCAAGTGAGATTGTGGTCAAACTCGGCCTTACCAGTAATCATTATCATCATATCAGGCGAAAGACGACCACTGCTGGACAAAGGCTTCCCCCAAGCGTCGCCACAACGATCGGTCCTGTGCGTCTCGCATCCATCGGCTATCCGTGAGCCTCACCAGGTCATCAGTCTACGTTGTGGGAGGCTCTTCAAAGCTGCGTCTTTCAGTACGTGTGACCAAAAATAAAAACCGGCCAAGTGCGAGTCGGACTCGTTCACGAAGGGTTCTGCACCAGAAACCTTAATTTTTATTATTTGTTGCTATAGCGGCAATAGAAATACACAATCTGTGAGAATTTCATCTCTTTACCTATTACGGTTCTTGAGATACAGCCCGCTGACAGACAGACGGACGGACGGACGGATAGCTGAGGCTTAGTAATAGGGTTCCGTTGGTTATCCTTCGGGTACGGAACCCTAAAAAGTTCTATAATTAGAAAGTTACATTTAGAATTACCTTCTAAAGTAAAAAAATAATAACTCTAAAATGGGTCTTCCTAAATTAATCTTTCAGGTACTTTGTATAACTTGTTATATTTAATTACAAAGTTATATTTAGAATGGTTTATACGAGTATAAGTAATTAAACATTTCCTTCAAACGATACTTTAATTTAGTACCTTATTGAGGAGGCACCCGCATTCGTGTGTCACTGCGGGGTGCCGATTGAAGACCAGCGCCGGGTGTCTGACGCCCAGCAAATACTGAGATGGTAACACCATCCATGCTTAGCACAATTTTTTTGTTTCGTGTTTGTTTTTTAATCATCTTTTTAACCGACTTCTTCTAAAAGGAGGAGTTTCTATGTTCGGCTGTATATATTTTTATTTTTTTTATGTATGTTCACCGATTTCTCCGCCAATTGTAAACAGATTTTTAAAATTCTTTTTTATTCGAAAGCTTATACTCCTGAAGTGGTCCCATTGTCACCTAGTCAAAATCTGATAATGGAATCCCATGAAAATCGAGGAAAACCCTCAAATTTTATAGGCACATACAATGTTTTTCATGAAATTTCTAACGCAATTCAGAAATTTGTGCCTGACAATCATCATCTCATGTTGCTGATCTGATGATGGAAGGTATAAGTCAGGATCTGATGACGGGATCCCATGTAAAATGTTTGTTCAGCGATATTTTTGCCAATTTTTAACCGATTTGGATGATTTGTTTTTGTTTGGAAGAATATTTTCTCGGACAGGTCCCATTTTAATTCGGTGAAGATCTGATGAAGAAATTCGGAGGTAGGCAACGGAACTCTTCACTCAATGATAGCAAATGGATCGGGATTTCTGAAATCGCATGTCTGTTGATTGTTTACACCAGTTCATAACATAACACTATGTTTGAAAAAGAATTCTTTTTTTTTTTTCACTTTTTAGTGGTGCGTCACTAAAAAGTGAAAAATAAAAAAATATACCGTCTTCCATTTCTAAAAAGATCTCAAATCTCCCAAACGTCTATTTTTAGGACACAGCCGTCCAATTAATTTTGTCCATTTTGGCAAAGCCATGAAAAATCACCAAGACTACCGCAGCTGATTCGTCTGATTGTGATTAATCGAGGATCAGCGCGGCTTCGGATAATCCTTTCATCTCGTTCCACTTACAGCTTCAGCAGGGAGGCTTTTGTGAGTGGCGTGAGTGTAAGCGAATGGCGGTGTTAATGTCCTGGTAGGGGTTGAACATGAAAAAAAATTGGAAATCACATGCAAAAAACAAAACTATGAGTAGAATAATGCAAATTAACATTTTATTTTTTACTACCTTATCCAGAAAACTTTGTTTTGTCCAATAAAAAATAGCCTTAGACCTATTCACAGACCTACCAAATATATACAAAAAAAAAAACAGTTAAGCCGTTTCGGAGGAGTTCGATAACAAACACTGACATATTTTTGTAGCTTTTGGCCACAACTTTGCACGCGCATATTCAGTTTTTTCCCGTATTCGAAGGAATGTCAGGAAATCCTCTCCTAGTGCTCCCCTACACTCCTCATGGAACCTACATACCAAATTTCAGCTATCTACGACCAGTACATGTTGTGACTTGTCTGTGTCTGTCCGTCAGTCACTCAGTAACGGAAAAGTTTTTATGTATATTGATTTAACGCATTTAATATTTTTTATTTAACAATTATGTAAAACATTTAAAAATAAGACAATCTGTGACACTCAAGGAACGAATCAATCTTTTTTACCATTATTTAAATACCAACGAGGGTACCAATATTCAGTCATACTGAAATATCGATCCACAAACCCGCAGCATCATAACATTATTCATATTCAAACGTCCCAACACTAGTGAGTAATGGAAGGTCATCAACTGTAGTACTCAAACCGTTTAACTGCGCTTCGATAAATCACTATCCGTTTAGTCCCGTCACTATGACCCCGATCCGAAATACACGTCCCGCTGTCAGTACATAAATTGCGCTAAACAAAGCCGAAATTGCTATTAAGACGTGATTGCCATGAATGTTTCACTAAATCGTTCAAATCAGATTACGAAATCCCCCTGCTGGACATACGAAGTTCCCATGTCCTGCTCGTATTCGATTGAAAGCCTTTTGTTCAAAAGAAACGTTTGAATAAAAGACACACGAATGGCAGAATCTCAATGACTTGCTCTTAAGTTACTATATTCGCTCGAAGGTTATCTGTAAAGAGATTTAGCGAGGATGAAGAAATGTGACCTGGATTTAATGAAATATTCTGAAACTGACTCGGTGCTGAAATAATAATTGTAAATAATATGTTAAAAAATCGTACCTTTTGATATTTTCATGGAGTTTGTTAACAAAGATTTTTATAAAACGATTTGAATTTATAAAGGACAATGCTCATCGATGTATGGGATCCCGTACCATGTTGCATGAAATTAAAACATTGTTTTTAAGAGACTAAACTTATCATATTAACTCCAACAGAAGTTCTTTTTGTAAAAAAAAACCCAAGTTTCGGTTCCAATTTATAAAATAAAAAATAACCTAAAATCTAGGTAAGTAGGTATAAGACGGCGTCAGTCAGTTGACCCCGCTCGACATATTTGCACAATGAAATACACAGAAATAAGTTCACAAAATACAAACAAGTTCTATTCCTCAACACACAAAATAAGTCTCAATTCTAAAAAAAAACCGTCGTACGTAATTTTTCACGAATGCAAGTGCAAAGCTAATACGTCAGATCAAAAGTCAAAAATGTGCCTGGCGGGATTTAGGGATGCGATCGATACATCATAATCTTTAGTAAGAAAATCGATTTAGTGTCAATTAGTAATACTAAATCGATTTGGTGTACTGGTTTTACATAATTGATACGTTATTCTACAAAACAAAGGCAAAGCTAATACATATAATTCGTCAAATGTTTTTGAAGCAAACGTTACAGTTGTTTAAGAAAAATTAACGATTGTAATTACTGGTTAGTCGATTCATCAAAAATAGTTTCTATTGCATTCACATCTCTATGACAGGTTGTGTAAACGTCATGCAAAGGTAATAAACAATATTCATACTTTAAACTTTAAATTCCCTGATCAAAAATCAAATCCATGACGCGGGATGTCCTAAAATAATATTAAAATAATTACTATACGATTATGATCTAGATGCATGAGACTTTTTGGTACCAGTTTTGGTCATTCACCTTTATTGTTTTCTTTTTGTTAGAGGCTTGGTTAAGCGAGGTCGCGTGGCTTCGGCGGTAAGTTTTTCGTGGTAGCGTACAGGCGTTGTTTCTTATTAGTAAACTTAAGGGGACGTGTTATTCGGTGTTACATTGTTCGAAGTCAAGTAAAAAACTCTTATTTAACAACCTAAACGTTTGATGAAGAAGACGAATTCACCAGACTGTGAGGTGTGTGCAACACCGGAGGATGTCTTGCATTTACTGACGGAATGTGTCTGATTTCAGTCTGAAAGAGAAGACTTGATAATTGAACTACAGTTATCTAGGTATGATGTGGGTACATTCCATCAAATATTGTCAACAACTCGTTCGGAGGCCACCTTTAAAGTTTTTAAGTTTGACCAATTAAGATTAAAGTAGTTAAGGTTTAGTAAAGTAAACTATTGTATAAGGTCCAATGGGACTGGCATACACAGATGTGTAAAAGACCCTAACTAAAAATAAAGCGAGAAAAAAACTACCTAAACCTTTTTAATATAGACAGGTACAAATCGAACACACATTCAAGCAACCCATTACCTACACTGGTCAGTGATCACTGCTCTAACGTCTTGTCTTCAGTCATCGTCAGAGAGTATCTCCCTTCAATTCGTCGGTAAACATTTACTTCGTCCATGTTAGCGATGGCGCAATGAACTTAATTGATTGCCTTTGACTGGCCGAGAGGAATCAGGGTTTGCGTAGGTGTAGCGTGAGATGCTAAAGAGGTGACGTTTGTGTGTGCCAAGTAGTATGGTTAGTTGGTTGTGGTGATATTTTAACACCAGGTGTGTTGCCTGTTTATTTGCCAATTTATGGATATAGGACAGCTGAACTAATTAGAAGTGATTTGCAGTTTATGAGTGGCAGATTTCATTTCATTAGAGGAGATAAACGTGCAAGAAACTCCACGGACATACTTTAAATCATGTTATGAATATGTATGTAGCGGCATCAAGGCCGCCACAAGAAAAACCTACGAAGCAAATCTACATCGCAACAAAAAGCACCGCGACGCCATCTATCCGATTAGCAGCGAACTACAACGTTGAAATCCTGCATCGCGCAAGCAGAGTTTACCGTGCGATTTGAACATATACATCAGCCCGAATATCAACTATCGGGCAGTAGCCCGCCAGGCACAACAGCCGCCTGGTCGGAGGATCCTCCTTTTCAAATGAGGTATGCGGGACTTTACTCTCTGTTCCGCATCTCCTAAACTGGTGACCCTCGACAAAGAACGTCAGCGCAGCCTTCGTGGAACTACTTCAGCGTGACGTGTCATCATCACTTCTCCTCATCGTGACCTCAAGCTCTCGAGCAGCGAGTCATAGAGCCAGCGAGTACCTACGGCTTCTAAGGGTATCCTGACCACCAGCATGCAGCAGCCGCGCATTCCTGTTCAGCATCCTCAGCCTCAATCATCACCCCGACTCACTGGGGTACCGCATACAGTTCCGACTCACCGTGAACTCTGCGACATCCGGTTCCGACTCACTGGAGCCTGCAGCATCATCCCGACTCACTGGGATATCTCATCACCCCGACTCACTGGGGCACCGCATATAGTTCCGACTCACCGAGAACTCTGCGACATCCGGTTCCGACTCACTGGAGCCTGCAGCATCATCCCGACTCACTGGGATATCTCATCACCCCGACTCACTGGGGCACCGCATATAGTTCCGACTCACCGAGAACTCTGCGACTTCCGGTTCCGACTCACTGGAATCAATCTTCAACTGGCTTGGCAAGCATCTCAAGATGCATGGACGACTCATCCACTATCGACCTCCGGTCTCCGGAGGGGAGTGATGTAGCGGCATCAAGGCCGCCACAAGAAAAACCTACGAAGCAAATCTACATCGCAACAAAAAGCACCGCGACGCCATCTATCCGATTAGCAGCGAACTACAACGTTGAAATCCTGCATCGCGCAAGCAGAGTTTACCGTGCGATTTGAACATATACATCAGCCCGAATATCAACTATCGGGCAGTAGCCCGCCAGGCACAACAGCCGCCTGGTTGGAGGATCCTCCTTTTCAAATGAGGTATGCGGGACTTTACTCTCTGTTCCGCTACCTCTAAATGTATTACATAAATCTTCGATACGATATAAAGTGTGACCGTAGGCAAAATAGTTTGAAAGAATTACCGTGGCTCTCGAATACGGATCGGTTTTAGTCAGTAAGAGTCTGACACTCCTTTCCGTACCACCTAGAGTGGGAAGGGTTATTTGAAGATTTCCCACAATAAAGGGACCGAAAATAAAAACTGTGTTACAAAAATCCAACAACACACATATGACACCCGGGCATCGGAGCGGAACCTAACCAAATTATTTAGCAACGTGCAATGATTTACGAACGGGCACGAACATGCACGAACTAAGTTTGCGTCGTAAACAAGTCGTACGGCACATGTTCGGGGACATGTGCTACCACTACTGTGCCCTCGTCATTAACTAAGATTTACATTTTGTTTACATTAGAGGAGATGATATGGTGTTACTAAATTAAGAAGAGGCTGAACCAGAATAATTAATTCGTATTGTCAATTTCACATCTTGCAAACAAACGGGTCGAGTTTTTTTTTTTAATTTAAATGTGTTTGCTCTTGAATCTAGTCTAGTTTATATATCCTTACTTAATATTACTAATGTGACTCTGTCTATCTGACTGTCGTGCCAAAACTACTGAACCGATTTAAATGAAATTTGGTACACAGATAATCTAGAGCCTGGGAAAAGATGTAGGCTACTTTTTATTACGGGAATATTTTCCCTAGGGACGATGGCAGAAACTAGTGCATATATAAAGTAAACAATAGATGAGATCCTTTTCTACTAAGGTGCATTCGTTTGCTCGAGCATACCGTAAAATCATCGAAAAAGGAACATACGTTAGAAATGTGCCCCGGTAACGTTTATCTTTATAAAATACTCAAATAGGTGCAAAGAATAGAGTACTGCTGCAAAATTCAGTCCATTATGACAAAATTAGCATCCCTTCTATAAACTCCCAACCAAGTTTTTCCGACATTTTTCACAATTGTCATCAAATTTTAGCCGATTTACACATAGCTTTAAAGAATTATACACTACGTCATAAATAAAATTTTTGTTAGTAAGTGATGATGTGATCGAAGATAGAGCACGCTTGCCTAGAAGTGAGCTATGAAATTCCGTTCGATATTTTGTGATTTTATTGCGTATAGATAGACAAATATACGAGGCAGGGACTTAAAGTGAGTCACCGTGGCCCTGGAATACAAAGGCAATAAGGAGGAACACGTATGGGTTTTAGTCAGTATGAGTCTGACACCCCCTTCTGCTCCAGAACGGGAGGAGTAATTTGATGTTTTCTCATCCTAAACAAAAAAAAGTCGGATAAAAACATTACTTAAAGTGACGTAATGATAAAACAGAGTAATAAAATATTTAATTTGAACACAAAACGGTTTCTTTACAAATATAGAAATTTATAAATGTCCTTTCCACTTCAATGCTGCAGAACCTGCCACTTAACGTCTCGTTCGCACTACCTATTTATTTGTATCAAGAATTTTATTTGAACAGAATTTCACTATCAATAATTAAACTTCAGTATTTCATAATAAATAATGTTGGAGTTATTATGAGACATTACTAAGTGATGTTTAGAGCCTCTGATCTGTGAATTAATGGAGCAGAAAATAGATATAAATCAAAGATTCTATGATGCATTTGAGCGTTCAAATAATTTATTTTTGTTTTCTCCTTTGTTAACTTCGACTAAGCTCTCAAACTATTCGCGTTTAATGTTCTGGTTGATTATGACTCAAATTTTAATAAAAAAAATAATATTATTCTCTTGTCTTAAAAAGAAAACAAATTAGTTTCGAGTTCATAATTATCTGCCTAGCCTTTTCACAACTACATTGAGCTCTTCTTCCAGTCAAACTGGATTCAGCTGAATACTAGTATTTTACGTAGAGTGGCTGCCTACCAAACCTCCACAACCCATAGATGACACGGTACTCCTTGGTAAGACTGATGCCAGAGTTTTTGGCTTCTGACTATCCGTAACGACTGCCAAAGATCCAAATGACAGCCGGGACCAACCGCTTAACGTGCTTTCCGACGCAAGGAGGAGTCTCGGTATGTTAAGATGGACACCCATCCACAAACTCGGTGTTGCTTAACCTTGAAATCGGCCCGTGCGACATGTGCTCCTCCAGTTAATGGATATTATTATTGTAAGAAAAATGTAACCTAATTAAATATAACAAAAAATACTGATTTTCCAATAAATAATAATACCAATTGCTATTTAAAATTCAAATAATATTATGACAAGATCTTGACGATAATATTATTCAGATAAGTGTTAATTGTAAAAATCTAAGATACCGACTATGATTTTAACATTAATGGCAATTAGATCAAGATTAATGACAGGCATTTGCCTTCTAGATTTAAAATTCATTATTCTGTGTCAGTCTTCTTGGTTTTGAATTACTATACCTACCTTAAGGCCATGTTAATCGTCGGAATCTCAAAGCCTGCTTACTGAATTTGTAGCTATTAAGTTTTGAGCCTGAAAAAACAACATGTCTAACTTTAACTTAACTGTTCCTGAGACCTTGGTAGTTTCCGGAGAACGTTTAAAAATGGGTTGAAAGAATTCTACGATCTTACCTTTTACTTCAGCTATTTCTGTTTTTTTTCAAACACAAACAATAATATAATATAATGTTTGATAAATTTTACTAACGTACGAGCAAGTGGTCTAGATATAATTTATTAAACTCATTTTTGAGTTACTGGATTAATCCATAATAGGTATTTTGCAATAAATTTCAAGCATTGTATTTTTGTATCTCTTTCTTTTGTACCTGGTCCAACATTGCAGATAGTATCCGCGTTTTAGGTCTTATTTATGGACATTCCAAAAACTAAATAAAATACAATAAACAGGCAATAAAATAAAGCCGCATACAATATTAAAATCATCAAGTTTATTTGAATAATTCAAGCGATTGCATATTCTTACGAAGAAATAAAAAGATCACTGTTGCCATACTAAAACCAATTTATGGCCTATGTATTTTCTATATTGTTTTTGTTTTAAATAAATTGGCTTTTATCAAGAATCAGTTGTTTTATTATGTGAAACCCTTCAATTTAATTACGAATATGAAATCTGACAGTGAAGATTCATGTTACCTTATATTTATATTGTAACTAGCCTGACTTAAATAAATTGGCAGTGAAAAATAAATGTTTTACTTTAAATTATTTATTTTTATTATACCAAGACATCAATTTCACATCTAAAATCAACTTTGAACAAGATATTTCATGAATTTTAATGGAAGATCAGATGGCCGTAACCCTAAGATCACACGAAATCAAAATGTAATGCAATGTAAATATAATTCAATTTGATTTTATTAGAATTGATTACACAGCACTGTACAATCCGATATTAACAAAGGCGCAGATTATTCCATTTTTATAAAATATGAATGGAGATTGCTTTGTGACAGATTATTATTTTATTCATACGATCATTTTATATGAATGACCTTGCTAAGCAAAGAGAAATGACTGAATTTTCACCAGAGTTAAAATTCTTGAAGAATTTGAGGTTATTCTGAGTGTCTGCACTATTCTAATATTTAATAAAACATCTTCACAAGTCCCAAAAAAATAGACCCACTTAACCACAAAGAAGACTCAAGAAAAAGCTTTCAACTTACTTGAAAAACCTTTTGAGATCAAATAAAATTGTATAAAAAATGAGTAAAAATAGAAAATCTCAGGTCACGATACAACTGAGCAGAAATATATAACTAACATAATTTCATCTGATTAAGATGCAGACACGAACTCGACACGTAGACATAACCCCGATAGCATCAACTTTACAGAAAGAATAAGTATTGTGGTAAGCCGCGCACAATATCAGAGTTGAGACTCAGCCGTCCTGTTCTAATCCACCAGTCTAGATCCTACTGGGAGCAGACGTGACTGAGATTCTGATGAAAAATTTATTCTGTGGGCTTCGTATTTGTTTGGGTTTACTTGTTTTAATTTCATTGTCTATAATCAGAATGCTGATGTCAGCACTGTTGGCTATGAATGGTATTAAAGTGTTTCAGCTGTGGAAATTAAAGCATTAACCTCAAAATGCATTCTCATTATTAAAATTGAAGTGAAATATTAAAGTTTCACATTTTAAGAATTAATGGAAAATATTGTATGTAAATCTGATCTTTAACGCTCCAAAATTACGAACAATGAATGATTAATCTTTCTTGGTATCTGCAAAGGAATTTACTGACGAAATCTTTGTTAAAGACAAAAGCTAAGCAATCCATGGTTTATTACTAAACAATAATCTGGGTAGTCCTCTTAGAGACAAACAAGCTGTTTTCGTCCAAGATTCTGTCACAACAATTCCGGGCACTCAAAAACTTTAGGCCGTAAACAAATGAGTTCTGGAGATTTATTATGTTATCTACCAGAGTGGAATCGTAAAAATTGCCTATCTCAATGTATTGGGAAAGGAAGAACATAAGATTTTTTTATTGGTTATAAACTAAAGCTGTATTTCGAAGCTTAAAAGGTAAGAAGAAATTTTAAGGTCCCGAATTAAATTGAGCTTAAAAACTGTAATCAGTGTTTTATATTGTGTATCAACTTTTGCAGCTTTTTGTATTAAGTCTTTTAATGACTACGAAATTTTATGATAAAAACAACCGTCCAATCGGTTATCAAAAAATTGGTTATGAAACATCTACTGAAACGATGTCGATGAATGGTTATGAAAGCTTTTCACATGAACTGAAACATCATTTAACAAGGCTTTATGAAAGATAACGGTTTTCATTTTGGCTGACGGCAATATTACAAAAAGCTAATGAATCTACCATTTCCAATTCCATTTAACTATACAACAAATTGACAAGAAGCACCTTCAAATTACATTGGAAACCTATTTATTTTGGTTTTCCATCATGCAGTTTAACGATGTTTTTACTAATTTACTATTTGCTGTAAAATATATTCTTAACAGCGTAATTTTTGATGCTTTGGAAATATTTCTAGGAAAATGTATCACTTATGAAAAGTCATATTTTTTGCTATGAAATACTCTGTAACATAAATTCAAAGCAAGCTTTCTCTTTTTAAATTCACTCACCAAAGCGATCATTGTAGTACTTATCTATCATTAAAATAAATTTTGTTCAAATTAATGGCTATTTTCGCGCTAATGATTGAAAATGAATAATGAGCGTTCCGAAAATGGAATATACCAGTGTCTACCTGAAAATTGTTCGTAAAAGGCCCCTTTAATAATCACTCCGGGGACAAAATCATTCACTTTCTCTGTCAGCCCAAAGTATCGTGAACTAGGTGAATCCCCTGTGGAAAAATCGGGCTTCCGTTTCGGAAGTTGAAGACTTCAGAAGCTCTGAAGGCTCAAAAGCTAAGACGGGGAAAGGTCGCAAGTCTTCGTAAAGATTAATTTATGACGATCACTTTGATATTGTAATTAAAAGATTTTTTTTTCTGGACTTTTTAACAAGTTTCATAATGAAGTCTTTGGGGAAATGAGTTTTGAAGAAAAACGTAAATTAGTCTTTAGTTGTTTGCTTTCTGGTCGCTTAGTTTATTGAGGGTTCTGTTCTTGAGAGCTAATAATAAAGTTTCATTTTTTACGTTGAAAGTGAACGTAATTGTTTATGAAATGAGGGTGTATTTATCGGAAAGTTTTCTCGGTTCAGCAGCTGATAAAAGTAGTTTTCGTTTGAAAATTTTCTAGAAAACTACAAAGAATTTTCAATTCTTCAGAATACCTATTGATTGTTTAAAATAACATTATCTGTTATGAAAAATAATGTAGTATGACGTAATGTGAACTGAAAATTATTAATTTCACATTAATTAAAGAACCTGTTGAGAAATGCACAACAAACACTGTTTTACATATTGAAAATTGAATTGGCAGTATTTTTACCTTGAACTTTGAATCTGTTCCTTGTAAAATGCTAACAAAGCTTTGTAAACTTTCACATAGGTAGTGGAAAAAATAAAAACAAATAAATGGTTCCACAGTTATACCAGGAATCAACATCAAAACATTGAAATATTCACAGACACGCGCCTCTTTTACACCGCACTTGTTGTACCATAACTCTATCACTTCGCAAATTGAAGTACCAATTTTCCCGGCCTCCAAAGTGTGGGTCTCCCATAGAGTCGGTCCCCCACAGCCGCCTCTCTCACAATGCATACCTGGTTCGGATCCCTCCGTGCACGTAGCTGCGAGAGCGTGACGGATTGCGATCTCACGTGACCTGCGCTGTACAAGGGGAGTGCAGACTATTGGCGGTTTTATACAGGTACGATTGTATACGGTTTATTGCGATGGGGGAATGAGAATTGAAAACTAGAACACGCACAGTTTTCATCAGCAGATCAAACTGCATTCCAAAGAGCAAAAACTTACTAGCCGAAGATTCTCAAAACTTATCTTCCCCTTCAAGTTATCCCTTACAAGCGATATCATATCTTCTAATACTTCCTAAATCTTTCCCACAGAGCATCGACACGCCACTGTGATCACTGCTAGAGTCAATAGGTTACTTCTAGCCAAGCGTGCTCCACCGTGGACCACATCTTCGATTTCTATCACGTGACATTGTGGTAAAACGCCAAATGATCAGTCGTTAAAAAAAACGCGCCAGTGAATCATGATTTACTGATAGAAAGGGGGTTCGTAACAATTCTGACTGGGGACATCGCAGCCTAAACCAAACAATTATTGTGATCGTGGGTACGGTTAATATTGCTTTTTGCTGCGGTTTCGCACTCATGTTCTTTCCTGCACGAACCGTGCGACCTACCCTGTTCCTGATTATAAATAGGGCTACGCTAGGACACGTGGTGGTGGAACATTTTTGTATCTGTGAAGGACTTTCTGGAATTGGATCAGTACTTTCGAGAGGGCGGAACATATAAACAAAACATTTTTATAATGTTCTTAGTTTAGAGTAAGTCATCAGCATCCAGATTTGTATTTAGCGTATTGTATCACCTTATGTAATGTTTTCTTCATTTATCTTTTCTGCAACTTCATCAAATCAGCCGAAAGACGTCCACTGCTGGACATAGGCCTCCCCCAAGCGTCGTCATAACATCTAGTCCTCTGCAATTGACACCTACTAGGTGTAAATACAACATGCACATTCAAGGTAAATCACTTGCTATTTAAAACTGTTAATTAATGATGTAACAGTTTCGAGAAGAAAAAAGTAACATCAAAATATATATAAATAGGTAAATGATACTAGGAACTAACACTGGTATCAATCAACAGGATCTCATATTACACATAATAAGTGGTTTATATACTAAATGTAGTGTACAGAATAAAGAGTATTCTATTCTATTCCTCGCTCTACGGTCCCCCTCTCAGCAATGAGTTCCGTGACGGATCTCACAGGCTACGTGACCGGTCTACCTGTCTTCTTGAGGAAATTATGGATATTCCGGGCAAGACTGATGGAAGGTTGTGGGGGACGACGAGAAAAAAATTATGTGGACTTACGGTATTGGGGGCTTAGTGCTAATGAAATTGGGGGAGTGGGTATTGATGAAATTATGTGATGTGTGTGCTTACTGTTGTTTCATTTTGCTAAATTTGAAAGTGTTCTACGCTTAAATTTTCGTTAAATTTAAAAAAAAAATCTTTTTAAGAGTACTTTAAGCTCTCTGTAAAAAAAAAAAACATTTTTTATTAAGAACAGCTATAACCAATGAGTACGAAGTCTACATACAATCTCGATTGATTTTTTAACCGACTTCTAAAAAACTTTTTAGAGGTTTCAGATCCGATTTCTGTGATTCTTTTTTAGTTCGATGCGGTATAAGTATATGCCATTTGGTCTAGTATAATATTTAAAAAAATAGCTACTGTTGTGTTGAACCCACTTAATAAATGAATATTAATAATACAGCATTCTAATTCATAATTAGGTCAATATACTGCCTCAGAAGTTTTTCAAGTCCTCATTGCAATCACTTATGTACATAATATTAATAAATAGAAAAAATATATCGACTATCAGAGGCACAGCAACATTTAAAACAAGTAGGAGACTGGAAAAGGTTTTTTTAATGGTTTATTGTATACCAAAATAACTCATAACACATAATACAAAGACGAACTTTACTCAAAGGGATTCAATAATAAAAGTTTCATAAGCGCATAATTAGATAAGTCATTTTAATGGTTATCGTGATTGTCACACGGTGAATTTACCTCGAAATATCTCGACAACGTGACACTTTAGGGCACCATATTCCAAATATGTTTTGGTTTTTAAAGTGTATTTTACCATAAGCCATTACGTTGAAAAAAAATCAAAATGGTGGCAAAGGGGCTAGGCCACATAGGTTCTATTCCATTTGAGTCTTCTCCCAGCAAACCTTTCAGTGACAGAATAGATCACAAGGCTGTCAAAACAATGATGTTATCTTTACCAAGAGAAGAAAAGTGTCAACTCATTCATCCTCCAAAATACACATTAAAAATGAGTGACAAATTAATGTCATTTTTTATTATAGGGTTGAAGGAAACCGTATACTCATGGTGGAAATTATTCTCACTTGAAATGATGACGTCATGCCATATCTTTGTATAACGTCACTAATTTATTATGCAGGGTCGTACTCTTCTCTTGTTTATGTTTTTGTTAAAATAAGCTCAAAATAGCGTGCAGATGACGCAGCTTTTTGTCGGCACTAACAGATAAATTATATCTAAAAAAAGTAGTAAGTAGTCTACATGTTATGATACAAAGGAGATGTTCCAAAATGTATGGACCCTGGGCCATGTCCTTGTACACTATACTTAAAATTAGAGAAATATATTTAAAACAGTTCTCAACTGTCCAATTTCTTTAAAATGGCTTTGTTTGCTGGTAAAACAAAAGAAATTACACTTGAAATTGCAACACGCAACAAAAACCCGTCATGGCGGTAAGCTGTCATTTTGATTGATTAATGACGTTTGACATTTATTTCTGACATATTTATTTACCGGCAACGAGACGAAAGTGACTGAAGTGACATTGTTATGACAGCTGACAGTTATTTTTCTATCATCTGTAACTAAATCGGTGCGACGCCATGTTGTAAATCGATAAAAGTAAATTGTAAACATCAATTAATTACCACAACAGTAAACATTTAAATGAATTAAATGTATTTTTCCCTAATTCTACGGATTTTTCTCTTTTTTATGAGGTAATGTACATAGACATGGCCCATTTTGAAACATCTCCTTTGGTTTAGCCAAAATTAATCTATCGGAAAAAACACACCAAATCACATCCAAATCGTTGAGATGAAACCATTTAACTCCTTCATTTTTTAACAAAAGAGTAAAAAAAATATTTACTGCTTTGCGATACAAACAAAAAAAGATTTGGTTTTGTTCTTCTTCTTCTTAAAAACCAAGTGTTATTTTAAGTATAAAAATTTAAAATGCGGGTAGCGGAGTGGCGCGTAGAGGGGGTAGTTAGCTCCGTTTATATTAACAAGGTCATTAATGAATACAAGCCTTAAGTAAATCTTTAACTTTATTGGGTAGGTACCTATTAACGAACAAAAATTATCTCCCTTATATTATTGAATATGTTAATTAAACTTATCCTACGTAAGATACCTAGGCCTAAAAAGAGTAAGAGATAGAGAGAGATTTTTCTATAGAAAGTGTTAAATCACTATTTCTATCTTTTTTTTTTGTTAAAGTTTTGCCAGTTTTTTTTAAATACCTTGAGGAGTAAAGACTTTTTGTGGCCTTTTTAAGGTTCACGACCACTTTAGCGTTTAAATGTCAATTTGTATTGAAACTGAATAAGCGCGATCTGGTGACAATAACGGACAACCTTTGTTTTAGATGATATACATACATCTGACATAAGCGAACGTTTATTTATTTATTTATTGACACACCAACGACTTATTCACTAAATCATTACAATTAATATTTTCTATTTAACAGTTTAGCTGTGAATTTGTCTCGTATAGGTGTGCACAGCATTTGTATAATCAATAACAAGAACTAAAATCGAAAATCTCCAACCAAGATCTGTGGGACTCTGATCGACCAGCAGATCAAACGCCGCAACTGGAACTGAATCGGCAAGTCCTAGACTGAAATCCCCAAGGAAAGCGTAAACGTGGTCGCCCCAGGCAGACCTGGCGCCGGACGATCATTGCTGAAGCGAGGCAATTAGAAAAGACCTGGAGCGAAATAAAGCGCGAAGCTCTAGACCGTTCGGGATGGACGCGCACTGTGCACGCCCTCTGCCCCATCTAGGGGACACAGTAACCTAAAGAAGAAAGAAGAAAATGGAACGTTTACATTAATGCGATCGAGTACATACATTCAGTCAAAAATGTATCGGGAATGGATGATTTGTTTATGGTTCCAAATTCAAATTTTTGTTTTTTTTTGTAGTTGTTAGATTGGCACAACTGTTTTCCATTTTGGCGCGGAGTTTGAGTTGCATCTGTTATTTATATTAAATACAGTGCTGGTTTTAGTAATATCATATATAGTGTGTATTGCGAATTTCATAATGGACAAAAATATCGAACAAAGAGTTTGTCTTAAATTTTGCATCGCCAATGGAATTTCGTGTTCGGAGTCACTGAAAATGTTACAGAAGGCTTACGGTGAATCGACTTTATCAAAAACTCGTGCTTATGAGTGGTTCAAAGCGTTCAAAAGCGGTCGAGATGTGATGGAAGATTTGCCTCGCTCTGGTAGGCCGTCAACGTCTGCAACTGAAGTTAACATCGCAAAAGTGAAGGAATTAGTGACTGAAAATCCCCATTCAACTCTGAGAGAGATAGCCGCCGATCTTTCTGTATCTCACGAGTCGATCCGTACCATTTTAACTAATCATTTGGGTATGAAACATGTTGCTGCTCGGCTAGTCCCAAAAGATCTGAATTTTCTCCAAAAACTCAATCGCATGAAAGTCGCTGAGGACATGCTAGAACGAGTCAGTTCGGACCCAACATTCATGAAACGCATTGTTACTGGTGACGAGACGTGGGTTTAAACAAGCTTCGGAGTGGCGCCTTCCAACTGAACCGAAACCGAAAAAACCACGCCAAAATCGATCAAAAGTCAAAGTCATGTTGACTGTTTTCTTTGACTATCGCGGTGTTGTGCACTCTGAATTCTTACCGGAAGGTCTAACGGTAAATAAAGAATATTATTTGAGCGTTATGCGGCGTTTAAGAGAGCAAATTCGACGAAAAAGGCCAGATTTGTGGAAAGAAAATTCTTGGATTTTGCACCACGACAATGCGCCTTCGCACAAGGCTATCATTGTGAACGAATTTTTAACCAAACACTCAACAAATACCATCCAGCAACCACCATATTCACCAGATATGGCTCCTGCTGACTTTTTTCTTTTTCCTAAACTCAAATTACCACTTCGTGGCACTCGTTTTCAATCGATAGAAGACATTTCTTTTTTTTTTTTTTTTCTCTTTATTTTTTTTTTTGGGGCTTTTGTCTGTACAGATATGCCAGTTCCATCGTACCCTTTACCTCTTATCAAAACAACATTAATATAGAAGACATAAAGGATAATTCGCGGCGAGAACTGAACTCAATTCCGGAAGCAGCGTTTAAAAAATGTTTTGATGAATGGATTATTCGTTGGCGCAAGTGTATCGTTTCTAAAGGAGCATACTTTGAAGGTGATAAAATAAATTTGGATGAATAACAGACATTTTGTGTATTATTGATCTTTTCCCGGTACTTTCTTGACAGAGTAGTACGTTAAATACTTGCAATAAGCCCTTTTGAAAACCACATACCAAAAACCTAAACTTACGTAACTAGTAACAAATATCGCAGTCGTGTTTTCCCAAAATTCCTCTTATATTGACCCTGAAGTCGTCCTAATGTAACCTTGAACTGACATGACCTTGAAGTCAACAGTCTCTCAAACTGAAAACGTACTCACAAAGTGGAAAACCATGTCATTGGAAATCAATTATTCCCACTAATTACTTAATAGTCTGAAATAAACTAATTCTGCCTAATTTAGTACGACGGAGAGAATCTAATCAGTTGAGAAATTTATTCATCTTACTTAAAGAAAAAATATGCCAGTGTCTGTAGGTATTAGCCTAAATTACCGTAATCTAAAGTTAGATAAAAAATATAAATCTGAATTTTCATTTCATTAGTCACATTTCTACGTTGTTACCGGCTTCGATTTATTAAAAAAAAATAAAAATTGAACTCAATCGCTATATGAAAACCCGGCAAATGCAAGACGGACTTGCGCGTAAAGGGTTCCAAATCAAATTTACTACCTAAGTTTTGTACCCATACACTTACTATTTATATATAGATTTTCGGGGATATAGGGGGAGGGAGAATTGTATTTATTATTTATTTATTTGTTTGTAATGGGTTTGCTCTTGACTCTAGTCTATGTCAGAGATGACAGAGACAAAGCCTACGATGGAGCGAGCCTACCCAGAAGGAGCCTGTTCACTCTAACTTTGAAGAGATTAGGGTTGTAAGCTTTTTTCAACTATTGACTGTAATAGGCGGACAAACCGACGGATAAACGAGTAATCGTTTCAGGGTTCCATATCGACGTTCGGAACCCGAAAAACAAATAAAATTTTCTTGAAATCATGGTCACCTCTTCTTTAATAATCAAATCATTCCACCTTACTTAATCAAATCAGCTTAATTAAATGCGCATTGAGTGCCCGTTTGCTGCAAAAAATATCTTTTTTAATTTTAAATAAAATTATACCCGGCTTGGCTTGAAAAATTATTCGGTTGTGAAAACGAAGTGGTCAATTTAAAGCAATGCCCAGGGATCCGCTTTATCCGCCAGACTGATTGGCTGGACGCAATTTAACAGAACATGTGCTCCGTATTTTGTTATGAGAGCCTTCTTTTATTTTAAACAGTAGGTTTTTAATCGAGTTTTCTTAAATACGGTGTTGGATAGATTTTGATAAATAAGACCCGTAATCCACGGGTCTTATTTATCAAATTCTGACCATATATCTAATTAGTTATACTGATTGAAAGACTAAATTCGCTGTAAAAATAATACAGAAACTGGTAATCGGTCATCATCTGCCTAGCCTTTTCCCAACTATATATTGGGGTCGGCTTCCAGTCCAGCCGGATTTAGCTGAATACCAGTATTTTACGAGGAGCGGCTGCCTACCAGACCTCCACAACCCATTAACTTGGTAACACGGTACATCTTGGCAAGACTCGAGTCAGATTTACTGGTTTCTGAAAATCCGTAACGACTGCCAAAGATCTACAAATGACAGCCGGAACCAACGGCTTAACGTGCTTTCCGAGGCACGGAGGAAACTCGGTATTTTAAGATGGTCGCGTGCCTGTCTATAGCAAAAAAAAAAAAAATGGTCTTCCATCCACAGACCAACCTTGGCAAGCGTTGCTTAACCTTGAAGATCGACCCGTGCGGCTGTTATTATCTAGCCACGAGCTCCTTGGAAACTGTTAATCGGTATTTAAACTAAACCTTTGATGATTTTGTTACAGAGGTCGATGAGACTCGGGAGGCAGTTATAGGTTTAGGTATTTTTGCGAAAATCTACAAGCGAGTAAAGTCACGGGCAAAAGGTAGTAGTCTATAAAACAACTATTTACTTCAGTTTTATACTACTTGTACGAAAAACACACACACATTATTACTGCACCATTATCTTTGTGAAATATCAGCGCGTGCCTTTTTTGTCCCACTGTAATTTGAAACCCACAAAGGCAGGCCTCCATTTTATAGGCGGCCTCAAATACATTTCCCATTTTTATTTATTCCATCCCAAGACTCATTCGGATTCCGTGGATAATCCTCATCTTTAAACTGGGGCTGTGTGAACATCGGCGACAAAATGCAAATACATTACAACTGTCTCCAGCGTATGATTGATCGTTCCCTTTGCCGATAAAAAAGGAGATTTGACGCAGCGCACTTTCTTCCAATCCTCCACTTTTATGACGGTCACCTTATAAAATAGGTATTTGTAAGGTTTTAGTGTGTATTTCAGTTGAATTACGGACGACTGTCGACTCTTGATAAACTCGCAGGGATGTTTTATAGTGTGTGTACTTCATTGCGTGTATTGGAACATAACCGGATGGTAGAGGGCGTGTACTTTTGTTTTACATATCGTCGCTGTAGAACGTATAAAAGGCATTGTTTATTAGTAGTAAAAACTTAATGAATACCACGTATTTTCTGATACGGCGAAACCATGAACCCAATATTTGACTACTAGAGCCATCTTTGGAGTAAAACGAAAACTTCTTATTTATTTTAAACATTTACAAAATTAACCATTTCATTCGTTTCCTGTGAAGTTTGGATCTCTTTCTCTAGAGCGACGATATACTGTGACTTCTGAATAGACTTTCAGCGCTAGGGCTGCATAGAATACCTAATTTGGGAGTTTAGACCGAGTCTTTGAATGATTGGTGTCTTGCCTAGAGTTTCATTCTTCTTCTGTCTTCTTAACTACATTCGAGCATTTTGCATACGTATTAAATTAATAGGTGAGTCATAAACAGCAACGAAATAGGCGAACGACATTGTTGCGATCTTGAGTGGAACATCGATGAGGCTGGCACAAGAACGTGGGATTGGCAAAAAAAAGAGAGGCGTTTGCTCAGCAGTGAGCGAAGTCGGGCTGTGGATGATGATGATGTTGAACTCAGAGTAAGAAATGCAATATTTTTACAAGAAAATAACACGGAAATACCTCTTTAAAATAAACACATAATACACTAATGCAGTATCATCCATAACGCATACCTATCTACATAAATAAAGTACCTACACTATAAAATCTCCATACGGATGGCTACATGTTCCAGCCGTGATTTACCGCCTCGTAAGTGAGTGGTACAAATAGCAGTGCGTACGCGGTGAATTTCAGCCATAACGTGACGTAATAAAACGGGGTTTATTTAAGCATTTTCAGCGAATATTCGACGAGTAAATCAGGTTTTGGAGCCTCTGAAGTTGGATTGAATGGACTCGTTTAGTCTAGAGCTTTTCAACTGGTACCTAGGTTTTGAAGTGTTATTACTAGAACCTTTCGGAATGGTTATTATTGCGGCTCCCTATTGGTTATGACGGCAGTAGATCTTTATGGATAGTCTTGAAAAAAACCCGAAAAAAATAGGTATGAAAGGCGAGCGAATGTTGAAACTGGAACAAATGCGACCTAAATCTTTTTTATATTTTTTTTTTTGTGAACGAGTTCGTTAGTTAACCTAGTGACAGTAAAGTTCTAGTTATATTTAAGTAAAAGAATGGCCATGAAATAATAGCAGACACCGTCTGAACTGTTTTGTACGTCTCGCAACCAGCGAATTCAAAAGTTGGTTTAACATTCTTTTGCAAATAATAGCTTAAAGCGCACAATTTAAATCCTGTTAATGGCGGCTAATATGAATACTGAAATACTTCGGACATACATATTATAATGAGGCGCTTTATGGAGTCTTCGTTGCGGATGACGTGTCCAAAGTATTTATGTATCATCATAAGCCACGACCATTCTGTCAAGAGCGCTCGACTGAAAAAAGAGAGTAGGCGGTTTATGTTTGTTTTACCACTTAAAAACAGAAAAATATACAGCAAAATACTTTCTTCCATTTCAGAGCAAACAAAACATGATCAACATAAACATTACACCAGTCAATCGAAAGACTTTATTTAAAAAATCCTCCATTTTAAACCGAAATATCTCGCGGTAAATTTTCATGGATCCTCAAATTTTAAATGGCTGGAATATAAAACTGGAATAATATCCGATTCGTTCAAAATGACCGGCCGTCATTGGAGTTATCGGGTTTTTATTGATGTTTTAACAAATACCTCGGTTTTAGCCGACTACGGCAAAGCAAAAGGATGGTATTGTTCTGTATGTATGTTTTAAATTCAATAGTTAACGTTTGGTGGTATTTATGTCTTTGTTATTGTACTAAGAAAATTTAGCAGCTTTTAGAGACACGAAAGTTCCTAAAAGCTGCATTTAAGTTAACTTTAGCGAAATAAATTATGTCCTCTCTGGCATTTTCAAATATCACTTTGCTCGTCAGTCCCCGGCCGCCCCACATGTGGGGCTATGCGGGGCCTGAAGGGTTTCAAACTTTAAGTATTTTGTTACAAACCAAACCGTGTCGCTAAATTGATTCGAGACGTATTATTCTTTTTTTGAAGGCCAGTCGTTGAAATGCTGGTCTAGCAAACTAGTCTTAGGTGGTACGAAATTCACTAGGTCATCTAGTATTTCATAAAAACTAGTGTCTTTAACAGTCAAACTCAAACTCAAAGCATATATTTCAAATAAACCATTTCCAGGCACTTTGAATTGTCAAGGTCGGTCAGTCAAAAACATGAATCTCTATGGAGAAGAACGTGCAAGAAACTCCACGAACACTATTTTAATCTAGTGAAGTTCTCACTATGTGACTTCGGCAATAGCTTCGCCTATCTTCCCGTACACTCCTGTCTTATCATTGTTTGCAGTATTACTATTATAACTCAGACAACACATAATTATTCAGGCAACACCACGGGTAAGTTTCATCACGGACGGTGTTGCCCGAAGTCTACTAATTGTTACGATTTTCATGTAAATCAACACAGAACTGTTGATTGTATAACTTTAGGTGTTTGCTATTCTGATTAGACGTTGTTTTGATATTGTCTATTTCAGAAATAGGTATTGTGTTACGTAATCCGTAAAATGAAAGAGAGGAAATTTTAGTTTCTAATTTGTAATTAATACAGGCCCTGTTTTTGAAAAAAAACCGGCCAAGTGCGAGTTGGACTCTCACACGAATTGTTTCGTACCATAAACCAAAAAAAAACTCGTTAACTCGTGTTTTTTATTTGTCCCTTAAAATTTGACTTTATTTTTAATGTTGTTGCGGCAATAGAAATACATATTCTGTGAAAATTTTGCGGAGACTTAGTTCACTCTTCAGGTACGGAACCCTGAAAAAACCGGCCAAGCGCGAGTCCGACTCTCACACAAAGGGTTCCGTAGCATAAACCGAAAATAAAAACACGGGAGCCCTTGTAGTTTTATTTTATTTTTTGTTATTATTGCGGTTATAGAAATACACACTGAAAATTTCAACTGTCTGCCTATTACGGTTCTTGAGATACAGCCTTATGACAGGCAGATGGACGGACGGACAGACAGCCAATGCTCAGTAATATGTTTCCGTTGGTTACCCTTCGAGCAAGGAACCCTAAAGAAGCCTATGGATGAAAAGGAAATTTTAAAACTGATTAATTCATTTGTAACTTGAAATTATACGAGTATAATCATATTTTGTTCTTATGTTAACAATCTGGGTGGCCTCATTCCTAATATTTCATTATAAATAGAAAATAATACGAGTAGTTACAAAGAAGAGCTCGTGGCTAAATAAAAAAACAGTAGCACGGGTCGATCTTGATGGTTAAGCAACGCTTGCCAAGGTTGGTCTGTGGATGGGTGACCATCTTAACAAACCTAGTTTCCTCCGTGCCTCGGAAAGCACGTTAAGCCGTTGGTCCCGGCTGTCATTTGTAGATCTTTGGCAGTCGTTACGGATTGTCAGAAGCCACTAAATCTGACTCCAGTCTTGCCAAGAAGTACCGTGTTACCCAGTTAATGGGTTGTGGAGGTCTGGTAGGCAGCCGCTTCACGTAAAACACTGGTATTCAGCTGAATCCGGTTTGACTGGAAGCCAACCCCAATATAGTTGGGAAAAGGCTAGGCAGATGACTTACAAAGAAGTATTGTAATTATTATAATAGCACGCAGTTATAATCTTCACTTTCCGACCACAGAAAAACATATTTTTATTAATAATTGAAAAATCACTGTTCATTTTTATATTTTTAACCTGTAGACAGTTGCTCTAAGAATAGTAGCTATTGAAGCCGTATCTGGGTATTGACTCAAAATATCTGTAAAAACTTCCCAGAAAAGGTCTAACCAAAAAACAGAAAAATCCCGTCTATAAATAAAATCCTTTTAGAACAAAAAAAAAAAATATGTTGCGAAAGAGACATTACATAGATATGTCATTATCGAGGCTCCAATTTATTTCTTTAGACTAGACAGTGTGGCCAGAGAGCTGGCGGCTTTTTTTTATTCAAGTCTAGCCTAGCTCGGAGGTGACGCCTATTTCCTGTTTACTACGGTATTGGGTTTATTTATATTCTACTTATGTAATAGTCTAGGCTTATAACTGTCTTTATATTTTGATTGCCGATTTTGTATTGAAGTTTCGTTTTTTTTTTTTTTGAAGTCGGTTTATTTGCTGTTCACACGGGTCGATCTACAACGTTAAGCGACGCTTGCCAAGGTTGATCTGTGGATGAGTGACCGTCTTAACATACCGAGTTTCCTCCGAAAAGTTTCCTTCAAAACATGGAATGTAACACGCAATAAACTTATTATTGTTATTAAAAAAAAAAAGCCTAATGTTATATTATACGCCTGTATAATATAACATTATGTTTTGATTGCTCACCCTTTTCTTAGTACTCAGTTATCTTTGTATTAAGCCAACTGAGTTTTCACAAAATTATCAAATTCCGCCGTAAATACGATGTTCTGGCCACACCCGGTTTATTTTTGATGATAGACATTTTGTGCCACACGTTGCTTAGAACCATATTTTGTGCCTACTCGTGTTAGGGCTCAATCAATAAAAAAATCAAATCGGGACCTAAATTCCTTTTGCTGTAATCGCAAGTTTTTTATAAAAAAAAAAATTAAATTCCAGCGGATTAGTATAATCTCATTAGGATCATAATATTAATCATCAAACAATCACACGAGCAACAGCATGAAGCGCAGGGTCGAGGTAGATGGACAAGAAATACATTAAGTCGATGACTCGGGCCAGTTAGTTTCTTTCGAAAACAGGCAAGAAAAAAAATCGATCGCCGCATTTAAAACGCCTGGAAAACCTACTGGTCCATGAAGACGCTAATGAAGGGCAATCTGCCTATCTCCCTGAAGCGAAAACTCATCGACATGACTGTGTATTTTGCCCATCCTAACCTACGGTGCTCAGACCTGTCGCTCGGTCGCTCACCGAGTCGCAAAAGTTCCGCCTTGGAGTTTGCCAAAGAGCGGTGGAACGCAGCATCCTGGGCGTTAAAAGACAGGACAGAATCCGAAACACCACGCTGCGTTCCAAAACGGGAATAATGGATGTAGATAAGATGGTGCCAGGCTCAAGTGGGATTGACTGGGTCACGTAAGCCGCATGCACAGCGACCGTTGGGCAAAAATCTCCACACAATGGGTGCCCGAAGATGGACGGCGCCGCCGAGGCCAGCCTAGAAAAAGGTGGCGAAACGAACTGGACGCATACCGTGAGGGCTGGTGCGAAAAGATTACTTGGAAGGATTTGGGGGAGGCCTTTGCCCAGTAGTGAGACAATAAAGGCAGGCTAAATTAAAAAATAATAAAAAAACGAATCATACAAAAACATGTAAAATTTCATTTTCATCTTTGTCACTAAAGCAATTAGGTTAAAGGTTGATTGGGAAAATTTTACAGTTTCAGGTAGTTTGAATTGCTGGCTGATTCTACTAAATTGGCCTTTTTAATTTTTAAAGAGCTTATTGCTGTTTAAATAAAAAAAAAATGGTTTAAATTGAAAAAGTTTTACAAATTTTGCTAGCTTTGTATTGATGCAGTAGTCTTCTCGGCCTCGCACAAGTCTTTTTATATTCATCTGCCTAGCCCTTTCCCAACTATGCTTGAAGTCGGTTTTCAGTCAAACCGCATTCAGCTGAATACCAGTATTTTGCGTGGAGCCTACCAGTAGTGCAACTGTAACAACATTTTTGTGTCTCTACAGCGGAATCCGAGATAAGTATCAAATTCGTATGAATATAAGACCTTTATGTTGTGGGTTATAAAGCTCACTTTGTGAGCTTTATCACTCAGATGAAGCTCGATATCGAAATATTTATTTACAGAATAGACTATCTGAGCTCCACAACCCAGTATCTGGGTAACACGGTACTTCATGGCAAGACTGGAGTCAGATTTACTGGCTTGTGACTATCCGTAACGACTGCCAAAGATCTACAAATGACAGCCGGGACTAACGGCTTAACATGCTTTTCGAGGTACGGAGGAGTCTCTGTATGTTACGATGGTCAACCATCTATAAACCATCCTTTTTTTTTCTGTGCTAAGAAAATGCCTAACGCATACCACATCATCCGGGGAGACGACGTGGTTATGTGGGACTTGCACCCAATAAAAACTTCGCCTGTGCACCTACTTTCGCCTTGATGGGTGGGTCGCGAGGACTACTGCTACGCATCACATTCGCGACCATCTATAAACCATCCTGGGCTAGCGTTGCTTAACCTTAAAGGTCGTCCTTTTCGGCTGTTATTACTAAGCCACGAGCTTAATATTAATATAATTATGTATCTTTTCACATCAGCTATGTGTCTGTAGCAAGTTTTTACTTTTCTGTTCACATCTAACAAAGTTCAGCACTCCCTTGATGTATGTCAGTATTGCAGCTGCGGTTGCTTTCATTGAGGTTCTCTTTTTATTTATTTTTTATTAGAATTTATGCAAAAATAACAGAAAACATCTTACAGAGTTTAGAGTCTCAATTTTTTTCATGAGGTCAGGTTAGGTTGCAGGAAAACTCCTTTCTTTATTTAGCTTCAGTTTTTGGTCTCACTGATGGTGGCACGTGTGATAGATTATTCGTTTTCTTTCAAAATGGTATAGCTGAAGGTTGCTGATACTCGTGTCGATGTTTCTGCCCCTTTGGTTTTGAAGACGGCTTTTTTTTTTTTTTGGGACAAGCCCGCCACACATTCCCAACCACTGCAACTCCTGAAAGCCAGAATCAATAGTGGCGACCACCAGAAAAACGCCGAGCCAATGAAACCCGACGAGTCCCGGAGAAACGATTCAACTGTCTTGGATCCTGCAACGAAATTAATCAGAAAAGTACAGCGGAGGAGTAGGAAAAAAATATATATATATAATTTCCACTTCCCTCCGTATCAAACAGGAGACAGAATAGAACTAGGCCAATAGGCACCAAGGGACAAATACAACTGGGTTAAGCCCAGTTGCCAAGCACCACGGATTATATCTTACCACTTAAACTAATGGGTCCTAAATTGTGAGCTACTTTTGATTCCAGTAATAGGTATGGCAAAATCGCTTGAACGCACGGAAATTTGTTCTGGTTTCAACAAGGTCCGTATAGTAAACTACCCCAGATGTAACCTTAATACTATCTAACATAATATTGCGTTCAGTTTGCCAAAGACTACACTCCCATAAGATGTGATGTGCGGATTGTTCGTATTCATGGTCAACTGTAGAACATTGACTTAAAGGCGAGGCCACAAGCTTAAAGGAAAATAATTTACTCTTAAAATTGCCATGACCTGTGAGAAATTGGGCAACACAGTGATCCACCTCCAGCCATGTCCTGTCCAGCCGCTCACGAACAGATGGAAAAAACTGGTGGAGGTGACGGCCTTTGATGGAATTTTCCCACCTACATTGCCACTCGGATAAAAGTTCCTCCCAGACATCAGTCTGGGGTTTTAGTAATCTAGAGATCTTAGCACGGCCGCGTTGCGGTAAGAACTCTGGGTCTGTAATCTTTCTAGCGTAGTAGTACATTGCAGCACGCCGCTGCACTTCTAGATCGACTGGGAGAACACCCGCCAGCACTGGTAAGGCTTCAGTACTAACCGTCCTATACGCCTTGCATAAAAATATCAAAGCCAAACGCTGGCTTTGAAGCAATTTACGTCGTACCGCACCTATGGTGGCCCTATCGGCCCAGACAGGTGCCCCGTAGCACATACAACCCAAGTAGGTAGCCCCATAAATAGTTTTTAAGGTTTGAAAAGATAGACCCCAAGTAGCTTTGGATATTCTCGTCAAGGCGTAGAAGTTCTTTTTTGCTTTCTCACCTACTGTTTTTATATGATCAATAAATGAAAAGTTATTTTCTAATAGCATACCGAGACAGCACACGGATTCTTTTCTTTTAACGGGTACGTTATTGAATTTAATACTAGGCCAGGATTTAAGGTTTCCTTTTAAAATAAGTTGATAGGTTTTATGTGGTGCAAAGGTCAGACGGTTTCGATCGCCCCACTGAGATATTAATCGTAGGCATGTGTCAGCCAAATTCTCAAGGCCAGCACGAGTACTTGCCTGAATGAGAAGCAAGCCATCGTCCGCGTAACCGGTTAATGAGCAGCCGCATGGGAGCGGAAGCGCGAGGAAATCATCGTAGCCAATATTCCAAACATATGGACCGATAACTGAGCCCTGAGGACATCCCATGGTTAGAGACTTAGTAATGGAATGATGTCCTAGTTTGAGTTTCACGGAACCGTTTAGAAAGTAAGAAAGAATCAGATTATAGATGTTTTTGTAACAACCACGGTTTTTCATTTTAAGTAGTAGCATCGGCCACCATGCGTTATCAAAAGCGCCAGAAATGTCGAGAAAGATTCCAACCACATATTTATGTTCCGATAAGTTAATAATTTTACGAACAGAGAGCACCGCGTCGACGGTGGATTTACTTGAAGTCGGCTACCGATCGCGTGTGCTAGATTTGATTCACAGGTCGGGCAAATAAGTTTTTCGGTTTCCATTCAGAATTTATCGATACATTAAGTTAACCGGAAAATAGTATGATGGAAAATAGTTGACTGGTTGAGAAACAAATAATCCTCACAAATGCACTATAGATAGTTCCTGCGGCTCACTACTACCTATAAACATAGAACGAGTATGGCATGCGAAACAGCAATTCATAAAATCAGAACCATAAACAAGCCTTATAAACAAAACACATAATGTTGCGTGCCACGGATTTAGGGTGCCTATCCATTACAGCGGAGCGAGGCAGCGAAGCGATGAAACGGAGAAATATTAACCAAACATGTCATTCAAAATGTCAGTGACTCACGTGGTGCGGATATTGTATGCAATTCCATTGGTTAAAATTTCTACGCAACAGAGTAATGTGGAGCGGAGTAGCGGACTGTGTCTGTCTATTGATAAGAAGCGAAGTAGTGCGGAGTGGAGTTGCGGTCTGTGCTGACAGTAATTTGAATTCCTCGCTCTGCTATCCCACTCCGCTGCCTCGCTCCGCTTCCTAGTTTCGTACGAATTTTCAAACAAGTTCGCAAATCCCTGTCCACTAAATCGGAGCGAAGATTTTATGTAATTCCATTAGTTGTTAATGTTGGCACTGCTGCGCTCCGCTCCTCTCCTCTCCACTCCAGTCGACAGTAAGCCTTATGCGTGTTTAAATAATGCCTTCTGATCGGAGGACGCGTGCAAACACATACCGCGTGTTGACAAGCTCAAGGGAAAGGAGTTTGTTTTGCTTAATCTGGCATTAAATATGGTGATTACTGTAATGGAGTAGTGTTTTAATGTGAAGGCTAATAGCTAAAATAAGTTATAAAACAAATAAGTTAAGTAAAGATTTTTTACGAAGTGGTTTTGGGAGTAGGTAATTGGACTTGGTAGTCAAAAGGTTATCCAGAGAATATTTAGCTATCACTATTCATTAATAAAAGAATAATTCAACTTTGAAAGAAAAGAAGATAGAAAGAAGTCTTAAATGTCGCAGAACTAAAATGCTTTGAACTTAAACCAGAAAATATTAACTATCCATAAAAAAAGTAGCGATTCTTAAATTATGTCATTAAAGGCAAATATAAAGATAAAGAAAGGAACAGAAACTATGAAGATGCACGTCGTGCCAATGACAGGAAGGCTCCCCCCACTTAGAATAGTGCTGTGGTGGATTATATCTAACTAGTACACCACTAGGGAACATCAAGAATGATCTTATGATTCTGTACCACACATACAAAATATCTAAGCGACTAAGAGACTCGCCAGAGAATGGGCAGCAGCGTCCTCTGTAAAACGCAACACCATTCATGCGATCGCCAACCCGCCTGCCAAGCGTGGCGATTATATCAAACCCGGGGAGGTTTTCCCTTGGGGGAGGCCTATGTCCAGAAATGGACATCTTTCGGCTGATATACGGTGATGATACAAACTATCAGGTGATGTCTTTGTGGTGGAGGGACCCACAGCACGGCGTTGAAGTTCAGCCTAAAATAGCCCTCCCTACCAAATTCCTGTCAAGGTGGCCAATATCAACTTACTTTAAAATGTATTTAATAAATATTTGTAACATAACATAACAATGTACTGTACATTGTAAAAGGCTCAAACCATGCAGATAGGACTTGACGCAGACAGAGCGAAATGCACAGCATAGCTTTGACTGTATTTTTATAGTGTAGTCCGTTTAGAGTTCACGTCCTGGACTACATCCTTTGTGTACATCCCGGTTTTATTTGCAATAGGTACAATTATTTTAGGTATATGGCGGCTTCAAATTTGTCACTCAACGCTACAAACGAAATTATGAAAAAAAAAAATATAGAGAAAAGGAAAAGCTGTCTGTCCGATATATCAACGCACAGTCGGAACTACTGAAAATAGAAATGTGAAATGAAGGCGAAACGAAGTTTTGAAATCTGTCACAAACAATAAACCTAAGTAATTATCTCCCACTACAGCAGAGCTTCGCATCCTTCAGCAACCCGCAACCCTCACCAAGGTCATCAGTCCACCTTGTAGGAGGCCCTCCAATGCTGCGTCTTCCGGTACGCGGTAGCCACTCCAGATATTTTTGGCCCATTGAAGCCGAAGCTGAAGATGCGCAATGCACAGGACTGGTTATTGTGGCGACACTTGGGGGTGGCTTATGTCCAACAGTGGACGTCTTTCGGCTGGTAAGATGATGATAACCGCAGAGCCCGGTATCTGAGCAGCAATTATTTGACAAACTTAATCGAGATTCCAGTATTATCGAAAAACTCAGGCTTGACCTCAAAACCATAATTATTTATCAATTCTAAGCAACGGATGGCCCACCCAATAGGCCTCCAGTGTTCCACCACAGCAATAAAGAGAGATAACGTATTGCTTCACATCCTAGTACCAAAAACAGCATTAATATCATTTAGGGTTGAAACCGCCGGTCGTTACGCATACCTACTTATACAATATTCAGGGATCCTAATTATTATCCCCACTAAAAAGCCTGTGTTTACGCTAAGTCCCTTTTTGCTTTTAATCGCTCGTGAACTTTGTGTTTTAGTAGCGGTATCGACAGGATAATATTGAGGGTTAACATGAATTAATATAAAAATTGTAGTAAGAGGCTTTATAGACTGAAACACAAGCTGATAATAATTCAATTTTAATATTATATTTAACAAGCCAATTTCTAGACCTAACTATAGATTATGTTCCACAATCAGTCTGCCAGCTTCTTCCCAACTAAGACGGGCCCGCTAGGGCCAGTGCCTGCCAGGGTTGCAAAATTTGTTCGAGAGAGTCACCGTGGCCCTGGAACGCAAAGGGCATTAGACTACCTTTTCCCAACTTTGGTGTGGTCATGCTTTCAGTTTAACCGTTATAAGTACGAGTATTTTATACGCAGCAACAACCTGTCTGACCTCCACAACCCAAGGAGTGCTTCAGGAATGTTCGCGGAGGCTCGCACAGATGGTTTCCATGCCATCGTGCGAAAAAAAGCGGTCTCCTTACTACAGCGCAGCGTTTGCACCGTAGTGACAACAGCATCCTGAATATGATAGCTGCTAGACCAGACTGTCTCTTTCAGGGACACTGGGTGGAGACAGTCATAGGTTTAAATAAATAAATCTATATATTTCTATCTATATATATAAAGCTGAATAGTTTGTTTGTTTCCTTAAAAACACTAATCTCAGGAAATACTGGTCCGATTTGAAAAATTCTTTCAGTGTAGATCGCCCATTTATCGAGGAAGGCTATAGGCTATATATCATCACGCTAAGACCAATAGGAGCGGAGCAGACGAAGTTGCGTGTGCCAACTAGTCATTTATATACATAGACGAACTAACAATATTAATTTACTTACGTAAGCACCATTGTTACTAATAGCAAAATACTAACAAAATTAAGCACTGTTTTTTGAAATAAAGTTTTATTTAATTTTATTTAAGACTTGAGCTAGATTTCTTGACTACCCGTAACGAATGTCAAAGATCTGCAAATGGTTGTCGGGACAAATAAAATTGTCGATGTAATGATTTCGGCGAAACGATTTCAATATATTGAACGTGATTCCAAGGATCATTAGCGAATATTTTGTTGAGGTATTATAATAATTATACCGCAGTTATGTTAATCATAGCACGATTGCCATGACTTCGTCGGTATTAAGTACGATTTCCAGTAAGCCCAGCGCTCTGAAACAATGCACATTTCGAGTAATTTCGCAATTGTATGTAGCGTTGTGGAATTAACTCATGTTGCAGTAGCTGAGCACATGTTCTATTAGTTGTATGTGGTGTACGAAATAGATTGCGCGTTTTGTGTTCGTGTTTATGCTCCTTTTGGTTCATTATATAGTTATTAGCTTTCTCCTGCGACTTCGTACACGCAAATCCGGTTTTTTCGCGTTTTGGATATTGGAAATCCTCTCTTATAGCTTTTTTTCACTCCCCAAGGAACGTCTATGGCAAAGAACAATGGCCACTTTGGAATAGGAAAAAACAGAAATTGGTAACGAGATGAAACTATCACCAATATGTAGTGCATTGTTAATGTTATTATTGGATATCTTCGTTTATTTTTAAAAGCTGGGGAAATAGAGTCAATCTTTTTTTAAAAATACCATTTTATTCATCAGAACGCAGTATAAAATATTCATATTCGAACCCATCCGTAACGACTTACGTCACTAGAGATGTCCATACTTTTTTTAAAGTCTAAGATGATTCTATTTTTTAAACGAAATTAAATCCCAGGTACATAAACTCACGTTAAATATTAAACTAAGCTTAACCAATAATATAATTTGATGATAGTTCGTGGTGAATACTTTTAATAAAGCTATGAATAAAATAAAAGACAAATATCGATTCTGTCATAAATCGATCGATTACGAATATCGTTCGTCCCTCCCTATTTTTGACAAGTAACTAATCTATGAAACAAACAAACAACATATGACGGTTTCTGCACTGACCGACCACGTATTTTCGTTTCTGCGAAGACTGTGTTCTGTACGATTTTCTGTTATTTTCTTTGCTTTCTGTGACTTGCTTTGCTTACGGACCACTGAGTAGAAAACATAAATGCCACAGATAAATTAAATAAACATAACCTCAAAAACATATTTCATAGATTTTTAAGATTCTCCGGTCTTTTATTTAAAAATATATTGAAGATCGTTCTTAGTTATATTTATATAGGCGAATGAAACGACATAAACTACAATAAGTTAAATATATTTATCAAGCAGATTTAAAAAATACTGTTGTAATGTTTGCGTATATACGCTTTACCGCATCTTCTATATACTTGGAATAGCACAAAGTAGAATAACCAACTACAACAAAGAAAATGTTTCAATTGATCTGAAAGACTCGTAATTTTCTTTCTTATTGTAACCGTTTTTACTCTTTCAGACATCGCTATCTCTTTCCCTACCATACGAAAGGCGTAAGAGTAAGGAGAACAACTAAATCTCATTATTCAATCACAAATGGATTAACCGCCTTTTATTCTGGCTTTTGTACTAATAACAGAAAAAGAAAATGGTCTACTTTATACAGCACTAACTTTGCCTGCGACTTTGTACGCGTATATCCCGTTTATCCCCGTCACCGTAGGGATTTCGAGAATTCCTGTCTTAGTGCTCCTTACATGCCTAATTTCAGCTTGCTACAACCATTATTTTCGGCTGTGCGTTGTCTTTTGGTCTCGCAGTCACTCAATCAATCAGCAACGGAAGATTTTTTAATATCTATACTAATATATAAAGCTGATAAGTTCGTTTGTTTGTTTGCTTGAACGCGCTAATCTCAGGAACTACTTGTCCGATGTGAAGAATTCTTTCAGTGCTAGATAGCCCATTTATCGAGGAAGGCTATAGGCTATATATCATCATGCTAAGACCAATAGGAGCGGAGCAGTAGTGAAAATTGTGACGCAGACGAAGTTGCGCGTGTCAACTAGTTGGTGATAAATTAGGATTGGGTTAGCCAAAGCTAAAGCCAGAAAGAACGAATCGTTAAAGTCGTTATTGATCTGTATACATATATTGTGAACATTAACTTCCTACCAAAAAGACGGATGTTATAAGATCGATGTGCGTATTTGTGTGTCTGTATGCAACGTCGTAGTTCTTAAACGAATGAATCGATTTTGATTTGGTATTTTTTAATGAAATATTGTTATTTATCTGTTGCTATTCTGTCGGTTACGCTGTCAAGCTGTGTACCACGAGGATAAGATAAAAATATAGATCTAGCCTAAGGATATGAATTAAAATGTACCTTTCCATCAGTTAAAAAATAGTCTTAGAAACAAAAAGGCTTATTTTAATCTTTATATTTTAAATTCTTATAATAAGCTTTTCCTTTGCATTGTCCTCACATGCAGAAGCAACAAGTATATGTAACTTAGAATTTTGTAAAACAGAACATAATTTAAAAGAGTGTCCGTGGAGTTTCTTGCACGTTCTTCTCCATAGAGATGTACGCTTTGGAACGTGCAAATAGCTTCCATGTTTTTGACTGACCGATCTTGAAGTTTCAAAAGTGCTTATAAATGGTTTATTTAAAAAAAAATAAAAAAAAATGCTTTGAATCTTGAAGAAAAAACAACTAGTTTTACTGTGTATTAAATAACAGCTACCTATATTTCGACGAACCGTTCGTGATGCTCTTGTAACTTGAAAGGCTCTAAGATCATGGTACTCAGTTTGTTTCCTTTTATGTCGAAACGTTTGGACTTCAAGTTAACAAAGCTAGTAGCGCTTGAGAATGGTTTCTGTTGATGTTTGCTTAGGAACTTCGAGTATTATAGGAACCTAATATTAAGGTCGTGAAGATTTTCTGTCAGGAGCTCGTGGCTTAATAATAACAGCCGCACGGATCAATCTTTAAGGTTAAGCAACGCTTGCTAAGGTTGGTCTGTGGATGGGTGACCATCTTAATATAACGAGTTTCCTCCGTGCCTCGGAAAGCACGTTAAGCCGTTGGTCTTGGTCCCGGCTGTCATTTGTATATCTTTGGCAGTCGTTACGGATTGTCAGAAGCCAGTAAATCTGACTCCAGTGTTGCCATGAAGTACCGTGTTACCCAGTTAATGGGTTGTGGAGGTCTGGTAGGCAGCCACTCCACGTAAAACACAGGTATTCAGCTGAATCCAGTTTGACTGGAATCCGACCTCAATATAGTTGGGAAAAGGCTAGGCAGATGATGAAAGATTTTCTGTCAGTCGGTCATTGCAGCTATTAAAAGAACTTGGATTAAGTAATAATAGCCACAGGTCGATCTTCAAGATAAAACAATGCCTGCCGAGGTTGGTCTCCAGATCTTTCTTTTCTTTTTACTATTGATAGGCACGCGTTTGACCACTATTTCACCTGATGGAAGTCCAGATGAGTTATTCATTTCACCGAGACTCCTCCATTCACTTTTGAAAATAGTTGCGGGTAGTCATAAAGCCTGGGTCCTGTTTCATATAATAATTTATCAAAAAGTGATGTAATTGTCACCATTTCGCGAAAAGTTTTGTTTAATAAATTAGATAATGTATGAAATAAAAGTACAAAACTGTAGAATTGACAGATTGTCACTTGCCGTCAGTCAGTTTTATTATTATTATTATTTACCATTGATAGGCACGCGCTTGACCACCATCTCACCTGATGGTAAGCGATGATGTGGTCGAAGATGTAGCACGCTTGCCTAGAAGTAACCTATTCACTCTTGACTTAAAGACTCCCAGGTTGTAGCTATCGGGGAACACAGACTCCGGCAGGGAATATATTTCAGAATAAAATAAAATAAAGTATACTAACTAGAAAATAAAATAATCGCCCTCACCGCTTTCAGCTGGTAATGTGCCCAAGAGACTGGCGGTGTTGCCGCGTTGTATGGTAATGCTTAGTATCTGGTCAAAGACGTCACGATTGGCGCAGTGGTTGAGCGAGTGAGTGCTGCGCTGCGTGTCACGGGTTCGATTCCCTCACGGAACAAATATTTGTATGGCCTACAGATAGTCGTTCCGGGTCTGGCCGTTTGTGTTTGCGAGTTTGTTTGTTTTTAAACGCACCCACGATACAGCAGAAATTCCGAGTGTGTGGCGACATATTTTCTAAAAAAAAAAGCCAACCCTTGCCACGAGAGGTGTCAACCAGCCTTTTTTAAACTTCAGAATTAGGTCATCATCATCTGCCTAGCCTTTTCACAACTATATTGGGGTCGGCTTCCAGTCAAGCCAGATTTAACTGAATACCAATATTTTACGTGGAGCGGCTGCCTACCAGACCTCCACAACCCATTAACTGGGAAACACGGTACTTCATGGCAAGACTGGAGTCAGATTAACTGGCTTCTGACTATCCGTAACGACTACCAAAGATCTACAAATGACAGTCGGGACCAACAGCTTAACGTGCTTTCCGAGGCGCGGAGGAAACTCGCTATATTAAGATGGTCACCCACATATGACTCACAGTTAGCTCTAGAATAAAGCATTTATTTTGCAACATTACTTGTTTACAATAATCTTACAACATCTACAAACTTTGTTTCTTATCCAAAACTTAACCCTACAACACAACCATCCGCGGTAGTAATTCCCAACAATCGTATTTGATAGAACCGCGGGAAGATCTTCAAAGTTCAATCTAAGTTGAGTACATGTGTACAAGACAGTTACTTTGTGTTCGTGTGTAGGTTCTTGTGTAGTGGTGTCTTAAAAACGGCTTTCTTTATCCTTTTGTGTGAGTCTTGCGGGTAGAACGAGGTATTTGGAGAACTATGTGTAGATTTGGTAGTTTTTAGGTGTGTCAAGGATCTCATCTGCCTAGCCTTTTCTCAACTATTTTGGGGTCGGCTTCCAGTCAAACCAGATTTAACTGAATACCAGTGTTTTACGTGGAGTGGCTGCCTACCAGACCTCCACAACCCATTAACTGGGTAACACGGTACATCTTGGCAAGACTGGAGTCAGATTTACTGGCTTCTGGCAACCCGTAACGACTGCCATAGATCTACAAATGACAGCCGGGACCAACGGCTTAACGTGCTTTCCGAGGCACGGAGGAAACTCGTTATGTTAAGATGGTCACCCATCCACAGACCAACCTTGGCAAGCCTTGCTGAACCTTAAAGATCGACCCGTGCAGCTGTTATTATTTAGCCACGAGCTCCTCATGTTATTTATTGGCTTTTATTTGGTTGGTGTCAAGGAAGTATTTTCTATAAATAGCTTAAGAGTGTAACCACACCAACTGATCGATCGAAGGTAGAATGGATTAGTCGGCGTCGATCGATGGTAGAATGAATTAGTCCACGTTGATCGATAGTTTCATTTCTGTCTTCGATCAGCCAAAGCTACCAATCGATTAACGTCGATCGATGGCAACGATCGATCAATTGGTATAGTAACACCCTAACGGAGATAGGGGTTTTTGGGCCAATTCCTAATGGGTTTAGATGAGGTTTAAATGTGTTATTATATTTTTTTTAAATAATTATTTTTTATTTATTTTCAAAATTGAAAAAGTAGTCCAATTCCATAATCAAGAAGACGAAAAATCTACAAAAAAGCTTAGGTCACGAATTTTAAGCAACAGGATCTATTGGATCATTGTTTTTACGTCAAATAGCAGTTCGGAATTAGAATTTCAAAAAAGGCTCCTTTGTTTTAACATATCGTTTTGTATTTGTATCTCTAATCCAGTATTAACTTTAACTACATACCTACCTACATAACATACAAATCAAACAGATCCAATAGCATCCTCTAATGCTAGTGTATCTTCGCCAATACATGTAACAATTCCACTCAAGCAGTGAACACAGTGTGCATTGTGGACACACCAAGCAATAACGTGGTTATGCGGCTAACCGCATTCCTAGACAACGACCGGTGAAACAATCGACATAACCAGACAAGGAAACTGTAGATACCAATATTAATATATAGAATATACAACATTTTAGTAAGCTTGAATATTCTCTTCGATAAAATATCTTTGTCAAAATCACTACCAGCAAAAACGATACTTTTTACAACTATTTGAAAAAGGAACCCGGCTCAAAAGGCTGCAGTTCAGATTTGTAAAAAGATACAGCTTCCGGCTTGTTTAAAAATATTATGTGTACTTTTTTTGTTTATTTGTATACATTGGTATGCTCACGTTGGAGTACTATCTCACCTGATAGTAATCGATAACACGTCATCGCGTGATAATGCTTATTTTGGGTACTGCTAAGCAGATTTTAACTTAAAAATAAAATTAACAATAAAAAGAGTAAAGAACCCATACGAAGAGGATGAGGAGGAGAAGGAGGTTTAGAGGGATGCGGAACAGAGATTGAAGTCCCGCACACCTCAATTGAAAAGAGGGATCCTCTAACCAGGCAGCTTTTGTGCCTGACGGGCTATTGCGCGATAGTTGATATTCGGGCTGATGTATATGTTCAAATCGCACGGTAAACTCTGCTTGCGCGATGCAGGATTTCGGCGAAGTAGTTTGCTGCGTCGCGGTTCTTTTTGTTGCGACGTAGATTTTTTGCTCCGTTGGTTTTTCGCATTTTCTTGCGATCAACTGTAGCGGCATTGATGCCGCTACAGTTGATCGCAAGAAAATGCTCTTGGTTATTCTCTGCCAACCAATTTTTGCAATTTTACCAATAATTACGACGTAGCAACAAGCAAAAGACAATGCGTATATCTTCTAGTAAAGGGAAAGAAGTAATTAAATTATTTACGAAAAATATTCTCTTAACATTAGTGACCTTGGCCAGGTTCAAAGCCAAAAGAAAAAAGTTCACAACCCTCTTGGCTACTTTCAAAGACAAAACTATTGTAACAAAAACTATTTTGTATTCCAAAGAATAACTTACTACATTCATCTATTACAACTCTCACAATAAAAGTGATGATATAATCCGAATATCCCTTTCATTGCTCAAATGTATAACGTATTACAAGGATTTATTTACTTGTCACTCAATCTGAAAAAGCAGAACATTTTCTTACAAAAACTAGGCATTCTCGGTGAAAAATGTTGTTATAGAAATAAAAGTCTGACAGCCCAGTGTACCTTCTTGTACAGGCGAGTCTCTTATACCTTCGTCAGTTTTCAATTTTTTTCCTGTACTTATAGGATATAATAATACTTTACTGAAGATTGAAGCAACGCTACTGAGCATACTGTTGCATAGACAACTAATATTTAATCTTAAAATATTTTCACCTAAGTTACGTAGGTAGATATGAAAATTCAGTCCATTAAAAGGTTTTATTTAGATTAAACCATTTTAAGAAACATACTCAAATCTATTTAATTCGGCTTTAAAATACTATTTCAAATCAGCCTCTGAGACATTGTGAGTGTCAATGACAGTACTATTATGACATTCGGCAAAGCTGCAGCCGGTGGATTCTGTCAACAGTAAACTTCGGTAGAGTGAGCAAGAAGTAAACTGTCATTCTATCTTGTTTGTAAAAATTGACAGCTCACTCATATTTACTTCACCTAAGCGTTCACGGTGAGAGGTTTACAGAATCGCACTGCTAATTCTATCGTCAACAGAGCAAACAAAAACGGACCTTCAGGTGACGAACCTATTTTTATCATGACTGTACATGTATATGGGAACATAAAGTTGATTTAGTAACGATACTCTGAAGTTGATGGATGGAACCTTAGGATCCGGGTACTGCAGATAGGCTGCGGTCATTTTTCAACATACAGATATGAGGGAACACATGTTATGAGCTGTTGTGGGTCCTCAGTTATTAATGTTGCTTTTGGATCAGGGAATTGTGATGCCGTGTTGAATTGAGAAGATTATATTTTGGTTGCTAAACAGTTTGATTTTGTAAAACGAATATTACTCGTATTCGAAATTAAATTATCTCTTTGTAAGATGCAAATACTCCTTTACGAAGTATGGTTTGACGGCCAATCTTTAACGAACATATTATTTTGATGGGACGATGTTTAGTTGTATAAAATTTTTATATAATATTTCGCAAATTATACGTTTCTTCAATTTTAACTTGGTTTTGACTTCCAAGTCAAAACGTAATAGAAATAATAAAAAAACAGGAACAAAACTAATTTATTTGGCACACAGAGATAAACACAATGTAGGTACTTTGAAAGGAAACTTAATTTTAAAAACAATAACATTGCGTGGCCCACGGCTGCGCCAAATAGGTCCAGTTCAGCAAAATGCCAGACAACTAAGTTTTCAACTGTACCTTACGTTGAAGTGTACGGATGAACCAGTAATGTCATTATCATTATCATAACAGCCGAAAGACGTCCACTGCTGGACATAGGCCTCCCCCAAAGGGAGGGTTTGCCATAATCGCCACGCTTAGCAGGCGGGTTGGTGATCGCAGTGAATGGTGTTGCGTTTTACAGGGAAAGTTGCTGCCCAATCTCTGGTGAGTCCCTTAGTCTCCTTTTACGACACCCACGGGCAGTGATGGGATGGTATTATTCTTTTACGGCACCATACGGCACCGGCCAACACCATACGGCGGATGTTTGTCATGTAACCGTGTAACTGTCTGAGGTGGTCTTTTGAAGAAAATACTTCCAGACACTGCGAGTATTTGTCAGTTATCGTATGTAAATATCTGCGTGATAATACTTAGAATACCGATTTCAAAATAGAAATTAATATTAAATCTATTCGGCTAAAAGAAAACAGAGTAATTTGTACTGTCTAGACGTTATTCATGTTCACGAATCACTAGTCATATTTCTAATAAAAACCTAGATTTGCGAAAATATTATGTAAGATAGAGTACAAATCAAACCATGAAGTTAAAGTAAACAAAGATAAAGTACCTTTGTATATTTTATAAGTTAAGTCCCTAGTTGATCGCGAAAGAAAATTAAATCTCACTCCGGTAGGCCAGTTATTTAAAATTGGTCACAAAAAATGCACGATACTGATTTTCTGCGTGTTGCTGGAAAACTAAAATTGTCCAAATATAATTATGTAATTGAAAATCTCTATTTCTACCGAAAATTTTAAATCGGTCGAATCAAGCTGTACGTAAAACTATTTTTCGAAAATGCTCTACTAACTTTATATCATCATCATCATCTGCCTAGCCTTTTCCCAACTATATTGGGGTCGGCTTCCAGTCAAACCGGATTTAGCTGAATACTAGTGTTTTACGTGGATCGGCTGCCTACCAGACCTCCACAACCCATTTACTGGGTAACACGGTACTTCTTGGCAAGAATGGAGTCAGATTTACTGGCTTCTGACAACCCGTCACGACTGCCAAAGATCTACAAATGACAGCCGGGACCAACGGCTTAACGTGCTTTCCGAGGCACGGAGGAAACTCGTTATGTTAAGATGGTCACCCATCCACAGACCAACCTTGGCAAGCGTTGCTTAATCTTAAAGATCGACCCGTGCGGCTGTTATTATTTAGCCACGAGCTCCTCTACTAACTTTATAGACCTTTATTATTGCTTATGCTTAGGATGTTTCATTAAAATCGGTTCATTTTGAAAATTAAAGACTTCAAAGTTTGTATGAATTACATATTTTTCGTAATTTTCTGAGCTGACCTACCTAACAGCTATTTAATTAAACAAATTCATATGCGAAAACAGAAAATGGTGTATTTTATTTTGTTAACCCTTGCATTTTTCAAAATAAAGAAAAGTTCGAAGCAAACTCACAAATTATGTACTTCTGGTTCAGCGTTCAACATAAATATTTAAGTTCAAATAATTTAGCCAATTCATTTAACCATGTTTTGATAAACGACCGACTGTTTAGCCGTAAAAGCACAAGTTTTAGCTACATTTGCGCGAAAGTTTAGATTTTCAGCGGGAGTTTAGCGATTTATTTAGTAAACTGTTCGCCGTTTGCAACTGAAGAAGTTTAAACGTAAAGTATTGATACCTACGAGTGAAACTAACGATTAATGTTTTGGTGCTCGTTTTAGTTCAATTTTGTCCGCATTCCGTAGGAACAACGGGTCTAAAAAGTTCACTTCAGGAGAATCATATCATATAACGCAACAATCTATCAAATTTCATTTTCATCTTTATCGCCAATGAATTAGGTTCAAGGTTGATTGGGAAAATTTGATAGTGACGGGTAGCGTGATTTGCTTTCTGATTCTGCTAAAGTGGCATTTTTAGACCACCTGGAGTTTGTTAAAATATTTGAATTCATCTATATTTTTCGTCTTATTGTGTCAGAGTTTAAGTATACGCACAAGATCAACTTTACATAGCTCTTCTAGATATACTACTCTGTCAAGAAAGTACCGGGAAAAGATCAATAATACACAAAATGTCTGTTATTCATCCAAATTTATTTTATCACCTTCAAAGTATGCTCCTTTAGAAACGATACACTTGCGCCAACGAATAATCCATTCATCAAAACATTTTTTAAACGCTGCTTCCGGAATTGAGTTCAGTTCTCGCCGCGAATTCTCCTTTATGTCTTCTATCGATTGAAAACGGTTCAGTTGGAAGGCGCCACTCCGAAGCTTGTTGACTAGTTTGCATGTCAAACTCGTAAACCCACGTCTCATCACCAGTAACAATGCGTTTCATGAATGTTGGGTCCGAACTGACTCGTTCTAGCATGTCCTCAGCGACTTTCATGCGATTGAGTTTTTGGAGAAAATTCAGATCTTTTGGGACTAGCCGAGCAGCAACATGTTTCATACCCAAATGATTAGTTAAAATGGTACGGATCGACTCGTGAGATACAGAAAGTTCGGCGGCTATCTCTCTCAGAGTTGAATGGGGATTTCCAGTCACTATTTCCTTCACTTTTGCGATGTTAACTTCCGTTGCAGACGTTGACGGCCTACCAGAGCGAGGCAAATCTTCCATCACATCTCGACCGCTTTTGAACGCTTTGAACCACTCATACGCACGAGTTTTTGATAAAGTCGATTCACCGTAAGCCTTCTATAACATTTTCAGTGACTCCGAACACGAAATTCCATTGGCGATGCAAAATTTAAGACAAACTCTTTGTTCGATATTTTTGTCCATTATGAAATTCGCAATACACACTATATATAATATTACTAAAACCAGCACTGTATTTAATATAAATAACAGATGCAACTCAAACTCCGCGCCAAAATGGAAAACAGTTGTGCCAATCTAACAACTACAAAAAAAATAAAAATTTGAATTTGGAACCATAAACAAATCATCCATTCCCGATACTTTTTTGACTGAATGTATAATCAAGAATGTCAGAGCTGGGTGTTTGACTGTCATTTGAAATCCAAAGATTGAATGGTAGATAATGCCTTGTTGCATTAAATTTGCCTGAGTTCCAGTACTGCATAACTATGAAATTGAATAAATAAATAACAAAAATACATAGATAGGGACACAAAAATAAGTTAAATTGCGAGCTGCCTCCTTTTTATGTTATTTGAAAAATTGACAACTATTTCACAGAAAATGATTCCCGATCGTATCAACACACTCAAAAACATTACTCCTAACAAGATCAAATTGAACGTTCACCAGAAAATATCGAATCGGCATAAAACGAAGACCTCAGTCACTGTAATGTTCTCTCATTTTTACACCATCGCCTTAACTGAGCGACTTCCTACGCCTGCTGAATTACTAATGCTTTTCTCACCATTTTTCTAAGTGCTGGAGTAGGTTTCAACTCAGCGTTATGTGAAGACACACTATTCAGCTGTGAGATATGTGCTCCAGTTTTGCACATATGGATGTAATGGGCTATTAAAATTGTGACGATGTGTGGGCTTGGAAATATTAGGGTTATATTTTAAGTCCTTGCTCAATAAATTGTGTTTGGTGGTGTTCATATGTAGAAACCCTTTCTGTTTTTTTTTCACAAGTTAAAAACTAACTAATTGTTTTAACTATACCTGAGGAAATCCGTGAACTACGCAAATTATACTTTTTACACGAAAGTAGTTTTTGCTCGCGACTTCAAACGTGCATATCCCGTTTCGTAGGAATTTCGGGAAATCCTTCTTTAGCTCCTCAAGGAAACTACATGCCAAACTTCAGCTTCTTACGACCAATAGTTTCGGCTGTGCGTTGTCTGTCAGTCACTCAGACAGTCACGGAAGAATTTTATATATTAGGATGTATAGTAATCAAAGCAAGGTAGGTGCAATGCACTGGACTATATGTGAACTATAACGGCACAAATCGGACTTCTATAACCATAGAAAATGTGCAGATTGAGCTATTATGGCTATTTATTTATTTATTTATTTAAAGATTACCAACGAGTAAATACACTACAAAAACTTTTGCAAAACACGCTCAAAAACACAATACGTTTTCGTGTAATGCACACTCAATTACAGGTAACCACAACTTACACCATTACCAGTATTGACATAATGCTATTATGTCAATACTATAAGTGCTTTGAACTCCTTGGCTTGCATGTCACTGGCAGACAAATAAGTTGTTCGAACTTTGAAAGCGTCCAGTAAAATTATACTTAAATAGTTTTATATTTTTTTTATTTGTGATGGGTTTGCTCTTGACTCTAGTCTAGGTCAGAGATGACCTAGAATTGAATCGATTTGAATTATGAATCGTAAAAATATACTTTGTTTTGATACTCGCTTCTAAGGCAGATGCTGTAAGTTTTTATTTATTCCCTTATTATTTTGTGTTTTGTGCGTCGCTTTTGGGGAAATAAACGTCTTTTCTTTTCTTTATTTTTTTTTTTACAAATAAGTATTCGTTCGATCTTAAACAGTGTTTTAATTGTTATTATATTATTATTAAATAATACTACGACAGCATTCTGTGGTATCTCAGTACCTTACTATAGACCTTGCTCACTATTTACTAAAAAATAAAAACACGATAAGTTTCACATTTTTCAGAAAATATGATACTTAAAGTTTTATTAATCTACCGTGTTGTAAAAGTCTCATCACTTAAAAAAACTGAAAATCTATTGTTGAAAATTTTATGGTTTTTAATCAAAGCAGATGAAAATTTACGAAACTTTTCATCCATAAATTTTTAATCAACGTCATTTACAAGGCAAATGTTCGTTAAAAACCTGTTAAATAAAATTTCAGTAAACTATAGCTACGGTTCCACGTAGCTGCAACTTTTATTTGTTTTTTCCATTCAGTTTGCAAAAGTTTCAGTGACCGAGTACATCATGGAGACACCAAAGTAAAAGTTTTAATTAAACCTCCACTTTTTAACTAATAGCAAGAGGGTCGTATCGTTAATATTGTTTTTTTAACTCATTCATTTAATTCACGATATTCATGGTGGAATCCAATTTGTATTTGTACCAATACAAGGACTTAACTCATTGAAAACATTTTAAGAGAGGAAATATTCACGAATATGTTAAACTTTTTAAATAGGATGAAGTTTAATACATCAAGAAATACAGGCCCTCAGTGCGTTTTGTTCACTGCAGATTTAGCCTTAAAATCTCAGAGTTGTTTACTTGAGTCATCTCTCGCCGGTCAAGCTATGACCTGTCTGTTTAATCTGACTTGCTTCTGGCAGCCTTAATAATATTAAAACCTCCAAGCAGGAAGTTGTTCACAACAGTGAACGTTGTTCATTAAAACATGAGAGCTTTTTAATTGGATCAATAGGTGAATGCTTTCCGATCTATGTATCCGACCGTCTCCCACCTACTCTAAGACAGCTTTTCTTTGAAGCTCGAAAATTCGCTGTCGACCACAAATTTTATTATTGCTGGACGTCTAATAGCAAGATTTTTCTTCGTAAAAAGGAAGGCGACAAACCAATTCGTATTGTCTCTGATAAAACTTTTCTCGAATTATTACAAGAATAATCTGCAATTTACGTTTTCTACTTTCTTATTGTTTGCTAACGAAATATGTGATCTTCAATCATATAGTTCTTATTATGATATATTTTTCCTTTTTGGCTTATATAATTTAAAAAATGTACCTCGTCAGCCAGTTATATATTTAGTAAAAGTCTCATTTACTTTATATTCTATAAGAATATTTTTTAAGTCTCTATACTGCACTTACACAACATTCACACTACAATTCGATTTCTGTCTCCATAATTTATCAATTCGCGCATTTCTAATATCATATTTACACTACCTAACGTATAACTCACAAAAGCCTAATTTTGTAAACTGTGACGTTTGTTGTTTGGCTTTCTCTGTATCCTGGGTAAAACTTCGAATCACCCCTTGGCCTGTTGTATTAAATAAAAATGCTTGATATTAGTACATTGGATGAGATAGATCAGATGATTTTGGCAGAGTAAATGCAAACGTCTGTAAACCCGAACAGTAACGTTTATCAAAAATACACCAAAATCTATTAATATAATACATCTAAATATTCGCAGTGTAAACTGCAACTTCGATAGATTTGCAGTGTTTCCACATAGCTTAAAGCTATCATGTGAGGTCATTATCTTATCTGAATGTTGGCTGAATTCTACTTCAACTACTCCTGCAATAGAAGGCTATCCCTTCAGCCGCTACGCCTCTGATACGCCATTCCGCAGATCTGTTACTACGCGCCCGGCCGAAATCGTGTGATTTCCCCGCGTTCACTAAAACTACGATATCTCTGAAATTACGCATTGCAGCTCGACAAATTTTATGTCATTAGAATAACTATAAAATAAGCTAACTAGTTACTTATAGTTTTGTACAGTTTTGTCATCTAATTTATTGTTGATAAGAAATTGAAAGTAAGGTGACTGTCTTTTTCCCAATTTTTCTTACATAAGTCATCATATTAATCAAACAAGAGCACTGTTTTCGAATGTTATTGTTTTATTAACATACTAACACATTATTTTACAATAATCAAGAAAAATAACAGAAATCTCCATACATATTTTACATACTGCAAGCTAAACAAAATCTCGGCTTGAGCCGGTCGACCTGTACGCCGAACAAAAAAAGGGGTATGTTTACACATTCATTCTAGGAACTCTGTAAGCCAAGTGCCTAATTATAGTATCTTATTACATAGTTTGGTACACAATCTTATTGCAGACAAAGTTTTAGCGGTTAGAATTGTTTAGTTTACGAACAATGAGTCACAATGCAAACATTCGAAAAAGAGTGATAAAAAACATGCTTTCATATTTTTTATCACAGAGCAAGGACTATTGCATTTCTTAGAAATCTTATTTCAGAATCCAAATGATGATGATATTTACTAATGGAAAAACACAATACAAGGGTATGTTGCTCAGCAAAAACATTAACAAAATCAACAAATAAAAAACAAAAAACAAGCAATTTCAGTACAAAAATTCCCAGTACACAGTATAGGATACAGTCAGTAGGTCACATCTGAACAACAAAATAATAATGATCGAAAATTAAGTCATTTTAAAACAGCAGTAGGATTACCTTTTTTAATATAAAAATCATGTTTCTTAAATAAAAAAAAAAAATAAAAAAAAAAAATGTTCAACGCATATCACGCTAATAGATGGAAAATCCTACAATTCGCCAATGAAACGAACAAAGGTCCCGTCCAAAAATATATATACAATATATAGATGCATATAAAGAAATAAATATTCATAAATAATAATATATTTTACATACATAAATTATTGATGAAGGGAAACGAAGCAGGTGTTCAAGCACATAGCTTTATTGCAACCAGCACAGTATGTATGCACCTGTTTACGGCAAGCCACGCACTTCCGCCGCTGGCGTTGGTGTTTCGACTGAGCTCCAAATGGATACTCAGCCAGGTAGTGGAAGCGCGCCTCGTAGTGCGTATTCTGGTGCATACTCGGTGTGGTTGCAGGTGGGAAAGTGGGAGGAGAAGAGTGATGTTTGGAAAGAAGAGCTTTGACAAGACAGATACGGAAGTTGCGATGTGTTAAAGGAGAAGAAGTAGAAGCAGAAGAAGAAAATGACTGGCGATGAATTATATAAGAATTGAGAACGGAGACGTTCAAGAGTCTCCGAAATAGTTTTTTGTACCAGACCTTTGTTCGTTTCCGCTCGATAGGGAACATGGCCAACATCTGATCTTTTTTGTCCACCCCACCCATCATGACATTGTAGTCTTGTATCAAGATGGGTTTGGTGGAAGAATCCCGGGCTCGAGAAACGCCGTTACCATGGTATGTCGAGATCATAGCGACTCTATTGTTGTCCCTCCATACCATGATATCGACGTCTCCCGAGGTGAGACCAGTAATCTGACCTTTGGTCATGTTCCCCTTGGTCAGACTGTGTAGGGCCGGCGGAACAAACTTACGATTGGTCCGCAGGGTTCCTACACAGTCAAAGCCCAACACCTTCAGGCGTCGAGCGAGGCATGGCGAATTATAGAAATTATCCATCCACAACGTGTGACCCTTGCCCTCAAGACCTTGTGTAAGCCTTAGGACAATTGCCGGCGTTGATGATTTCATTGGGTCTTCAAACTGCTGCGGCGGAGACCTTTGTGACTTTCCGATAGCGTGAACCTCAAACCGCCATAAGTAGCCGGTTTGAGATTCACAAATCTCGTAAGTCTTGATCCCCAACGTAGCAGCTTTATTGGGAATCAATTGGCTAATGTCCAACCAACCTTTCCACTGCAGAAGACTTTCGTCCAAGGCAATGTTTTGCCCCAAACGGTACAGCGACTGAAATTTGTTGTTCAGATGTGACAACAATGGCTGCACCTTAAAAAGTTTGGCCTCGGAGGCTCCCAGATTTAGCTCACACATGTCATGGTTGTTCACAAAGTGTAAACACTTGCTCAACATACTGAAACGATGCCCAGACATGTGTGCGCTAAAGCCGGGAGTATAGAATACGTCAGGAGTTGCATTCCAGTATTCCTCGATGCGCGACTTGACCACAACCCCCATCGCAATAACTACACCGAAGTAGACGTACAATTCGTCGGCAGTTGTGTCACGCCACTTGCGCATGCGGCTATTGCGACAGAGGTTGTCGGCATCGAGCAAACGGGATTTCAACTGCTGAGCGTATCTATTAGTCTCCAAGGCAATGTACTCCATAAATTGCCGATCCCATATGCTAATGAAAATTTCATATGGGTCGACACATGGAGCTGTCGGACCTACATTGTTATGCGAAAACAGTTCCCGTCTCGAATTAGGTGAAATCGGGACATTCGGAAACGGTTTCCAATCAAATTCATAGAGACCCCAAGGCTGGTCCGTCGCGCTTGGGGGAACATATGGAATGCTGCTAGAGCTGGCGTCCTCCGGTGCAGGAGCAGGAGCATCGGCCGCAGGCTGGTCGTCGGTTGCAAGCTGGTCGTCGTCTGCAGGCTGGTCGTCGGCTGCAGGCTGGTCGTCGGCTGCAGGCAGGTCGTCGGCTGCAGGCTGGTCGTCGGCTGCAGGCTGGTCGTCGGCATCATCAAAGTCCAATGGTGTCTCCCAAAAGCTCCTCTGCGCCCTTGGGATGAGGTTGCACGGATGGACCACATCGTCTTCGTCGCTTTCGCCAGAGTCTGGTTCGCTGCCTGTGTATAATAATAGGTAGGTAAAACATCTGTTTGGAACTAGAAGTTTGCCGCTATTCCCATCCCGAGCTAAATTTAGCAGTACTTACCATAAAAGAGCTGATTGTAAATTTCTTCATCCAGAAGACTCTGGCGAGGACGATGCATTGATGGTGCCGACACACATCCTAACTCCTCATCCATAACTTCAGCCATCTGAGGTGGTGGTGGGCTGGGTGAAGGGACCTCCTCAACCACAACCTCAACCATCTGAGATGGTAGTGGGCTAGGTGGAGAGACCTCTTCCACCACCACCTGATCCGCTATCTGAGGTGGTGGTGTTGATAAAAGTGCAGGAGCAGATCTGAAAACAGGAATAATTTTTAAATTATTCTCGCTAGTGGTAAATATAACTAGATACAATTAAGAACTACTTACGGATTCCACCGGCGCCTCCGGTTAGGGTGCAAAGCAATCTCCAGGGTCTGACCCACCGGCAGTTGGTCAATGTCATAAATTGTTAATCTGAAATACAAAATTAAATTTTAATACTCAAAAAATAATAACAAATAAGATTTAGTAAATAAAAAGCGTTAAAAAAGCTGTTACTCTTCGATGGTGCTTGGCCCTGGCCTGTGCTAGCCTCTGCCGTGTTGTCCTCCTACACCTCGGCCACGTCCTCTTCGCCCACGTCGACCACGTCTCGTACCGCCTCGCGGTAGCACCTCCACGCCGTCACCCTGCCCCAAAGCTACGTTAGCTCTGCTAGAGCTAACTCGCCCACGGACTCGACCTCGTCGAGTGCTGCCACCGCCTCGAGGAACCACCACCGCAACTTCCAGCTCCGAAGTTGGTGGCAAAGCAGCAGCTAGCGTAGCCCTGGAGCCACCTCGCACACGCACTCGACCTCGTCGACTGCTGCTGCCACCTCGCGGGACTGCCTCCACAACTTCCAGCTCAGGAGTTGGTGGCGAAGCAGCAGCTAGTGTGGCGATGGAGCCACCTCGCACACGCACTCGACCTCGTCGAGTGCTGCTGCCACCTCGCGGGACCAACTCCACATCTTCCGGCTCAGGAGTTGGTAGCGAAGCAGCAGCTAGTGTGGCCATGGAGCCGCCTCGCGCACGCACTCGACCTCGTCGAGTGCTGCCGCCGCCTCGCACACGCACTCGACGTCGCGTGCTGCCACCACGCGGGGCAAATTCTTCATCTTCCTCCACCGCACATTCACCCAGCCACAAAGCCAAATCTCGCATGCTTGAAGTAAACAGAAAAGCAGTTTACTAGTAACGATAAAATGCAAAACTATCATGCAAAACCAACCCACCAAACAAATAAAAAAATAAAAAAAAAACATCAAAAAATTTAAATTATTTAACCTCGCTTTTTTTCTAAGTCGGTCAAAACCTATTGGTTTACTGACCATTGTCCAATACTGTGTACAAAACACAAAACAACATGGCGGCTTGCATGTCATACATGTCAAATTCCTGCCTGTTTCAATCTCTCCTAGAGATTCGATTTTAGGTTACATTTTTACATTTCAATATTTACACTATTTTTTATCGAATTTCACTAATAAAATGCCTAATACATTAGTAGTAACGTATTTAAATCATGTTTATAACAACATTTTGCCGTCACTAGTGTATTTTCTACTCACAACAAGTAGAAATATACCGGCATGGCGTGCAAACTTCGAAACATGTTTGGTGAAATAACAAATTCTGTTCAAATGTTTTATCCAATACACAATGCAGCAATTAAAAACTGTTTAGTACTTACTTGTCCATGGTTGTTTCAATAATTTCCTTGAAGTGTAAACCGTAGAGTTTTTATTTCACTGCTAAACTAACACGTCGCGTCCGCTTGCAAAAACAAATGAAGGCGTTTCCACAGACCAAATAGAATGAAACATTACGTAACGAATTATTGTCAGATGTTTAGCATGTGATGTTATATGCCTTTCCTATCTTTTTCCTTCACTCTGTGTAAGTTAGAATAAGAAAGGTATACTCAAAACATGCAATATTTGGTATTAAATCCGACCCGTATTAAGAAATCTCCAAGAGTGAACTACCGGGCGCGCGCTTTTTTAAAATTATCTCCAAGAGATGAAGTAACGGCTGAGGGGATGTGTCCTATACTACAAGCAAGCCAAAAAACCAAAATGATGGCGTCATAATGTATGTGAAAACGGAACTAGCGCACAACATTGTAGAACCTGTAATGCCAGACGCTAGTTATCTAGTCTGTCATTTAAAACGCTATAATTTATCAATAATTGCAATTTATCGGTCACCATCTTTGCGTAATCAGGATAGTTTTATTGAATGTTTAGATAAAGTTCTCTCTGAAATATCACCTCAGAAAAACATTGTCTTAATGGGAGATATTAACATTGACATAGCTTCCAGTTGCCTTAGCCGCCAAGCCCATGAATATCTCAATTTAACTGTTTCCTATGGCTTAATGCCGACGCATTTATCTCCTACGCGCGAAACTTCTTGTTTAGATCATGTAATGGTCAAATCTGATTTAAAAACCTCTACTTTAGTAATTGATACGTATATTACCGATCACAAACCTACCTTGCTGAATATGGAGTGGGGCACCATACCTACAATACCCAAATTATATCGTACTATGGTGGATACTGCTGCTATCACTACGGACTTATCTAGTGTAGACTTTACTGGTGTTATGATCAGCCAAGATGCCAATTATGCTGCCGAACTTCTTGTTTCTATAATAGGCTCTGTTATTAAACAACACTCCAAAACGGTTCATATTACTTCTAAACGCAGGGTAATTAAGCCCTGGATTACCAATGGTTTGCTGAGGTGTATTCGCAATAGGGACAACTTAGCTCGCGAATTGAAAAAAGACTCTGATAACAATACGCTTAAAACTACTTATACTAGATACAGGAATTTTTTAAACAAATTATTTAAAAAACTAAAAAGAGAGTATGAGAGGACAGAATTCTCCAAGGCTCAGAAAAACCCTAAAGCCACATGGAACGTCATTAAAAATATTACCTCAACACATCGCACTGCTTCCCCACCCATAGAATTGCTGAGTTTGACTCCTGATAGCTTTGACTCTATAAACCATGTTAACGACTTTTTTGCGAATGTGGGCAGAAGATTGGCTGAGTCATTTAATCCTGCCTCACCACCGACTTTTTCATCTTGTTCTGGACCATCTAATTCTTTTGTACTTCTACCTACAGACGAAGCTGAGGTGGAAGGAATTATCCGTGGTTTGCGTGATGATGCTGCAATGGGATGGGATGGAATATCACCTAGAGTCCTAAAATCTTGTCTATCAACATTAGTCCCCGTCATCACGCATGTCTGCAACATCTCAATTTCCAAGGGTTGCTTTCCAAAAGTGTTTAAAAGGGCGGTCGTCCATCCCATCTTTAAGGGGGGGGACAGACACAGTGTTAATAATTATAGGCCAATATCTATTCTCACAGCTATCTCTAAAATCCTGGAGAAAATAATTAATAATCGGTTAGTATTATTCTTGGAATCACATAATTTCTTAGCACCCAATCAGTATGGCTTCAGAAGAGGTAAGTCTGCAGAAAATGCTGTTGCCTCCTTTATAGACGATGCTGTAGCGAAATTAGATAAAGGTATGAAATGCTTAGGCATTTTCCTTGATATTTCTAAGGCTTTTGACACTGTGTCTGTTCCTCACCTCCTATCGAAATTAGAAGCGGTTGGAATCCGTGGAACTACCCTTCAAATGTTTCGTGACTATCTCAGTGATCGTTCCCAGTGCGTAAAAATAAAAGATATGTTAAGTGACAGCCAAACACTAAACTTTGGTGTGCCCCAGGGATCAATTTTGGGTCCAACATTGTTTCTGGTGTACATCAACGGCCTCTGCAAACTCTCTCTTGGGAACTGTTCAATTTATACATACGCAGATGACACGGCATTACTTGTATATAGTAAAGATTGGTCGGGGGCGTACCGGTGCGCAGAATTTTTTTTTTTTTTTTTTTTTTTTTTTACTATTGATAGGCACGCGTTTGACCACTATCTCACCTGATGGTAAGCGAGGATGTGGTCGAAGATGGAGCACGCTTGCCTAGAAATAACCTATTCACTCTTGATTTAAAGACTCCCAGGTTGTAGCAATCAGGAAACACAGACTCCGGCAGGGAATTCCACTCCTTAGCTGTACGCACTATGAATGTGTTCCCAAAACGTTTTGTGCGTATGGGTGGGATGTCCACCATATACCGGTGGCGTATCGCCGTTCGTCTTGTGGTCCGATGATGGAACGGGCTTGGCGGAATTAAATTATGCAATTCCGTCGCACATTCCCCAAAATGCAACCGGTAAAAAACCGACAGGCTAGCAACTCGTCGTCGATGTTCAAGACTTTGGAGCTTCGACGCGACGAGCCTCTCATTGCCGATGATCCTCTTGGCTCGTTTCTCAATTGACTCAAGGGCATCAAGCTGGTATCTGGCAGATCCATCCCAAAGATGAGAGCAGTATTCCATACACGATCGAACTTGCGCTTGATAGAGTTTGAGCAGCTGTTCCGGCGTGAAGTACCGCCTCACCTTAGCCAGAATCCCCAACTTCTTTGCAGCCACTTGAGCTTTTGCCTCTATGTAAGGGCCAAAATTGAGAGTAGATGTTAATGTAACCCCAAGAAGCTCAAGATGGTCGGTTATCGGCACGGTTTCACCGCGGAAAGATGGAGCTGGGCGGAATTGGCTCCTTTTGGCGGAAAATAGACACGCTTGGGTCTTAGCAGCATTGAACTTGACCAGATTGGCATCGCCCCAATCAGAGACCGCCTGTAGGGACACGTTCAAGCGCTCAACCATTGCCTCCCGGAGAGACCGGATCTGCGACCCACCAGCTCGTGCGTCGGACGTATCTTTCAGCAACAGTGCTGTCGTCTGCATACCCAAAGGTACCGGGTTTAAGCAGATCATTAATATGCAGCAAGAACAGTATTGCCGAAAGCACCGACCCCTGAGGAACCCCGGCATTAATATCCAGCAGTCCAGACGAGCAGCCATCTATGACCACTCGGATAGACCGATCCCTCAGGAAATCTGCGATCCAATCACACAAACCGGCGGGCAGACCGAAGGAAGGAAGCTTACTAATAAGGCCATCGTGCCAGACCCTGTCGAAGGCCTTCGAGATGTCAAGGGAGACCGCCAGTGCCTCCCCGTGCTTCTCTATGGCCTCACTCCAGATGTGAATGGCATACGCTAGAAGATCCCCAGTTGACCGATTTCGGCGAAACCCGTATTGCCGGTCACTAAGGATATCATTCGCTTCTAGGTACGCCAGGAGCTTATGATTCAGCACGCGTTCCATAGTCTTACAGAGTATGGACGTTACCGAGATGGGTCTATAATTCGACGGGTCAGCTCGACTACCCTTCTTGGGCACGGGCTGCACGTTAGCTTGCTTCCAAGCCTTCGGCACTTTTCCAGTCTCAAACGAAAGGCGAAATAGGCGTGTCAAGATCGGAGACAACTCAGGCGCACAAGTCTTCAGAACAATTGCCGGTATCCCGTCGGGACCACTAGCCTTGTTCACGTCTAGGTTACGCAGTACTCTACGGACGTCCTTCTGATGAATGCGAATGTTCGACATACTCGACTCGCATTCACCAGGAGAGGCGGAGGGCGTCGCGCCACCAGGATCCAGACGTGAAGATTCCGCAAACAAAGAAGCAAACAAGTTCGCTTTCTCCTCAGCGGAGTGGGCCAGCGTCCCGTCGGGTCTCAGCAGTGGTGGTAGTGAGGGGCGGCAGAAGTTCGATTCGACCGACTTAGCCAGGGACCAAAAAGCCTTACTACCTGCTGGGTATGAAGCAAGTTTGTTCCCTATTCGGCTAATGTGGTCAAACCGAGCCCTCCGCAACACCTTCTTGCAGGACTTAGCAGCCCTGTTGAAGGCTCTCTTCTTCTGACTCACGTCATTTGCTTTGCGCGTACGAGCGTCGACCCATGCTAGGTACGCCGCGTGCTTAAGCGCATCGGCGCGATTGCACTCGGCACCAAACCAAGGACGAGCTTCGCCAGATATTGCTATGTTAGAGAACGGAATGTAGTACTCCATTCCCCTCCGCAACACATCCGTCACGGCGTCCGCGCACGACGTAGCATCAGTGGAAGAAAAGCAAGTAGGCTGCCAAGGGTAACATGCGAAGAAAGATCGCATGCCATCCCAATCTGCTGACTTGTATCGCCATACCCGCCGGGTGCCTCTTGGGCTAGGATCGGGCGGAGAGTAGACAGACACAGACTTCACCAGACAGTGGTCGGAACTACCCAGTGGTGATGAAATCGACATCGAATAGCGGTCTGGATCTGTTGTCAGCAGAAGGTCCAAGCAATTGGCAGTGTGCGAATCAACATCCGGCACCCTCGTTGCGCCCTGGACCAGCTGGGTAAGATTTAACGCAAGCGCTAGCTTTCGCGTCTCACGTCCAGCATGGTCTGTGCACTGGTATGGGAAGAGCCACTCCTGATGGTGGGCATTGAAGTCCCCCAGTAACACCAATTGGGCAGAAGGGTACCGCTGCTGAGCCGCATCCGCCGCCTCACTCAGGTGCTGTGTAAGCCCAGTTGTCTCCAAATCACCGCTGTGCGAACGGTAGACGCATGCATAGACAATTTTGTCTAGACCTGTGTCCACCATAGCCCACAGCGTTGAGAACCTGGAGTCTTCAAGGTAGCGGAGACGCCGATAGCAGATGTCGTCCCGGGCGTACATGCATACGCCCGCGCGGGGTCTAAAGTGGTGCTCCAGGGTAAACCCAGGGTAAGACAGGTATGACACGTCCGACGGACATCCGATCTGCGTCTCCGACAGGAACAAGAGCGCTGGTTTCTCGGTCTCAAGATGGTGATGGACTGCGGCGAGATTTGAGTGCAGACCTCGTATATTAGAGAGGTGCACTTTATGCGAAAGGACGTGCTGCCGCTGTACAGCTTTTCTCTTTTTATTCCTGTTCATTGATAAACTTGAGTGATGGAGGTTGAGGAGAAGGAAGTGAAATGAGGTTCCAAGCTGCTAACCTTCAGGCACGCCCTGACAGGACGACATCTTTGGGGGACTAGTCTGGAGACTGCGGGGACGCCCGAGCCCCCCCGGGAATGTCCATCGGGCCCTTTCATCTGGTCGCCAACCAGCACGATGGTGCATTCCGGGATTTTTCGTCAGATGGCGGGGCAGCCTTTCATGTGTGGCTAGCACACTACTTGGGCCCCCAACTATCTGCGGTCGGCCAGCGGTGCACCGTGCCTCGGATCCCGCTACCCTCCAAGACTAGTCTCCCGATACGCCCATGCCAGGGCTAGCCTGGCTGGGTCTGCCTGCATTGGAACAACTATTTCGACCCAACTCCTCTGAATTGGCTACACTGAGCATCGTACCGGAACACAGCTAAGCCGCTTGGCGGTACGAATGCACTTAAGGCAGTGATGCAATGGTTCTCCGCCAATCTCTTAACTGTTAACCTTAGTAAAACAATGTACATGCCTTTCGCGCTTAAACCTTCTTCACTCCACACTCTTGATTCCTTATTTCTCAAAGCACACTCCATTAATTGTTCCATAAACTCTTCTGATTTATGTTGTAATTGTCCACAATTAACACGAACTGATACTGTCAAGTATCTTGGGATCAAGATAGATAATTCCCTAAACTGGAAACCTCATCTAGAAAATCTGTCCTCTAGAGTTCGTAAGCTTATTTATATATTTAAAAAATTAAGACAGTCTGCTGATATTAGTACACTAAAGACTGTTTATTATGCTCTATGTCAGTCTATACTCACGTATTGCATCACTGTATGGGGTGGGGCACCAAAGACTCATTTCTTGCAAGTGGAACGAGCACAGAGGGCTGTTCTCAAGGTCACCTTCAAACATTTCAGATTTCCAACCACAACGTTGTACTTGGATTAAAAGGTTCTGACAGTGAGACAGCTCTTTGTGCTCCAAACCATCCTTCGTAAGCATAAAAGTTCAGAATTCGATGCGAGTGCTGCTAACAGTCGTCGACCATACAATGTCTGTACCACTCAATTCTCTCATACTGCTACTGCCCAAAGACATTATAATACTGTTGAAAGCCACTTGTACAATTTAATCAATAAACATTGCAATATTTTCCCTCTCACTACAAAATTATGTAAGGATAAGGTCTGCAACTGGATCCTAACTCTAAATAATGAAGAGACAGAAAGGTTAATTAAAATAAGGGAATAATATAAGTCTACATTAACTCATTCACACACACTCATACATTCTTCACTCACTTATATACACCCACGCTCTCTTTACACAGTCACACACACACAAAAACATACATACATAACATAGTCATACATGTCATGCTGAGGCTTTTATTTTTTATTTTATTTTTTATATTATTTTATCTTTGTTTTTCTTCAATTTAATGTGTTGTCCCACTAAAACCACGTCCTCCATCTAATAATTCATATAACTCTGTGCAAATCATGAGAGAGCACTGGTACCCATAACACAAGTTTAATCTTACCTTGGGTACCAGAGTTCCATATACTACTTACAAATTTGAGTTATATAACTTTTAACAGATGATATTACTAGTCTGTAAGTGGAACTGTACAATCTATTTGAAATAAAAACATTTTTTTTTTTTTTTTCTTGCCCTGACAGATTGTCAATTAGTTCAAACTCAACTGGTCGTTTCATTTGCATATTTAAATAAAAAATATAAATTCAGTGCAACAGATTAGATACTTGCAGTATTTTAGTAGAAGTCGGTTACGACTTCCGAAAAGGAGGAGGTTCTCAATTTGGTTGGTATTTTCTTTTATTTGAAAAGCCTGCACCAGTTAATTTTAATAAACAATTGATAGAAGAGGAGCTCGTGGCTAAATAATCACAACCGCACGGGTCGATCTTGAAGGTTAAGCAACACTTGCCAAGGTTGGTCTGTGGATGGGTGACCATCTAAAGGAAACTCGTTAAATTTCCTCCGTGCCTAAAGCAAGTTAAGCCGTTGGTCCCGGCTGTCATTTGTAGATCTTTGGAAATTGTTACGGATTGTCAGAAGCCATTAAATCTGACTCCAGTCGTGCCAAGATATACTGTGTTACCCAGTTAATGGGTTGAAGAGGTCTGGTAGGTAGTCACTCCACGTAAAACTGATATACAGCTGAATCCAGTTTGACTGGAAGCCGACTGTTAGGGACCTAACTAAGGACTTGAATAGAAAGTAGTGGACTGTAATTTACAAAGGTATAATCCAAAATAGGGTAGGACCATTTGTTAGGGACCTAACTAAGGACTTGAATAGAAAGTAGTGGACTGTAATTTACAAAGGTATAATCCAAAATAGGTACAATAAAATACTTGGTGAACTAAAGAAATGTGCGCGCGCGTCGTTGTCAGAGATCGGTAGCGAAGTGGGCCGAGGGCCCGCGTCCCGCACGTCGCACGCCGCACCTCTCTCCGCCACCCGCCGTTGCCCGTCGCCAGCCGACAGCAGCCGAAGACCACCGAGTGGTCGGCGGTGCCCGAACACCGACCCCAATGTAGTTGGGAAAAGGCTAGGCAGATGATGAGATAAAGATTTGCAAATTCTTTATTCAAGAGAATTTAATTTCGAGTTTGCTTATTATTAAAGCCCGTTTATTGCCATTTAGATTAGGTTATCACTAGACATAGACACGTACGTAGAAAGGTAGAACCGAGAAGGCAGTCTCGCTATTGGGAGCGGGGATAACGAGGTACCGACGGAAATTCTTACAGACGAGTAAGACGGAAATTGGCGTGGTCCTCGGAGGAAATTACCGGTTATTATGAAAATAATTGGCCTTGTTGAGACTAATAGCTGTATTATTGGCACATATCAATAATGCTTTGTGCTATTTTTTGAATAGTAATAAAAAAAGTCTTTTAAATTGACAGTAAGTAGTGGTAGTGAATGAATAACTTACTTCTAAGCAAGTTTCATTCGACGTCGACTTCCGTAAGGTGAGCTTGAGAGAGATCACCTCAGGCACAGCATGAACCCGGCTGTTTTTTCAGATTTGCCGAGGATGTTATTCAAGATGGTTTTCTCTTTACTCTCTGTTCCGCGAGTAGAGTCCCGCAAACCTCCATTGCAAAGGAAGTATCCTCCGACTAGGCGGTTGTTGCCCGATGGTTGATATTCGGGCTGATGTATATTGTATAGTTCAAATCAGACGGTAAACTCTGATTGCGCAATGCAGGATTTCGACGTAGTAGTTCGCTGCTAGTTGGATAGATGGCGTTGCGGTTCTTTTTGTTGCGATGTTGATTTGATAAAAGCATACATACAGCCGAACACAGAAGCTCCTCCTTTTTGAAGAAGTCGGTTAAAAAAACAAACAATCATCAGGTTACACAATCATTAAAACTCAGCCATTATATCAAAACAACAGGGATAGCTCGCCACAATAAATCAGACACTTTTGCTTGCCAACTAAACTTTGACCATTCAAAATTCAATTAAAGTTATGAACAAAACCATGAATAGGGGCTATTTGGTACTATCAAAATAACGGGTTGTTCTCCTTTGATGGGCTTTACACGTGTAGGTATTATTTTAGCGTGGAGGTTTGTGGGTTTGACAAATAGTTTCTTCGTTGTCTTTACTTGACGATTATTTTACGTTACTTGTGCGATGTAGGACAAGTCCTACCTAATAAACACTAGAATGTAGTGTATTTGCTTTGATAGATACAATATAAAAAGTAATATAAAAAAATACGCTGCCCTACACTAAGAATTTCTCCTGTATCTTGCGTGGCTTTTTTTACCCGACTACGCGACGCAAAGGAGTGGTAATGTGTTTATCAGCCTATGTATGTATGTTTGTATGTTCCTTTGAAGCACTATACCTACAGACCAAACGCCTGGTCTGATTTTTATGTTTCACATGTCAATCGATTCCGTCGAGTGTCACTAAAAACATGACGTTTGTGAAAATTCAATATGGCAACTACCGGACGCCATATTATGAATTTGATTTTTTTTTTTTAAACCTATCGAGTGGGGTATCAAAATAAAGGGCTCGAGGAGACGATTCTAAAAATCTAACTAACTAAAATAAAAAAAATACTTCAAAGTTCGAAACAAGTCGCTTCTCAAACAGTCTGATGCAATTCAATCACTGATCTGATGCCACCAACTGCATCAGACTGCTTGAAAAGCGACTTGTTTTGAACTTTTTAGTGGTTTAAGCGGTCGGGTTTTTTGACAGTCAATTTTTTTTTTTGTATGTGAGTTAACATTTTTAACCAATGGAATTACACAAAATGTCAGTCACTTACGTGGTGCGGAGATTTTGAGCAATTCCATTGCTTATTATCTCCGTTTCTCCGCTCCGCTGCCTTGCTCGCTTCAGGCACCCTAAGTTAACTACATTTTCACTACGGATAGTGCTAGGCGGCAAAAGCGAATAAACACGAAAGTATATTTCTGTTGATAGCCTCTTTCGTCTCAACGGAAAAATAGATTTGGATAAAACTTGACACATTTATAGACCATGTCCTTTAATATGGATTCACGCAGTGGTAAGTAAAGTGGCTGGCAGAATGTAGTACCTAAATCATAACCATAGTCAATAAACGTATATGGCTATTGAAAATAAGCTCGTTCTGTAATAGACACCTGTGAGCGAAGTATTAGTATACTCACATACCTCCATGTACCCTTTTAGGAAATATAACTGCGCTACATCTCTAGCGCTCCAATAATAATCCACTAATTTCAAGAGCACGTAACATCCACGCCAAACCAACCCAAAGCCATCCCGTGTATACGTCCACCTATAAGTGGACCTACAACCCTTATAATCAAATGACTTCTCGCTCTGGGTGAAACAGAAAGGTGTGTCAGACTCTTTCTGACTAGAACCCATCTGTGTTCCTCCTAATGTCCTTTACGTTCCAGGGCCACAACCTGCAGCACGTAATACATACCTACCGACATGCGTTGTCAAGTTCTCGCGCAAAGAAAAGATCAAAATTATTTTTTTAATTAAGAAAAATTAAGTTTAAGGTATATCTTGTACTGAAGTTTTAAAACACCCTGCAGGTTTTATCCAACGTACAAAGTTGGTAGCGTAAACGATGTAATCTGTGGAACTTGGAGTAATTATTTACGTACTTTTTCAGCTACATATTGTCGGTATTATTTAATTTTCAGAATTCTCTAAACATCATTTTTATCGTATTGCTTTTAATGGTAAAAACTAGTCTATCGGCAGAACCAGTGGTTATCAATTGTGTAAAAATTGTGATAAAGACAATATCAAACAGATTTTACTCATGGAGCTTACTAAGTACCTATAATATGTGGCTAATGAAAATAATCTAGTTATTTATAAGATACAAGGAGGAGCTCGTGCCTAGATAATAACGGCCACACGGGTCGATCTTCAAGTTTAAGCAACGCTTGCCAAGGTTGGTCTGTGGATGGGTGACCACGACAAAGAGACTATGACATCTGAGTTCGTTTCGGTGTTTCTTCTCAGGATAGTCAGCTAGGAAATGCCGGCCTCATCTAGAGTAATATGTCAAAAAAAAAAGACGTGTAAAAGAGTTACTTGTAAATAAATATCATTTATCATTATCATTTATCATTACCATCTTAACATATCGAGTTTCCTGCGTGCCTCGGAAAGCACGCTAAGCCGTTGGTCTCGGCTGTCATTTGTAGATCTTTGGTAGTCGTTACGGATAGCCAGAAGCCAGTTAATCTGACTCCAGTCTTGCCATGAATTACCGTGTTACCCAGTTAAGGGGTTGTGGAGGTCTGGTAGGCAGCCGCTCCGCGTACAATACACTGTTAAACAAGCCGACCCCAATATAGTTGGGAAAAGGCTAGGTAGATGATGATAATTTATAAAATACAAGTGAGAGAAGTACTCATACACCTCTATCTACCCTTTTAGCATAAGACGTCCTATAACTACGCTACATCTCCACCGCTCCAATAATAATCCACTAATCTCAAAGCACGTAACATCTACACCAAACCGACCCGAAGCCATCTCGTCTATACTTCCACCTATAGGACGTAACTATATCTACATACCTACCGACATGCATTGTCAAGTCCTCCGCGATGACGACGTCTCGATATTTAGGTCAAGTCGGTCCGCCTTGCCTTAATAACGTCGGCTTATTTAATAGACAATATTTGCTATGCAAGGAGGACGTTGGAAGAACACCTGCTTTGGAATTAGAAAATGGCGGGCGGTGGAGGAATTGTTTGAGGCTTGTGTACTTTTATTGTTGTTAGATTTTCTAATTTACTTCCCTTAACTTCCCTAGGAAAGGGGAGTAAATAAATACCGAGACGGTTGCCATGAGATACTGGGAAAGAAAATGAATTGCATCCACCCTAAGTAATACGAGACAAAGGCAGGAAGATTATTATAAATTATGAGCTCGTGTAATTTGTATCGCCAATTTTTTTTTTTTTTTTTCCATTGATAGGCACGCGTTTGACCACTATCTCACCTGATGGTAAGCGATGATGTGGTCGAAGATGGAGCACGCTTGCCTAGAAATAACCTATTCACTCTTGATTTAAAGACTCCCAGGTTATACCTAGCTATCAGGAAACACAGACTCCGGCAGGGAATTCCACTCCTTAGCTGTACGCATTATGAATGTGTTCCCAAAACGTTTTGTGCGTGTGGGTGGGATGTCCACCATGTACCGGTGGCGCATCGCCGTTCGTTTTGTGGTCCGATGATGGAACGAGCTTGGCGGAATTAAATTATGCAATTTTTGAAGTTTATACTTTGTAGTATTTTATATTTTTGGAAGTTGGTTGTACTTTATTGTGAGGAGCTCGTAGCTAGATAATAACAGCCGCACGGGTCGATTTTCAAGGTTAAGCAACGCTTGCCAAGGTTCGTCTGTGGATGAGTGACCATCTTAACATTCCGATTTTCCTCCGTGCCACGGAAAGCACGTTAAGCCGTTGGTCTCGGCTGTCATTTGTAGATTTTTGACAGTCGTTACGGATAGTCAGAAGCCAGTTAATCTGAATCCAGTCTCGCCATGAAGTACCGTGTTATCTGGTAGGCAGCCGCTCCTATAAAACTGGTATTCAGCTAAATCCAGTTAGACTGGAAGCCGACCCCAATATAGTTGGGAAAAGGCTGGGCAGATGTTTGTTGTCCTTTTTTGTAAAAAAGTTTTTATTGTTCACGCTTTAGTGGTTCCTAGGCAAGCGTGCTCCATCTTCAACCACATCATAGAAAGAAAGAAAAGAAAGAATAGTATTTATTTAGCACATACATGCATTTATCATCATCGCTTACCATCAGGTGAAATAGTGGTCTAACGTGTGCCTATTAAAAGTAAAAAAAAACCTGCACTGACTTTGATCGGATTAGTTTGGAGTTCATCAATTCAGGAGATAAGCTAATTCGGTTACTTTTATTTAGTAGCAGACTTTGTTCATCGACAAAATTAAGTCTTTTAAATCTCTATTCGAATATTTGTTTCTAAAAAACCATTTGTCAATTCTAGAACATGTTACCGATACAAAGGTCAAAGACATTTAGAATTTGGGTCATGAGTGTGTCGGTATTTGCAAGCTTTGGCACATATTAAACATAATATATTACTAGCAAATTCGCCGAAAGCCACTTGAAATGGAGCCAATCTACCTCCTGCCATATTCCCTTGACTTAGCAATATTCAGGCTGAGTATAAGCCGCATAAATATTATTCGTAAGTATTTAATTTCATCTCAAAGAGATGTCAGCGTAATTGTCGGGCCCACTAGGGACAGTGGCTACCAGGGTTGCGAAATTTGATAGAGAGTTACCGCGACCCTGGAAGGCAAAGGGCATTTGGAGCGACAAACATGGGTTTAGTCAATAAGAATCTGGACTTTCCCTTTCATTTTTGCTCAGAATGGAAGGGAAATTTCTACATTTGGTAAATACCCTTCCAAAAAAAAATATATTATTAACTTGAATACACAAACCGATTTTAAATCATGATAATTTTAATTTGTTTGATTATTGGTTCATTCTGTTGTCTTTAAATAGCACTCAGTTTATTTTTGTCAGAGTTAGTGAGAGAGAGTGTGTGTTTTACCATTACACCAGCTAGTAATAAAATTTGTAAATATGTGATGTAATTATTTCGAAAATGAATAAGTTTACCTCCGCTTGTAATACTCCTAGTAATCTAATAGTATACTCTAGGTGCATCGTCCTCACATTTTTATTAAATTAATTTTTTGTTTACCAAATATTGTAAAACATTTGTTTGAAAAAAGGCAACTATGGAGGTTCTAGTCCGTTCTACTCCATAAGAATCTAACTTTGTGGATGGTCACTAGAGTTTCTTTATTATTTTTACAGTAATTGTAACTATAAAAGATGACGTTCAAAAGTGCCGTTTGATGGCCTAAATAAAATAAAAGTTTTGACAATGATAACGTAAAAAAATACATACTTATTTTGATAACCCACAGACACGTGTAAGAATTGTTGTTGCTGTGCGTTGTTGTTTGTTGTTGTGTGTTGTTGTTGTGCTCGTGGCTAGATAATAATAGCCGCACGGGTCGATCTTCAAGGTTAAGCGGTTAACGCTTGCCAAGGTTGGTCTGTGGATGGGTGACCATCTTAACATAGCGAGTTTCCTCCGTGCCTCGGAAAGCTCGTTAGGCCGTTGGTCCCGGCTGTCATTTGTAGATCTTTGGCAGTCGTTACAGATTGTCAGAAGCCAGTTAATCTGACTCCAGTCTTGCCATGAAGTACCGTGTTACCCAGTTACTGGGTTGTGGAGGTCTGGTAGGCAGCCGCTCCACGTAAAATACTGGTATTCAGCTAAATTCGGTTTGACTGGAAGCCGGCCCCAATATAGTTGGGAAGATGATGATCCAGTCAAAATATAAATAATTCTTACACGTGTCTCCTTTAACCTTACAGGCAAAGAGACTGTTATTTAAAGACAGCATATTCCACGACCTCAAAGGAAAATAAAAAGCACTAAAAACATTAAAATGAACTCTGAGAACATAAAAGGAAAAGTTTACAGCCAGAATCTTTTCGCAACGGTCTAAGAAGTAGTAAAAAAAAAATCGTTTCAATAAAAAATAATTTATATTCAATGAAAAAAGATTTTTTGTAGGCGCAATAAAATGGAATAAATTATAATAATAGTGAATGCTACGGCTCTTGGCAGAAACGTTGTGTTGATGTTTACAATGCTCATGAAAAATGTGTGCTTTTTGGCGACGGAATAAGAAAAGTTTTTGTGGAATTATTTTCTTGGATTGTGAAGTATTACTACAGTATTATTTAAAATAAAATAGGTTCTAGAAAAAGTGCTATTTTATCAGTGAATGTAAGGGTGCCTTTCCATTACAGCGGAGCGGAGAAACGAAAAAATTTTAACCAATGGAATTGCATAAAATCTCGTCACCACGTGACTAACTGACATGATTGGTTTATACGAGTATGTCTCTGATTCTTCGTTCTGCAGCCTCGCTCCGCTGTAATGGACAGGCACCTAACTGTCGGAATGCCAAAGTGTAAAGGCTTCATCAATTGACATTTCGACAGCATTTGTTATTCATATACATTAACGTCACCCAACTAACATTTTGGTGTCAGTTACAGGCTTTTTTATGACTTTAAGTAATATAACAGGGTTATAATTATCTCAGTTATTACTAAAGACGATATAGAGGAGTTAACAAACAAGTTTTAGCCCCAATCGCAGCACTATAGCGTTAATGGATGATGTAATACAGCTTTGAGAGTTATAATGGCGCTAGTAGCAGCAAGTATACTTAATACGTTATAGCTTTAACCTTTTTGTGACACCCAAGTCTTTATAAAAGTGTTCGCCGACACCTCTTAACACTTATTGTTGTATAGTTATTGCAATGAACTCTTTTATACCACTTAAGGTGCTATATTGACTATTATTGCAGTCATAAGCTATAAAATAGAGTTTATCGAGAGTTTAGTAACACGAGAATTTAAAGGTGTCAAACAACTCCTCTATCTAGGTTTAACCTGTAATAAAGGGTTTAACTAAAGCTTATTGTGTTAGGCAGTCCTCTTTTACAGACGTTCTAAAGGTATTGGTGTCAAATAACGCAAGTATCGGTCGTTATTAACACTAACCTCACTTTTGTAAAGTTCGCCATTGTTTTGGTAACCTAACAATTAATATTATTTCGAGTTATTCAACATTTGACTACAATAAACAAAATTTCTTACATTATTTGAAGCATTCCATGAATGCCACTTAATTTTACATACCACTGCTCAAGAAGCAGGAATGAATAGTAATGTTTAGCTTGAGGTACCTATTTTGTTATCATAATTTTTCTTTTAAATCTTTAATAAATCCTAGGCGCGTTAAAATTGAGATGAGAAACATGGTATACATTTACTGTGAAATCATAAGGGCAGTTATTTTTCACTTCACATACTTAAATAACATAATATTCCATAATATTATTCTGCTGTGTTTAATAATGGATGACATAACACTTCCATTACGAACAGATTTAATTTTAGTAAGGTTACAGGCTTTTTTATCTTGACGTGCGCTTTTTACCACCTGTAGTGCTCACTATCGCGGTAATATCGGTTAAAGTAGTAGCTGACGATGAATAAGCGCTCTTGTGGAGCTTTAAGATCTTTTTGACACCTTACTATAGGATTTATAGCACCTGTAGCGTTTACCAACTCTATTTTACAACGGTAATACAGATTAAAGTTGTAACTGACGATGAATAAGCGCTCTTGTGCAGCTTTAATATCTTTGTGACACCGTACTATAGGCTTTCTATAACTTTTACCTGTAAAACTGTGGGCCTCTTTCGTGGTTATAAGTGAGTTAGAGCATGCTCTAACTCAGTTGCACAGGTATGCGTTAACACTTTGATACTCAAATGGAACTGATATACGAGTCTTATATAGGTTTTTTTAACGCTTTGGTGCTAGTTGGGCAGTTATTACGGACCGTTATTACAGTCCCACTCAATGCTATTCCTAATTTTAACATAAGCCTCCTCCAAATTAGAGGGGGGGGGGGGGCGTTGCCATAATCGCCACGCTTGGCAAGCGGTTTGGCGATAGCAGTGTAAGGTGTTGCTTTGGCACATTCTCTGGCGAGGCCCTTAGTCACCTCTTACGACACCCACGGGAAGTGATGAGATGGTATTATTATTTTACGGCACCAGAAGGTAATAGTCCTACTACACATCTAACTAATATTATAAATACCGACGTTTGTGAGGATGGTTTTGTGTTACTCTTTCAAGTCAGAACGCCTGAAAGGATCCTCATGTTTGGCACAGAGGTTTATTATTTAGATTTTAGTCTGGAATAGCACATAGGCTAGACTTTTGATCCCGGGAATATGTTTCCTAGGGGTCACGCGGGTGAAGCCGCTGGCAGAAGTTAAAGTCGATCGAGTTTAAATTAAAGTCGATCTTTGAGCCTGCAATTTAGTGTACCTGTCTAAAGGTCCACTAAATTATGTCGTGCTTTCCTCAAAAACTCACCTCAGTCAACAACCGACATGGTTTTCATAGAATATGGTACCAGCACGCTTTGAATGGACGTGAAAAGAGACTTTGACCTCTGAGTTTGTTTCGGTGTCTGATATGAAAAACCAGCCTCATCTTATCTAAAGTGACCAAAGAAAACGACGTGAAGTGGTGTTTTTAACCTATTTACAAAATCAATATAATCTATAATTTAAGTAGGTAGATCTTGAGACTATATTGTAGAAACAACTTCCCAGACATAACAACGACAGTGTAAATTACGAAACAGTCTAAAATGTCTAAGTGTTATTCAAAGAAAATCTACATTTCTAAAGACTTAAGTCGCACGTCACCATTAGCTCAAAATTCTTGAAATAATTTAGATGAGAACCAGAATTTTCTGAATTGGAAAGTTATGGCGATGATTCTCAGGAATGACGGCCACTATTCTAGAATTCCTGAAATAGGGCGCAGAATTTGGGAATATTTTCAGCCAAGTAGTAAGTATTAAGGATAGCGAATTATCAACTTTGTGCCCAATGCTGAGAGTTCAAATTCCAGTAGGTATGCGGTAAAAAGTGCCCGTCCGAACTGTTACCAAGAGCCTGCAGAGATCAAAATTATATTTTTTTAATTAAGAAAAATGCTTATATCCTGTACAGACAAGAAAAAAATAATAAGGAAGTTTTAAAACACCCTGCAAGTTTTATCCACCCTACAAAGTTTGTAAAATGTTCTGAACAGATGGTAAAAATAAACATTTTAAATCTGTAACACGTGGAGGATTTCATTGCTTTTAACGTACCGATTGTCAGTATTATTTCATCTTCTGTACTCATTGCAGATTATTTCTATCACATGGTTTTTAACAGTAAAAACATGGGTTTTACAACCAGTGTACACGTTAGTTAGACCATGGACATAAACTTAAGTTCACTGTCTGAAAAGGGAATTAGTGCAGTCTCTAGAATAGAATACTCTTTATTATGTACACCATGTAAGTTACAGAAACCCTACTAACCCTATGTGGTCTTCGTTGATTATTTTATTGTTTTGATTGTTTAACTATTGTCTGCTGTGCGGACAGAGAACCTTGTCGCAAAACTAATGTAGCTGTCGACAAACGCGCATTAGTTAGTAATAATAATAATAATATTCAGGACTATTGTTGCTAATAAGCCTGATATAGTGGTGGACCGATTAGTGAGGCGTGCAATGATCGTAGACATAACCGTCCCGCATGACGACACAAATCAAGTATATTGACTTGGCTCGCGAGGTTGCGACCTGTGGGAAGTGGACTCCGCAATCATTGTACCGATAGTCGTGTCAGCCAACGGCTTAATTGCCACGAGCCTCGACCAACACCTTAGGAGGCTTTCCTTAGGCAGCTGGATCAAGGGCTTGATTCAGAAAGTGGTACTTCTGGATACGGCTCGCATTGTTAGGAGGTTCCTCTCTCTGGAGCCCTGACCGCCGGTAGGCTGGACCATGTTCCCGATACCGGTGGGCTACTATTTATTATATTTTTAAATGTTTTTATAATTTTCTTTACCAAAATTTAAAAATGTAATTTGTAGGAATATTTGAATTAAGGATTGAATAAAGGAGATAATAATCATTTATTTCAAGTTTCATAGACTCATTAAAATAATATTCATAAACACATAGTCACATTAAATTATCATTATCAATTACATACAATCATACATACACAGTTAAATTTATACTTCAAATAAAAAACAAATAGGTACTTAAGACGCTTGCAGTGATGCTACATTACCTGCGTTCAATGTGTAACCCACAGCAGTGATTAATGTAGGCGCAATTGACCCTAAGTATGTGCATTGTTTGAATTAATGTTCAATATCCAAACGCATTGCGCAACAAATGCATCTTGCGTTTAATTTAAGACTATTAAGTCTTCCCACAAAATCTGCCTAGCATTTTCCCGGCTATATTGGGGTCGACTTCCAGTCAAGCCGGATTTAGCTGAATACCAGTATTTTAAATGGAGCGGCTGCCTACCAGACCTCCACAACCCATTAACTGGTAACCCGGTACTTCATGGCAATAAAGTCTTCCCACAAACTAGGCTTAAATATTCGCTCGTAGTCCAACATGGTCCAAGGTTGTAACACCAATAGTCTTTTGCGAATATCAACACGTCTGCCAAACAATATTTAGAGGAATTAAAGTAGCAACATAACTCAGATTACTTAATCTCTCTTAGAAAAGATCAAAGAGTAACAACTCTGCGCAAAGAGTCAAACAAGAAAACTAACAAATTATCCAAAAGGTCAATTTCAAACTTCACAATAACAAAAATATAGTCCATTACGAGTTGTAGCTTTGACAAGATATCGTGAGCTTTACGAAATTCTAAACAAACAAGGCGGTATAACGGTCTATGGCGAAGTCCTTGTAAATCTGAGTACGTACGTGGTTGGACCTCTTTTGTAGTACGGTGTGGGTTGCCAGAGGTCTCACCTATTTGTTTTACATTATCAACCTGAACCCTCTGCTTCAATAGACCCCGGTATTAAATGAATAAAAGATAACCTGTATGAAATGTATCGTCCAATGGTTAAAAGTAGGTTGTTTTAGAGAGGGATTTAAATTTTAGTACCTTTTTGTAGATGTTTTAGGCGAGTGGTAATTGTGGATGTCTATTAGTGGGTCGGATGGGGTGATTCGACCGTTTAATGTTTTGATTAATTAATGTATGTACGTACGTTATGCCCGTATTCTCGGAAGGAGTAGGCCAAAAGTGCCAAATTGATATTTTAGGAGCTTGCGGTTTTGTAGTAATAACTGAACACGTCGACCTTATCATAAAGGTGGAGTGTATATCAATCTATGGTAGGCGCCAGTTAAATGTGCAATAACGGTCATTGACCCACATACATTAATTGACTTTATTAATATCGGAAACAGAAATAAAGACGTAAAGCTGTCCAGAATCGGCTTCTATCGTGATCCTTTCTGTTGTCTAGTAATGAAAAACGGTTCGTAATTTATTGTTCGGTTACCTACGAAGTGATAGTAGGGAAAGGTCAATGTACCTACTTTGTCCAAGTTTATTTGGCGCCTACCATAGTTTAAAAGGGATGAAAGTTTGTATCCGAAGTCAAGTGTTAATCGAATCGGTACTTCTGGGCAAACGTATGTACTTTATCGTCAACATTGCTTTCCATTAGATGAGACTAGCTGTTTCCCGCGACTTCGTACGCGCAAATTCTGTTTTTTACCGTTCCCGTAGGAATTACGGAGAATATGTTCCCCTTCACTTACCAATATACATGCTAAATATCTGCTTTCCTATTTATAAAATAAATAAGTTCGTCTTTTTTGCCACTGGAAATCCACACACGAATTGTGGCTGAATAAAAAGATAATAAACAATATTACAAAATACAATAGATCAATTGAACACTGAATTAATTACCACAAACTAATGAGTTCAGGCTTTCCGATACGTTACGTAATCTGCATTCCGGCTTTCCCAGCGAGGCTTTAGGCCGGCCTACAAACAGCAGGCGAAAACATTAAGAGCAAACGTGGAAATCCCGGCCATTTTGAACCCAGGTGATACTCTGTAGCATAGCTTTAAGATTGACTTACTGCGGTATCCGTGGCTATCGGTTCTAAAACTTCGACAATCTTTTGTTATTTATAATTTCGCTACAGCCGGTCTATCTCGTCATCTGCCTAGCCTTTTGCCAACTACATTGGGTTTGTCTTAGCCCGCCACATTCCACTGCAACTCCTGAAAGCCCAAATGTAATCTTGAAAAAAAATTCAATTTCACATCGCGTTGTAATTGACTGGCTATATAGAAAGTTGGGACATGGTTCAATACAAATGTTCAACGAGTTTTTTTTTATAATTGACGGCTGTCACTTGCAAAACGATTCTCCCTGGGGCTGGAAACTTATACTTTGAACCCTCTCCCCAGGCAACTTCAGGCCTATTATCCGGGTATGTGTAACGAAAATATAATTTCCACTTCCCTTCTTATCAAGCAGGAGACAGAATAGAGCTAGACCAATAGGCACCAAGGGACATAATACAACTGGGTTAAGCCCAGTTACTAAGCATCACGGATGGGGTCGGCTTCCCGTAACCGTATTCAGCTGAATACAGTATTATACGTGGAGCAGCAGTGGTATACCTAAAATGCCGCTAACCGACATCTGGTCGATTTGGAACATTTGATGATATATCAATGAGAAAAAAATATGTATCGTAAAGTGTTTGCGAATTTTTAACACCTTGAATAGCTTTGAAAGCCTTTTATTAAAAGCTTTTTTTTAATGGTCGATTTACATTATAAACATTAATTGACACAATGTAAATTTACCTTATACACGTTGGAAAACTGTTGCTATTAATGATGTGAAAATAATTACCTCGATGGATGCTATCACATTAAGTTTTTACATTTATATTTTATCTTCTCGTCCCACATAGGACAGTGTCTCAAGACGAAAGTATATACCAGTGCGTCTTGCCAGTGATGACATATAATAGAACTAAAACGTGGTCGCTCACAATGGGCCTCATGAGAAGGCTAGTCACACAAACGCTAGTCATTGCGTGATCGAATCAGGAATGATGATATCCGCAAGAGAACCAAAGTTACCGAACGATCGCCGAACTAAAGTGGCAGTGACAGGGCACATTGCTCGCAGAACAGAAGGTCGATGAGGCCGAAAAGTTCTGGAGTGGCGACCGCGTGCTAGAAGATGCAATGTTGAAAGGTGGATCTATGACCTGGTGGAGGTCGTGGGTAGCCGGAAGGATGGATGCGAGACGCGCAAGACCGGTTGTTGTGGTGACGCATAGAGGAAGCCTATGTCCAGCAGTGGACGTCTTTCAGATGATATGATGATGATGATTAAAAGGCTCATGTTTAACCACAATCTCAGCTGACGGCAAACGAGGATGTGGTCGACGGTCTTTGAACCTAACTAACCATTGTACTAACTCGTATGTTTCACGAAACAAAAATATTTAATTATGATTTTGTCAACAAAAAACGTGTTGCTCCGACGCCAATTCACATAGCACAACCCAGCTTATTTTATAATGACTTCAATGCTAATAACCGGTCCAGAGCAAGTCGGACTCGCGCACCGAGGGTTCTGTACCATCTTACAAAGTTTGAATTTTTTATGCGCGCGCCTGTTTTTTCTTTATTCGTAAAATTAAAGTTCATTTTAAAATTAAGTAGTATTCCGTTGGTTTTTACGTGCCTTCTTTATTCCATTTTTTTCTTTTCACAAGAATCTTCCTCGAACTTACAATAAATAGCCGAATGGATCTAGCCAATCTTGAGTTTTGGGGTTAGCAACACATTTAGCCATTTATTAAAATTATTACTTTTTTTTTTTTTTTTTACTATTGATAGGCACGCGTTTGACCACTATCTCACCTGATGGTAAGCGAGGATGTGGTCGAAGATGGAGCACGCTTGCCTAGAAATAACCTATTCACTCTTGATTTAAAGACTCCCAGGTTGTAGCTATCAGGAAACACAGACTCCGGCAGGGAGTTCCACTCCTTAGCTATACGCACTATGAATGTGTTCCCAAAACGTTTTGTGCGTATGGGTGGGATGTCCACCATGTACCGGTGGCGCATCGCTGTTCGTCTTGTGGTCCGATGATGGAACGGGCTTGGCGGAATTAAATTATGCAATTCCGTCGCACATTCCCCAAAATGCAACCGGTAAAAAACCGACAGGCTAGCAACTCGTCGTCGATGTTCAAGACTTTGGAGCTTCGACGCGACGAGCCTCTCATTTCCGATGATCCTCTTGGCTCGTTTCTCAATTGACTCAAGGGCATCAAGCTGGTATCTGGCAGATTCATCCCAAAGATGAGAGCAGTATTCCATACACGACCAAACTTGCGCTTGATAGAGTTTGAGCAGCTGTTCCGGCGTGAAGTACCGTCTCACCTTAGCCAGAATCCCCAACTTCTTTGCAGCCACTTGAGCTTTTGCCTCTATGTAAGGGCCAAAATTGAGAGTAGATGTTAATGTAACCCTAAGAAGCTCAAGATGGTCGGTTATCGGCACGGTTTTACCGCGGAAAGATGGAGCTGGGCGGAATTGGCTCCTTTTGGCGGAAAATAGACACGCTTGGGTCTTAGCAGCATTGAACTTGACCAGATTGGCAACGCCCCATTCAGAGACACATTCAAGCGCTCAACCATTGCCTCCCGGAGAGACCGGTTTTGCGACCCACCAGCTCGTGCGTCGGACACGTCTCAGCAACAGTGCTGTCGTCTGCATACCCAAAGGTACCGGGTTTAAGCAGATCATTAATATGCAGCAAGAACAGTGTTGCCGCAAGCACCGACCCCTGAGGAACCGCGGCATTTATATCCAGCAGTCCAGACGAGCAGCCATCTATGACCACTCGGATAGACCGATCCCTCAGGAAATCTGCGATTCAATCACACAAACCGGCGGGCAGACCGAAGGAAGGAAGCTTACTAATAAGGCTATCGTGCCAGACCCTGTCGAAGGCCTTCGAGATGTCAAGGGAGACCGCCAGTGCCTCCCCGTGCTTCTCTATGGCCTCACTCCAGATGTGAATGGCATACGCTAGTAGATCCCCAGTTGACCGATTTCGGCGAAACCCGTATTGTCGGTCACTATTATGAATTACATAACGTGTAAAGTAAACGTATATATTTTATTACATAACGAAATTACTTGTTTAAGGTTTTGCTACTGACGCGTTTGCTTTTAGGGAGCTATATTCTAAGCATTAAGCTGGAAAATGTATTCTAGTGCTAACTTTCATCATTTTATAGCCTAAAAGCTTAAATAAAACTGAAAGGAACCAATACATCTAAATATAACACAGCGCGTCAAGTTATTACAACGCATTTAGTGGTGATAGATGGGCCATCCATCGCCACTCGCCTGGGAGCGCACGCACCATAATAATCAATTTCGATTAGTGATTGATTGATGAACTCTTTTCTATGTTTTCCTGCCTATACGTTTATATCGAGAGTGTGGTAAAAGGTTCTTTTTTTTGCAACAGACAATTTAGGGTTAAACCCAAGTAATCTAAGTCTAAAATTTTCAAAGTAAGTGTATTGGAAACTAAATAGAAAAATAGTAGATACGATATGGGATAACAGAGACTAAAAAAATAATATTTTAAAAATAAAGATATAAAAATAGAAATTGTTCGAATATCCTACTAGCAGTGTGACGTCATAAGCGACGTTTCCACATACCGAAATAGGAAGCCTGCAAAATTAATACACTTTGATCCATTATTTATTAGGGTTTCCTACATCCGAATCTAAAATAGGCAACCCATATAAGATAAGCTGTTTGTCTCCGACTATCACAGTCAATTTGCTCCGAACCTATTGAGGAGACTCAATCTTGGTACAAATATATGTGAAAAATCATGGAGAATATTTTAATGGTAACTTACTTACTAAAGGATCTAATTTTGAGGGTGTCAAAGAAGTTTAAAAATGTATTTACGAAAATAAATGAAAATCCTCCGCCATATCGCCGAAACAAATCATCATTAGATTTTGAAAAAAAATAACAGCAAAGAGTTTTTTACTTGAAAGAAACAGATCGATATAAAAAAAAATTGGTTTTGAAAAAATGTTATCACTATAAGGAACTCTTTGCGCACGAGTGTGACTCGCAATTGACTGGTTTTTCATAAATATATATTTAAAGTATTCTGGCTAACAGCATAAACAAGTTAATCAAGTGTTTTTTTTCCATTTCCCCTTGAACATAACTATTTGAACACCCCAATAAGGGTGATTGCATTAAGAAATACCCACCCCACAATAAATCAAGGAGGTACACAAACGTGAAGGTAAACATTTTCACCCCCAACATAAGTTGTTTGCCCCCCTTAGCCGTTTAAATTAATTTTCACCATGACGAAGAAATTCACCTCCACCTGTGTTTAAACACGTTCCGATCGTTGAACTCAGCAGCGCATTCGAGCAAGTCAAACTATTTAACGTTGTGTGAAAAGCATTCAACTTAAACGGTCTACATTAGTCTCTCTCACTACGCATTGTGAAGCTACTTTAACAAAATTAAATACTACAAGAACTCATTCGGTTAACACTTAGCACGCGTCCAATTAATGGGACTGCAGAGTTGAAGCTGTGCTGCAGAGTTTATCGTAAGTGGGAAATTGTTTAATTGCACACTTTTGTTCGTGATTGTATGGGGTACACTCGAGATGCGAAAAGGTTGATGAATTTTCCAAAAAGCGACCGTATGGTCAAAGACTACGTATTGTTATCTTCATCAATGAATGACTTAGGCAGTACGGTTTTTAATAAAAAAATACGATGTCTTAAGTCTTAGCACATTCACAGACTTCAAAAAATGATAGTAAATATGCTTAACATTTTATTACTAAGCGTCTGTACAAAGGTTTTACGATTTTATGAGGCAATAAACATTGTCCTTATCGAGCCTGACTTAAAACAATGTGTGACGAATTAATACGTTTATAAACCTACGGGGGTTCTTGAGACAGGCCCCTAAAATATTTAATCCAATATATTCCGGAAAATACTGGAGAATATTTAGACAGTGGCAGGCGACATTGCGGCACTTTGGGGAGTCTAGCGTGGGGTTGTTGCGATAGACGTAAGGGAATGGACTGAGCGTTCAATATTCGGCTGTGAAATAAATACGGCCAGAGAAAAGTGTGAGGGAGACATAGCTATCGTGCGGATAGGATTTTTTCCTTCTAAGAGTCCTGTTTCGAAGCTTAATAGGTTATTTTTAATTGTGCACCAAAATTTTAACTTAACTCTTTGACAATTTCTATCTATTCGTCACATCGTCATTATTATCCACACCACCATGACCATCATTTATTTTGTCTATTTCTTTTTTACAATGATTCAGATCCTAAGCCATTCGTGTAATCTTCGACACTAAAGAGAAAGGTATAGTCCAAAGCCGCCTTGACTGTCTACCTACACAGTAGTCTTTTCGACGTTACTGCTCTATCCATTCCCCTAAGTCCATGTTTGTTATAAGGGTAGTAAGGGATTTTTTGTCGTCTCATCGTTCCCTCACGCACACTCAAGTCACCCCCAAGTCACCCCCTGTTTATCTAGAGCTTCAACGTTTCGCTGCACGGTTTAGCGGTACCTACACTGATTTCACTTGCTAATCCAATTCGACCTTTTTCAGAGTTCTTTAGTCAATTCCTTTGGGGCAAGACGATGTCCTTTGATAATCTCGAATGAAGTTATGCAAACTGCTTATTTGATTTAAGTTAGTAATTCTGGAGATCTGTTGGATTCTTGAGACTCGATGCTGTGAAATTCTTAGTGAGAATTTCTTCAAATAATTGAATAACAACTAGTTGAAATTTGCGAGTAGCGATTGTTTCTAATCGAACTACTTTAGTTAAAGAACGGGTAATTGCTTGAGATTCTGTTAAAGTTTACCCATATTACGAGTTATGTGCCACAAAAAACGTTAACTTAACTTTGAGGACCGGTTTCTGAATTTAATATTTTGAGTAAAGAAGATACGTTCTTTACTCAAAATATTCAATTCGGAATCCTATTTTAATGCGAAAGTGTTACAGGTTTTCGAACTAAAATAGAGTTTGTAAAACTTAACTTACAATTATTGAAATCAAGAGGCTAATTGTATGGAACACATTTTTAAATAGCAATTGGTTTAATACACCAAGACTTTTTTCTTGAGTTAAGCGACAAATTCTAAAAAGGTTTTATTTGAATCTTAAAACACTAGTATGTAATCTCCATCTTAAATTCCTAAATCAGAAATCGAGGGTTACTTATTATTATAGTTAAAATTAACAATTACCCCTACACATTTCTAACTCGTGGTGTGCACAAAAGGGATACTATATCATCCCCACGAACTCCCCATTTCTCTTAATTTACTTTAATACCGACCGTAAGTCGTCGCTTACGATACACAAGGGACCTCGCTCTTAGAACAACTAAGATATATAGAAGTAAACTAGGAAGCAAGGAAAAACAACATTTATTTAGTGTTTATCTTACGTCCTATTGTAGTTTTAGGCAAAAAAAATAGACCAGCTTTCTATCAGACATTGACCTGAAAGTTTACTGTAAGTAATGTATTTTATTTAGTTAGGTACTTAATTACATATGCGCACATACACATGTTATGCTAGCGTGGCCGCTGCGGCTGCGGAAAACCTCAAGCGGCATATTATATATGGTAAGGTTATTGGTAACTATATTGTCGAGCTGTTTGGGGTTGAAAACCATTGGTTCGTGGGGCACTTTTGTTCACAGCCTTGTCAAAAAAAATTCTTAACGGCTGTTTGGTACTTCCCGTGACCCAAGAACTGGCTTTAACTTTAGCTGGCCGTTCTTTGATCACCATTGCATGTTTAAATGTATCTTGTGGTTACCGGGAAAAATTACGTTGATTAAGGAGACAAAATTCTGTACTACTATGCAATTTTAGAACATATATACTATATTTTATACTATAGTATCTGCGTAATATATTTTAACATTATAAAAGCGAAAGTTTGGATGTTTGTTACACAATCACATCAGAACGGCTGAACAAATTTTGATGAAATTAAGTACAGAGGTATACTATAGTCTGGAATGGTTACTCCAGACTTAATACTGGAAGTATGTTTCTTTGGGATAGTATGCGACATTCACGCGGGTGGAGCCACGGACAGCAGCTAGTAGTCTTCAATTATTGGAATACATATTAGACATAGGTAAAAAATATAAAATTTCTGCTGTACACGTGCCAATAAAAGGAAGTGAGCGATTTATTTATTTTGGATTGTCGCTAGCTTTACACAGGAAGTTGCGCAAGTGCTAGTAACAATTTCCGGGTGTTGTGTAACTGACCTATAAGGCTGTCTATCCGCTGAGTGTGAAGATTTGATTAAACGTCTAGGTGCCTTGTTATATTCAAAATGTAATTCCTTTGATGTTAACAGTAAAACACCTCACGAGTTGAGGATTGATTGCAATAAACAACAAGCTATAACTGTGAAAATAATTCAGACTATCTTTGTCAAGTTTGAGCCGAATCGAGTAGACTTAGAGTGCGGATGTACACTTAGTGGCTAATTCAATATTATTTTATTAATACCAAGAGAAGTAACATTAACTCTGCATATAAATAATATATTGTGTTTATAAGTATATGCATCATTGATACTTCTAAACACAAGAATTCTATCAACTCAAAAACTTCCAAGAACATCCTCATTACAAATCAATAATGGTTATTATTCCAGTCTCGAGACAGCAAAAACGACAACATCACCCATACACTATTAGTTTTCCACTCAGCCCCAACTAAGATAAATGTTCATGGGGGTGGTACCACAATACGTACAAAAGTTGGGGTGGAAACTTTGTGATCGCAGCCCATAGCCCAAGGCAGGACTGGCTGATTTCCGCTCTACTGAATATATTCGTCTTTGATGTGAATTTCTACCAAATATCAGTGTAAATATATCTGGCAGACGTCTAAAGGGTGGGAATGTGTACATGGTGTTCGAGCGTGTAATTACTGAAGGATTGGGTATGGGAGATGTCTATATTGGTGTCTGGTTGTCTGACAGTATTGAACTTGATTGAGCCTTCGTTGTTTTTTTTTTATTCCGAGTAAAAAATCAAATGTTGTTATTTTGTAGTATATCATTATTTTGATCTTAATGAATTTTTTTTGTCGTCTTCTCATTTAGTCATATTTTTCATGCTATATTACACTTTCAAACAATAGATGTCATCTTTCGATCTAAACCTTTGTTTAAAAAAGTTTTGAATGTTTTATTGGCTAGGTAGGCCTAGTCTAGGTAGAGGTAAGATAAATACCAACGGAACCCTATTACTAAGCCTTCACTGTCCGTCCGTCCGTCCGTGTCTGCCAGCGGGCTGTATCTCAAGAATTGTAATAGTTAGACAGTTGATATTTTAACAGATTGTGTATTTCTATTGCCGCTATAACAACAAATAATAAAAAATAAGGTTTATGGTACGGAACCCTTCACGTGCGAGTCCGACTCGCACTTGGCCGGTTTTTTTAATTTGTAAGAAAAAGGACTTGTCAGAATATTTTATGAAAAACCGTTGTTTGTAAACGTTGTTAACAAACTGTCTGTGGCATGTAGGCGTACCTGGGAATGTCTTTGAATCTACTTACTTATCCTCGAATTGGTGGAAATTCCCAGTAAAAATCTTTGTTGGAAAAGTTCTAAGAATAATTTACCAACTTGTAAACATTTTGATCGAAAACTATTAGAGTTCTATAAATTCAAAGAAAAGGCTCTATCTTAATTTATTGCTTTATTATTAGTTTAATAAATTACAAGATTCCAATAAATTAAGTACCTCGAGTATGTACTCAGTTTTAAACAGTTCAATATTATTTACTTCATCGCACCACTTATTTAGTTCAGTGAACCTTTATTTGAGGAATCAATTTTTTAAATATATTTTTTTTCTTTGAATTCATATTTTCCAAAGTTTTTTAAATTTCGTTTGTGTTACTTAGCCTTCTTCCAATTACATATCAACGTTGGGATGGGACTGACATGTACATTGTATAAAAGTCCCTAATAATAAATAAAGAGGAAAAAAAAAAAAATATCAACGTTGGGGTTGGCTGGTAAATACTGGTACCAGTTGGTTACCAGAATTTTGTATGAAGGGACTGACCGTGGAGGTCAACAAGACAGTCGCTTAGCCTGTAACTGGGTAACACGTTACCCATTGGCAAGAGGGGTGATAGATTTATAGTCTTCTGACTATTAGTAATGACCATTAATTTCAGCTTTTTGAGGCATGGATGAGTCTCGGTTTGTAAAGGTGCAAATCCACCGCGAAGCATGCTATCTACGGCCACGCGGCACATTTTAGCTGAGTGGGTTCATTTGTTTGACAACGTGAGTCTACGTTTCCACTGCAGTACACACTACATATCCACGACTATGTACAAATGTAGCGTGGCCCACACGGAGAGGTCACGCGCGTTTTTTTGCAAGAATCTGGTTTTGATAATATATAGTCGTGGGTTAATATTCGTGAATAGCGTGTACCGCGTGCACAGGTGCATGCATGGCGTTGACAGCGCTGAGCATATTCGAGCTAGCCATGCGTGTACCAATGACGTCAATTGATACGTAGCGTGTCAGTGGGTTGCAGTGGAGACAACCTAATACATTTTATGCAAGGCGAATCCTCACACACTTGCGTAGCCTCTCCGCTTTAATGGATGGTCACCCATCCAAGGATTGACCTCGGCAAGCATCGCTTAACCTGGAAAATCTACCTGTGTGGCTGATATTATTTAGCCACGAGCCCATCTTTTCTTACTGTCCATATCACCATGTCTGACAATTTACGAAGTGGAAATCTATTTGATCACACGTGACTGCAAGAAAATAAATAGGCGATTGTGAAAAGCGTATGATAAAAATCAAGAAGGTAAGGCTTTCTTAGAAACGCCTATAGTTGTTGGGTCAATAGGCTCTTCGAATAGAGGTCGAGAACACAAAAAACACGCGCTCAAGTTTCTAGAAAATTTCCGTTAAACTTACCTAATATAATCGCTCTATGCACCATATTCATCCAGATCCGTCCTGGCAAACATTCATCTATTTAGGTACATTAATTTATAATAATAGTAAGATTAGTCTCATTCATTAAAAACTATGACCGAATCCTCTGAATATACTTGGGGTAAAGCTTTGTCCAGCAGTGGACATCTTTCTGTTGAAATGATGATGACTGCGCTGATAATAGTTTACCTTACTAGTGGTGCTTCTTTGAATACATAAGATTAACGTTGATCGAAAACTGCGCTTCAATGTTTACGAGATCGATGCCCGGTTCACTTTTTTTAATCTTGATAGGCATGCGTTTGACCACTTAGGATGAATTCAAGCCTTTGTTTGCCCAGCAGTGGGACGGTTGAAATCTTCAGAAAAAGCAAAGCATTAAAACGTGATCTGTTTATTTTCATAAAATATAAGTCTTCATATAATGTTGATCGAGATGCTCGTGGCTAAATAATAACAGCCGCACGGGTCGATCTTTAAGGTTAAGCAACGCTTGCCAAGGTTGGTATGTGGATGGGTGACCATCTTAATATACCAAGTTTCCTCCGTGCGTCGGTTTGTAGATCTTTGGCAGTCGTTACGGATTGTCAGAAGCCAGTAAATCTGACTCCAGTCTTGCCAAGAAGTACCGTGTTACCCAGGTAATGGGTTGTGGAGGACTGTTAGGCAGCCGCTCCACGTAAAACACTGGTATTCAGCTGAATCCGGTTTGACTGGAAGCCGACCCTAATATAGTTGGGAAAAGGCTAGGCAGATGATGGCAGATTAGTCATTTATCTGTCCTTTAACACTATTTGTAAAAACTGCATTGGTTGGTTAGTGGTTAACGAACACATAAACAACCAATAAAGTACCTCTGAAACCGAACGAAAACTAGAAATGAAACGTAATTCGTTGAACCGAGGAAGGCAAATTCTTTCTATTTCTGAAACTGCAACGTCAAAACTATTCAGGATAAAGCACATGCAGAGTTCTATTTAAAAGCAAAATGGACTGTAATTACTGTTCAAAATTTCCGTTTAACTTAATAAAAGTTCTCGTTTGAAGTTTAAATAAACTTTTGCACGATGCGAAATGCAATACACTGGAATTAAGTTTCAAACTGAATTATTTATGCCATTTCCGAGTATCCAACATCATTTAGCAAATTTCTGCATTCGGCACTTAGGTTAATTTGTTATTAAAGTATTAATTAGCTAATTGGTAAGTTATCATGGGGCAGTTTCCGTTGCATTTGCAGGATTTTGCGGCCTAATCGCGCGGCGGCCATATTGCAATGTTTGTTTGACGTTTAAGCGAGAAGTGTCAAATGAAATTTGAAATAGGAAGCAGAAATATAGTAGTTTAATTAGGTTAAATTGGCGCGTAATGTTGAAAATTAGTTTTGGTGCGTTCGTTAACGAGAATTTACTAAATAGAGCTGCATCGGATTGACCAATAAAATGTCATATCGGGGATTTCGCTGGCAGGCATAAATTATTAATTTTATGAAAGTAGTTGAAAGGGTTTTACTTTTCTTTTTAAACTGAATAATTGATTATTCAATCTAAAAAGGAAAGTACACTGAAACACTTCTCCAATTTTGTACACAGAATTAGAAATCCAAAAACATACCCAAATAGCATACATTACTAGACTTTACTTTCCGAAACTTCTCAAACACAATAACATATCCGAATACAAAAACAACCGCCCAATTCCTTTTACAGACACTAAAAACAATTTCCTTTGAAACTAAATTACAGTTTACGAATAATAATGTAGTTTCGTATTATTATCCCTTTTCGTTTAAGAGGCAATTGAGGGTAGACAATAGGCGACTAGGTCGGAAACACCCGACTAGGTCGGAACCATGCCGACTAGTCCGGAATCACACCGACTAGGCCGGAACCACCCCCGGCAAGGAACCCAAGTTCGAGAGCTACCGCAATTTGAGTTCGGTTTTAAGAGTTTTCTCGGGTAATAATGGAGAATTTATTACGTTGTTTCTTCGAAAAAGTGACGAAGTTTTGTTGGAATATGTAGTTTCAGACTAGATCGAAGTAGACGAGATGATACTTTTTTAGAAACTATGTCATGTTTATTCACCTATTCATATTTATTATTTGTTCGAGTATTATTTTGTAGACAAATGGGATCAAATTCGCAATATTATAAAAAAAATACGTAAAAATATCTAATATACAAAAATCTCGTGTCACAGATTTTGTCATCGAACTGCTCCGAAACGACTTTACTAATTTGTATGACATTTTTGTGTATATTTGGTAGGTTTGAGAATAGGCCGTAAGCTATTTTTTATTTATATGGCAAAACAACGTTTGGCAGGTCCGCTAGTAAATGTAAATATAAATTCCTACTGACTTGATGAAAGATATCTACGAAAAAACGACAGATGAAAGTCAAACATTTTGTTATAAAAGTCTACATGAATGTCAAAATGACTTTTTTGAACACTTTTTTTAATCTTGATAGGCATGCGTTTGACCACTTAGGATGAATTCAAGCCTTTGTTTGCCCAGCAGTGGGACGGTTGAAATCTTCAGAAAAAGCAAAACATTAAAACGTGATCTGTTTATTTTCATAAAATATAAGTCTTCATATAATGTTGATCGAGATGCTCGTGGCTAAATAATAACAGCCGCACGGGTCGATCTTTAAGGTTAAGCGACGCTTGCCAAGGTTGGTCTGTGGATGGGTGACCATCTTAATATACCGAGTTTCCTCCGTGCCTCGGAAAGCACGTTAAGCCGTTGGTCCCGGCTGTCATTTGTAGATCTTTGGCAGGCGTTACGGATTGTCAGAAGCCAGTAAATCTGACTCCAGTCTTGCCGAGAAGTACCGTGTTACCCAGTTAATGGGTTGTGGAGGTCTGGTAGGCAGCTGCTCCACGTAAAACACTGGTATTTCAGCTGAATCCGGTTTGACTGGAAGCCGACCCCAATATAGTTGGGAAAAGGCTAGGCAGATGATATAGTGTTGATCGAGACAATGTAGATATAGGAAATGTTTAAAAGCCGTAATGATGACTTCACGTTGCTAAAAAAGCCATCACCATCTTTGAGCTGATTTTAGTGACACTTGAAAAGCGTACCCAAGATACCGATACGTTAGAGAAATCGAGAGAGAGTGAATTTTCACTTTCTATTGAAAACTTAGAATTGCTCCCTCTATCTCTCCAAACTGTTTTCGCAAATAAATCTTCTCTCACTTTCGAGGTTTTGCACCGATTTTAACGTAACTCAATACATATGTATTGAGTTACGTTAAAATCGGTTCATTCCTTCCCGTGAATAAGTTGCGAGTTTGTATGAAATATTATTTATAAGAAAAAGCAGCAGGCACTTACACAATTCGAACTTAACCTTGTGACGTCACAAGTATAATAAGATACCATTCCGAAAGCCTCTATTCCCAGTACGAGGACTATTCCTGTCACCAGATACGAAACTCCAGGCCACTGTTATCTTACCAAAATAATCCCATAGTCGTCTTACAACCCCCAAGGGTGATGACAGGAGGGTAGTTTCAACTAGTTTCGAGAGCATTTACAGCATCCCATTTTCCTTAAGGGTTCCTTGAACTCTATTGTCATTTACCTCTGTTATATAGGTACGTATATATGCAGGGATTTATTTCGTTATTTTTATAAGTAAAATTGAGTGTTATAGATTCAAACGTACTCGGAAAAATCAAGCTTTTTACCATGTGCATATCATGTGTATATTATTATATTGCCTATTAATTTGCCTAAAATTATAACAGAAATCGAACAAAAACGAGCATTTGCAGAAACCACACAGCACACCAATGTCAATTTGAATTGAAAAATATGCATTGTTATCAAATGAGGTGTTATAGCTAAAAGGTTGTCAAAGCAACCTGTTTCTATTTTTTTTAAATAGTCATATATAATGTTATATTTAAAAAATAATGCGACAAAAAAAATGCGCACCGTAATTTCTATGAATAGCTGCACAACAACGGACTTTGACTTTTTAAAAAACCATTCCTGTCCATGAAATAGACAATTCTTCAGTGTAACATGCAACCCTGATATTGTGTTTTTGATCAATTGTACGAAAAACCTTTTTCATATTTCCGCGTTGGGATAATTTCATTGTTTTTGACGTTCTTGTAGAAATAACGTAAGGAACGCCAACTCGGGTTTTTAGGTATGATATTGTTAAATTGTCTCATTTTTTTCTTGCAAGAAATAAATTGGCACGGCATGTAATATTTTCGTTAAATTTCTTTCAACGCAAAATTTTACTGAATTTCTTAGATTGTGATAAATTCTAATTTTTAATTTACGACTTGATAAAGTTAGTTAAAGAAAGTCTGTAATACCTTAGTTTTACGTGAAATGTGTACAGCTTAGGGTTACCATTCTTTTTCTTTTCCTTACTTACAAAAAGATATTGCCATAGAATTTGTCGAAATAATTTTCACACATTTTTTTTATAGCTAAAACAAACCAATTTCATAATGAACAACCCCTTAATAATAAACATAAATCATCAAGAATACATACGTGAAACACATCCCGGGTAAGAATCCACACGAAACGAATATTTGTTTGTAAGTGCATTTATGAATGAGACATCACTGACACACACACTGTATACACTGATCATTCATGCAAACACTTTTCACAGTACTATGCAGTCAACATATTTGTGGTTTTGCACACCGAGTATAGGGTTATGATATAAAACGACGGGGACGTCGTTACCATTCGAGGGTAGGTTTTGACTGAAGGCGGGGAGCGCGCGGGCGGGGGGGACGTGGCGACGCGCAGGCGGAACTCTGTTCGCCCCTCGCTCGCCGGCCACTATAGGGAGCTCTGGGCGAACTTTATTTTTCTGTTTTCGGATCGCCCACTTATCTTTGCTTGTGCCGATTGATACAAAAGCGCAATTAAAATACGTTGGTTTTTTCTCTTTTTTCCGTTCCGAATAATTAAAGTTTTTCGCTAAAAGCTAGGTGCTCGTACGAAATTGTTGCGAATGATTCGTTTTATAGTCTAGCTTTGGATTTTTTCGTTTTGCTCGTATTTTAAGCCGAGTTAGACTGACTTGAATAAGTGCTATCTAAGAATATTTTGCGCTAAATATACTTAAAAAGTTATCTATCGTATAATGACGTTAGATGTCGAGAGAGCTGACCTTGGATTTGATAACATATCACCACGCTGGTATGGTTCCAATATTTGTAAATATGAGAGTACCATGAATTTAGAAAATTAATAAGTCGGCCTCTGCATACTCTAGGTCCATGATCCTCACAAATATTAACAAAAGTTTTGTGGTATCACAGCACATATAAAACATTTATATAATAATTGCATAATTTAATTCCGCCAAGCCCGTTCCATCATCGGACCACAAGACGAACGGCGATGCGCCACCGGTACATGATGGACATCCCACCCACACGCACAAAACGTTTTGGGAACACATTCATAATGCGTACAGCTAAGGAGTGGAATTCCCTGCCGGAGTCTGTGTTTCCCGATAGCTACAACCTGGGAGTCTTTAAGTCAAGAGTGTATAGGTTACTTCTAGGCAAGCGTGCTCCATCTTCGACCACATCATCGCTTACTATCAGGTGAGATGGTGGTCAAGCGCGTGCCTACTAATAGTAAAAAAAAAAAAAAAAAGTTCGTAATTCTTCTCCATAAGAGTTTACCCTTCCAAATGGACAGTTGAGTCAATATTTTATTTTAAATTTAATGATGACGTTCAAAAGTGCCATTTAATAGCCTAATTGAAATAAATGTTTTGACTTTGACTTTGTCTTTGACACGCCTTGTATTCCTTAAAAGGTTAGGCAAAGGTGTTTACTATGTAGGAGTTCGTTAGGTTTCACATTTCGTCAATTACGTACCAGTTCTATGTAACCTTAAATAATGACCTTCGATGAGATAGCTTAGAACCGCTTGTGGCTAAAGAATAACAGCCACACGGGTTGATATTCAAGGTTAAGCGACGCTTGCCAAGGCTGGTCTGTAGACGGGTGACCATCTTAACATACCGAGTTTCCTCCGTGTCTTTGGCAGGCAATACGGATTGTCAGAAATCTGTAAATCTGACTCCAGTCTTGCCAAGAACCAGCCAGTTAACTGCCTCCGTGGTCGAGTGGTCGAGTGGGTTGTTTCTAGTTTGGTTAGGACATTGTAAGCTTGAATCACCTAATTGTCTGATAATAAGATGATTCCGTGCTTTGGAAGGCACGTACAAGCCGGTGGTCCCGGCCGTTAAATGGTGGTTGTCAAATAACCATGTCAGAGGCCCTTGAGGTGGTTTATAAACTCTGACACTAGGGTGTGTGGGGTCGTTAGACCTTACTGCCCACACGATAAGAAGAAGACGGAGCCAGTTAATGGGTTATGGAGGTCTGGTAGGCAGCCGCTCCACGTAAAATATTGGTATTCAGTTAAATCCGGTTTGACTGGAAGCCGACCCAAATATATAGCTGGAAAAGGCTAGGCAGATGATGATACCTTAAAATTACTAAGAAACTAAATTACTTAAAATATGATCTAAACGATCTTACATAGCGACATAAATTTACTTTTCGACATACACGCGAATGAAGTTGCGGGCAGCAGCTAGTCTAAAACATAAACGGAACATATAATCTAAATCTGTTTTGCTGTATTATTATCAATAAGACTAAGTAATCTAAGGAACCACAGATTACAATTATATTAATCAATTGATTTCGTGCGCAGTCGTGTTACTGAAACCAATGAGTTAAGACGATCGAATAATTCCAGAGATGAGCCTGTTTTGTTAAATGATTTCGAGTTTGAGTTGAGATTAGGGGTTTGAGCCCTTAGTTTTTTTTATAAATAACCAGGTTTTGCTCGCGACTTCGTTTCTCGCGCGATCCCGTTTTTTTTCCGTTCCCGTAGGAATTTTAGGAAATCCTCTTTTTGTGCTCCTTTACACTCCCTAAGGAATCTACACGCGAAATTAAGCTTTCTACGACCAGAAGTGACTGTTCGTTGTCTGTCAGTCACTCACACAGTAACGCAAGAATTTTATTGTACTTATATTGATTGAAGACAATTCAGATATTTTATATTATGAAAAACTTTAAGTTTTCTATTAAAATGGTAATGTAATTTCTAATATTTAAAAAAAATATATTTTATTTCGACCCATTTAAAATGTCGATATGGAGTGTAATTAAAATGTTTAGCGTTATACTCAGATTATGATTTAATTATTTTCGTTCTACTTAAGTCACTGAATTGGGTTACCCCAAGAGGCAATTACAAATTAGGTATTTACGCAAAACAATTTAAAATAACAAATCTGGACTCACCATACACAAAACCACTATTTACTTCATTATTACGGCATCCTGCTTGACATCCGTATGTCGCTACTGGGATCCAGCAGAATAACAGCGTCAGCTATATTTGCCTGGCACATGCTGAGTTGGACTCCCATTTGGTGCAGCTAAGAGATACACACACCGCACATTGGAGTATCTATGTAATTTCTTATTTTTTTTATGTAGGTAGGTAATCTGTTCAATTTCTTGCTTTAGTCATTGCCATATTCTGCCTATTTCTTTTTTTTAAGTTTTAATTTAATTTATTTGTATTTTCTAGAGTTATGTGCTTTTGTGTGTTGTTTCTTTTCTTGTTCCTAATAAATGTTTTATTTATTTATATTTATTTATTTAACTACGCCGATCAAAATGAACGACATCAGTAAATTTAAACCAAGGTCAAGAACTGTCAGTGATATTATTTCTATGAAACATTGACGTCAATGTCAATAATCCGTAGCATCAAAGTCTATACATTTATTACAACTAGACCATTAAAAGGCTGCTCTGAATGGCTCTTGAAAAGTGTTTATATAGCCCATTGCGTTCAGTTTGTTGGTGAAATTCGCCGTTAAAGTTAGTACCAACGGATGGCGTGTCGCGCATAAACTCGTGCTGTCACGAGATTGATAGTCGGGCATGTTCAACTTTCAATTTTTGAAGCTATTTCCCTGTTTGCGTTGTAGAGCCAACTGAGTTTAACATCAGTGAATAATTTCTACTTCTTTAAAACAGAATAGTTAAAGTTTGTTTCTTCATATTTCACTCAGCCTTGCTTTACTCGCACATTTCAAACAAATAAACTTGTCTTGCCAACAGGAATTCCGTATCGCACGGAACCCAAAACAGCGGTACTCTCATGAATTTCTAGAAAAAAATAAACAAATTCTTACAGTACTGAAAGAAAATAGCGTTCTCTAGTTGTTTGCTCGAACAAATATAGGAAATTAGATAGCTTTTTCTTACTTTTAAGTGCTTTTAGGTTTGTTTATTTGTAGTAAAAGTATCTTGTTTCCGTTAGTGTGGAGATATTTTTTTAAAACATCCCTTGAAGGTTTTTTGTGACGGTAAAAACTGTGACAGAAGTAGAATAATTTGGAGAATACATTGTAAGACTTTACCATATTTTACCTTACTGATTAATTAAATTTTGAATAGCGTTATAAATTTCCTAAAAAGGATGTTGCTATGCGTCCATACATCGTTCGCCTAAGAACAAACAGAGACGTGAATTCATTTTCTGTGTTCTAAATAATCCATAATATTCGACTAAAACTAAATAAAATCACGGACAGTTCTGGGAATTGTAAAAAATCTAAAATGTTTTCGGATTTGAGGTTATAATTAGGCCTATAGAAACATTCCTAATGGACTAAGATCCCAGAGCTGCCAGACCTCTCTTATTTTCTGACTTACAAAACGTGTAGTCCACTAACAAGCACTGGTCACCGCGAACTAAGCACATGTGCAATTCTGAGATTAAAAACAGGCAGTCCAAAATCTTAACGTGCTTTCTGAGGCTTGGAAGAACTTGATGCGTAACGTCTGGTCACCCATCTACGGATAGCCCAAGACGAGCGTTGCTTAACCTTGAAGATAAATCCATCCGTTGTTATTTATCCACAAGCTTCTTCATATAACTTCAAGCTAGCTGCATTCTGAACATCAATTACAGCTTCAACGCAACCTTGCCCGCATTTAATTTGTGCATGCAATACAAGTCAGCGCTTACCGAGAAATGTTTATTTGAGATACAGCAATAAATTCTCGCTAAGATATTTGTTTTACTGCATTATGTCTTAGTTATAGACGGTTTGGCTGGTTGCCTACATCTGATGTAGTTATAGATCTATGCAATACTTTGAAACACTTCTAATACTGATTTATTGTTTTAATTTTTCCAATTTAGGAAATAATTATGTGGGTAACAACAATCAAAGAGTTAAGAATCACATATTGAAAGACGGCAAATTGAATCATTAGAAGTTCTCAGAAAATTATCCAGACCAATTCATTGATTATTATTTGTAGTTTGAGAGCAAGACCATAGACTAATATATATATAACTGAGCAAGACTATTTTTGTATACCTACCAATATTATGTGAATTCATTTTAAAAATAATCTACCTCCTAAAATCTAGCTAAAAAATTAATGAACATAAATGGGGCTTAGAAAAACCCTCAAAGAGATGTCATTACTTTCATAGTTAATCATCTGCCTAGCCATTTCCCAGCTATATTGGGGTCGGCTTACAGTCAAACTGGATTCAGCTGAATACCAGTATTTTACGTGAAGTGGCTGCCTACCAGACCTCCACAACCCATTAAATGGGGACCACGGTATTTCTTGGCAAGACTGGAGTCAGATTTACTGGCTTCTGACAATCCGTAACGACTGCCAAAGTTCTACAAATGACAGCCGGGACCAACAGCTTAACGTACTTTCCGAAGCACGGAGGAAACTCGGTATGTTAAGATGGTCACCCATCCACAGACCAACCTTGGTAAGCGTTACTTAACCTTGAAGATCGATCTGTGCGGCTGTTATTCTTTAGCCACGAGCTCCTCAACAAACAAATTCACTGTATTAGTTAATGTTTAGTTTTAATTCACAACATTTCATTCCTCGTTGCCTTTTGGATTTAAGATTAACTTTTATAACTGGTACATTGACCCAATTTTAAACGTACCTTTTTCGCAACAGTAAAATAAAAAAATTGACGTCATCTTATAACCGATGGATCTTTGATTATGGATCGGTCGGTCAGTTATCGATGCGCTGCTACCATGCGCCGGGTACGCGCCAGCTCCAACAGCATCCTGAGAGCTATAGCGAACAGGTGGGACAGCCCCATACTGGGACATTTTATAGGCCTACATTTGACTGTGGCGTAGGTAGGTTGATATGTTAAAAATCAATTAAATCGTATGGAATGTGTATTTTATTCAGTATAAGTATAAGTACTTACACTAGTTTCTAAGTTTTTGCTAACCAAATAATGGACTCTTTGATCAATAATGGTTTTTTTTTTATTATTCACTGTAAGAGTACACCTTGCTTTTATGTACAGCCAGTCTATTCTTTCGAAAGCTCACAGTGTAAACATAGGTGTAGTGAGCGTGAGTGAACTGTCATTCCATCTTGTTTTTATGGATTTACAGTTCACCTCACCTAAGCTCACACGTCGAGGTATTTACAGAATCGCACTGCAGGTGACTCGCTAACGCCCGGGTCGACGGCGCGCTGTGTTCCACGCGCGCCTCAAAGAGCTGTCAGCATTAAGCCAGTGCCTGCTGGGGCTGCGGACTTCGTTCGAAAGAGGCACCGTATCCTGGAACGCAAAGGGCACTAGGAGGAACACGGATGGGTTTTAGTCAGTAAAAGTCTAACCCAACCCAGACCCCAGAACCCAGAATCCAGAGCGGGAGGAGTCATTTGATGATTTCCCATTCTAAAAAAAAAAAAGGTGACTCGCTAACAAACGAAAACAATAACCTAGTTATTTCATGCTACTTTGGCCCATACCTTATACACTAACATAAATCTATACTAATATATAAAGCTGTAGAGTTTGTTTGTTTGCTTGAACGCGCTAATCTCAGGAACCACTGGTCCGATTTGAATAAAATTGAAATTATTTCAGTGTTAGATAGCCCATTTATCGAGGACAATAGGCTATATATGATCACGCTAAGACCAAGAAGAGCGGAGCAGTAATGAAAATTGTGACGCAGACGAAGTTGTGCGGGTCAACTAGTGTTATGATGAAACTATTTGTGTTAGTACATATAATCTTAAGCCCATGTTAGTAAATACTTCCCTTAGCACTGTTTTATAGAGCTTCCTAGTGGCACTTGTACGCGGAAGTGACGGAAGGAACACCACATCCTGTGGCCATTGTCCAAAAGACGTCCATGATGAGGTGCAGAAAACATGCATGTAGGTACATGCACCACGAACGCTTCGAAGTTGACATTGCGGCGCGATTCCAGCACGAGAGTGCGTTCTTTGAAACAGGCTATTACTAGAGCTAATTGGTAACGATTCCGGGCTCAAAAATTTCCGATGTTTTTTTTCGATCTCGTAAAGGCATGATGTCACCCAACACGTGATAAATTTCGTTTTCCTTATCATGCCCTTCTCTGGTTTGTGCTTTGTTGATCCAATTCCAATTTTCTTCTAAGATTTCCTCTAACAATATTATTCTCATCACGTAACCTTCTAACTAGTAATTCTGGCTTCATTGTCCCACTGTAGGGCAAACACTTCACTTGAATAAAAGAAACGTGCGCTGACTTTTGCTTATATTATATAATAACTACCTTCTCTCAACGGCTTTGTTTCCGTGATATTTATTTAAATATCCAAAAAGAAATATTCTCGCGAGGATGAAATACTATTCCAAGTCAGGGAAAATACTCCCGGGATAAAAAGTGAAAGGTAATTAAGCTGGGCGTCATCATCTTCGGGCGTATTTGACAAAAGTTTTTTGTCCATATCTACGAAATTATTCAATGAAGCAGGTAGTCTGAATTAACTGATCTGATACTACATTAGTGTGCTCCAACTGTTTGTATCCCGGACATGAAAAGAAAACATGTCGTGGTGGCACATGCAAATATTCTTCTGTAAAACATAATACCATGTTGCACATAGAAAAGCCCAAGTCGTCTTCAATTACATGCACTAGCACACAACAAACATCAGTGCTATTATCGACGACACTGGTAGATGTGCTTGATAGCGACGGTAAATTTCATACAGCGAGATCTTTATTAGACAATGGTAGTACCTCCAGATATGTAACTAATAACCGGGATAAAAAGTGGATTAGGAGAAACGGAGAAACACGGATGGGTTTTAGTTAGAAAGAGTCTGTCACACTTCCTTCTTCTTCACCCAAAGCAGGAAGAGCAATTTGGTGATTACCGTCCATGGTTTGGTGCTGTGTGCAATCACGCTGATGCGCTTAAGCATGCGGCGTACCCAGTATGAGTCGACGCTCGTACGCGCAAAGCAAATGAAGTGAGTCAGAAGAAGACAGCCTTCAACAGGGCGGCCAAGTCCTGCAAGAAGGTGTTGCGGAGGGCTCGGTTTGACCACATTAACCAAATAGGGAACAAACTTGCTTCATACCCAGCGGGCAGTAAGGCGTTTTGATCTCTGGCTAAGTCGGTTGAATCGAACTTTAGCCGGCCCTCACTACCACCACTGCTGAGACCTGACCGGGCGCTGGCCCACTCCGCAGAGGAGAAAGCGAACTTGTTTCCTTCTTTGTTTGCGGAATCATCACGTCTGGATCCTGGTGGCGCAAAGCCCCCTGCTTCTCCTGATGTATGCGAGTCGAGTATGTCAAACATTCGCATTCATCGAGGACGTCGGTAGGGTACTGCGTAACCTAGAGGTGAACAAGGCTAGTGGCCCCGACGGGATACCGGCAGTTGTTCTGAAGAATGGCCTTATTAGTAAGCTTCCATCCTTCGGTCTGCCCGCCGGATTGTGTGATTGGATCGTAGATTTCTTGAGGGATCGGTCTATCCGAGTGTTCATAGATGGCTACTGGTTATGAATGCCGGGGTTCCTCAGAGGTCAGTGCTTTCGGCAACACTGTTCTTGCACGAGCTGGTAGGTCGCAAATCCGGTCTCTCTGGGAGGCTATGGTTGAGCGCTTGAACGTGTCTTAAAGGCTGTCTCTGAATGCCAATTTGGACAAGTTCAATGCTGCTAAAACCCAAGCGTGTCGGTTTTCCGCTAAAAGGAGCCAATTCCACCCAGCTCCAACTTTTCAGGGTGTTAAGGTGCCGATAACCGAGCAACTTGAGCTTCTAGGGGGTAAACATTAACAACTAACCTCTCAATTCTGGCCCGTTCATAGAGGCAAAAACTCAAGTGGCTGCAAAGAAGTTGGCGATCCTAGCAAAGGTGAGACGGTACTTCACGCCGGATCAGCTGCTCAAACTCTATCAAGCGCAAGTTCGATCGTGTATGGAGTACTGCTCTCATCTATGGGATAGATTTGCCAGATACCACCTTAATGCCTTTGAGACAATTGAGAAACAAGCCAAAAGAATGATTGGCAATGATAGGCTCATCGCGACGAGGCTCCAAAGTATTGAGCATCGACGACGAGTTGCTAGCCTGTCGGTTTTCTACCGGTTGCATTTTGGGAAATCTGCGACGGAATTGCATAATTTAATTCCGCCAAGCCCGTTCCATCATCGGACCACAAAACGATCGGCGATGCGCTACCGGTACATGGTAGACATCCCACCCACGCGCACAAAACGTTTTGGGAACACTTTCATAGTGCGTACAGCTAAGGAGTGAAATTCCCTGCCAGAGTCTGTGTTTCCCGATAGCTACAACCTGGGAGTCTTTAAATCAAGAGTGAATAGATTATTACTAGGCAGGCGTGCTTCATCTTCGACCACATCATCGCTTACCAATAGGTGAGATAGTGGTCAAACGCGTGCCTATGAAAAGTAAAAAAAAATAAAAAGATTACCCTTCCTTAAAAAAAAGGATAATAAAAATTTCATAAGGAAACTTGAAGGAACGATCAGGTTTTCCTCACGATATTTTCCTTCACTGCTGTCAGTGATGTTTAAGCTTACTAAATGTCAATTAGTTGCTATGTATAGGTAGAATATACTATACTATACATTCCTATGTACAGCAACATCAAAGTACTATCAAAACAAATTGCTTTTTCGCCTCATCGTCGGTTCCTGCGAGCAAATATTAAACTCTTAATAAAGACTTAGTTTGAAAGTTTCACCGCGATATTCTGGCAAATTACCCCATACCCTTAATATTCAGTAATCTCTTTAGGAGTTATTAAAAGACCGTTCGATACAAATTGTTTTATAATACCCTGGGGAAGCGGTACATAAAGAAGAATAAATAAGTATGCAAGTTGAAGGGCGAGGGGTGTGTTTGATGACCTACATATTTTTATTCCAGACTTCGGGAGAAAAAACAAGTCGGGTTTGTTAGAAACTTCGCTAAAGTTGTCGATTCTGCTGAATTTTGGTTCCAAGCGGCGATAGGGAAATCAGTCGAGCGTTCGGTCAACAACCTCATGATTCTTAACAACGTGACCACTTAAGGTGAGTCCCTGTGTGATATTTGAATTTTTGATTCCTCATCACTCCGTGCTGTCAATGCTTTACGATTCACAGCTCAAACTTTTAAAAGTGTCCGACATGTGTTTATTTGTTATTAACATTCTAAAACTCCATCTATAAAAAAACATAAAAGATCTTATGTCACAATCGTCTTATATTCACTTTTTAACCATTAACTTTGTTTTTACGTAGCTGAACTTTATCAGAAAACATGAAATCCGCATCAGAACAAAGGAAACCAGTGGACAAGATACGTCGCCATCCGCTTGGATCGTCGATGAGTCAGTAGGTCTACCGGAAGGCGCAACGTTGGAAGGTCTTTCACTGAGAAACTATGACCTAGATCGGGCTACGCGAAACCCCTTGATATGAAACGCACAGATCTGGCCGATGTGACGTCATTCAGGTGAGGCCAGTAGTGGATGTAATTTTGGCTGATGATAATGATGATTTTGCAACAGCAACCTATAAACTATGAACATCCTTCTTGTACTTTGATAAACTACGTTTAGTTAAGTAGTTAAGCATAAAATTGTCGTTATTTACGAGTACGTCCTATGTTACGCTAGTCTAAGAGCGTTCCGAGAAGAATTCGCTCGAAAGTTAAGCCGTTAGTGTTTATTAAAAGTTGTTTAGTACACACGTGTTTACATAATTTCGGTGCTATGTTTGTTATGTTACATAACATAACGTCTCTCTACTCCCTTAAGAAGTACGCCCATATTTTACTTACTATCTTAAAGTTCTATGCGAGGAGCTCGTGGCTAAATAATAACAGCTGCACGGGTAGATCTTTAAGGTTAAGCAACGCTTGCCAAGGTTGGTCTGTGGATGGGTGACCATCTTAATATACCGAGTTGCCTCCGTGCCTCGGAAAGCACGTTAAGCCGTTGGTCCCGGCTGTCATTTGTAGATTTTTGGCAGTCATTACGGATTGTCAGAAGCCAGTAAATCTGACTCCAGTCTAGCCAAGAAGTACCGTGTTACCCGTTAATGGGTTGTGGTGGTCTGGTAGGCAGCCGATCCACGTAAAACACTAGTATTCAGCTGAATTCGGTTTGACTGGAAGCCGACCCCAATATAGTTGGAAACTGCTAGACAGATGATGATCTTAAAGTTCTATGCAATAGTTATGCAGTAGGCACAAAACCAGTCTTTGGAATGAATGAGAAAACCTCGTCAGTTAAAATCATTAAAGCATGTACATTGAGCAACGTCCTATTATTTTAGATGCGATTGTCGCACGAATACGCGATCGTCGCGGTAATAAGTTCGGAAAAACCGAAAAGCGCCCTCTAGCGGAGCGTCGACGCGAAAGTGTTTGCAGCACAAATGAACGCATCGAAATCGTATTCGTACGGTGATCGCTTTGAATTAGGACAACGGCTAGACATTCATATCATTATCAGTGTACTTCCATCAATAACTCAAAACATATCGCTGTTTTTTGTGCTTTCTTTTAAAATAACTTCCTTTCATTTAATTAAAGGAATTTACCAGTATTTCAGAAGGTTCTTGAATAAAAATAGAATACTCTGTGAAACAGTTATTTATTAAATAAATTATACACTCGAGTAGTACCTATACATAGATCAATTTCAAGTATGTTCCTGGTACCTAGTTATTTTTTTTCTACGTGATAGACTGACGACTGATAAAATAGAATGAAAGAAAAAAAACGTGTTACACCGACCCCAAATAACATTCGATAAGGGCAAGAAGATGATGAATGGTGTATAATCTATCTTTCAGTGAACATGTTGTTATCAGATCATTGCTTATAGAGTCGTATTCCGAACATCGTCTTCGTTTTAATAAGCTTTAGTTGCAAATACGTCCACTGCTGGAAATAAGCCTCCCACATTGTCTGGTCCTGTGCGTCTCGCATCCGACTGATTCCCAGGACCTTCCAACACTTCGTCTTCCGGTACGCGTTACCACTCCAGAATCTTTCGAATTTCTGCCCTATCATCAAACATAAATGTTGCGGAATTTGTTTGAAAGAGTCACCGCGGCTCTGGAAAGCAAAGGGCATTAGAAAGAACTCGGTTGGGTTTTAGTCAGTAAGTAACTTTTGCTCCACCTTGAACGGACAAGTCATTTGATGATGATTTCCCATCCCTAAAAAATAACATGCAATTACTTTATTTTAGCATTAGTTTCGATTGATAAGAGCAATCAAGTTATATTAAGGTATCCGGGAAGCTACGTCTCCCCGAATACCCGATATAATTCCCTGGATTCCTTTTACGACACCCACGGGTTCTGTTGACGTCTATTAAGATATGAAACAGTATCATACTACCCTCATAAGTGTTACCTGTGTTACGTGTAAATAATTTTACGACTGACTAAGACGAACTCTTATAAATGGTCTAGCTTTTGTTCGTGACTTCGCTCCTACTTGAATAAATAAACGCGTTTTTCTCATATATACAGCAACCTATCGTATCCTACAACCTACTATGGTATTATTATATACTAGCAACCCACCCGGCACATTGCACGCAGAACAGATGGTCGATGAGGCTGAAAAGTTCTGGAGTAGCGACCGCGTACTGGAAGACAGAAAAGGTAGACCGACGACCTGATGAAGGTCGCGGGTAGCCGATGGATGCAAGACGAACAGGACCGGTCGTTATGGCGACGCTTGGGGAAAGCCTATGTCCAGCAGTGAACGTCTTTTGCCTGATATGTTGATGATGAACCCACCCAGCCCCACTCTTAATGATTTTTTCCGACGTTTTCAACCAACATCGTCAAATGCAAGCAATTTACATAAACATTTAATGAACCTTAATTTTCCCCGTGAATCAATTTATCAATTGGCGAAAGCCGTATGACAATTCGTTTGATAGTTTTTCAGCTTATCGCACACACACATGGACATACGCTGCAGGGGGAGTTGGTTTTATAATAGGTACGAATATGTAGTGATAAAATGTAGTGATTTGAAATTTGTGAGGTTAGATGGATTAATGGATACTTTTGTTACTATTTCAGAAATAATCATTCTTTCAAACTACATGAACTTAAAGGGCTGTATTGATGATTAAAATGGTTACAATTCTTTAGATAAATACGCGTTACGGTCGCAGATCGCATTTGGTCCACATACAGCTTCACACTGACCGGCAAATTTCAAAAAACATAAAAATATTTGAATTTCGCGGGCTACCCTGGAGCATTCACCTTAACTGGTACGATCTGTGGTTTTTTCATCACCCGTGAGGAAAAAAGCGTGAGTATGTTTATGTATTTTTCAAAAACATTTCAATCGAATCAACCCAAAATAGAAGGGAACTACAAACCAAATGCAAATCGATACACTGCAAAGTAAACCTCCCTTAACACCCACTCAAACTTTAGATTTGGGCCCTCGGAGTGACGGAGGGCTCTGTGACGTCACACCTCGCCAATTTACTCACGTCCCGAAGTTAGCCGGGGCTTAAAAGTATTAAATATAGGAAGGTTGGAAACGAGAGCTTTATCTTATGTTTTGTAGGCCCTTTGAAGTTTCACTTTGTGTTTTTAAAATGTTTGATGGAGGTATTATGATGTGTTTTGAAGATGGCGTCATGAAGAGTAATTAATAAAGAATCTTCAAGTATGAACATTGTTGAGACACATCCTGGTTAAGTTTAATAATAAAGCTCAGCGTAAACAGTCAAAGAAGTCCAGAAGCGTAATTTTGTAAAATACCTACTTTTGATTTTGTTGTCGAAGAGCTCGTGGCTAAAGAATAACAGCCGCACAGGTCGATCTATAAGGTTAAGCAACGCTTGCCAAGGTTGGTCTGTGGATGGGTGACCATCTTAACATACCGAGTTTCCTCCGTGCCTCGGAAAGCACGTTAAGCTGTTGGTCCCGGCTGTCATTTGTAGAACTTTGGCAGTCGTTACGGATTGTCAGAAGCCAGTAAATCTGACTCCAGTCTTGCCCAAGAAATACCGTGTTACCCGTTTAATGGGTTGTGGAGGTCTGGTAGGCAGCCGCTTCACGTAAAATACTGGTATTCAGCTGAATCCGGTTCGACTGGAAGCCGACCCCAATATAGTTGGGAAAAGGCTAGGCAGATGATGACCTACTTTTGATTTTGTTGTGTACTCCCTCTCCCTAGAATTGTTTTTTTAAAAGAGATTGCCTCCTTTTACAATACTAACAGCTTGGCTGAAGTAGGAGTAAGAGCGCCATGTTGCAGAAATGCATCCGGAGAGAAGGGCGAACTTTGTCACTCACTCGACACGTGAGGTTGGACGTCGCCGCCAGTGTTGATTGCGGCGAAGGTTATGTGACATCACGTAAGACGGAGAGGATTGATAGGAAATAGGGAAAGTCAGTAAAAAAAAGAACTTCCTTTAAATGGCATATCGTGGAGGACTTCGGGATTTTGAACTATGATGCTTTTGTCGAAGCCCAAGTACTCACACAAACAAAACGTCATTAGTTCCTTTTTCTGAGCTAGTAGTTTAATAATTCAGTAGATCTAAGATCTCAAAAAAAAAAATACAAGTGACACTTTTGAGGATGGTATTTGAGGTATCCCTCATTGACTAACACTTAAAACTTAGCAGGCTTGTTTTCTTGACATAGAAACTTCAAAATGAATTAACACAAGTGTCACAATATAGGATAATCAAACCAATTTACGTTTATGAATAAAACAGAGAACAAAAACAAAGTATAAAATCGTCCAATTGGGACTAGCGACTGTTGCCTAACCGTTCTTGTATATTCCCTAAACTAATCATTGTGAGTTGTCCAAACTCGTTACAGTCCAAAATGTGTACCATCTGCTACTGTTTGTGTACTTTACTGGCTGAACTTTTGAGTTCTTTGTTTGAGAAATATATAAGTAATTATAATTGATGAAATTGTGTAACTTGACTTAGAAGAAGTTATTAAAGAAACGACCTCTCGATTTGTTAGATTAGTAATAATTATGATTGTTGACTATATTTTTGAATTTAATTTCAAAAATCCTAGAGGAAAAGCAAGAAGCAATTTTATTCAAACAATTTTATTATTATTCCCGGTTATTCATTTTTATATACATATATGTTACATTTTTAAATATATCTTAAAGAAACTCATGAAAAAATATAAAAATAGTAGTCCGCTGGTGTCGGGAGCAGGGTCCAAGCTACCGGTGGTTAGGGCTCCAGAGAAAGGTGCCTATCAATAGTAAAAAAAAAAAAAAGGAACCTCCTCACAATACGAGCCGTATCGAGGAGTACTGCCTTCTGTATCAGGCCCTTTACCCAACCGCGTAACGCCAGCTTCGACTGATGGTCGTCGAAGCTTTTGGCCAACAGGCCATTGACCGTAACGACTATCGGCACAATGACAGCTGAGTTCACATTCCACATGTCAACCACCTGGTCATTATTATTATATTTTCACAAATTGTATTATTTAAATAACATCGTTCGATAAGTACTCAATCATGTAAATATTTGATATTAGTAAAAAGTGTTCGATAAAGATGATTAATTTTATGATACGATGTGATGCTTGCGCGCTCGTAGCAAAGTACTACGCCGTAGCAAATCTCGTAGCTTAGTAAGCTAAGCAGCCTACGCGGCTACGGTGCGCTACACATTTCTCGCTTGAGAAAGACGCCTAAACCCGGTCACTGTCGAACTGCATAGAAAAGAAATAGATTTCGATTTATAGCGAAATTTAAAGCTTTTCGATTTACTCATAAATTGCTGAGTTATTAAAAACAACTAAGTTCTACATTAAGATATATATTTTTTTATTACCGACTTGCAAAACTAACTAAATAGATTTGGCAAAATAAAAAAACATTAGCAGAAATTTAAGTATTTTTTTGCCAAAAGTCATCCTCTCAATTTTACTTAAAACATTTGAACTCATTGAAGATGAAAAAATAACTCAATTCCAAATTTTATTCAACAATCATTACACAATACAATCAATATACATATTTATAAACACCATTGTTTGAATTCAACCCAATTCCAACATGAATATTGAAAACAGTCAAAACTTTCTTGGGACAAATTGTTTCCATTCGAATTTTCACGAAAACGAACGTCGTATTTCGATAAACCGTGAAATGTGACGGTACCATAAACATTTTACATCAAAATAAATTGACAAATTGAAGCCTCAGATGAATAAAAAATAAATATAGATGTACATTCATTGTCATCGGTCGTAACTGGGTACGTAAAGCCTAAAACCAAACAAATGAATCGTTTGTACGAAAAACGGTTTTTTAAACTTTTTTGTTTGTTTTCTGAATGTTTGATTATGAAAGCCTGGCTTTGAATAACAGCCGTGTGGGAGGTGACACAGTAACTCAGTGGTAGGAGTGTTATATAAGAGGCGTATTATAGCTGATGTTTTGCAGTAGTGAGTATTATTTAAGGATCAATTATTTTGTGGAAAAACGAATGTAGATTTTCCCCAAAATGTTTGAAATAGAAACAAATACAATACAAAAATTTCAACTGGCTTACAATTACAGTTCGTAAGATAGTTTCCGTAAGATAGATCCGTTCATAGTCAGCGAAGGCTTCGTAGTTGGTTCCGTTGGTTAACCATTGAGTTCAGAACTCTAAAAACGTGACTATTATTGATATGAAAGTTTCATCTTTTTTCCACCTTCATATGATTGTCATATGATTTGATCAGTACGGATTGTCTACTTAAAAAGAGACTTAGACCTCTGAGGTTGACTTGTAAAATCCGACCTGCTTACAAAATAAATATTATTTATCACCTGATTCTCCTCAGATTTTAATTACGGACAAACCTACATTACCAAAGCCTGATTTCGCACAAGGAAACTTCAAAATCTTTGTTAACGCGATGCCAAACAATATTGTCTTACTGCTCGGTACTGTGGTCAGAATAAATTCAATCATCCATTCGCAGCGCATGTTGCTGTACTCTAAACTTCGTGTTCTGTGTTCCCTAACAATACCACGACCGCCATATTGATTAGGGGTTTTAGAACTGAAGTATTTCAGGCATTGTCTGTTTCATTTTCCGGAAAGTGCTATTGAAATAATTCATCATCATCTACCTAGCCTTTTCCCAATTATATTGGGGCTGGCTTCCAGTTAAGCTGGATTCAGCTGAATACCAGTATTTTACGAGGAGCGGCTGCTTAACATACCTCCAAAACCCATTAACTGGGTAACACGGTACTTCATGGCAAGACTGGAGTCAGATTTACTAGGTTCTGACTATCCGTAACGACTGCCAAAGATGTACAAATGACAGCGGGGACCAACGGTTTAACGCGCTCTCCGAGGCACGGAGGAAACTCGGTATGTTAAGATGGTCACCCATTCAGAGACCAACCTTGGCAAGCATTGCTTAACCTTGAAGCTCAACCCGTGTGGCTGTTATTATCTAGCCACAAGCTCCTCTTGAAAAAATTAATTCCGTTAATTATTTGAAGTACTATTGGACCTTTTCCACTTTTTTTAGGATGAGAAATCATAAAATAACTGAGAGTGACAGACTCTTACTGAGAAAATACAGGTGTTATATAGGTATACGATAAAAATACAGAAGATGCTACGCAGACGCTCATCTACGGACTATCTAGTCCAGCTGCTGTGAGCTAAGCGGCTTCATTCAGACAATATATTAGTACAATATAATAGTTGTAAGCTCATATTTCAATTACCAATATGACTATTGCATAAGATGCCCGAATTCGAGGACACGAATTCGTTCTAACGACCAAGTGTTATTGTTGGTTTGAACTTAAGAAATTTAACTTGGCACTACATTTTGCACAATTTAACACAATGACACTCAATCAAGATTTAATGTTAACTATTCGTTTTATTTTGAATGATACGCTTTTAAATTCATCTAAATCCTAATATAAAAAATCCTCCCGTTACTGACTGATTGACAAACAACGCACAGCTGAAACTTCTGGTCGTAGAGAGCTGAAAATTGACATGCAGGTGCGTGCGGGGGAGCACTAAGAGAGGATTTTGTGGGAAATTCCTACGCAAACGAAAAAAAAACGGGGTATGCGCGTACAAAGTCGCGGGCAAAAAGCTAGTAATTTATATCTGAATTCGTGTTTAAAAGAATTTTTCTTCCCTTTTTAACGCGAACTCCATACGGACTGGCCGCAATATAAGGAATTCAGATTATAAGGAAGCAGGCAAACTCCATCACATAATATAACATAGAACCTCCCTCGATCTCAAGACCCACTATACTTACTACCGAAGCGAGTAAAGCAATTTATTTTTTCTTTAATTTTCCAAAGGGCCCTCAGGAATGGTTGCTATAGCTATACGATATAAATTCACTCATGAAATATGTAATAGCCACAGCTAGCTGGCATTTTTGGGGTGACTCGTTCCAGTTTCCATGGTGACTGGAATGGGTGGGTCTTCTCTAAGAAATCAAGTAATGGAATTAGATCAAAGGGAATAAAAGTATTTTGACATCCGTGTGTATCTTCCTTCACTGCATTACAATCGCTCAAATAATTTAGTTCTCCGAATTTTTGAGTGAACTTTCAGTCCCAGAACTTGCACTATTTTTTATAGTTTTAACCAAAATGGTAGAAGCTAGCTATTATTAATTTTCGTATCAGGTATAAAAAGGATTTTTTTACACCGAATTTAGCTTTAAATAAATTCGTGGAAACAATTTCTTTTGTGTATTTTAAAATAAGCGAAAAAATAAATGCGTGAGCTGACATAAAGGAATTTAATAAAATAGCTCCAGCATTTTAGTGTATCAACATATTTTTGTTTCGATCCTTTTTAAAATAAATAATGCTTTTATGATATTTTGTTTACAGTTTATTGAATAGTTTTTACTTTTTTTTTGTCAGTATTTAAAACGTAGTATCTTACTTGTGAGGAGCTCGTGGCTAAATAATAGCAGCCGCACGGGTTCATTTTTAAGGTTAAGCAACGCTTGCCAAAGTTGGTCTGTGGATGGGTGATCATCTTAACATAACGAGTTTCCTCCGTGCCTCGGAAAGCACGTTAAGCCGTTGGTCCTGGCTGTCATTTGTAGATCTTTGGCAGTCGTTACGGGTTGTCAGAAGCCAGTAAATCTGACTCCAGTCTTGCCAAGAAGTACCGTGTTACCCAGTTAATGGGTTGTGGAGGTCTGGTAGGCAGCCGCTCCACGTAAAACACTGGTATTCAGCTGAATCTGGTTTGACTGGAAGCCGACCCCAATAAAGTTGGGAAAAGGCTAGGCAGATGATGATCTTACTTGTGAATCTGATAATTCTTACATAGTGTAGCAAACTGGTATATTTTTGAATCACTTTAAAAAACCATACAGACACAGTACAGATTTCTCTATGACTCAGCATCATAAAAAGTTTTTTTCGTTCCACGGTCAAATAGAGGACGTACACAAATAGCCGGTAAATTAGCTTTTTATTGCATCTATTACTTAGGATAAAGAGACATTTACTTGACCTAAAAGACGACGTTACTATGGCAATGTTAATACATTATACAAATCTTAACGACATTCAACTCAGGCGTATATTTCATATTTTTCCGAAGAATTCCGAGGCTGTAGCAAAGTCTGGCCTACTAGATATTAAAAGATAATCCCCTCGGCTATATCTGAAATACTCTTTTATAGTTCTATTTTATAGTTGAAGATTGGCGATAGCGACGATGTTCACCGATACGTTTGCGTTCGATATTGATTTTGAATTGCTAGGTTGTGTTGATAAAAATTTTGAACTTGTAATGTTCTTATTTTGTATTCGTGATGGCAAATAACAAAACCAGGATAAAACTTTACAGTTTTTAAAGCACACACAGAGAGATAGGAAAAGACATTGTAGCATTTTTACATGGTATAGAATTTAAAAAAAATATATGACTCAAATTAAATATAATCTAGATAGACGAATTCAAGCTATAAAAATACATACAATGATGTAGATCATTGTATGTATTTTAAAGTCAGTGAGATTTAAAAGAGTAGAGAAAAAACTCATTGGGAATCGAATAATTCTTCCGCATCTCTATCTATGGGAATAAATGACCAAATCACAGTCAGCAGTGCCACGTTTAATGCCAATGCTGATTTTCTTGGTCCAAAAATTGCCAACAATTAAAATTTATGCACTAGTATAAACACGCATTTAATGCCTTAGACATTTTTAAACCGGTCGATCTTAGGGTAGGGCAGATACCACATGGAAGGTGTAACGAGAAAAGACAAACAAATAGAAAAACAAAATGCAGATACATACATAAACATAAAAAATCCGCCAAGTGCGAGTTGGACCCACCCACTGAAGGTTTCGTAGAAATTTGTAGGTACATATTACTTTAAATTAAGACTATCTTTGTTAGGAGTTTCCAGACTTTGTCCTATAGCTTTAGTATAAAAAATGGTATTATTGCCAAATTTCGTAGTTTTAGATCAACGGGTTATTATACATTTAGATTCTCTTGAGAGTGTTAAAATATACGGTTTTTGCGGCAGAAAGGGCCGTATCTTTTTTACAATAATTTAAAACTTTTATTTTTTCACAGCTTAAGTACCGTAGACTTGAGTAAGTATATGGATTTAATTTCTCGATATTTCCACGCGTTCCCAAAATAAAGGGTCTTGACAAACGGACGGACAACAAAATGATCTTATAAGGGTTTCGTTTTTCCTTTTGAAGTTCGGAACCCTAAAAATAACATACGATTTCATTTAGATATTGATTTCAAATTGTGCCGTTCACAGTCATATAAACAACATTAAGATGTCAACGTCCCCGTTTTGTGAGAGAAGAAAACCAGCGCTACTTATAATATTTTTGGTACTTTTACATTATTTGTACTAATAAGCATAAGCTGACAAGTTTACAAGAAAACTGAGCCTTAAGTTGACAAGCTAAGTCCCCCGACGTGACTCGTTGAAGCTTGAATGTTTTGATCAATATTTATGTTTTGATTAGCGGTACGACAAATTTTAGTCTTAAGAAAATATTACTCTGAATTTTTAGGATGAATAAACTGCTTTGAAATTGGATAATTAAATTTTTAATTAGCTGGGTGAATATTTGATGTTGAAACATTAACTGCAACAAAATTAATTAACCGTCTTCAATAAAAAGGAGGGGGTTCTATGTTCGTTCAGTCAAAAAAGTAACGGGAATGGATCATTTGTTTATGGTTCCAAACTCAAATTTGCGTTTTTTTGTAGTTGTTAGATTGGCACAACTGTTTTCCATTTTGGCGCGGAGTTTGAGTTGCATCTGTTATTTATATTAAATACAGTGCTGGTTTTAGTAATATCATATATAGTGTGTATTGCGAATTTCATAATGGACAAAAATATCGAACAAAGAGTTTGTCTTAAATTTTGCATCGCCAATGGAATTTCGTGTTTGGAGTCACTGAAAATGTTACAGAAGGCTTACGGTGAATTGACTTTATCAAAAACTCGTGCTTATGAGTAGTTCAAAGCGTTCAAAAGCGGTCGAGATGTGATGGAAGATTTGCCTCGCTCTGGTAGGCCGTCAACGTTTGCAACTGAAGTTAACATCGCAAAAGTGAAGGAAATAGTGACTGAAAATCCCCATTCAACTCTGAGAGAGATAGCCGCCGAACTTTCTGTATCTCACGAGTCGATCCGTACCATTTTAACTAATCATTTGGGTATGAAACATGTTGCTGCTCGGCTAGTCCCAAAAGATCTGAATTTTCTCCAAAAACTCAATCGCATGAAAGTCGCTGAGGACATGCTAGAACGAGTCAGTTCGGACCCAACATTCATGAAACGCATTGTTACTGGTGACGAGACGTGGGTTTACGAGTTTGACATGCAAACTAGTCAACAAGCTTCGGAGTGGCGCCTTCCAACTGAACCGAAACCACGCCAAAGTCGATCAAAAGTCAAAGTCATGTTGACTGTTTTCTTTGACTATCGCGGTGTTGTGCACTCTGAATTCTTACCGGAAGGTCTAACGGTAAATAAAGAATATTATTTGAGCGTTATGCGGCGTTTAAGAGAGCAAATTCGACGAAAAAGGCCAGATTTGTGGAAAGAAAATTCTTGGATTTTGCACCACGACAATGCGCCTTCGCACAAGGCTATCATTGTGAACGAATTTTTAAGCAAACACTCAACAAATAGCATCCAGCAACCACCATATTCACCAGATATGGCTCCTGCTGACTTTTTTCTTTTTCCTAAACTCAAATTGAAACTTCGTGGCACCCGTTTTCAATCGATAGAAGACATAAAGGAGAATTCGCGGCGAGAACTGAACTCAATTCCGGAAGCAGCGTTTAAAAAATGTTTTGATGAATGGATTATTCGTTGGCGCAAGTGTATCGTTTCTAAAGGAGCATACTTTGAAGGTGATAAAATAAATTTTGATGAATAACAGACATTTTGTGTATTAATGATCTTTTCCCGGTACTTTCTTGACAGAGTATATTCACCGATTTCTCCGCTAATTATAAACGATTCAAATTATTTTTTTGATAATTGTGTTGGAGAAATATACTATAAAATACAATAAACTTCTCAGACAATGATATCAGAATCTGAATATACTCTTATCTATATCTACACTAATATATAAAGCTGAAGAGTTTGTTTGTTTACTTGAACGCGCTAATCTCAGTAACTACTGGTTCGATTTAAAAAAATATTTCAGTGTTAGATAGCCCATTTATCTAGGAAGGCTATACTCAATACTCAATATCTTTATTGCATTCCACACCACATGGATTCTTAGCCGGTAAAAACAAAATTGGTTCATGTGGACCCTGTCGGCCACAGCAAGACAAGTAGGATAAGTAGGAGAGAGAAAGCCTTTTATAGGCTATATATTATCACGCTAAGACTAATAGGAACGGAGCAGTAATGAAAATTGTGACGCAGACGAAGTGGGCGGGTCAAGTAGTCACTCCATAATCTTGTTAAATATGTAGCCAAAACTTTCAAGCACAAACTGAATAAATTGTAGAAATCCAAATGAGGATACAATCCCTCTGACATTAGTCGGTGGCCCTACAAGATGTGATTAAAACGAATCAAGAGGGGTTGTCGAGTTTAGAGAACAAATGGCGACCGAGGGAAAGTTCCTGGGTAGCGGGAGGGGTGGAGACGAGACCTTCTAGCCACAGAATAATAAAGATACAGAAAGACGGTTCCACATAACGAATCAACACGCACGCACACATACGCGCTTCTCGTATACAAACAAATGACGAATCGCAAGCGCACTTCCGTGGTTTCAATGAACAGGTTTTAGGAAGATTTGTAATATTATCCTGGTGGAGCTCGTGGCTAGATAATAACAGCCGCACAGGTCGATCTTCAAGGTTAAGCAACGCTTGCCAAGGTTGGTCTGTGGATGGGTGACCATCTTAACGTACCAAGTTTCTTCCGTACCTCGGAAAGCACGCTAAGCCGTTGGTCCCGGCTGTCATTTGTAGATCTTTGGCAGTCGTTACGGATTGTCAGAAGCCAGTAAATCTAACTCCAGTCTTGCCATGAAGTACCGTGTTACCCAGTTAATGGGTTGTGGAGGCCTGGTAGGCAGCCGCTCCACGTAAAATACTGGTATTCAGCTAAATCCGACTTGACTGGAAGCCGACCCCAATGTAGTTGGGAAAAAGGCTAGGCAGATGATGTAACATTAACCTGATGCTGATTCATGCAGGATACCTTTCTCCTCAATCACATACTCGTCTGGGCTCATGTAAATGGTACCTATCCACGAACCCTATCTTTTATACTAATATATAAAGCTGAAGAGTTTGTTTGCTTGAACGCGATAATCTCAGGAACTACTGGTCCGATTTGAAAAATTCTTTCAGTGTTGGATAACCCATTTATCGAGAAATGCTATAGGCTACATATCATCACGCTAAGACCAATAGGAGCGGAGCAGTAATGAAAATTGTGACGTAGACGAAGTTGCGCGGGTCGACTAGTAATATATAAAATTCTTCAATCACTGACTGACTGAGTGACTGACAGACAACGCACAGCCGAAACTACTGATCGTAGAACGCTGAAATTTGGCTTGTACCTTCCCTACACTTCGTAGAGATGCACTAAGAGGATTTTCCAAAATTCCTACGGGAACGGGAAAACACTGGATATGCGCGTACATATTGCGGGCGAAAAATACCTAGTAGGTTATAAATAGATGATCTGCGTATGAGATGAAGCAGAAAAAAAAATAGTTTCACTCGTTCGATCGATATATTTTGGTATCTACAAAATATGATGTAGTGCCATTTTTAGTTTGTAATTTTGTGTGAGTCTCAAGTAAATATTGTTTTGTTTGTTGTTGTTTTTTTTTCTATGTTCCGTGCCTGTTTCATGATTGTGCTAAATAAATGTTATTATTCTTCTTCTTCTTTCTTTCTATCCATTTCCATATTATGATCTCTATTTACCAGGGGAATTTGTTCGAAAGAGTCACAGCGGCCTTGTAACGTAAAGGGCATTAGGAGGCAAAAGGTATGTAGTGTAGAACAAGAATAAAATTAATAAAAAATAAAATAAAATGGCAGTGTTACAAGAGTTATTAGTTTATTTATTGATTAAGTATAGTTATTTTCAATGACTTCCTGCACTAGGCTATCCCGTAGGAAGCTTTTAGAATTTCTATGCAATTACAAATTATATTCAACAAACGCAGAAAAATAATATATATAGAGCCGGTGTTAACTAAAAAACATTATGAGCCAGGTTTAGACAGGGAGACATTGGGAAAAAAACATTTTAATTTGGAAATGATTGCAACACAGTCTAACTGTAGCACCGACAAGTGTCCGAAGACACGCAAGTGCCGTGATTGTAGCCTAGGAACCTGCAGACGTAGTTGCAAGAATCGTTGGTGCAAGACCGCAGACTCATCGGTATGGAAAGGACATCATTTGCCATTTTCACTGAAAAAAAAAAGAAACGATAACGGTTAATTCACCAGTAAATCACAATCGCTTGTCCTTAAGCTTACATTTCTGTATTTTTAAAAGAACATTGCCTCCACTACACTCCCATAAATAGAAAAACAAAAATATGCGCGGCAGTTTTGAGGACTGTGATGTGAAAACTAAGTAACTTGTGAGCTCATGGAAAGAGTTCAGTGACGATGACGCGAGTTACATGATTTCTGTTCACCCAAAATGTACTCAAAGGGCCTAAAGACGTTTTCTCTTCAAAAAAATGGAATAGATACGTAAATACTTGTATATAAAATTCTTTCGTTACTGTTGAGTGGCTGACAGAGAACGCACAGCCAAAACTACTGGTTGTAGTAAGCTGAAATTTAGCATATAGGTTCCTTGGGGAGTGTAGGGGAGCACTGAGAGAGTTTCTCGAAATTCCTACGGCAGCGGGATATGCGCGTACGAAGTCGTTTCAATAATTATAGAAAAATAAATCATTCAAGTGTTTGAGGGAATCTGTACTGAAGTTGAGTTGAGTAAAGGAAATGAATGGGTTGCTTTCGTATAGACAATACTTTGGTGTGTCTTCCACCAATTACACAAACTATGAAAAAGGGTTTATTATAGTTTCTACATAGAACAAAGCTGCTGCATTATTATTAATCAGTTACATATTCTAAAGGAAAAAAAACAAAAGCGGCTAGGTAACAGATTACTAAAGTGTTATTTATATATTTTATCATCTGTTATTTACAAGAGCCACTGTCATTTGACCTCCACAATCCTACTATACGAGCACACCGGTGGAGATAATAAAAATGACATTGCACCTGATTACATTTAATGACCGAAATTTTTGTCAATAAACATGACTTTTAGCCAAACATGTTATTAATAGAGCTGAAAAATTTATAACAATATAGCCTGGACAAGAAATTCCCATTTCTGGTCCAAGCTATCCCTATCCATTCCAGGTTGCCTGGAGGAGATCGCGTAATGCGATAAGGCCGCCAATTGTATTTGTTTTAGTTTAAAGTTTCCTTCATGTGTTTTAATTTGGTGTACAATAAAGTATAGATAAATAAATAAATAAATAAGAATACAAAAATAAAGAGAGAAAGAAAACAAGATAGGAAAACAAAAGAAAGAAACGTGTTTATTTAGTATTAGTAAATTTTGCATTTATCCAAAATGTATCGTTTTGAATACAATAAAAGCAGAATTGAAAAGTTCATTGTCACTTTCTCAAGAATGACCAAACTAAGCACGCACTTCACTGCTTCTATATAAATACCTTGACATCTAAAAATTGTCCAAACTAGGAAGATGCAACGGCAACTACCGAAAACAGTGAAACCAAAGCTAAACTCGAAAATATTTACAACATTGTTCCATTACTGATGATGATGATTTCCCAAAATTCCTACGGGAACGGGAAAAACGGGATATACGCGTACGAAGTCGCAAGCAAAAGCCAGTAAATAAATATTTTTAAATGCACAAAACACAACCACAGGCAATCTTAAAACGCTAATGCTATTGTTTTCTTACCATTACCAACTTCGTTTGTTACAATGTTGGACCGCGACGGGTCATAATTCCTCAACAAGTCCTCCAGTGAGATGATCTGCGACGATGCAACCAAAATTATGGCAGACAAAACAACCAGTACGAACTTCATCTTGGTAAGTTAAATATAATAAAATATTGTAATAAAGCGACCGTCTTGTGCGGGAACAGACCCCAGATTGACCATTCTTAATCTCGGGGGACCTTATATTAAGCATGCATTGTCAATCTAGGATTTGTAAAGCGTGGAGTTGAGATGCGCAAATGTGTACCCTGTGTTTTAAAGTTAGAGTCGGAATTTCAGATTCAAAATTATTTGTGTACGTTTATTGTTTTTATCGAGGGGTAGAGTCCATCCGTCAAAAAAGTCTGCTTTCTGCGTTGTGGATTTAGTATAAGGCACTTGTCCCACCGCCGGCGAGGAAACGAGTAGCTATCGACTATTTGCTCGCTGAGGAAAGGGACAAAAGATATAGATTATGTGTGAGTAAAAGAGACACATACATTCATAGTCGATAACTGGCTGTGCACACTGCCGGCGCATTGATCGCATCGACAAGAGCTATCAAAAAACTAGCTAGAAACTCGCTCGGTAATGCTCGTTTGGTGGTCAGAACTCACCAAACAGCAGTGATTTCTACTTATAGTGCGGGCCGGAGTGAGTTTTTCGAGTAAAAGCCCGTTGCACAAAAGTGCTCGCTGAAAGCTGAGCATCAAAAATGTCGAAACTTTTCACTAACTACTCGCTGCTCGTCAATTCGTTTCGAGTTTGAAGCTTTACTCGCTACTCGGTGAGACAAGTGCCTTACGTAGAGGTACTGTTTTCTAAACTTCTTAGTAAAGTTAGCTTTTTTAACAACTGCCTGAATAAAGACTGTATGTCTGTATGATTCGGTCAGAATTACTTTCTTTACCTTAGGAAGCGTGTTAGAATATCGATTTTCTAAGGCTGCGTATCCTCAAAAGATGTGTGAGGATGCGTAGCGAGGGATGTCTGTTAAGAACTAGTTTCGGATCGAAACATTTTTGCCGAAACCGAAACGGAACCGTGAAAACGGGATTAAAACGTTAAATAAAATATCAGTAGGTCGTTCTTACCAGATATATGAATAATGAAACATCGTTTAAATTTCGGGAAATTCTCTCTTAGTGCTCCCCCACACTTCTCAAGAAACCTACATGCAAAATTTAAGCTTCCTACGACCAATAATGTTGACTGCGCGGTATCCTTTCGTCACTCAGTCACGAGTAACGGCAGAACTTTTGCCCGCGTTTTTTCCCGTTCCCATAAGAATTTTGGGGAATCTCCTTAATGCTCCCCTACACTCCTCAAGAAACATGCATGACAAATTTCAGCTTTCTACGATCAGCAGTTTCAGCTGTGCGCTGTCTGTTAGTTACACAGTCAGTCAGTAACGGAAGATTTTTATATACATACTAGCTGACCTGCGCGGCTTCGCTCCCGTCTGGCTACCCTACCTACCTCCTTACCTCCCTACTTACCCAACCTACCTCCCTACCTACCTACCCTATCTACCTAACTACTTACTGTTTTTTTTAAATATTTAAATACTTATTATGCTATTCCGGACAAAGACTAATCCAAAAACATAAACATCATGAAAATCGGTCCAGCCGTTCTTGAGTTATAAGTGTTCGAACAAACCCGACTTTTTTTTATATATTAAGATATATTGATGACTGATTCTCCATTATTAAAGGTTATGTTTAAGTCACCTTTAGGTCATTGATCCGCGAGTGTGATAATTATAATCACGAAGTACGTAGTAAATCCCAATTAATCAAAAATGTTTATTGATTCTTATGTTCATATCTTGTTTTTCTGAGAAAATCGTCTGCCGCCGTTCTTATCAACGCAGCCATTTTTTTGTGGCATAAAGCAAACAAGCATCACTCGATAAAACTTGAAATATTAAACTGGGAGGAGCTAGAAGCTGCAGGATAACAGCTGCACGGGTCGATCTTTAAGGTTAAGCATCGCTTGCCAAGGTCGGTCTGTGGATGGGTGACCATCTTAAGATACCAAGTTTCCCTGTCATTTGTAGATCTTTGGCAGACGTTACGGATTGTCAGAAGCCATTAAATCTGACTCGTCTTGCCAAGAACTACCGTGTTACCCAGCTAATGGGTTGTGGATGTCTGGTAGACAGCCGCTCCACTGCTTATCTTGAAATCATTTTCAAATTCTCATGTGGAATCAAAGTTTCGAGTTTTTTGTGTTCACCAAAAAACAAACGAAGTGTGATTGGTGTATCTAGCTGAAAGATAGAAAGAAAGAAAGAAATCATTTAATTCCTTAATTAAGTCAATAAAAATGTGGATCATTATACACTTTTTTATGAGCGACTTGTACCAGATAAACCATGGTAAACCAACGAAAAAAGCCTCTTCTCAAATCATTCACAAATGTTCGCATTACTTGTGGACAAAATATTTGTTTACTTTTTTGTTTCACGACGACTCTGAAATCTAAACGTGTTTACTATTGAGGTCGGTCACTCCCTACGATATATTGGTAATTACAATTACCTTCACCTTGTAGGTAACTATGTAATTTTAAGTACTACAACTGAGGCCATTCAGTTGCCCTCATAATGTAAACTTCCGCTGTAAACTGCTTACATCGAGCCGATACCTGGCTGATACTTTTAGGGTTCCGTACCCGAAGGGTATTACTAAGCCTCCGCTGTCCGTCCGTCTGTCTATCCGTCCGTACTGAGTCGTAATAAGTAGACAGTTGACATTTTCAGTGTGAATTTCTATTGACGCTATAATAAAAATTAAAATATATTAAACACTAGTTGACCCACGCAACTTCGTGTGCGTCACAATTTTCTTTACTGTTCCACTCCTATTGGTCTTAGCGTGATGATATAGCCTATAGCCTTCCTCAATAAATGGGCAATCCAACACTGAAATAATTTTTCAAATCGGACCAGTAGTTCCTGAGATTAGCGCGTTCAAGTAAACAAACAAACAAACCCTTCAGCTTTATATATTAGTATATAGATTAAAGGGGACTCCCATACAAGAAACGTGTTTTTATTCATAGTAGTATGTATATACATAGTAAGGAAAGGTGTAATAATGCGACTCGCACTTGGCTTATCAGAGTGATTTTTGTTGATGGTTGTTTAATTTTTTTGTTTACAGACTGTCTTTCTGCTTCTTTAGTTATTGTGGATCAGGTTTGATACCGAACACAATAGCACATACAATAATCAATTCATTAAGCAACAAGTGTTTAGGAAAAGCAGTGAATTACATCTTACTTTGAAGGAACCATTTCAAAAGACTTAAAACGTTCCATAGAATATTCTCATAATGTAATGAGATCAAAAAGAAGGCTTCACTGTAAGTGAGTTCTCAAATTATTATACAGTATTAAGGGATGTTCTTGGAGAGATGTAAGGAAGCGATAATTTCGGAGAAAATTATATGCGGAATATTTCATGAAGCAGACAAGGTTTCAGAAAGCTGTTTCAGTTTTTAAAGTTGCTTTTCTAGAAAATCATTTATTTCAGTATTTTTCGTATTTTTGGAGTGCAGTGGTGCCCGGTATAAATAGCTGCGACTTACAAATTGTAGGTCGTAGGTTCGAACCCAGACAGGCGCTTTACTTTGTAAATTATTTCATCAACACTGCTTTCAAAACGGTGAAGAAAAACATCGTGAGGAAACCAGCATGTCCTAGAACCAAAAATTCAAAGACATGTGACATCTACCAACCCGCACTGGGCCCGCGTGGTGGATTACGGCCCACTCCCTCTCAACGAGAGGAGGCCTGTGTGAACATTATAGGCTGATTATGCTTACTTATGCAGTATTTTTTTGAACATGAAACATTAATTCAGTTTTTTGAATAAGAAAAAACATACGGTGCATTTTGATAAATAATCCGATTACAGGTAATATTTACAAAATAAAATGTAAACTAAGGTTTAAAATAAAATATTTTACAAATAAAAGAAAATCGGTTTAAAAAAGAAGTAAAATTGAATTTTATACACCACAATTTATTTTCATACCTACGTGAATGATATTAAATACTTGCCCAGTTTTGAACCTGAGGCTGTTGACATACATAAAGCAACTGTTTAGCCGTGCGTCGCGGCTAGATGAGCAACGTTTCACTTTTACTGAAACATTTTGCACTGTTGACTCGAAGTTTGTTACGAACTGTGAGTAAACTCCGCGAAAGTAAACATAAATCAATGTAAAATATCATAAAAACCAGCTCTTTAAAACTTTGTGCGCGAGTTACGAGCACATAATATTACGTTCGATCGACTTGTTCGTTTTCTTCAAGTTCCGCCTTTACTTTTATAAACTTCACATAATGTTCCTCCAAAGAACAACAGGAGTCATGTTGTTCTTCTTCTACCCTGAAAGTACCAAGAAAATTAATCTTCTCCCCTCAAACTTTACTTCCATTAAGTTTATCTTTAAATTCCCTAATATGCATTACCAAGTTCGATGTTCAATTTTGCCCCTCCAACGGTTAATTGCTTTTTAAATTCAAATTGCGAATCGAGTTTACTAACAAGGGTCAAGTTACGCTGGATTCTGTTGCTTTGCCAAAGTTCCCAATTTATAGTAGAACTTTGAAAAAGTTGTGGAAATCTGTTTACACGTTAAGTGGTCAGTTTAATCTAAACTGTTAGATAGCTGAGTAATATAGGGTTTATTTTTAAAGCCTATTTTAGGTGGATAGCGCACGATCTACTTAGCAAACAAATCCTGCTAAACAACAATCAACTTTACCTTCTTCAGGTTAAGGATTAGATTAACATGGAGTGTAAAACGCGACAAAATCGATGAAAGGTTGATGAACGGAAGGTGTTGCTAGGAAAATACGAAACTGCTTTCGTTTTTAACTGCTGCCATACATAATGTAGGAGGAAGATGGAATACGCGTTTTCGTGTACAGAATCGGGCTCAAAAAGATGCTTTTAAGTCTACAAGTATGGTTGAGCTCGGATAAAATGCGTTCGTAGTTCAAGCTCAGATTATTTCATGTAGAAATGATGTATCATTTTCCGTGAAAAATCGTCGCGTGAGTTAAGCTTGTGTATCGAATGGAAAGAAAGAGCTTTTGCTTTCTGAAAGACATTTGACAACCTAAATTGAGTGATGGAATACCTGGTCTGAAGCCATCATTTTGATATTTGCTGTAACAAAGATCTTTGTTAATGTGTACAGCGATCCTTGGATGTATGTGTTACCTGTTGTTATTTTAAAAGTTATAATAGGGGTAGAAAATATCAAAGACACAATGGTTTGGAATAGTGTTAAAGATAATTTTGCGAGAAAAGAGGTAGCTATTGAAATGGCTGCGAAATTTTAAATGATGGAAAAAGAGATGAATGAAATAATAAATATGTAGACCCCAGTCTGTGTAGCATATTTTATTATTATCCTTACTAATATTATAAATGCGAACGTAACTCTGTTTGTCTGTCTGTCTGCCACGCTTTCACGCCAAAACTACTGAACCAATTTAAATTAAATTTGGTACACAGATAGCCTGAGAAAAAACATAGGCTACTTTTATCTAGGGAGTGTGTTCCCCAGGAACTACGCGGGCGAAGCCGCTGGCAGAAGCTAGTTTATTATATTTATTAATTTCATTTCATTCATCTTTGTTATTAAGGCCTATTTCAAATAACTCTTCATGTAAATAGGATAATAATTTAAAAAAAATGGGCTTTTTTATTTATTTAAGTTGAAACACATGCAACTAACATTAAATAGAAATTAACTTATTATCCCATTTACTTGATGAGTTATTTGAAATAGGCTTTAACAACAAAGACATTTAATATTTAAGATAACACGGAAGAAAGTTGCTGCTAATTGTAGTGTCGACACATGAAATAATAGGTACTACATAACTCAAACAATAAAGCGCTAAACGAATTTAAACAAGAGTAAAATACAAAAGCAGAACACAAAACATAATTAGCAGATCAAAACAGTTTTATACCAATCCAATATACAGATGTTACACCGCTCGAGATGAAAGCATTAAAAATGCATTAGGAAGATTTTCTTTGAGTTTGTAAGAGTGAAAAAATCGCTTCTGAATAGTAATGACGAAGAACGCGTGCGAAGTTCACTGTGACAGTTTCGCTGAGGAAGATTAGATGCATGGAGGACATTATGGGTTTTTCATGGTATAATTTGGGGCTAATCTTCTTTTTTGTAGCGAAAAGAATTATAAAAGTACTATCTTTTGTCCACAACTTCGTATGCGCATATCGCATTTTTTCCAGTACACTTAAGAATTTCGGGAAATCCTCTCTTAGTCCACAAAATTTGGCATGTAGGTACATGTACAGTTTTCTATGACCAGTAGTTTCGGCTGTGCGTTGTCTGTCAGTTAATAACTCAGTCACCAATCAGAGGCCGTCTTCATAAGCGAGGGAATCGCGACGATATTATCGTCATGCCACGTATTTTTATAACAACTCTATGAACATGTCTCTACACGGTGATATTATCATGGCGATTCGACGAGTAAAAACTTGTTTACAAAAAATACAACCGACTTCCAAAAACAAAACACTACAAGGTACAAAATAACTTCGGAAGAAAGAAAAGAACTTTAATTTCGGAAGTCGGTGTTTTTGGTTACTTTTTCATTTTATGATGCCGACTTCCGAAATTAAAGTTATTTTTCACTTTTTAGTGGTACCTACCTGCGTACTCATTAACAGCGTACCGGCGCAATGTTATGTTAAGAACTGGTACAAACACTAAAAAAACATGCAATTTCAGCAATCCCGATCCATTTGCTTTTATTGAAGAGTTCCGTCCATTGCCTACCTCGTTCTTCGTCAGATCTTCAACAAATTGAAAATACTCTTCTAAATAAAAAATAATCATCCAAATCGGCGGACTATTGCCGAAAATATCGCTGAACAAACATATTTCATGGGATCTCATCATCAGATCCTAATTTATACCTTCCATCATCAGCTCAGCAACATGAGATGATGATTACTAGGCACAAATATCTGAATTGTGTTAGAAATTAAATGAAAAAACGTTGTACGTGCCTATAAAATTTGAGGGTTGCCCTCGATTTTCATGGGATCCCATCATCAGATTCTGACTTGGTGACAATGGGACCAATCGAGAAGTATACCCTTTCAGATGAAACAAGAATTTTTCAAATCGGTTCATAAATGACGGAGTTATTTGGTAACAAACATAAGATAAAAAAAAAAAAAAAAAAACAACCGAATTGAGAACCTCCTCCTTTTTTTTAAGTCGGTTTAAAATATGTCAACTTGCCGCGATTAGCTCGTTCGTGGAGACGGAAGAATTCTGTATACCATAGTCTGTTTTTAAATCTCGGAGACTAAATTGACAAGTGCAAATGTCAAAAGTTCAAAACTGACTTATTTGCTAATGTAATCTATGTCAGTTTGCCATTTGCACTTGTCAATTTAGTCTCCGGAATTAAAAAACAGACTTTGGGGTATTGATAGCGAGTGAGAAAAATAAGCAAAAGAATATCAGTCATCAAGATGGGTTGGTTTTCGAAGTTCGTGGCTCCAGGCGACTAATTCAACTCATGTTCAAAAGCACTGTTGGATGATTAGAACCACAGTCCCAGCAGTCCGACTACACAATGTCTGACCAAGGTCTGCACCGGACGTCCATTAAGTATCGCTCGTCTTAAGGATCTAGGTATCACTGAAACAGATAGAATAAATTAATGCAAAACGGTTTCCGAATTTGGGGCCAACTTCATTTAGCTTAAAGGATTTTGAGAACAAAGGTAATGATACTGCACTACTTTCACAGTATGCACGTGCCTTGCAACATAATTAATGATTGGTTTTAAAACTGTTTTAGTCGATTTATATTATTAAAACTATCGAAGAAGGAAAAATCGGCCAAATGCAAGTCGGACAGACAAGACAGACAGAGAATACCCCAAAAATCACAATACTACTTTATTCTATTTCATAGTTATTAGAAAAAGTTCTAAAAAGTACATTTAATAAAAAAAATAGGTTCATATCAGCAAACATGGCTGTATCTTTAATCAAAAATGGTTATGTAAGCCGTAGAGCCATAATAAAATCGTTAAAATTCGCATTTTTTTTTAAAGTTCTTTAAGAAATTCCTCCATGAAAATGCAGAGCTTAAGCATATTGCGTGTATCACTTAAGCTTATCTTAAATCACACTGGCGTAACTTTAAGCGCGATTTATATACCGACTAAGGAAAGCAAGTTTGATTTAAAGATTGTGATAGTGCAGTCTGAATTAATGGCTTGCTTACAGCTCGAGATAACGATCCGTTCTTTAGATTTTTCAAAGAGCTGTAAAGGATTGCAGTTTTTTTTAACTTAGTTTTCTTTTTGTGAATAATTTTGTACTTCAGTTGATTCTTATCAAAGACACTGTTATTGACATTTAGACTATCAATCTGTTTCAAAGTTTTTGCGCATTGTTCGAGATAATTTAATGTTAGTGTTTACTTTTTTAAAAAATTTTTTATTTTCTCTTTTTTGTTTGGCTTTTATAAAGGTACAATGTTCCAGGTATTTTATGATCGGTGCACAAATAATTTCGACGCTGTAGTTTGCAGCAACAATGTTTATAACATATTACGCGACCAGGCTCTCAGCAAAATGTAAGCCGTATAAAATTGGCTACCAAACATGCTCTACATTTTATGTTACACCATCGTTCATTGTTCAAATAACTGTACAGTTAATTAATCTGCCTCGCCTTTTATGTAGGAGTCCGCCTTCAGTCTTACCAGATATTTTTTATTTTTTTGAGTATGGGATATCATCAAATGACTCCTTTCGCTATGGGCGGAGCAGAACGGAGTGAGACTCTTACTGACTAAAACACAACCGTGTTCCTCCTAAAACCCTTCGCGTTCTAAGGCCGCAGAGAGTCTTACGTACTTTCGCAAAGTCTTATCTGATGCTGCAGTGTTGGAAATCATCAAATGACTCCTTCCGCTCTGGGCGGAGCAGAACGGAGTGAGACTCTTACTGACTAAAACACAACCGTGTTCCTCCTAAAACCCTTCGCGTTCTAAGGCCGCAGAGAGTCTTACGTACTTTCGCAAAGTCTTATCTGATGCTGCAGTGTTGGAAATCATCAAATGACTCCTTTCGCTCTGGGCGGAGCGGAAGGGAGTGTCAGACTATTACTAACTAAAACTTATCAGTGATCCTCCTAATCCCCTTTGCGTTCTAGGGCCGCAGTGACTCTTTGGAACAAATTCTGCTAAGTCTTATCAGATGCTGCTGGGTAGGTACCACTGCCATTCTGACTTCCACAACCCAAGATAACCCTTGACAAAACTGGGCTATTCTGTCTTCAAAATATCTGTAACTACTGGTAAAGATCTACAAACGATCAACGAGGGCGAAGGCTACACAGTAACTTTCCGAGGCACAGAGAAGTCTCTGTATGTAAAATTGGTCACCCATCCACGAAACGACTTCGGCAAGCGTTGCTTAACCTCGAATATCGAACCGTGCGTCAGTTTTTATTTAGCTACGGGCTCCTGAAGTAACTTGACATAGCTAAATAATTTTGACAGCAGCTACTTTAACTCTGAATTCAACTGTGAAAGCTTGGGCACTCGACATCAACATTAATTCCCCAACTATCCTTGTTTGAAATCTAAATTCAACTGCCGAGTTAATTCCTATATAAAGTTGTCGTGTCTAGCCAATATTGGCGCATAATTGGTCGAGCTTTGAGTCAGGATCGTCAAACGATATTGACTAAAGTGTATTGCCTCCCCCGATGTGTTTAAGTGTTTATCCTCTTGTGGAGGTCGTTAATGGTATCGTTTTTATGGAATTAACGACGTAATTGTATTTAATTGTAAGTAGACTTGAGATAAACAGGATATTGTAAACAAAAATGATTTAAGTGACCAAGACATACCTACCTTAACTACCTACTATACCTACCATACGTATGATAAGTTGATAAGGTAAGTATGTTTAATGTCTACCTAAAAGTTAACCCTTAATGTAGCAAATTACTGTATTTGTATGGATTTTTTTTCCGGCGAGGCGATGAGTTTTTCGAATCAACAAGTAAGTAAATTTTTGTTGTTTGGTCGAATAATCTTAATAATAACTAAGTAAATTTATCTCTAGATATATTTTATCAAAAACTTGAAAAAACATCAATATTCTTTAAGTTTCGTCCTTTTCGGTTAACCTCAATAATTTGAACGTTGTCGTTTTAGTTTGAAAACATTCTATAAATTATAGAGGTCAGAAAATCGGACACCAGTCATGCCAAGAAGTAATGAGATGTAGAGGTCTGGTAGGCAGCCGCTCCACGTAAAATACTGGTATTCAGTTGAATCCGGTTTGACTGGGAGCCGACCCTAATATACGTAGTTGGGGAAAAGCTAGGCAGATGATGACTAAGGTAAATATTTTACACTAATTTTAATAACAGGTTCCAATATGGAAGAATTTTATTAATAAAATCATCTACCACGTGTAACTTTCATCAGAAAAAAAAATTACAAAACGAATTCGAGGAATCGTTATCGACGGAGAAATATTATTATTTCATTCCTCCATTACACTGGGAATTGAATTTTTGTATCATTACGTGGTGAGCTTCGATAGTTGTATCGACATAGGAAATATGTAATATGAGGTCTTTCTAATAAGATTGGCTTGCTTGTTTGTTATGTTGGCATATCCGAATTGATAGACTAGCTCGTTTTTTTGTAGAATTTTACTGACTAGTTTTTCCCCGCGGATTTTCGTGTTGCTATAGATTGCGATTCACAAAAAATATACTCAGCCGTTACGTTATTCAGCCCATTCATTACAATATTAACTAAAATCGGTTCAGCAATTAAGGCAAGAAAGAGCAAAAAAAAACCACTTTCGGTAAAAATATTAGTTACAATAAGAAAATATGATTTAACAAATTAAGACGTAGATAAAACTGACACGTGTGTATTAAACTTCTTGTTGCTACTGTTTACACACCTTATTATGCACTAGCTTTTTCCCGCGACTTCGTACGCGCATATCCCGTTGTTTTCCGTTTATTATTTATTTATTTATTCACAAAATCCACAGCTCTTAAGAATTTCAGAAAATCCTCTCTTAGTGCTCCCCTACCAAGTGTAGGGAAGCTACATGCCAAGTTTCAGCTTTCTACGACCAACCGAGTCAGTGAGTCAGTAACTGAAGATTTTATATATTAGGGTTATGTGATGGTGAAGACAAATGTATATTCCTGAAGACAGAACAACAAGTCTTGGCCGCTTCAAACAATTAGTAAGAGTAAAGCATCTGAGGAACACCACGGTCTCTCCTGAACAAACAATTTGTCATCATTTGTGCACTAATTCCATTGTGCAGCTGGACGCGTTTATGTGCTACAATATATACACGAGAGTAAAATTCTGCACGTTCTATTGAAAATATAGAAGGAAACGTACGTGTATTGAATAGAAAACATGTTCGAATAGATAATGCATGACAGTAGAAGGTCGTGAATATGCTATTGACACATCTACAGACACCATACTAACCTAATTCCAAGAAGTAAAAGGAAATCCTCTGTGTAACAAATAAATGTTTTATTTCCAGATTTTTCATCCATTATCAGCTTAGTACGTGAAAATAAAACGCCCAGAAACAAGTTGAGTGCAAGAAAATCTGCCGCAGCATTACACGGGACTTGATAAAAACCTTTTGCCAGATCCGAGCGGGAATAAGGGATAAAGTGATCAGTATTTGCATAGTCAATGCATTTCTTTTGATGCTCGACGTAGAGACAAAGGCTTGTATAATCAGACAAAACGTTACGGTCACTTGCGCAAGTAGGGCATCGTAGGCAAAACTTAAAATGGGGTAATTATGGGGTGAAGTTTAGTACTTGAGTGTTCTAGTTTCTAGCATTTTTTTTATGTTGTACGATTATTATCTTTTGGGCTCGGGCCAAGTTGGTGCGGTTTTTGATGTTGGAATTGGTAGCCTCGTGATTTTAGAATTAATTTAAATCGGCGAAGCTGAATAATCTATGCTAAGATTAAAAAGAGGTAGTTTGAAAGGTTGTAGGGGTAATCTCTGGATTTACAGAACCGATTAGATTAGATTAAGCCAAAAAGAAAACTAGCCAAGTCCAATTCGGACTCGTTTGCAAAGGGTTCTGAATCAATAAAAAAATTAAAACATGTTATTTCAATAGTAGGTACAGACTTCTTATAGGTTTTCCTGTGATCTTTAGGTATAGAATTATTATCTGCATTTTTGTTTTAAATATAAGGCTCATTAGCTTCGGAGATAATGATAATTTTTGGTCTTATTTGTAGCATAACTTCAATACTGTTTATTTTAAAATTAATTAAAAATATACAATCGAACCTTCACAGTAAGCCCTTTCATTTGATATGTCACACGATACAGAATTGAAAAACTTTTTTTTTCTAGTTTTACCCCCAAAACTGACACGTATTTGGTTGCATAAAATGTCTAACAATAATAGCTAAAATATACAGTAATATTGCCTACTCAGAACGAAGAGCTCTGTTTTATATAATCCTGTGAAAAAAACGAAAGCAATGTCATAACCACAGATATGTAGGTATGTTGGCTAAGATGAGCTTAGTTAGGGATTTTTAAGACGAAGGAAAAATACGAGAAATACACATTCCATAGGCACATTTTCACGCATCCCTCTAACCTTTATGAGGAAATGCTCAGGAAAATTTTGAAGATAAGAAACGCTCGACGTTTAATAAAATTTAATGTTAAAAAGTCCAACCTAGATGTGAAAAGAAATTCTCGTGAAGCACAGCATTATGTATAAAATTAATTTTAAGAAACTGTGTTTGGTAAAAGAGCAAGTTTTTCATAATATCGCCTTTTATTACCTATAAACTTATTCATGGATAGCGAGCCATTTGTGCCTAGATTTATGTCCGCACAATATTGTAACAAAGTGGAAGATCTTTTATCGTGACGTCTTTGATTTCTCGAAACGTATTACGAGTTTTGTCAAGAAACCTCATATTTTTTTTATTTTTTGTCGATGGCCACTCGCAGTTTCAACCCTAGAGGGTTGTCAACTACTGAACCGGACTTGCCTGTGTGGGCCTCAAGAATTTAAGGCCCCCAGCCGAGGCTACAAAACTTATATATACTAAAACTCCGCTTGCTGAGGGCACCCCCTGTGGGGTACGGACCTCGGCTCAACGGCGTCGTTTTGGGGGAAACCTCATATCTCTGTAATTAATAGATATGTAAGTGTTCACATTAATTATTAAATACTAAAAAGCGACTTAATT